>OX383268.1:5485000-6735000 GCA_947522985.1 Lithophane socia | reverse complement strand
TACCTATTTGTTCCGAGTGGATAAACAGAGAGCTTACTTATTTTGTTTTGTTGCGGCTAAAGGATTTGCTGGTTTGTAAGACCGAGATCTTATAAACGTTAGCCCGTGCTTTGTCTCAGACATGTTCCCGTCTCAATCTTGCACTTGTAGTTCGACAGTTGTGCCGCAGTAACAGGAATAACGCTTAGCTAATGTACACACGGCTACACATCAAGCTATACATTTCCAGTTTATACTGATCTCGCATTGTATAGAATTTCCTTACATGCGAGGTCAGCTTATGCTGGAAATGTATAGCTTGATGTGTAGCCGTGTGTACGTGCTAAATAACGTTTATAGGTCTTGGCCTATGATTAGAAGCGATTCTGACAAGAACGTCTGAGGGCTGATATTAAGCTGCTTAAAGTTGAGTTATAAATAAGCAACTATTTAACCATAAATTATCGACGTTTATACGACTCTTTTACTTTAAGAAACGTTTATGAATAAGAGGGTAAGTGTTTTAGGGCCTGAACACACGAACCACAATACAACCATACCACATCGCACCGACAAAATTTGGTCTTTTTTTTTTTTTTGGGTGGGAATTCATCAAATGACTTCTCCCGCTCTGGGCGGAGCGGAAGGGCGTGTCAGACTCTTACTGACTAAGACCCACCCGTGTTCCTTCAGTTGCCTGTTGCCAGGGTCCCGGTATCCCTTTCGGACTATTCCGCAACCCTGGCAGGGAAATATGGGCTAGCAGTGGTTACGTGTGAATAGCGTCGCTACAGCTTCTCGCAGTTGCGTTGTGGTAACTACAATGGTTCCGTTGTCGCTAGTGTTTGCAGACAGACAGATCGTTGTGTTTGCGATCTGACCAGCTGCTAGTGCGTAGTCTCGCTGGTGGTTACGTTGTGGCTGCGACGTGGCCTTGATGTGGTCGGGATCGCCCACACGGTTGATTTTGACGGCCAAATGTGATGCGTGTGAATAAACTATTAATTTTCATACAAATTGGCGCCCGTCCATGTGTTGTCGTTGTGGTGTGATTGTGGTACATGTGATCGGGCCCTTATGAAAAATGTGACCATTGAAGACGATTCTCAATTCCTATTAATTAAGGTACGCAAATGAATAGGAATTGAAAATGAATAATCTCTACTTAAATTGCTAAATTACGGGTAATCCTTCTCATCCAACTACAAATCTTATTATAGTTAGTACTACATTACCAATAGGTAATACTAGCGACCCGCCCCTGCTCCGGACGGTTTTACGAGTTCAAAAAAACATCAACATTTGTGTAGTTTGGGAGAACATCGCGGTCACACAGACTGAAAAAAAACGACTTTAATTTATACTATACTACTGCTAGCTATTGTCCGCGATTTCATCTGCGATCCAGGATAAAAAGTAGCCTATAACCTAACCTAGGTCATGGCCTACGTGCTGAATTACATCCAAATCTGTTCGCCGTTTTAGCGTGAAAGCGTAACAAACAAACAAACATTTTCGCATTTATAATATTAGTTAGGGTAAAGTTATAGTTCGGATATTAGAATAGTTATTTATAAGTAAACATTCTGAAACTATGTGAGTAAAAACCTTTTCAATTGACCTCTCTCTGTCCGCATTAAGAGAATGATGCAGGCATTTAATATTGAGAGGGGTTTCTGCTAGATAGTGGTCAGTAAAGTAAGGTTTAACCACTTAAACTCCTTTTAACCTGATTTGCTTTTGCTCCTTTGTTCTTGTTTGTTTTTTGTTTTCCTTTGTTTTGTTTTTTGTTTTGTTTTCTGATTCCTTGGGTTAGGCAGAGGGACTTATTCCCAAAGTCCTCCAAAAAGAGTTTCTGAACTACCTACTCCATGAAAAATATAATATTTTTAATTAGGTTTAATTCTACTCCATGATAATATTAAAATTTTCTCAAAGTACTCCAACCCATTTAAATCAAATGTATCAATATTACACCCACAGGTCACCAGTTTTGTTTAAGTCTCATACAATAGGGAAGCCTATTATTGCCTTATACTGCAGCCTAATCGCGTCAAATCAATCGCGATCAATCAGAATTGGAATCGGTCTGAAAGAAATATCTAATCCAATGCTTCATAAATTCGAAAAAAAATCTGGTCAGCAACGTAAATAACGCAATTAATGTTGTTGAACTGTCAAAATGAAACAAATTAGTCGTAATCGGTTACGAAAATAAGTTACGCAATTAGATAGCTGGGGGATTAAAACAGCCACTTTGGCAGAATCATAATAGGAAAATATGAATCATCGTAAAATGTCAAAAACTGACAGTCCATCGTGCGATTCTTAATACGAAATAATACATCTGTTTGACAGTTTTCTATGGAGATTCATAAAATGGTCCAGCCACACATTATGAATTGCTTTTGTGTCAAATTAAAGGAATTGCTAATGACAGCTGGAAATTCAGGAATTGCTAATGTGGCCCTTTTAGGCCCACTAGTCACAAACAACTGAGGACCACGTGAAAATGTGTGGTTCAAAATTATACTCTAATATTATAAATGCGAAAGTGAGTTTGTTGGTTTGTTTTTCACGCTTTCACGCTAAAACAGCAGAACGGATTTTGATGAAATTTGGCACAGGGGTAGAACATAACCTGGAATAGGACATAGGATTTTTATCTCGATATTCCCACGGGATCGAGACTTACGCGGGTGAAACCACGGGCGCAGCTAGTCTACCATAAAAAGGACATGAAAATACATTATTTCAGTAAGCCTATAACGACAGAGAAAATTGTCACCTCGTAAAAATTATTATTTGAATCTACAGGCAAAAAATCTTTATAAAATAATACCTTTTCATGATTGACAAAAGTGTCTCTTCCGCGTTAAATTCCTGATTGTACAAAGCACTTTTTCAGCTTATATTTTAACATAAAAAATGAACACGGAAACAATGTTAAATTAAGCACAAAAGGAAAAAATATTACAAAACAATTACTGTATTTGTTTGTGTTTAGTTAGGATTAATCAGAAATCCCGGAGTTCACTGAAAACCAGCATTTTATTCCGCTCTGATAATTTCCTTTGTTTTAATCAACCATGTGGTTTGTTGTGATCAGGCCAAGCATAAAATCTGAACTGAATTGTACTGAAATACATTTAATTAACGGATTGATGAAACTATTAACTCGTTTGATAAGGTAACGGGTCATTAGTTTTTACTATTAGCCTGATTTGTACATCAAAGACAGCAACATAAAACCGCTTTTAAATAACCTACAAGTGTAGGTAATTTAAGTCACGAAAAACATCGGTGACATAAGAATCAGAGGTAGGACAGAAGGCATAAGTGGTAAAAAAATGGCATTATTCCATATTTCCAGTTCCATTTCGAATGTTATTAGTAGGGTATTAATTTACTTATTATAAATAAGGTGTATCTTTTCATACACGAAATCTCTTAAGGGGTCATTGCAATCATCATTATGGATAACTTTCAAAATCGGACCAACCCTGAAATCGAGAAAAAAAAAACAGCTGTTCCATACATTTTGACGAACTATGCGAACATAAATGTACGGAACAGCAGATTTTTTTTCTGCATCCTTGTTTCGTTCATAGCAATATAAGTTTTTATTTGCCGGAGTCGCGACGTCGACTGGGTGACTGGGCGCCGGTAGTCATGTGACTGATGTGTGTAGCCAACGTCCCACAACTTCTACGTAACCATATTTTTAGACGTGACGTGTGTGCATGAACCTTTAAACTGATAATCAAAGGGAAATAAAAACAAATACAAATCGATTAATCATTAAAATACACATTAATCATTAAAATGTTTCGGTTACACGAACTTTTACAAATTAAAAACTGATAGCAAAAGAAACTATTTTAAAACGACACCCATCACTTTTGACATTCAAAAAGTTCAAAGTAATCGTACTAATGCCACGAACTAACACAGACTAACCTTGATACGTGTTACGGAAAAACTGTGTTTTGCTATTCTCCTGTAAACATAAAGAAATATTGGTTAGTCTGCGGTGTAAGTATACAGACGCGTGTGTAAACAGACAAATATACTGGAGTGGGCTTGGAGTATGAATCAGACGAGCTATAGATTAGTATATCCGTGGTGCCCAACAAAACATTGACTGATTGAAAGGGTTTCCTTCAACTTACCGTTACCTTAAACGTTCGCTTCTTTAAAAACACATCATGCAATAGTTGTGAGAGAAAAACATTAAGAATAATTAAGAATCAGAATACTTACAAGAAAATTAGGGTTACAGAATATGTAGGTAACTATTACAGCTAAAATATTTTGCATAATCCGCCTATAAATGTTCCCATTGCTGGAACACAGGCCTCTCTTCGAAAGGGTGAGCTGTAATCTACCACGCGGGCCCAGTGCGGGTTGGTATATGTCACGTCTTCGAATTTTTGGTTCTTGGATATGCCGGTTTCCTCACGATGTTTTCCTTCAACTTCCTACTTGTGAGAGCAGTGGTGATGAAATTATTTACACAAAGTAAAGCGCCTGTCTGGGTTCGAATCCACGACTTACAACTCGTAAGTCGTGACCGTCGCCACTGAGCCAACACCGATCCCCAGAACATTTTAGTTTTCTTAAAATGGTCCCAAACTCACGCATAAAGTTAACTAGATCTTTTCTTTATGAGGAACTGAATTGTGTACGGATTATTATTTATTTTTAAATTATTTAGCACTCAAATAAAGGTGGAGATGATCACTTACTGAAACAATTCAATAAACCGTTGACTCGATAGAACGAGAAGCGCTCTCATCTTCATCATTTCGCTGAAGGTCGTCTACTGCTAGACATACACTGGTTAGGAAGGCTGGGGGTCAACAAACATGCGCACGAGATGGTTCGTGATGACTCTTGAAAAGAGCTTTTTGACATGTCTCAGAAGTGAGATGGTCTTATTCTCAAGCACGGCATTGTCGCCTTTTTTATAAAAGAGTATCACCACACCTTAGTTCGGTGCCTGTGGCGTTTTGCACTCGAATAAGACGGAATCTAAGCGCTCTACATAGCTTTTATTTATACTCTAAGGCACAAATATAATATCTATTATTTTGTAGATCGTAAATAAAGCCAGCTGGCTCGCAGAAGCTGGTTGCCATCGGACAAAAGCTCTTGTGGTGTAGAAATCAAGATAACAAAGGAAGTTTTCACTCTTTGTAAAATACTAGCGACCCTCTCCGGCTTCGCATGGATGCAATTTGTATGTGTAGTAAGTATTCTTTTTACGACACGTAGTGCATAATTCTGAGCAGTAACCTAACAAAAAGTACTTGGCTTGCATGAATTCAAGATAGTATTTCATTAATATTACTAACTAGCCGCGCCCCGCGGTTGGTTTCACCCGCATAAAGTCTATCTCGTGGGAATATCGGGATAAAAAGTATCATATGTCCTATTCCAAGTCATGGTCTACCCATGTGCCAAATTTCATCTAAATCCGTTCAGCCGATGTAGCATGAAAGCGTAACAAACAAACTCACTTTCGTATTTATAACATTAGCCTAGTTAGGATTAGGTACTTCTTTTTGTATATATTTATATACCAAAAATCTGCTGTTTCATAATAAAGTTTAATACCTACTGTTCTAAACTTGACGGACAGCTGTTTTTTTTTTCGAGAGTTCAAAGTTGGCCCTTAGTAAAAGTCATTCAGTTCGATGGTCTAAACCACCCCTTAAAGTTTGTAAAGTTATTTTTTAACACTTTATACATAGAGTTATCCGTAGATACGAGAGAAATCTACATGTCTGTCAAGTCACGTAATCATATTAGAAAATATGTTACTACCTACTCACATAACAGATGAAAAACTACACAGGGAGGCAAAAAAGTGGGAAGCATTGGGTCAGACGGTGGGTAGTGATAGATGTTAGCACATTATCACCTCAATACAACTCGATTTAATCTCACTGAGTGTGTGGGATGAAAGCAATAGCTCACCCTAGGAATGCATAAGAACTTTGTGTATTTTGCAATTTATTATTCACTAGCGACCCGTCCCTGCTTCGCGCGGTTTTTACTACTAGAAAAAAATTAAGTAATAAAAACTAAAACCCAACTACGACTGAAAAGGTATAAACAAGACACCACAGACAGACTAATTAAAAATCCGGAGTCACACGTGTTAGGGAGTCACACATAAATCGAACAGGGCCTCAAGTCTGCTATTTTTATAAAATCCGTCATTCCAACACACTGCCGTCCACTAACTAAAAAGCCGCTAAGTGCAAAAAGTAGTTTTCGAGAAAACGCAAAAATAAGTGGGAATTGATGTCTCTTGAAAAGTATGCTACCTAGGAACAAGGTTGCAAGTTATATACGTAGGCACAGTCTTTTTGCAAAATATGTGATTTAGTTCATTCATTTATATAAATCACATTTTATTTAAATTCATTTTCTAACTTTTAGCTAAGCAATTTTTTTTCATTTTTACATAATATACTGCACTATAAGGCCGCTAACCATACCTTAACTGCTTTATAGTGAAGCAATTTCTTATAGCCGCCACGTCTTGTACTTATAGTAAAAGTTATCAAAATATACTTAGTTATAAAGCAGTTAAAGGATTTTAACAGACTTATAGCCTAGTAACTAACACTTGGAAGACTAACTTCGCTTACTTAGAAAGCAGTTATGGGATTTTAAACGCTTTTAAGCTCGGTATTGTAAATCATATTTTATACTGGTTCTCCTATTGCTTAACTAGAAGGCAGTTAAAGACATCTCGCTCGCAATTAACTGCCTTTTAAATAAGCACTTGCGGGTAAAAAGTTGAAAAGTTAAAAACTATTGAATGAAAATCAGAACTTTATTTATTAATAAAAAATAAAAGACAATCAGTACGTCTAATTAAATTGTGTAGGAACTTAACAAATAGCTTATTATTTAATTAAACAATATAAAATAATAAAAAAACAAGTTTAATCAAACTTTTACAAATCTTATTCAGTAATGAGATCACAATTACATCTTTAATAAAAATCAGTATTCGCGAAACCATAGGAAAAATTATATTATAATTATTTTATAAAAATACCCAAAACATGTAAGTATCGTTGTTGAAAGCTTTATGGCACATGAAACATATCACAATCAGAGATCAATAATTGCCAAGTTGAAATAATATAATTGTACGTAACACATAACGTCATAATCAATTAAATATTAGACTTTATATAAAAAACTATAAATTCGGCCATTTTTTATGCTTAAATATTAATTTAAAACTTTAACAAAATGAGTAAATCAGATTAGGTAAATAAGCAATTATACCTAGTAACACTCGTGTAGTATTATCAAAATTAAGTAATAAAGTAAAGAAGAAGTAAGATGTACGTCTTTTCTTAGGTAACCGATGTCCAATAATCTCTTCTGTTCTTGTAAATTCTTGAGTATGTCGTCGCGTTATTAATTTTTTGGGAAACGTTTTAGTTATTGATGTTTTCCTTTTCAATATTGGTTTACTTTTAGGGTTTGATACTGTATTTTGTCTTTGCATGTCATAACCATATTCAGTATCATCACTAAAAACTTCTTCACATGGTTGGTAGTCCTTATCCTTAACAGAGTCATTACTGTCATAATCTAATATTTCTGGTATGATGCAGTGAAAAGAAGATGGTATCGGGGAAGGAGGGGGCATCGATTCGTGGCAGTATATGGAATGTGTTTCACGCTGTTGAGTTAATGTTTCTATTGTAAGCTTCAGAGTTTCTTCTGGTTGGCTATAATTATATGTGATTTGTGTTTCATTGAATTTTTGAAACACTTTTGATGTCATCGAGTAAGATTCTTGGTAGAGAAGATTAACTAAATCGTTATTGTTCATGCGGGGGTACTTTGATTCTTTTTGGCTAATATTAGAGCAAGTGGAAATGCGTATAGATGGCATGCTGTTAGTGTAAAGGCGTTGTGCAGTTGGAAATTCCTGGTCCACCAACACACTATTCATCATAGTTTGGATCCTTGATGATACACCGGAACGTCTAAAATACAATGAAATATAATCAGTTAATTAATGAACCAATTATACGACACATCTCTTGCGCACTATTAGGTATAAAACAATCAGCAATCGAAACAGATACCTACAACAACAATTACGATGAACTTAGAAACAGTAGGTACTTTAAAACCCTCTTGCAATAGGTAGGTACATAATGAAAACTAGCAGCACGCGTTTTACCTGTGCAGGTATTGCGGAATACAGAAAAATATATGGTAACAAAAACAGGCATTTATAAAGTTAGATAAATTAAAAACAATTCATTCGTTTTTGCTTAAAAGATTTACAAACATCCAAACATACTTTCGTATTTATAATAATATTACAAATAGCTATTTATTACAATAAATGAAATAATAATGTCAGCTTACCTTTGCATATTTTGCGCCATTCTCGTAATTGTGGCGCCAAAAATCAAGAGACGCGCCACACGTCGGTCCGCTAACGAGCACCCGAAGTGAAAAGGCAGGAATTATAGCCTGAGCTGGTCAAACGCAAACGCAAATCACGAGCGTTTAACTGCTTTTTAGTCTAGTATTGTCGTTTAGCTGCTCTCTAGCGATTGATATTTAGCTAATACTAATTTCAATACATAACTTAAAAGCCGCTATTGGCGTATAACTGCTTTATAGTTAAGGCACGATGTTCAGATGGTTATTTGTGACACAATACATGAAGGTAGTTAAAGACGCTTAGCTGCTTTTTAGTCAAGCATGACTAGATAACGTACTTTTAGTTAAGTAAATTTAGAAAAAAATGATACATCAATTTGCCGTTAAAGTATGTTGACGTCTTTCTAGAGAAGTATTGTGGCTTAGCCGCTTTTTAATTAAGGGAGTAACGAAATTTATGTGGTTTAACTGCTCAGCAATGTTTTGTATCTCTAAAACTATAAATCATAGAAAAATTATTCTTACACCAAAAGATAGAGCATCGAAAGTTGTATAAGACTACATTACAAAGTGAAAAACGACCAACTGTGGCTTAACGGCCTTTTAGTTAGTGGACGGCAGCACGATCCAATTGTCATTTTGGTAAAAGTTCGTAATCTGCTAATTCATAATGGTCGATCATTGGTCGGTCAATGGTCTCGTAATAGAATTATGTTATAATGGTATTGTGGTATTGCCATTATTATAAAACCCGTTAGTAGAAATGATTTTCGAAAAACTACCACAAAATTTGAACATTTATTTGTGCCAGATTTCATTTTTAAATATTTTTTATTCGTGTTTTATGCAATCTAAAGTAGTAGGAAGTTCGTAAATACCAAAAAACTCAACTATTTTATCTGTTTAGCTGTCAAAGTCAAATGTGACATTACTGCTTACTGACATTTAGCGTTTAAAAATGTTTGGAATAAAATTCAAACCAACACCTCGACTTCAGTTGCAAAACAGTACTGTATTTTTTATTTTCTTTTGCATATATCTCGAAAATGGTGGGTCCTATTGTAAAAATAATGAAAATTTCGACCCCCTTTAGGAAACCCTTAAACCCCTGAGGCTCAACATGTTGGTATTTTTTTTTTTTTTTGCATATTTTTCATTCAAAATGTGAAAAATTACATAAAAAACACGTCGAAGGTGCTGTCCTCCGGCTCTAAAAAAAATCACGGGGTGGGGCCCCGAGAGGCGAGAAAACAAATACCAAGTGAAGGGAGAACAAATAAAGGGGTCGTACTCATTCTCAACAAGCGACGGGCTCGACGACGTCTTGTGCATTCCGCCCATCTTCTTTCTCTTGCATCCACTGCGTTGGCTAGCTCAAGAATATTAGCTCGTAGTGAATACATTGTCTCCAACAAACATCACCACTACTGACTCGTAACGAATTAAAAGCAATGATTGCACAATGACGTTATAATGATAAGTCACTGATCAAAGGAACTGTCAAAATTTTAGCAGATTACCGCATAAGTCAGTCATTCATTTGTCATTATGTACGAGATTACCATTATAAACCATTTCTCTCAATGGAGTGTCAGTGGCTGACCATTGGAAGGCATAATTACGCCACTCTATTAGTAGATTACCAAACTTGTCAAAATCAACAATTATGAAATCAATGATAGACCATTCTGACACTATTGTAATAGCAGACTTGAGGCCCACAGATTACGTGTGACTCCGGATTTTTAATTTGTCTGTCTGTGGTGTCTTGTTTATACCTTTTCAGTCGTAGTTGGGTTTTAGTTTTTATTACTAAATTTTTTTTTTAATTATTTTGTGGTTATAATATTTTTTTTTTTGAAATGTGCTCATTAAGCCCTTTCATTTGATACCCAATATAGTACGATTAAACAATATTTTTTTTTAGTTCCTGACTTTATTTCCTCTAGACGGCGCCATTTTTAATTTAATGTGACGTCACATAGCCTATAACCAGCGGACAATCAAGACGCTTTTAACGATACCTTATTTGTCAAATTGTGATGAGTGGTTTAGAAGATACAAGGGAACAGATGAACATACATACATACATACCGGTCAAAATCATAACCCTCCTTTTTCTTGCCGTAGTCGGGTAAAAAACATTGTGATTTCTTTATTATAATGTAAGTTTAATATAAATGTTTTATACACATAAACCTTCTGGAACAAATTCTATGAATAGGTTGTGGTGAAAACCGAAATATTTTAGTTTTTTGCCCCCGATTTCCGAAATTAAAATTATTTTTCACTTTGTAGTGTTTATTTTGGAAGTCGATTGTATTTTATTTGTAAAACAGTTTTTTTGTTTTTCTTCTCTTTTTAGTTATGTTACCTACCCCACACCAATTCATTTACCACTACGTTCTATGTAAACTACAGTGACAGGAAGTAATACAACATTACACAAAATATTATCGAAGCTACCACAAAAACTACCTAAGTAAAAATAATAATATGGGACCACCGCGCAAGCCCAAATGAAAAAAAAACTATCTACATTTTTTTTTTTTCGATGAACTTACAAAATAAAATATACCTAGAGACGAACATAATAACTACTTAATTAAAAATAATTTCAATAACATCCTTCTTTTTTGAAGTCAGTTAAAAACGTAGAGCCAATCCATCAATCTTCAATCTCCTTTAATTATTCCAGGCCGGCTGGGAAACAATGTTTCAAATTAAATTAAATATGATTCCGATGGATTCAATTTGTTTACTAAGCAATTCGATACGACTCAACAATCTGAAAACTCTCGAGAACGAAAACTATTTATAACCGTCCGTACCACTTTCTCCAGAAACTATTTGTTGAACAACATTTCAATTACATTCTTGTTTAATCGAAGGGAAATCTCGAATAACTCTATTGAGATGGAAAACTGATACTATCTATTGAAATAATGAGGGGTATTTTCGAGCTATATTTCCGTATCAGTTTGTCTTTTACTACCTAGATAGTTGGATACACACTTAGGGGCCCATCCAAAAATTACGTCACACCTTAAGGATAAGGAAAGATTATTAAAGTCTACATAGTGTGCAAGAGGCGAGTCATACAAACTTCGTCCCGCCACATATCACAAGTACAAATCGAAAACTTTAAAATATTACCAACTCTATCAATACTATTACAAAGTGTATTATTAAAAATTAAAAATATTTGACGTCACAGAAATATGATCACCTGTGACAAGGTTTGGCTCCAGAAATCATAAGATTCGTGTGTGACGGAATTTTTCGATAGCCCTTTATATAAAGCGAAATATTTTTGTTTATTGACATACCTAGTGATGTCACCAAATAAAATCACCTGGAATTTAAAGACGAACTGATCTCGGAAAAGTTTGGCAACATATCAAAGAGGATTATCGATGTGGTTGATCTTGAATTCCATCTGTCGATATTATTGCTATTAGTAAGGTTTTATGTCCATTCCATAAGGGCGATATCATTCTTTGCCCATTATTCCAGCACTTGGTTGCAGTTATGATGTAAAATTATGCACGAGGATAGTATTTCAGACTTTCCTTTGGAGCACATATCTTGCTGTGATAATGTTAACCTACTCAATTAGGCTTATAACAGTTCTATACGTAGGTACAGTATGACACAACTTATATGTAGCATCATTCATTAATTTCAATTTTATAAATGTATTGTTGTTAACTTATATGACTTTACAAGTTATTGCGTTTGCATAGAGATGATTTTCACCTAAAGCAGTAATATTGAAGAATTTGAAGGCTCACTCAGTTCGGATGGTGATCGGTTATACGAACTTTGCCGATGCTACATCTAAGTTGTGTCGAACTGTACGTAATGTGAACTTGAGCTTTCTATAATTAATTAATTTCGGAGATCAAAGTACTTACTTGGAATTTACTACACAAACAACTAACTCGGTCTACTCTTAAAGGTAAGCCAATAATCCTAGAAAACAACGAAACGAGATACTAAAACCAAATGAGAGGTTTTTGATGTGACCGTGAAACACAACATTTACGTCGCAATCTTTATCGGCCATCAGCTTTTGAAGTACCTGAGCAGTCAATACACCCACTAACTAATATTATAAATACGCAAGAGAGTTTACGTTTGTTTGTTACGCTTTCACGTTAAAACGGCTGAACGGATTTAGATTAAATTTGGCACATGGGTAGATCATGACTTGGAATAGAACATAGGATACTTTTTATCCCGATATTCCCACGGGATCAAGACTTACGCGGGTGAAACCGCGGGGCGAAGTTAGTTACTTTATATTTTTATCGAAAACCTATATAAAGATTTATGATGTTATTGTGTATAAATGATACACAAGGACAAAAGTTGTTATTGGAAATAAATCTTCGGCACAATGGGATTTTGTCTAGCGACACTTTGATGAAAATATCGGCTCGTGGAAAATATTGATGGGACAAAGGGTCAGTGACAGCTCAGCCCAAGTCAACTCAACCCGAATAATAACACCATATATTTCACTCCCGCTTACGGTGATAGAAAAATAGAGCTTTCGTCATGTCATCCCTTATTAGCTTGCTATACTGATTGCGGCCTAAAAAGTCTTAAAACCCGACAATTACTTCGAACACTGATAATGCTACCCTTTTCTGGCAATTCTGGTGTTAGGGGGCACCGCCCTCGATCGCTTGCTCGTAAAAATCCCGGCTTCTGTAAAAATCCCGAATCTTCTGTAAAGACACTTAGGGCTGATTTTATCAAAGTCAGATATATATTTTATCCGTGGAATAAAATTGTCGTCTGACAGTTTTTGTATGGAAAGAACTGTCAAAAATTCAAATTTTTTTCCCAGGATAAGACTTATAATCGGTATAAAAGTTTGGTGAAATTCGCCCTTAGTGGTTTAAATAAAAGTAAATTGACCAGCTATAGGTATTCAATAGGAGGAGGTCGTGTAATAACAGCCGCACGGGTCAATCCATGAGGTTAAGCCACGCTTGCCAGGGTTGGTCCGAAGATGGGTGACCATCTTTACATACCGAAACTCCTCCGTATCTCGGAAAGCACGTGAAGCCGTCGTTGGCCCCGGCTGTCATTCGTGGATCTTCGACAGTCGTTATGGGTCAGCAGAAGCCCGAAAGTCTGACAACCAGTCTTATCAAGGGGTATCGTGTTACCCAGCAACTGGATTGTAGAGGTCTGATAGGCAGTCGCTCCATATAAAATACTAGTATTCAGCTGCATCCGGTTAGACTGGAACCCGACCCCAACTTCTGACGATCTAAACAACTGTCAAAGATCCACTAATGACAGCCGGGACCAACGGCTTAACGAACTTTCCGAAACACGGTGGGGTTTTGGTATGTAAACATGGTCACCCATCCAAGGAACAACCGCGGCAAGTGGAGCTTAACCTGGTCAATCGACCCGTGCGCTTATTATTACTGAGCTACAAGCTCCCTGGAAGGTTTATGTAGGTTTATGCACGCGCGCGAACTAACCTGCTCAGTAAAGCGCCGCTGACGCGTGCCCTGCATACACTGAATGACATTGCTGATAGGATAGATTTATTTAATTGCTCTCTGAATGAATTCACAAAGGTAATATTGTTTGTATTGTGTTATGCTAATACATAATTAGTAACTTTGTTAATTGTAATTGATGATTGATTTTACTAAAGACCACGCTACCGCATTAGGATTATTGCCTGTAATGATAGTTGTGTTTGTGATAAATAAATAAATGTATAAAACTTTTATAATAAACTTACAAATATTATCTCTCGATATTTCATCATGACGTAAAACCGTACGAAGCAGGGGCGGTTCGCTAGTATTGTATAATATTTTCATATTTCTGCTTGTTGTTGTTCCAGCTTTAGATAAAACATAATGTCAATTTATTTTTGTGACGTTTTGTCCGAGGCAATTGGAACTGAAGGCCAAATTGATTTTCTTAATCAATTTGCTTAGCGTCGTTAATTATTCTTCTGCGGCAAACTACTTTAGTATTGTATTAAGTTTGGCTTACCTTATTAACTTAAGGAGATGGATTTTAAACTTTTAAATCCATAATAATATGACCTACCCATGAGGAGCTCGTGGCTAAGTAATAACAACCTCACGGGTCGATCGGTTAAGCTACGCTTGCCGGGGTTGGTCCGTGGATGGGTGACCATCTTTACATATCGAGACTCCTCCGTGCCTCGGAAAGTACGTTAAGCCGTTGGTCCCGGCTGTCATTTGTGGATCTTTGACAGTCGTTACGGGTCGTCAGAAGCCCGAAAGTCTGACAACCAGTCTTACCAAGGGGTATCGTATTACCCAGTTACTGGGTTGTGGAGGTCAGATAGGCAGTCGCTCTATGTAAAATACTGGTATTCAGCTGCATCCGGTTAGACTGAAAGCCGACCCCAACATAGTTGGGAAAAGGCTAGGCAGATGGATAATATGACCTACCAATGTAATTTTTATCCGACTATTCAAAAACTGTTTGAATTTATTTCGTCATAATTTATAACATATAACATCACACCTGTAATCCCCGAAGGGTTAAGCAGAGGTGCACCTATAGTACACTTACATTCGTCAGTTATGTTTAAGTCCCATGTAATAGGGGGCGAGTCTTATGCCATCAACCGGGCACAAATCCAGACGACGACGGGGTGATAGTAAGAAATTCCTGATGTAAAAACCCAAGAACACTGCCCGACTTGGGAATCGAACCCTTATGCTAATCAGTAGCGTTTGCAACTACTGAGGGCCTAGACAAGTGACAATCGCTTCGAAAGCGTTTCGTATTTCTACGACTTTCAACAGGATTGACATAAGCTTTTCGAAAGCTTATCTCAGTCCTCTACATTTTTGCCTTTTCCATCATCGTTATCGCTGATAGAATGTCACTTTGTCTAGGGTGTCTGTCTAGTAGTAGCAAACAACGAGGCAGTATATATTTTATGTTGGATAAAATTCACGAAAATTCACGAAGGGTAGAATTCGTGTATAATGTGTTCTTACGTAAATTATGAGAGAAGTGACAATTTAAAACCGTGAGCCTCCTGCATTAAGGAGTTGTACAAATAAGTGGATAAAGAAGGTCAACCTTTACCATTTCAGTAATAAAATAAATTTTACCAAAAGGATTGGCGGGTTCCCTAACTGACCTGACATAAACTCCTTTAATACGTATAGGATGTGGTTTTGTAAACACAATATTATTATTATGGTCTAAAATTTACTTTTGCTGAAGACATATATTGTAAACACAACATAACATCACGGCTGTGATCCCCAAAGGATTAGGCAGAGGTGTACCTTTTTAGTACACCCACATTTAGCCAGTTATGTTTAAGTACCATGTAATAGGGGGCGAGTCTATTGCCATCACCCGGGCACAAATATAGACGCCGGGGCCGTTACTGAGAAAATCCTGATGGAACAATACAATAACACTTTGCCTGATTACATAGGTGAGGTCCCCATAGAATACAAAACCTAACTACCCGAACTATAACCAAATGGGGATTACTGTTATGGGTGGTAACCCATAACAGTAATCCCCATTTACAATGTTGTAATTCGAAACATTGTAGGTACAAGTACGACAACATAGATGTAACATAAATTCGAAAATTTGCATTAATTAATGTCAATTTTACGAATGTATGTAGTTATATGACTTGACATTATTCATCATCATCATCATCAGCTTATAGCAGTCCACTGCTGGACATAGGCCTCTCCAATTGCACGTCATTCAGCTCGATTTTCGGCAACTCTCATCTAGCTGCTATCAGCCACCCTGCGAAGATCGTCGCTCCACCTAGCCTGAGGGCGTCCTACCTTACGGTTGCCGATTCGCGGTCTCCACTCAAGAACACATCTACCCAACGGTCATCGGTTCTACGGCTAATATGGTCGGCCCATTGCCACTTCAGCTTGCTTATTCTTGACATTATTGCAGTTGCGTAAAGTTGATTTTCACCTGAAGCAGTAATAACAGACTCACTCGGTTCGGACGGTGATCGGTTTTACAAATTTTGCCGATAAATCATCTAAGTAGTGTCGTACTGTACCTACAATGCTGTACAAAATATTAAAGCCTGGGGCAGCGAATTAAATGCCAAAATCCTTTCTAAGTTCAGAAGAAAACTTAATTATCTACGAAAAGGCTATTCAAATTATGTTTATTTAACAATTCCTTGTAATATTAAACTAAAGACTAATTTGTTGTCGTACAAAATGAAGTCTGGTGAAATATTTAGGTCACAAGAAATAGATTAGAGGACTAAAAGTTTTTATTATCTCGAGGGCCTTGTCTAACTAAATTGATAAGCTTAAACTTCCTGGTGATGAAAAAAAAGGGTTTAAGGGGGCCTAAAACGGCCACATTAGCAATTCCTCTAAAAGAAATTAATTTCCTGAATCATTAGCAATGCCTCTAATTTGACACAAAATGGTGACACATATTAGCTGAATCCTATACCTAATGTACTCAATTCAATGCATATTCGAATCATATTTGGTGTAAATATTGCTGCATGAAAATGACTTAATTAATAATAGAACGACCGTAATTTATATGAATTAATTTTAATTTATCATTAAACTTTAATCAAGCAATTCATAATTTGTGGACCATTTTACACCGGTTTCACGCGCGTACCTAAGTCTCGATCCCGTGGGAATATCGCGATAAAAAGTATCCTATGTCCTATTCCAGGTCATTGTCTACCCATGTACCAAATTTCATCCATGACCAGCCGTTTCAGCGTGAAAGCGTAACAAACAAACAAACTCACTTTCGCATTTATAATACTAGCTTCCGCTCGCGGCTTCACCCGCGTGGTATGTCGACAAAAAGTCCTTCCCCAGGATGCCAACTATCTCCTTGCCAAATTTTGTCGAAATTCGTTCAGTGAATTAGGCGTGAACAGGTATAGGATACAGACAGACAGAGTTACTTTCGAATTTATAATATTAGTATGGATTAGTTAGGATTCATTACAATTTTATCCGATAATTCCATAACAAAACATCAATACACATCGACTAAGCTGTTAAACCCTAGTAGGCAACCAGCAAATTACCTAAATGTGACAGGTGCGACTAGGCGGCAACCCAGTTAATGGTCAACAATAAAATTAATTTTATTAAGGCCACCGACAAATTCAGTGGAACGTTTCCCCACAGTTAGGAGCCTATAAACTTCGTACAGACATTAATTAAGTAAAAATTGGATAACGAACCACTGATTTTATAACGATGTAATTAAATGGCAATCGCTTTATTATTGAACCGTGACGTTCATTTGTTTTATAATTATTTTCGTTGATAAGTTTTATTAATTGGAAAACTTTCTGAAAATAATAATGTTGGTCAATATCAATCAATCTGCCTAGCTTTTTAACTATATTAACTATTATGATTATTTCTCACACTCACTCACAGTATTTCCTCTCATTTTCAAACTTAATACCTAACCGTCGCGTGCCGGTGGGTTGTCCACCGCGCTCGGCGGCCTGTAGCGCATTGTGAGTGCACCGTGCACACTTCGATCTAAACACTGAAACAAACAGGTTTTTTGCTGAGGAACGGTCTCAGCAAAAAACCTGTTTGTTTCAGTGTTATTGTTTTGTTTTTGTAATTATATATTATATTATTTTAATATGTATTTTTATTACTATTTATTTATATTATAATTATATATTAGGTAATTTAGGTATGTTGAAACTGTATGTACTTCCCGTCACTTGTCCTTATGGGTTCATTAGAAAACCAGCGTCAGACAGTCTCTGTCTGGCATTAATGCTGAAATGAACCTTTTTGGCGCAGCAGTGAGGCACACACTATTGTTGTAAAAGCATTGTTTTTTATTATTTATTTTATTATTTGTATTTTGTGTTTCATGAACTGTGTCCAAATAAACGTTATTCTTTCTTTCTTTCTTTCTTTTTCGTAACTATGTTAGGGTCGGCTTCCTGTCTAAGCGGATGCAGCTGGATACCAGTATTTTACGTAGAGCGACTGCCTATCTGACCTCCACAACCGTGGTCGGTACCAACCGGTATCGTGTTACTGGGTAACACGATTCCCGTTGACAAGACTGGTTGTTAGACTTTCGGGCTTCTGACAACCGGTAACGACTATCAAAGATCTACGAATGACAGCCGGGATAAACTGCTTAACGTGTTTTCAGAACAGGGGTCTCGGTATGAGACCCCTGTTCCCGTGGTTCTGAAAACACGTTAAGCAGTTTATCCCGGCTGGAATCCACGGACTGGCATCCACGGACTGGCAAGTGCAAGTGTTGCTTAACATCGAAGATCGACCCGTGCGGCTGTTATTATTTAGCCACAAGCCCCGTGTTGATTATTGTTATGAAATTGAAACTGTATGATACGTATATGAATGCCACACACTCAAAGTATGCTCAAAAAACATTGAGAGAATTGAATTGAATTGAAGAAGAGAATTGAAGAAAACTGCAATTTTTAATTTTAAACGTATATTGTAAAAAACAAAACGTTTTTAGAAAAAACAAAGACAAATACGTACTGAAACGTCACCTCACGACCTGTGGCATACCAGAGGCCATGGTATCAGTTTCTTTTAACCATGTCGACTTTACGCATTACCGCGTTCGGCGCTCCGATTGGCCCTTAACCAGTGAAAGCCAGTGAAGGGCCAATTGGAGCGCCGAACGCGGTCGTTGCGTGAAGTCGAGATAGTTAAAAGAAACTCACACTAGGGCCTCCGTTGATCGGTGGCACGAGCTTGCTCGAAACCGAGTAAGGCGCACTTCAATCCATAATTCGCCGCCTCAAAGCCCATTCATCTGCAGGGCCTGATGGAATTCCACCCTTTATTCTAAAAGACTGCTTTGAAGTATTTAAAGAACCGCTTCTATTTATCTATAACTTAGCTCTTCAAACAGCTTCTTATCCTGCAGAGTGGAAAATTTCACGGGTTACCCCTGTACCAAAGGGTGGCGCTAAGGCAAAAGTGGACAACTACAGGCCTATTGCGGTGCTGTCAGCCTTCGGCAAGGTTTTTGAGTCTATACTTAATCGTTACATCACCAGGCAGATCAAGACCCAACTAGCTGAGTGTCAGCACGGTTTTAGAGCCGGTAAATCCACTGTGACTAACCACATTAATTTTGTAGACTTTGCTGTCACAGAAATGGAAAAAAATAAGCAAGTTGACGTGGCATATTTTGACTTTAAAAAGGCGTTCGATCGTGTCCAAAATGACGTCCTACTTAAAAAATTATCCGCAATTGGATTTACCCCGAAGTTGCTTCAACTCTTTTCCAGCTATTTCACTGACCGTTATCAGTATGTCCAAATCTTTGGGCATAAATCTGTCCCTTATATAACTTGCTCTGGTGTAAGCCAGGGTAGCACCCTGGGGCCTACGCAGTTTATTGTAATGGCGAATGACCTGCCTAAGGTCGTCAAGATGGCACATTGTCTCATGTTTGCGGATGACCTGAAGTTATCCTTGGGTATTAATAGTGAGCATGACTGTGAGGCACTGCAGAGGGACATTGATATGGTGGTAAAATGGAGTGAAGTCAATCACTTAGAATTTAACACTTCTAAGTGTAAGACTATTTCTTTTACCCGTTCGCGTGCGCCCATTCAGCATAGTTACCACATATCTAATGTCCCTTTGGAGTGCGTCAGCGAGATAAAAGATCTTGGACTGACATTAGACGTGAATATGACCTTTAATCAGCACATAAATAATATCTGTAGCAAGGCCTTCCAATCTCTCGGTTTTGTTATGAGGCAGGCAAGTAGGTTTAAAGACAGGAATGCCATACTGACTCTTTATTATTCGTTAGTACGCAGCAAACTTGAATACAATGCGCTGGTATGGGATCCACATGAGCAAAAATATAAGCTCATGATAGAAAGGGTCCAGCGAAAATTTGCTCGCTACCTTTACAAAAAAATGTATGGGTACTATCCCTATTTGTATCCATCTCTGTTTGTTGCGGGAATGGTGGGCATCAACACGTTGGAACTGAGACGCAAGTGTGCGCTTTTGATGCACTATTACTTATTGCTCAATAATAAGATCGATGACGCGACTACTCTTGCTCGCTGTTCATTGTTTGCTCCGGACCGGCTGCGGCGTTCGCGCACCTGTGCCTCGCGGGGTTTGTTCGCGGCCCCACCAGTGCGTACCCATACTGCTCGATATGCTCCCACAACCCAGGCGATCAATTTGCTGAACGCTCTGATTGCTCAGGAGCCGGACGTTGACATATTTATGTGTAGCCATAAGTATATGTTAAATGTTTGCATGAAGTTTTTTAGTTAAATGTTATGTTGTTGGCTTGCTGCACGCTTTGGTATTTACTGTTAGTGCAGCAAGCAATTGTTGTTAAATAAATAAATAAATAAATAAATAAATAAAGCAACTGAGTGCTTTGAAACAAGTTGTCTGGAAGACCTAGACGGGAAGCGCCAATTACGCAAAGCCTTCCTATACCTACACATACAACGATGCTGATCAGCTCTTCTGCACACAGTGTGACCGGGTTTTTAGGACCAAATTAATTTTCGCTAGTCATCAGAGAGCTCACAAAAGGAAAGAAAATTAGTCTAGGTCGCTGTCGCCGGATACTGTGAAGAGGACTACTGAAGCCATAGACAAAGTGACATTCTATCAGCGATAACGATGATGGAAAAGGCAAAAATGTATAGGACTGACATAAGCTATCGAAAAGCTTATGTCAATCCTGTTGAAAGTCGCTGTAGATATACGAAACGCTTTCGAAGCGATTGTCACTTGTCTAGGCCCTCTGTAGTCCTCGAAATAATACACATTCATTTTGCAGATGAATGACCAAATGCAGTAGTGGTTCGTCATTTGCCTTGCCCTGGTCGGAATCATTTAGCCGGCTCGTATGACAGCCTCTGTGCAGCCTCAATCAATAAACTGTTTATTAGTAAAGACACCTAATATTTTTTTTTTAACAAAAATAGGTCTCTGTTTACAACTTTAGTGAAAAATGACGACATTACATCCATAACCAGTGTTGATTTATACATAATACCATTAATACCTACCTACTAAGAACCACCGAAGTTACCTCCTAATAGAAAAGAAAATATACCTAAGAATAGAATTGAACTTGCCTTGTTTATGAAAAGAAATCAAACCAAACAATGGACGCAAGAATTTCGATCAAAATCTAAGGCTTCTATACTAAACAATAGCCTACAATAATAAACACAATCTTTGCTCATAACATTGACATACAGGTTGTCGGGGTAAACACCGTTGTCACTCAAACCATGGGTAGTTGACTTATATATATAAACAAATGACCGAGTAACAACAAAAAAAAAAACGTTATTTTCGAAAATTTTAAAAAGTTTCTATCCAACAACGTGCTCGCTAGCGAAACAGCTGACTAACTGAGGGAAGGGTCGCGCTCGCGGCCGGTCTGGTCACGTCCCGCACCCCCCGCCCGTGTTGAGACGCAAGTTCGTTGCCCTAGTGCATAGGGCAACGAACTTGCGTCATTTGTGGTTAAATTTAGTTTAAAAAGAAAGAAAAAAAATGTTGTAATTTTTCATTGATTTTATGTTTTATAAATGACACCAAACTACTGGTTTCAAGGATAACGGTGTTTACCCTAACACCCTGTATATCAATTACCTACAGTTCACTTTTATGATCGCTCAAAGGATCGTCCTTCGAGCCGGATCATGAACAGGAATGGGTAAATCCCCCAGATGGTACGAGGACAGAAACACGGGAGGTAACTTGACAATAGTGGACTGTATTTGAATTTATATAAAAGGAAAACAAACGGTTAAATAAACTTGAATCGGTGAGAATATGAATAACGTTCGTTGTATGGCGGTCGATGACGCAGTAGTGTGCGAGTGCGCGCCCACAGCTCGAGCTCCCCCTCCGCGACCGCAGCCTCCGCCCGCGGTCGCCCGTTGCGGCGTGATATTCCCGACAGTTTCATTGGTGAAATCCGCCCTTATGCGGCTAGTGTAACCTATCTTGGCTGTCCACAGTAAACAGCACAAATTATCATACATGTCATGATTCGCGACAGTCAAGGTTCGGCAAGAAATTACCTAATTGCTACGCAAATTGACACCAGATTGAAATGGAAGGAGAGTACGAGGCATGCCTTTTAAGTTCTGTCGTGTCCATATTTCCCGGCAATTTTGAATTTGGAACTGTTCTATATTCGAATGTGTTTAAATTTGGAATCTCAAAACAGTTAAAAGTATTGGGATTAATGCTATTGTTTAGTCACAGCGTCGATTGGAATCTGTCAGGTTACGTACGAAAATGAATCTTTCTAAGGAAAATGTTCGTGCAATAATTTTCTACAACTTTAGAAGAGGCCTGACACGGCTTCAGTGTTTTGAAGAGCTAACATCTGTATTCAGTGATGAAGCCCCATGTCTGCGGACTGTCGAACGCTGGTATTTAGAATTCCAACGTGGACATACTAGTGTTAGTGACAAATCTCGCGAAGGACGCCCAAAATCCGCCTTCACTGAAGATAACATCATTGCTGTGAGACAACTAATTCTCGGAGATCGTCATGTGACGTATCGAGAGATAGAGGCTCTATTAGGCATGTCAGGGACAACCATTCAGAAGATCATGCATTAAGCGCTTGGTGTGAGAAAGCTAGTTTGCCGTTGGATACCGCATCTGCTTTCCGACGATCACAAGGCGGCCCGCGTCAGATGGTGTAAGAAAACTCTGCAAAGGTTCAACCGAGGACAGTCAAATCACGTCTACGATATCATCAGTGGTGATGAATCTTGGATCTATGCCTACGATCCTGATTCCAAACAACAATCTACAATCTGGGTCTTTCAAGACGAGCCAAAGCCGACTAAAGTTGTTCGTTCTCGAAGCACTTCAAAGAAGATGGTGGCCACGTTTGTTGGAAGAACCGGCCATGTTGCGACTATTGCACTTGAAGATCGTAGAACGGTTAACGCAGAGTGGTATACCACAGTTTGTTTACCACAATTCATGACCGAACTTCGAAATTCTAACTCAAAGCGACGCATCATCCTGCACCACGACAACGCAAGCTCACACATTGCTCGTCAAACGATTGAGTATTTGAAGCAGGAAAAAGTAGAAATTCTTGACCATCCCCCATACAGTCCTAACCTAGACCCTAACGATTTCTTTACATTTCCTAAAATTAAGAAAAGTATTCGTGGTCAAAGGTTCCAGTCCGGTGAAGAAGCAGTCGATGCTTTCACGTCAGCCATTTTGAACACCCCCACTTTAGAGTGGAATAAATGTTATAATAACTGGTTTGAGCGAATGGAAAAGTGTATTAAGTAACGTGGTGAATACTTTGAAAAACAATAAAAATTACTATAAGGTTCTAGTTGTGTTTTTTTCTTCAAACGAAGGTCTTTGCGTGATGTACGGGAGGCTACTACTGTTTGATACTTATTCTAATTGTATTGTTTACTTATTTTAATAAAACACTGGTTGCTATGAATATCCTTCATTTAATAATAAATGTATCAAATCAGTTCTTACATTACTCTCCTGTGTTCCCTGAGACGTGTCTGTGGTAGGTTGACAGATGGTAACGTTCCGTTACTACCACAGACTACATTATGTATGTTACTACATCATCCCCTTTTATTTTTAATTTTCTTCTTACATTTTCTTCTTTCATTTTGTAAACAAATTATCATTGTTAATACTAAATTACTTATATAATCTAAATCCTTATTACAATATTTTATCATAATAATACACCACACTTTCACGTACATTATAATGTTACTACATCATCCCCTTTTATTTTTAATTCTCTTCTTTCCTTTTGTAAACAAATAATCAATGTTACTTAATACTAACTTAACTAAAATCCTTCTTACAATATTTTACTTAATATCATAATAATACACCACAGTTACACATTCAACCAGTGAGCACCTGCATCTGGTGAACAACAAAGTCTATGCTGGTCGAATGTAGAAAGAGGTTCTAGTATAATTAACATTATTTATGTCTCTTACATTATAAGATCTGTTTCCATTAATACCTACAATTCTCCCTTCTAACCACACATTCTTTTGTACATCTTTCTTAAACCATATTTTTTGGTCTATTACAAATTCTGTTTTTATTCTACTTGTCTTATTATAATTTTTAATATTTCTATCTACCTGTTTACTTAATTGATACTGCATATTATTATTTAACTTTGGTTTTAAAAAAGTTTGTGAAGTTATTAATTTTGTTTTTATGTTTCTATTCATTAATAATTCACTGGGAGAATAACTTGTTCCCGCTACTGGTGAAACTCTATACTTTAATAAAGCTGCTCTAAAATCTGTGTTGTCTTCATTGCATTTATACATTATTTTCTTAGCAATCTGAACTCCTCTCTCAGCCATTCCATTTGACTGTGGATATCTAGGACTAGTATAAGTATATTTAAATCCCCATTCCTGTGCAAATTGTTTACATTCACGAGAATCAAATGGTACATGATCTGAAACAATCTCACTAGGAACTCCAAAGTTACTAAATAAATCTAATAAACTATTATTAATTGCATTTGCACTTTTGTTGTTAAGTAGCTTAATATCTAACCACTTTGAGTAGTAATCATAGATCACTAAATAATTTTTCCTCCTATACTCCATTATATCAATACCTAACTTTGAAAATGGTAAATTAGGAACTGAATGTGTGATCAGTGGTTCTTTAATGTTATTATTCTGATATGTTTGACAGGGGTAACACTTTTTCACATATTCTTCTATATGACTGTCTATGTGTGGCCAATAATATAATTTTCGTGCTAATTGTTTCATTTTAGACATTCCAATGTGTCCTTCATGTAATACTTTTATAATAGACATTCTTAAAGCCTTTGGGACTATTAATCTATCTTTATAAAATACTAATTTCTCATCAACTGACAAATCATTCTTTAACTTATGATAACTATGTAAATAATCTGGAATACTATTACCATTAGGCCAACCTTTCTTAGTATATTCTATTACTTCAATCAATTCGGTATCCTTCGAGCTTTCATTAATAAGTTGCGTTTTTTGTTCATCTGTACATTCTAAATTCTGAGCCATGCCTACACAATGTATGACTTCATACATATATGATTCATCAACATCATTACATTCTTGGTATGATCTTGATAATAAGTCTGCTATAAACATTAATCTACCCTGTTGGTATTTAAATTCAATATTATATTTTAATAATTTAAGTTTTAATCTTTGCAGTCTTGGTGATGGTATCTCATGTAGATGTTTCTTTAATAAAGATTCCAATGGCTTGTGATCATTAATAATTGTTATTTGATGTCCATAAAAGTAATAATGGAATTTTTTGGTGGCCCACACAACACTTAACAATTCTTTCTCTATTTGAGAAAAATTTCGCTCTGACTGTGTTAAACTACGAGATGCAAAGCAAACTGGCTTATTATTTTGTAATAAGCAACAACCAATGCCATCCTTGGATGCATCACATTGTACTACAATTGGTAATTTACTATTGAAATTCTGTAATATTGGTGCTTCCGTTATTTTTCTCTTAATGTTATTATAAATATTTTCATGAACTTCAGTCCAAATCCACTCTACATCTTTTTTTAACAATAAATGTAGTTGTGCTGCAATATTAGCCATATTTGGAATAAATTTTCTTAGATAACTTACCATTCCGAGGAAAATTTGAAGTTGTTTTTTATTAATCGGACTTTTCATTTTTGAAATGGCATTTACCCTATCTGGGTCTATTTTCATGCCCTTTTCCGAAAATATATGACCAAAATACTTTACTTCCTTAAGTTTATATTGAAATTTATTTTTATTAAATCTTACATTATGTTCTAAAGCTCGTTGAAACACTGTTTTTAATATTGCATCATGCTCCCGTTCAGTGTTTCCACATATTAATAAATCATCGCAATAAACAATGACACCTGGTATGTCTCCAAAAGCAATTTCACTATATCTTTGGAATATTTCTGGAGCCACTGACAAACCAAAAGGCATTCTTAAAAATTTAAAACAACCATAAGGGCTGTTGAAAGTACATAAGTCATTGGAATCCTCACTTAGTTTAATATTATAAAAGCCATCTGTTAAATCTATTACTGAGAAACACCTCTTATTACACAATTTAGAGACTATTTCATCTATAGTTGGTATCAAATGATGCTCCCTAACTAATACCTTATTGAGATCTTTTGGATCTAAGCAAATTCTTAATGAACCATCTTTCTTTTCAATAATTACCAAATTGCTTACAAAACTTTTTGGATGCTCGACTCTCGCAATGACTCTGCTCTTCACCAGTGCTTCCAGCTTATCGGCTAATCGCTTCATAAGTGCATTAGGGACTCTCCGTGGCGGTCTCACTATAGGCTCCGCACCAGGTTGAATGCGCAGCTGGAGTGGACTCTTAAATTCTCCAACACCCTGAAACAGTTTGTTATTCTGGTTAATAATTATTTCTTTCTCTTTAATATTATTGTGACTGACACTATGCACACTGTTAATATTTATATTATTAATTAACTTTAACTTTATTAATGTGTCCAAACCCAAAATTGGTTTAACATCTTGTTTAATTATTATGAACTCAGTCATTATTATTTCCCCTTCATGTATTAATGTTAATGTTATTTTGCCTATTGGCTTAATTTTTTCACCCCCAAATGCCTCTAAAATGATATTAGTCTCAGACCACTGAGGATTTTCATCATCGACTATTCTTCTTAATTCCCCTAGTGATATGACATTCACCTGCGACCCTGTGTCACACTTAAAATTCACCTTGTTGTTCTCAACTTTTAATATTAATAACCACTCCTTATTATTTATTTTATTATTATTCCCTATGGAATGACACACTTTACTCAGTCATAATTCCTTACCCTCATTATTTTCAACATTATTTTCTTCTTGTTCTAATTTCTCAATCTCATGGACTTTTTTATTTTTACATCCTGATGCAAAATGATTTAATTTTAAACAATTTGCACAAGTTTTCCCATAAGCTGGGCATTGTCTAGGACCATGATCTCTACTACACTTTAAGCAATGATAAAAATTTTTACTGAATTTTTTGTTTGATTGTGAATTTTTAGCATACTTATCCTTAATGTTGGATCCTTGGCCATTTTCACTGGTTATTTTGTCCACGGTTAAGGTGAGCGCCCCTTGCTTTTGGATGTTCTTCATGTGCTCCCTAGACAATTCCGTAGCTCTGCAAATTTTTACTGCATTATCCAGGGAGAGGTCACTGACCTCTAATAGTTTTTGCTGCAACTTTTTATCACATAAGCCCATGACTATTCTATCCCGCAGCATTCTGTCTTCCATTTCTTTGTAATTACAGTTCTTTACTAATTTTTTGATGTTTGTGTAGAAATTGTCAAAGCTTTCGCCTTCTTCTTGTTTTCTATTATTGAAAATAAATGCATTGATCACTTCATTTTGTTTTGGAGTGAAGTAATCGTCAAACGCCTTAAGTACTTTTTCATATTTTTGATCTTCTTCATCTTTATTTAGTATGTTAAAATACAGTTCCTGTGCTTCTGCTCCCACGCTGTTTAATAATATGGCCGCCTTCCTGGTCTCCGACAACCTCTCAAAACCAGCCGCCGTAAGAAAAATTTGAAATTGTTGCCTAAATTTCTTCCACCTGGGTAGCAAATCCTCAACTGTATCCAGCGATAATGCCTGTGGCATCTTGTATTCAATGTTGGCCATTTCTTTATTTAATATCTGTTCTTCTTTAGCCATGCGTTTTCATTGCCAGTAGATAATCTACTCCGATCTTTTTAATCGTCACTCCCTTTGTCGTAACCTCGTTAGGGTATGTTCTTAAACCGGCTGCGCCATGTATTGTTTACTTATTTTAATAAAACACTGGTTGCTATGAATATCCTTCATTTAATAATAAATGTATCAAATCAGTTCTTACATTACTCTCCTGTGTTCCCTGAGACGTGTCTGTGGTAGGTTGACAGATGGTAACGTTCCGTTACTACCACAGACTACATTATGTATGTTACTACACTAATAGACATCAAAGAAATATAAATATAGCCCAAAGGAACCTCGTCAACAATTGACGATCGGAAGAATTCAGCTTTGTCATCGTATTATCAACAAAAATCATCGAGCTAACAAAAAGAATCGACGCCCGTTTAATATTCTTTTGGCTATTCAATTGTTTGAAAATAATTTCGCACCATTGGCGTCACTCGTCATCTTTTTTAATACACGTATTCTGTGTCAATAAAATCTTTTCCATTCTGTCTTTCTTTTAAAAATGTTGTAAATGTTTTCATAACAAATTCGAACGAGAGAGGTAGATTTAAAAATGCGTCCAAAATGCTTGACATGGGTGCTTGACATACCATTGTTTAGAAAATTAAACCAAAAGAATTGTAGTATACCTACCAATTAGACGTCACTTTAATGAAACCAAAAAATAAATAAATCACATTTTTTTGTACGGTTTTTGACGAACCTACACAAAATAATGACAGCATGAATACACAAAGAAACAAAATAAATAAACAACTAACCGATGGATTGCATAGTGAGCTGTTTGACATGTATTGAGCTGAGCTATTTTACATAACTGCTAGCTGTTTTGTAAAACAGCTAGCGGTTATGTAAAACAGCTCAGCTCAGCTTTTACAAAACAGCTCCTATAGGTAAAACAGCTGAAAGTTGTTCAGCTGGATTGCCATTGCGTTAAATTCCCCGAATATAATCCCGTGCTGTGGATTGTTTTGCAAAATAATAATAAATAACTTACTACTGAAATTTTCATAAATAACTGTTTAACTGAAAATTTTCGGTATTATATGAATTTAAAAGCAATGTGGCTTCAGCTTTCGAAATAATTTCGGTCAAAAATGCCGGATATATATTATTTTCGTAGAACTGCAAAAATTGCTGTAACATTACATATCTTTTTAGCCCACCACTTATAGTATAGAGACTTCGAATGACGTTAACAGGGGGCGCTGCTAGTAAATATTTGTTCAATTGTTTTGTGAAAAAACATTTTACAAAAAAAAAAAACAACCGACTTCAAAAAAGAACACTAAAAAAGTGAAAAATAGCTGGGGCGAAAAGTCGATCTAGCTAGGATCTAGCATTTCGGTGAAATTCGTTTTCACCCGAGCAGAGCTTGGTCAACCAGGTACCTACACCTCCATCCCTTATACGGATTAATGGCGTGATGTTATAAAATAAAAATATATAAAATAACATGGCGACAAAATAATATATGAACTCTCTTAGTTTAAAAGCAATATAACGGAACGGTGCACGGTGCCAAGTTATAATACCTTGCCTTCTACATCACTGAGCAGTCGAGTACTCACTTAAGTACTCTCCTTTCCACCTGGACGAGGCTAGTAGCATCCGGAGAGTAAGCCAGCTTCTAGAAAGGATTTTTGATTAAAACCATTCCATATTATGTAGGTACCTAATCTTTACTTTCATATCAATATGACAAAGTCGAAAGTGTCTGTCTGTCACACACATACACACCTAAACAACTGAACCAGTCATTATGATATTCGACAAATAGGTAGTCAGGGACCTGGAGAAGGACATCCTAGGCTATTTTAGATGCTAGATCGCAGACGAAGTCACGGGCAACCGCGATAAATTCATCCCAACTATGGATCCGATGGTCCGACACGCACTTGGCCGGTTTTTTTTTAATATTTGTTATTTCTAACGTGTTTTCGCACCATTAAATCTGTGTTTAAACATATTGGTTCTTTTATATTATTTGATTTGATTTGATGTAAGGGTAAACACTCTTGTCATTCAAACCATGGTTAGTTGACTTAAATATAAAAATAATTGACCGAACACAACAAAAAAAACACGTTATTTTCATTAAAAGATTTTACAAAGTTTCTATCTGACACCGTGCTTGCTAGCGAAACAGCTGACTGACTAAGGGAGGGATCGCGCTCGCTGCCGGTCAGGGGCCCTATTACGAACTTTTAAAAAACCTGGCAAGTTCCAGGCAATTCATACCCCTGCATGGTTAAATTTCGTATTATGACATTCATAATTCTGACCGCAGGTCACATCCCGTACCCCCTGCCCGTGTTGAGACGCAAGTTCGTTGCCCTAGCGCATAGGGCAACGAACTTGCGTCTCTTGTGGTAAAATTTAGATCTAAAAAAATAAAGTTGTAATTTTCCATTGATTTTACGTTCTATAAATGAAACCAAACCACTGGTTGCAAGGATAACGGTGTTTACCCTAACACCCTGTATTACCCAGTAACTGGGTTGTGGAGGTCAGATAGGTAGTCACTCCATGTAAAATACCTGCCAATCTCCCTCCTTTGCTACCTACCTCCTTTTCTGGCCATGTTGAGTCGGCTTATTGCATTCTAACCGGATGCAGCTCAATACCAGTACCTATTTAGCTACATCCGGTTAGATTGGAAGCCGACCCCAATATAGTTCAGTAAACATTAGAATCAGCAATACAACTCTCTAAGTTCATGAAAGTGCCAAATGTCATGATTTCATGAAATAGTCATTCAATACACTTTCATGAGCTTAGTTGTATTGCTGATTTTAATGTTTATAATTCAGTAAATCCATATTTGTTACGAGCGCTAATAATATTTAGATCAATATACAACCTGATACTGACCTGCAAATTGCATTAAACGTAAGAAAATTTGAATTTCGCGGGCCACCCTAGCGCATCCCCCTTAACGTTGACTTGACAGTTGCTTATTTGTTTTCATGGTCTGTGACGTCACCACACCAAGCGCGCCAAATGGAGAGCGTTTAAATTGCCCGGACTATACCGGGATATTTTTAAAAAAAAATTAAGTACTTTAAATTGCTTTTTTGCCGTCGAATTTTTTTAAACGATTATTTGACGATGTAAACTATCGAATAAAAATATTAAAAAAATACATGCATATGTACGACAAAAGGTTTAATTTAAGAAATATTCAAAAAGAATTGTTAAATGTTTAGTATGTCATTATGTCACTACATTTCTATAAGTAAGTACCTATGTTTGTTCTCTTTTTTGTATATTGGCATCTACTTTTTTTTTTCTTCTTTTTTAAATTCATGTAATTTGTTATCATTTAATTGTACTTTTGTGTGTCTTTTGTATGCACTGAATAAATGTTTTATCTATCTATATACGTATACCAGTATACCTAAATATTTTTCTATTAGTATTGCAAAGGTATTTACGTCTTTTTTTAACATCTTCTATAAAATAGCCTCACGAGTGGTAATCAGCCCAAATAAATTGGGATAAAGGCAGGAGAATGATAGTATTTCTTAAAGTTTGAAGGGTCTTCAGAAACGCGACTACATGCCATGGTACGGCATTCGTCATTTTCATATAGGTACTTCAGGATCGCCACCGACGTGTAATACCACTATACAAAAGAAGAATATTATTTAGAATGCTTTTTCCCTAATATGTATTTCCAAAGTTCTTTGTCAATTCAACAAAAATCAACATTTTTGTTTTTGTATAAAAAAGTCATTAGATCCCACATAAAGGCTCTTACATAAAGGCGCGACTTGCCGCGCGACGCGATACCGCGCACCGCCCGCTGGTATTGTTCTGCCGTGAAGTTTCTCAGAAGTTGTTTGGTTAAAAATCGCGTCGCGCGACTAGTCGCGCCAATATACGTCCTAACTACAATAATTCGCTCTCATTAGGTACCTATAAAAAACGTAGTGTTCTCTAGAAATGTTTCATAAACGTCGCAGGCGCCTCAACGAAGATTTATTTTAGAGATTACCGTCGTTTTTATGGCCCATAAATCCCGAATAACAATGTGCAAAGTCGGCCCAGTGCATCGCACTTGAGAAACTTACGAAGTGAATTGTCTTACAAACAAAAGACGAGGAAATATTATTATACTCTCTCGTAGCTACACGGAACCATTGCATTTTCATTCAGTCGTATTTTAACTCTGTATAAAGTAGCAGATATTTTATAATTTTTTCCGTAATATGGGACACAGCAAACATCTCCAACATGCAGTGCCAATACCCCCAACATTTCCCCAACATTTTGTGTCCCAAACATGCATCAAAGTGGCATCTGCGGTGACACCGAAGACGCCGAAGTGACGAAGTTTTGGACCAACAAGATCAAGTTTGTCGCGCCAGGGACACGAAGAAGAAGAAATTACACACAGGGTGTAAAAAAGTAACATTGCACCAAAATAATTGCTGGAAAACGATTTTTATTTTTGGTGTGTAAAACGCTGTTGCACGCAACGGAGGTAATGCAAGCAAAACAATGTGTTTATGGGTGCATGCAACGGTTCAGGGTTTATTGGGGTATTTGTAATTTAATTTTATAACAAATGGCAAATGTCATAATTTCATGAAATAGTCATTCAATACACTTACATGAACTTAGAGAGTTATATTGCTGATTCTAATGTTTACAATTCCGTAAATCCATATTTGTTACGGCCGCGAATCATATTTAGATCAACATACAATCTGACACTGACCGGCAAATTGCAAAAAAACGAAATAAAATTTGAATTTCGCGGTTACCCTGAAGCTTTCGCCTTAAGTACTTGAATTAGTCTGGTTCCAGAATGTACAAATACGATAACCATTGTTGTCGCTTTATTTGACTAGTTAATAAAAACTAACTTAAGGCGGATAGCAAATTGCACATTACACTAACACGTCTGGAAATTACATAATGCCAACATTTTGCTTACCAACTTAAATATTATATAGGAGTTTCTCTTTGTTGTCTCAATGTGCGAGAAAATGTAATATTTCTGTCATAATATATATATTTAGTAGTTTATTTTCATGTAGAATGGCTAGTCATATTAGGATTGTGTCAAAGAGAAAAAAATATAACTATAAAAGGCTCTTTTTAGCGTTGTTGCGTAGGCGTGCGCTGAATCATTGCGTATTATTACTTACAGTTATTACGTCTTATATGTATAAGATTTACGGTCTTTATATATCAAATAAAACGTGAATCAAAATGGCTCCCTTTGCAACCAACAAACCAACGCCTTTGACTTCATCCATTGACTTCTCCCGCGGGACTTCTTTCTGGGCGGAGCGGAAGGGCGTGTCAGACTTTTACTGACTAAAACCCACCCGTGTTCCTTCAGTTGCCTGTTGCCAAGGTCCCGGTATCCCTTGCGGACTAACCCGCAACCCTGGCAGGAACAAACCAACCCCTGGTTTGTTGGTTGGCCAACTAGCCAACCTAAATGTTTTCCTAATTGAGAAGATGTTGCCGTTATACTCGCATCCTGGGGAAACTTTATCAATGATCTTAACTAATATGAGGGAAATTGAACAACTGAACTTAAAGGAGAATTGACATATCTTCCTGAAAGACAGCACAAGAAAAGAACGGTAACAGCTAAAAACGAAGTAAAAGATGTCAAATCAGTTTTGAAATTTGTCATGTTTTTGGCCGATTCGTTTACGTTTATGTTTGTATGGAAATTGTAGTTCACCAAAAATATAAAACAGCTTTTAGTTATACGTCCGTCCCTTTCTTGTTTTAAATGAGAAAAAGACATGAAAATAGCCTAAATTAAGTTTAGTTTGTACAAAACATAAAAACTTTTTACAAAAAAAAAACAACCGACTTCCAAAAAAAACACTAAAAAAGTGAAAAATAATATTAATTTCGGAAGTCGGTGTCTTTGCTTTTCAATTTTCGTTTTTGGCCACCGACTTCCGAAAATAAAGTTATTTTTCACTTTTTTAGTGTTTTTTTTGGAAGTCAGTTGTTTTTTTTTTTGTAAAAAGTTTTTATTTTTCACTTTTTAGTTGTGGTAACTACCCCACACAAATTCGTATACCGTTATCTGCTATGTGACTGAGTCAATTAACATGTCATCAACATACGCAAAGTGGGAAAAATACGTAATTATTGAAGCTAACTCAAAAACTACGCAAGCAAAACTAATAAAATTTATATGGGACCACCTCTGAAGCATGACCTACCAAACAAAAAAAGAATCATCAAAATCGATTCATAATTGGCGGAGTAATCGGGTAACATACACACAAAAAAAAAAAACATACAGACGAATTGAGAACCTCCTCCTTTTTGAAGAAGTCGGTTAAAAATCGGCACCATTGATGCGCGAGCTAATCTGTCACACGCTTTTTTAGCACGACTACTGGACACCACATTTTTATCGGATGTGCCCCGGATGGCTTGAGGCTATAAATAAAATCCTTTGTCATGTAAATACAGTCCAATGTAGGCAGGTTTCGATGTAGATACTTTTCAAACATTGATACTTGATACTATTTCGAGCTTTGTTAAGCCCATTTGTTTGTCTAGCGATCCCTTTTGTTCAGTGGACATGATCATTGTATAATTTTGTTGATCCCGTATTTAAGCTGATTATATCACTACACTGGCTCATCACCACACCAAGCCTCTCGTGCAGTTACCACCTCCCTTTCAACTGTTTCCCGCCATTTGTGGTGAACTGACAGTTGACATTAGTGACAGCGACCTCACTGCTGACGTGCATGAGATTATATTTTATTATAATTATATAGATTTTGAGAGCAGTGGTGGCCCAGTGGTAACGGCCGCGACTTACGAGTTGTAGGTCGTAGGTTCGAACCCCGACAGGCCCTTTACTTTGTGTAAATAATTTCATCACCACTGCTCTCAAAACGGTGAAGGAAAACATCGTGAGGAAACCGGCATGTCTTAAAAACCAAAAATTCGAAGACATGTGACATCTACCAACCCGCACTGGGCCCGCGTGGTGGATTACGGCCCACTCCCTCTCATAGAGAGGAGGCCTGTGTCCCAGCAGTGGGAACATTATAGGCTGATTATGTATATAGATTTTTATTATATATATTTGTATTATAATTTTAAATTTTAAATTATATCGATTTTTATTATAATTATATAGATTATATGATATTATAGTGTTTACATAAATACAGATACACTACAATCAGATAGTTAATTGATTCAGGTGTTGGCAGTTATGATTGATGATCTCATTGATCAGTTATGTTTTTAGAAGGGCATTCAAGATCGCTGCTCACCTGATGGTACTCTTTTGTTCATTTCCAAAAGATACTAGTGCTTATACTATTCCAGTATAAGCTGACCTCTCATTGTACGGAAATGCTATACAATGCGAGATCGGCTTATACTGGAATGAATAGCTTAATATGTAGCAGTGTATACATTTGACCGAAATATTTAAGTAACCATGTAGTCGGTGTGTCGTTTTTTGTCTCGGCTTCCAGTCTAACCGGATGCAGCTGAATACCAGTATTTCACACGGAGCGACTGCCTATCTGACCTCCACAACCTTCCAACCAACGGCTTAACGTGCTTTCCGAGACACGGAGGAGTCTCGGTATGTAAAGATGGTCACCCATCCACCGACCAACCCCGGTAAGCGTAGCTTAATCTGATGGATTGATCCGTGGAGCTGTTATTATTTAGCCACGAGCTCCTCTGAATCCGAATATCAGCTATAAAATCCTAGAAAAATCCTTTAAAGTTTAGGTGCTCTAAAAATCTTGCCGCTATATTTCACAAGGTAATGAAGCTCATGAAAGTATGAGTAAGTTTAATGATATTTTCATGATTTATGCTCATCGAGAAAACAAAAGCAAGTTAAAAAAGGTTAAACTCAGCGTTTTTCCAAAAAAGAGTCACGTTAAAACTTGTATCACGGATAATAAAAATACTCTACTACGTGATTCTATTACAAACTTGAAGATTCGCAACAGTTGACGTAAATAAATTGTATGAATAATACTCAACTGGTACAGTCGACACAACAAATAAGTATACAGGCGACTTGTGGGGTAATTGCGTATTATACAGGCTGTAAGGGTAAACAGTCTTGTCATTCAAACCATGGGAAGTTGACTTAAATATAAAAATAAATGAACGAACATAATAAAAAAAAAACGTCATTTTCATTAAAAGATTTTAAAAAGTTTCTATCAGACACCGTGCTCTCTAGCGAAACAGGTGACTGACTGAGGGAGGGGTCGCGCTCGCGGCCGGTCAGGTCACATCCCGCACCCCCCGCCCGTGTTGAGACGCAAGTTCGTTGCTCTAGCGCACAGGACAACGAACTTGCGTCTCTTGTGGTAAAATGTAGATTCAAAAAAAAGAAAAAAAAAGTTTTAATTTTCCATTGATTTTACGTTCTATAAATGAAACCAAACCACTGGTTGCAAGGATAACGGTGTTTACCCTAACACCCTGTATAAAATGACAATTGATCACAAAGTCTTAATGTTGACAGTTCAGCCACGTTCATTGCGTTACTTACATTGTTGAGCGGACGATTTTTTCGATAAGAAATATCCTTCAAAACCCTAGAATTGTGATTGAAACTGTGTTACGCACTGGTACAGTTTCCAAATAGTTTACTGACTCCTAACTCTTATACACACGCGGTAGTCAAGTCTTCGCCATCACTTTTCTGAGTAAATTTTAAGTTGTAATAAGTGCAATAAAAATGTTTTGCACAGCGAACTTACTGAAAACAGGTTATTCTCCTTCCTGTCAATCAATCAATCGATCAACTCAGCCAATCGCAATCCACTGCTAGCGAAGGCATCTACCAGGCTGCGCCACAAAACCCTGTCCGCATCCAGTCTGCCCCAGCCAGCAACGATCCATCTAGCTGGGGGGTATCCCACACTACGCTTGCCGATACGCGGTCTCCTCTCCAGGACCACTTCTTCCTGTATTGGTACCTAACCCTTTTGTTGACTGTACTTACTATGCTATTGCCAAGGGAATAAGTTTTACTTACATAAAGTGAACTATGGTCTTATACACTAACTCAAGAGCATCCTGCCCTAACACTTGTACATACAGGGTGTTAAAGTTTTAGTTTGTTCTATAACTGTATACAAATAAACTCAAAAAAATATAATTACATAATATAACATAAGGCATGTAACCCCGTAGGTTTCGTCAGAGGTGTAGGTACCTAATAATGTGGTGTGTAATGGGGCGAAATGTGGGTTTTCGCCAGTTATGTATAAGTCCCATGTAATAGGGAGCGTGCCTATTGCCATCAACTGGGCACAAAACCAGAATCCGGGCTGCTACTGAGAAATTCCAGATGGAAAAACCCAATTACACTTTGTACAACCCGGGAATCGAACCCAGAACCTCATGCTCCACGCGCTTATTTAAATTTAGCCATTATCCTCTTTGTTATCTTTTCGGCTCAGTTTTATAGCAGGAATATTAAAAATAAATACTACTTTTACGACTTAGTCTAAAATAAGCACCAATTTCGCGGTTTCATGTTGAAAAATAAACAGCAATTTTACGGCTTTAAATCTAAAAATAAACATCAATTTCTTGGAATCATGTTTTAATCTTTCTCGTTTTAACACCCTGTATAGACCGACCACAAAGTACGTGTGAGAATGCAGACATCCGTTTCCGAGTTTATAGTTATTCGCATCAACTGGTTGTAAACATAGCGAATGAATTATTGCGTGTACACTGTCTGCTGTGAACACTACACGACTATTTTGAAGACTATTTTCTATTCATGAATTCATTCATTTTGTGAATTTGGTGTGTCCTTAGCTTTACAATGTGACACATCCTTGTGTACCTACCTAAAAATCTAAAGCGGTTAATTATGAATTTTCGTAGCGTTTTGTTTTCATCTAATGCACTTATGAGGCGTTTTATAAGTTTCTTGTTACTTGGCATTTCGTTTTGCGTATGATAAACACAGCTTTTAAATCTAAATGAAATTTAATTTGCCACGAGGGAATTTTTCCGTGTGATGTCTTCGAGCACGCGAAAGGAAAATGACATTCCTGTGTTGCCAATGATGGTGGTGAAATAATTATATTAAAAGAAAATATTTTTAATATCTTTATCTGTTAAAAACGCGATGTTACACGTGTGTGTAAGAAATACTACACAGTTTAAATCAATTATATTTCAGACCGCCGTTCGTAAAATTAGAATCAAGACTTCGCTTAGCAGGTAAGCTCGTTTGATTCCCAATTTTGAAGGCATTCATGAATTCATTCATTTTGTGAATTTGGTGTGTCCTTAGCTTTACAATGTGACACATCCTTGTGTACCTACCTAAAAATCTGAAGCGGTTAATTATGAATTTTCGTAGCGTTTTCCAATTTTCCTCGAAGGTCAAGGTATTGACCTTGACCTTGTGTAGTGTTACCACAGACGTATTACAAATGCCATAACAGAAGAACAAAAACCAACAATGTTTGTTTTTTGTCTTCAGCCCTGGGGGCCAAGTCTACTAATTTACAAACGTGTCAGTGGTCTCGCAATGATAAGTTTTTGACAGATTTTGTATGGCTTATCTGTCAAAAACTGATAATTGTGATACCACTGACACGTTTGTAAACTAGTAGACTTTAGCCCCCTAGCATTTTTCAGATCTTCTGCCTAGGTTCGTCTAAACGCCGCCGTCTTCCCCAAGTAGTTGTTAGGCATCTGCAGAAAACATATTATCATTTTAGGCCACTCTTGGACCTGCCAGGGTTGCGAAATAGTCCGAAAGGGATACCGGGACCCTGGCAACAGGCAACTGAAGGAACACGGGTGGGTTTTAGTCAGTAAGAGTCTGACACGCCCTTCCACTGCGCCCAGAGCGGGAGAAGTCATTTGATGACTTCCCACACAAAAAAAAAAAGGCCACTCTTGGAATAGCAACTATGGATATATGACCATCTCCCCCGAAAAAAATAGGCCTATCTATCCCGATTGTACGAGATACTGAACCCAAGAGAAATCATGAATTACAATTATTTTCTTTCGTTCATACAGGGTGTAAAAAGGCCCACCACATAGCCGATACCTACACATTATATTCATTAAACTTTGCCTTTTCCCAACTATGTTGGGATCGGCTCCCAGTCTGACCGGATGCAACTCAATACCAGTATTTTACATGGAAATACTAGTAGAACCATAAAATAAATAATCAAAAAGCAAACAACAACCCACTTTGACTAATCCTTTTGTTAGTTGTAATACAAAACAAATGTTTGAGGAAACAGCGATTTCCCTTTCATCCGAAACGAAATCCTTATGGAAAAATACGTGAGTAAAAACAAATCGAGGTTCATCATTCACGTCATTACTTTCACTTCTGTGTGAACGTGAACGTAATATTCCCGGGGGTAAATGACAGATCGTGTTTTCGTCAGCTTTTGTGATAAACATAACATTTTCAAGCCCACGCTTTTATTTGTATTATTTAAATAATTTATATTCCGTGCCTCAGAAAGCACGTTAAGCCGTTGGTCCCGGCTGTCATTTGTGGATCTTTGACAGTCGTTACGGGCCGTCAGAAGCCCGAAAGTCTGACAACCAGTCTTACCAAGGGGTATCGTATTACCCAGTTACTGGGTTGTGGAGGTCAGATAGGCTGTCGCTCCATGTAAAATACTGGTACTCAGCTGCATCTAGTTGGACTGGAAGCCGACCCCAACATAGTTGGGAAAAGGCTAGGCAGATAATGATTTAAATAATTTATAAAATACTAGCTGCCGCACGCGGCTTCACCCGCGTTGTATATCGATAAACAGTAGCCTATGTCCTTCCCCAGGATGCCATATCTCCTTGCCAAATTTTTTCGAAATCCGTTCAGTGGTTTGGGCGTGAAAAGGTAACATTCAGAGAGACAGACAAAATTACTTTCGAATTTATAATATTGGTATGGAAGTATGGATTTATCATACAGTGGGTAGAGATTACATCTGTCTATTGGTGTTGAAAAGGATGTGTTAAGAATGTATGAGTTTCAACCCTATACAGTGCAGGTTCTATTGCGGTAGGTACCTACTCAGGTACTGCTATCATTGTGCGCGTTTAATATACCAAAACCTATGCTCGGAGTTTCCTTGCGTGATTTAATCAGAAATGAAGAGATCCGTACTAAGGTTCCCTTTGCAGACAACCCTTACAGTACCATGCTGTAGAACCGGTACCTAATATATCAGCAAAGTACTTTTAACAAATTATTTGTACTCGATTTGAATGACCGTGTTAGGTCCTGCACAGGTAGACCTCTCGGTGGACAGTTGCGTTTATGGTAGGGATGCAAGAAGTGTAAAAAAGTATCGATAATATCGTATCGATATTTAAAAAAAATATCAATATCGATTTCGAAATATCGAAAAAAAAATATCGATATATCGATATATCGGTGAAATACTCAAAAAAAAATTTTATTTTTTGTCGTTGCAAGTTTTTTAATCATTTAAATACCAAACTAGGAAAAAAAGTACAAATAATTTTTACGGCTCTGAATTCTAGCGGTTTTAGTCAGCGGCGACAACGGTGTTGCTATTGAAAATATATCGTTTTTGATACATTTTCGATACTTGATATTTTATATCGATACATCGATATATCTAAATAATAAATATCGCCTGAAAATATCGATATATCGAACAAAAAATATCGATATTTCGATATATCGATATTTTTTCTGCAAGGCTAGTTTATGGCCACTACTGGCTTTTGTTCTGACACTGGCCTTTATCGCCATCTTTTTCATCTATGTTAGAGTGCGTTTCATCAAATAGTTCCTTTGAGGTAATGTTGCCTCCACTGTTAATTTTAAAACGGACCTAATAAGTAGCTCTGTAGTGGCGTAGTGTATTCGTCTTGGTCCTACAACAGTGGAGCCAACATTACGGCATAGGAACTATGAATAAAACGCCACGTTAAAGACATTGTCGCTCGTGTGTCCCACCCTTAAGGTATTCAATTTACTTACCCATACATTTTATTTACATAAACATTTGAGCATGATCCCTGTAGCGCGCGTGGCCACTGTTTATTTTGTTTGAAATTTGAACCCAAACAATAAGCAGAATTGTATTAAAAATAAAGCTTGTAACAATGGTTTTCTGGTAGCTTTTTGTTAAAAATGCTGGGTGTTTTTGAATATTCAATTGGGCGACTTGTCATGAACGTATTTTAAGTAATATGGGTAGGTACTCTGCGAGTTGTTAATAGCAGTTAGCATTTTCTACCTTGCACTAACTGACAAAATTGAAATCCTTATTTTTATTCATTTTGGTGCCCTCAAGTTTTGCAGCCCTACTTACAACTACTGGTACTACTGGTAATGGGGCGTCGTTTGTTTGTTATTTTCGTCAATAAAGTATAAAATATAATATGCACCATTCCGCCAATAACGTTAAAAGTCTGCCATTAAGAGATATTATGAAATTTACAGCAGCCATAAAAAAATGGTACCTCCCGAGTTTCCATTCACAAAGTAATTTAAATTATTAAATTCATGGCTCGTAAATGTATGAGAAAAGGTCATAACTCTTATGGTTTGATTGACTTCAGAACTTTGAAAGTGTGAAAATTAATTTGTAGAGCAATCATTTATATTTTTATGACGATTTGATAGTAAAAAATTAATGGCCCAAAAGTAAGATTGATGTTAAAAGACTGTGATTTCAGGACTTAATTATACAGAAAATAGGTAGGGTATTTCAGGGAAATCTCTTCAAGTAAGTTTGTAACACCAATCGATAAAACGAATTAAAATTTAAAAAATCATGACGGTAGGCAAAGCAACTGATAATGCATGATATTTAAACTTGTCAGTCAAGAAATTCAAATGTAGAACAGGTCTTAAAACACAGTAACGTACTAGACGGCACAGCAAGTGGCGCCGTCTAGTTTTGTTACGAATTTACTAGGAATCACCGAAGAGATCGGTTAAGAGTGACACTGGCTGATTATACTGTCACTCTAGCAGCGCGTCGCATGTCAATGGTGCGGCTGTCTTCTGATGACAGAAGATGACGTCAGAGGAGCCGAAGCTGCTGAACCACTAATACAAAAGACCACTTCTAATAAAGACTATCCTGCGCCATTATACTTTTTACATTTGGTCGCGTTATTTATCTAATTGGACAAAGTTGAGTTAAAGGCTCCAACAAACAGGCGCGACGCGACTCTAGTAGAACAATTTCTATGAAAACTTCATGGAAATTCTTCTACCAGAATCGCGTCACACCGTCGCGTCGCGCCTATCTGCGGGAGCCATAAGTCATTAAACGTAACGAGCACCGCTGTTGTACAGAATGAAGGAAGTTAGTTTAAAGTTAACATTGTTGTACTGTTCTGTGGTACGAGTCCGGAAGACTATCTACATTGTAATTTGGTTAAAGTTTCTTGTAGTACCTAGTAAAAGGATGAAGGTCTTCTGAATTCTCTTATAAATGCGACTAGCCATTACTTGTACAAAACTTTTTATTAAAGCTACGATTTCTTCAAAGCATAAAAATAAAGTAGGTAGATAAAAGTTAATTAAAGAAGTACCTACGTAGTTTATTGAATACAAAAATAGTGCAATTATAAAGTTCTCGATGAATTTTTTTTGTTATCTCAAAATACACACAACATAACATCACGCCTATATTCCCTGAAGGGTTAGACAGTATACCTACAATTCGCCAATTATGTTTAAGTCCCATGTAATAGGTACTGTAGAGGTTTTATGCGATATGCAACCTCACGTTGGGCTGGCTGACTTAACCGCAGCCTTAAACTTGCGAACGCTCCAGCAGTCGGTATTTAAATATTGACAGGTGTGTTTTCTTATGTTGTGAGGGGCAGAGCAGCCCGGACCCTCCATATGTATAAACGTGTCTTCTAATTAATAAACCCTTGGAAAACCTCCTCCTCTTTGAAATTACCTCCACCACACACCCTCACATATCTAAGTAACGTCCGTAAGACGTTACAGTACACACTACACACTACTAAAATAAGTTTTTTTTTTTATTGTCCTGTATATCTCTGTATGTCTAGATGTAACATAAGTTTTTGTGACAAATAAATAAAATAAATAATTACGGGGCGATCCTATTGCCATCAACCAGGCACAAATCCAGAATCCGGGCTGCCACTGAGAAATTGCAGATGGAAAAACCCAATAACACTTTGCCCGACCCGGGAATCGAACTCAGGACCTGATGCTCAGCAGTAGCAACTACTACACCAACGGCCAACGAGGTAACTTGCACCGTGTAAATGGGGCTTTAGAGTCAACAACCTCTTGATAGAACGAGATTGTTTACCCACAAACCCGTATGTAAACATCTCCACCGAGCTTATATCTAATCTCATGTTAATTAGAAGTTCCCTTTCAAGTTATATTAGTACTAGCTGCGCCCCGCGGTTCCACCCGCGTAAGTCAATTTCTATTTTTTTTTTATTTTTTTATTTATACACGAGACTTATAGTCTTAATTCTGAGCCCTCTTTAGCAAGCGTGGAGATCAATAATCGTGCCTTCTCTGTGTGAGAAGAGGCGTTTGGCCTGTAGAGGAACAGTAATAGGCTGGCATTATTTAATTTTGAAAAAAACCAACCCCTTTCGGGATAAATTAAATTCTTTTATTTCGGACCTTACATTTGGTTATTATACACACGACTTAGAAACAGTAATCACCAACTTGCACTAACGACAGTAGTAAGACACCAAACAATTGTAATGTTATTGAGTTTTATAATATTTTTATTTTTTGTTATTTTATATATTATAATGTAATTATGAATTTGTTAGTTTTATAGCTTTAATGACCGTGTTTTTCTTATTTATGTATGATTTCAAACACAATGTGAATTGTTCCTGAATAAATTGAATTGAATTGAATTGAACACACAAGTTAAAATTAATTTGACCAATAAACTTGCGCGGTGCTAGTGGCCATCAGGTCACCCATTTTCCAAAATTGTAAACAGGATGGTAATGATGATGATGACGATGACGATGACAATGACAATGACAATTACAATGACAATGACAATGACGTTGACAATGACAGTGACGTTGACGATGACAGTGACGTTGACGATGACGATAACGATGACAATTTCGATGACGATGACATTGATGATTACGATGTCAATGACGATGACGATAACAATGACGATGACGATGACGATGACAATGACGATGACGATGAATATAACGATGAAAATGGCGATGACGATAACAATGACGATGACGATGACGATGACGATGACGATGACGATGACGTTGACGATGACGAATATTCTTTATATCTTATATACTTTACATCGGCCAAGATGTCAAATGTACAGCATTATGCGACTACTGGTAAGGCTAGCTCGTTTTTTTATTAAATAGATTAAAAACGAGATGAGACTCATTTCCAATGTACAGTTTTTTTTTGGTATTACATATACATTTAAAACAGCTCCCTAAATATTGACAATCAGGTATCTGCTTTCCCGTTCCCAAATGTAGGTAGAATCTACCATTAATCATTCCCTCTGTACACATTTTGGCAAATTAACTCTGGAACTGGACGGTACGTTCTAATTGACTCTCCTTTAATTGCACAATGAACAATTCAGGTCCTATGTTCTAACATAGGACTTAAACTGACATAAAATTTGGGTATACTTAGGACTGATTTTATCAAAGTCGGGTATCTTTTATCCGTGGAATAAAATTGACGTCTCACAGTTTTTGTATGGAAAAACTGTCAAAAATTCAAAATTTATTCGCAGGATAAGACTTATACTCGGTATAAATACTCGGTATAAAAGTTTGGTGAAATTCGCCCTTAATGTGTAATTTCCCGAAGAGCTAGGCATCCTAACTATCTTCTAACTCATCATCATCTGCCTAGCCTTTTCCCAACTATTTTGGTGTCGGCTTCCAGTCTAACCGGATGCAGCTGAATACCAGCATTTTACATGGTGCGACTGCCTATCTGACCTCCACAACCCAGTTACTAAGTAACACGATACTCCTTGGTAAGACTGATTGTCAGACTTTCGGGTTTCTGACGACCCGTAACAACTGTCAAAGATCTACAAATGACAGCCGGGACCAACGGCTTTACGTACTTTCCGAGGCACGGAGGGGTCTTGGTATGTAAAGGTGGTCATCCATCCGCGACAAGCGTAGCTTAACATGATTGATCGACCCGTACGGCGCGCGGCGGTTATTTCTTAGCCACAACTATCTTCTAACTAATATTAATAATAACTTCTAACTTGCTATTATAAATGCGAAAGTGAGTTTGATTATTTATTACGCTTTCTCGCTAAAACAGCTAAACGGATTTAGATGAAATTCGGCATATTTGTAGACCATGACCTGGAATAGGACATAGGGTGCTTTTTATCCCTATATTTCTACGGGATCGAGACTTATGCGGGTGAAACCGCGGGGCGCATCCTTATCCTTATCCTTACTGCCTTACTAATATTATAAATGAAAAGTGAGTTTGTTTGTTGGTTTGCTACGCTTTTACGCTCAAACGGCTGAACGGATTTGGGGGGCGCAGCTAGTAGCTGATAAAAGCAACAATACAATTACCTATTTCCACTAAACATGAGGCATACTTTAAGAAAATAATAAAAGCACACAAACACAAAAAGAATAACTTGGGGGTAAATATGCATCACATCCATGCAAAACGGTCACCGCTCAGCATAATGCTGTGACACTATGCAAGATGGAGTTCACAGCCCTGATTTTTAGAGACTGAAAACCCCAAGGAGGTTCATACCTCTGCCTTCGTGGAATACAGGTGTAGATATGTATGTAGGTATATAAATCTGTCTGTATCCAACAGTTTCAGACTCAGGTGGTTTTAGAAAAGGGGGCTTAAAACGGCCACTTTGGCAGAATCGAAGTAGGAAAATATTATGAATCATCGTAAAATGTCACAAACTGACAATTTATAATTATAATCTGCGTGCAATTGATATTATGAAATAATTCATCATCATCATCAGCCTATAGCAGTCCACTGCTGGACATAGGCCTCTCCAAATGCACGCCATTCAGCTCGATTCTCGGCAGCTCTCATCCAGTTGCTACCAGCCACCCTGCGAAGATCGTCGCTCTACCTAGCCTGAGGGCGTCCTACCTTACGTTTTCCGATTCGCGGAAATAATTCATCTGTCTGACAGTTTTCTATGGAGATTCGTAAAATGGTCCACAAATTATGAATTGCTTTTGTGTCAAATTAGAGCTGGGAATTCAGGAAATGAATTGCTTTTAGAGGAATTTTCAATGTGGCTGTTATAGGACCCACTGCCAAGTAGTCAGAAATTGCTGCCTAAACATGTGCATAAACTTGTGGCTAAGCACCTAATAACAGCCGCACGGGTCGATCCATCAGGTTAAGCTACGCTTGCCGGGGTTGGTCCGTGGATGGGTGACCGTCTTTACATATCGTGACTCGGAAAGCACGTTAAGCCGTTGGTCCCGGCTGTCTTTGCGGATCTTTGACAGTCGTTACGGGTCGTCAGAAGCCCGAAAGTCTGACAACCAGTTACCAAGGGGTATCGTATTACCCAGTTACTGTGTTTAGGCAGTCACTCCATGTAAAATACTGATATTCAGCTGCATCTGGTTAGACTGGAAGCCGACCCCAACGTAGTTGGGAAAAGGCTAGGCAGATGATGACATGTGCATAAACTTCAGGGTAGTTCCAGGGTTTCACTTTCGCCAACTGCACACAAGTTCACAGAATAAGTTGTAAGTTGAACATTCACAGATGCTAACGTCACGTTTCAAACTTTTGGTAGTTAGGTACATTCAAATAAATTGGTGCAGGAAAATGTTACGTAGGCACTTAGTTCTGCTCAAAGTGCCTTGTTGCATAATAGGTGTATTTAGTAATGAGTTGCTAGTTGGGTGAATGTTGTAAAATAAAACCGGGCAAGTGCATGTCGCACCACGCGTAATGTACTACCTTTCCATGGGATAGACAAGAAAAAAAAAACATCGCCACTTCACGTGCAGGGGAGGTACCCAAAAAATCAATATTTTTAAATTTTTTGTGTCTAGTACACCCATGCCAAATTACAGCTTTTTAGTAGGTCCTAAGAGTCTCTGAGCTAAGACGCTGACAGACAGACGGACAGATGGACATGGCGAAACTATAAGGGTTCCTTGCTGATTACGGAACCCTAAAAACAGGTAGATATATGCCTTAAAGATTAGAGAAGTTTTTAAGGGCAATAAGAATCTAATAAAAACGTCTTTGTGGTCGTTATCCAAGTCTATAGGTACTTGAGCAACCGACACAATCAGTAACAGTGGCACTTAATTAAAACTAGTTGTACACAAGTCCGATTCTATGTACTTTTAATTGTAGTCTATTAAAATGCTTGAAAACAAAAGAAATAGTGGAAGCTGATTCACAACAGTTACTAGTAGATAACGCCATCTATCATCGTCAACATGAATTACTGAGTCTGAAGCTTTCTCAAACGTTACCAGCACTAGTTACTGAAACAATGTTCCCATGAAGAAACTAATAGATACCGCTATTTGCCTATCATGTTTCTTAGGTACTTCTGGTACTCACCTACAAAGTGTATTTATATAGATATATTATATACACTCATGTGTATGCGTAATTGCTTTGCATTACATAGCAAAATCAGCCTGTAATGTTCCCACTGCTGGGACACAGGCTTCCTCTCGGTGAGAGGGATTGGGCCGCAATCCACCACGCGGACCCAGTGCGGGTTTGTAAATATCACTTGTTAGAATTTTTGCTTCTATGACATGCTTGTTTCCTCACGATGTTTTCCTTCACCGTTTTGAGAGAAGTGGTGATGAAATAATTGGCTGGACCACCACTGCTGCAAGTGCGTTGGCTTAATGGTGAATAATAATAGCAACGAATACTAGGCTTTTAGCTTCAATGTGTGTGAGTATTTTTATTTTATAACTAGTTGATGCCCGCGGCTTTGCCCGCGTGGATGTCGGTTATTATAAACTAAAACCTTCCTCGAGAACCACTCTATCCATTGGTGAAAACAGCATGCAAATCAGTGCAGTCGTTTTTGAGTTTATCGCGAACAGGACGACAGACAGCCGTGCGAAGGACTTTGTTTTATAATAATTATGTAAGGATATGTCTCAGTTGTGCAGCAGAATGAACAATGTATATTTCATCTAAATAATAAATTCGTATTAGCATTTCTCGGACTAACTGACTGTCTGAATCAGTCAAATAATCAAATAAGTAAACTATTCACCGAAGTTAGAAACATTTTATAAAATGGAAACTATTTCGGAAACGAGTATTTAATTCAAACCATCACCAGATGGTCAAAAGTTTTGGACAGGCAGCAAGTTTATAAAACAAGTCGATTTTCGTGTCTATATTCCCCGATTGAACTTCCGCGTTGTGGGTAAAAAAATATAAAAAATCGGTCGGTGTGCCATGCCGCCCGCATTGTTCAACGGAATTTGATGCGTTTTGCACCATCATTTTAGTTCATTTTCTATTCTAGAAGGTTTGAGTATAAAACTTTAATAATTTACTTAAAAATAGTACAGAGATTTCTGTACTATTTGCGGCCTGTATTAATTAATCGAACCTCGAATAATGATTGCGCCTCTTTTTTTGAAACTCAAAAAAAATCTGTTTTGGTGTCCTAAAAATACCTACTAAATATTTAGAAATAGATTATTTTTGAAATAGATGTAGCACTAGTCCTAGAACCAAAAATTCCAAGACATGTGACATCTACCAACCCGCATTGGGCTCGCGTGGTGGATTACGGCCCACTCCCTCTCACAGAGAGGAGGCCTGTGTCCCAACAGTGGGAACATTATAGGCTGATTATGTTATGTTATGTAGATGTAGCACTCGTTGATCGCTGCCGCGTTCTATCCCTGCCTAACCTAACCCGTTTGGTTGAGGTAAGAAAGTTAAAAGAGTCTCAATAATAACAAAAATTGAGTATCATTAGAAGCGCAATAAGTTAAGTAGTAAGTATCTTTAAAAAGTTAGATATCGGTAAAAAAATCCTTTTTTAATATGTCGCCATGCATTGCATCCGTGCGATGTACGAGGGATCGCTAGTATTCATGAAAAGGTTTTGTGCAATAAAAAGTAAACTTTCAAGATCACGTTAGAACATTTCTATCCCTTTTTGTATATTTTAAAAGTTTTAAAACCTTCACTTTAGTTGAAAAAGGTTCTTTTTACATTGACAGAAATTACCAATCTATCACAAAGATTAATATTGTGGACGACACACACACGTCTCGATGTGGCAATGTTGCGGGGCGCGTGTGGTCCCACCATAAGTGTTTTTTGTTGTTGGCAATTTTATGTATCTGTGAGATGATTTATGTAAAGAAAGGTCGGTTACGAGTCTCAATATAAAAAGTACAAGAAGCAGTCATAGTATTTTATTTGTGTGGAACCCAGACTACCATTTTCATCGCCTCCGTCTGTAATAAATGGTCTTCGAGCACGGATGTGATAGTCATGTCTTCAACTTGTGAGTTGAAAAAAATGGCGGACCGGTCACAAACGCCGAAAATGCAGACGCGTCGTATGCGCAAAGAACAAATGGAATGTCTTAAATTGGATAATGCACCTATGAAGATTGACGAACGGACTCTTCCCCATGGCAGCGATTGTACCATAATGCCACGGGAACTTAAGTATTCGATGACGCCGGCGCCGGCGCCATTAAAACTGTCACCGCGCGCAAACGTACCACAATCTACGTGCTCTTCGAAAATTACAGTGCGTTCTGAGAAATCAACAGCTTCTTCTATAGCGCGGCGTAAACAGCTTGAACTGCAGGCTGCTGAAGCAAAAGCGAAGATCCAATTGGAATTAATTGACAAAAAGTTAGAAGCCGACCTTGCCCTTGTCGACGCCGATGATGAAAACTACGCCGACATCGAGGAAATTCATAATGATGACCAAGGTACGAACTGTTCTGTACCCCTGCTGGATCAACAGAAAAATGAAGATGTGGAGAAGTGGCTGGACCATGACCGTACTCCTGCTCAGCCTCCTCAGGACAGCATTCAACAGCTGGCACACACGTTAAAAGACTTGATGAAACAGACAGCTACGCAGCATGAGGATCGTCTGCTCAGCCGGCTCGCTACACCACGCGAACTGCCTATTTTTAGTGGTGACTGCATAGAGTGGCTACATTTTAAAAATGCATATGAAGACTCAACCCGTGTATGTCGTTTCAGTGACTCTGAAAACTTGTGCAGACTCCGTCGAGCACTACGAGGCGAAGCAAAAGAAGCTGTAACTGACCTGCTGATTGGCAATACACCACCGTTGGCAGTACTGAATGCACTGGAACTTAGATTTGGTCGAGCTGAAACCATTGTGTACAATATAACTACTCAGCTGAAAAAGTTACCATCATTACATAATTATTATCAGCATGAAATAAGTAACTTTGCTGTGAAGGTCAACAATTGTGTGGCAACAATACGAGCCCTAGACCAACATGACTACCTAAGAAGCCCTGAGCTTGTTGCAGCTGTTGTATCAAAATTGCCGAGCACGCTGATAGGTAAATGGACAGATTTTGCTTATAATCATCTAAGAGAAGGCACATCGAAGCTGGAATTGCTAGCTACATTTTTGAAAACTGAAGCAGAGATGTTATCAATCGTTGGATGCACTCTGCCACGAGAAATAAAGAAAGTGAATGACACAGGCACCGCTCGAACAACTGATGACAAGACTCGACACCGCTCTGTGTTGACTTCTGTTGCTGCTGAACACACGAAATGTTTGTTTTGTGAGAAGGAGGTTCACCCCCTACCAGAATGTCGTATATTCAAACGTGCGATGAGAAGAGACAGGTGGAGATTCGTCAAAAAACACAAACTATGCTATTGTTGTTTATCAACTAAACAACACGGTAGCAAAGTGTGCCCTGCGCCTGTGTGTGATGTCAACAGCTGTGGTTTGGCTCATCACCGCCTTCTGCACTGGACGAAAGCTGCAACGACGTCACAACCAGCTGATGCACCGCAGGTAACCCGAGATAGCTCGGAACAAGATTTACCTACTACTACTGACGCTGACGCATCGATTACGCATGTCGCACGCGACGACAACGTCATTCACGCACCTACAACGACGAGCTCGACGACGGACGACTTCGCGCTGCTCAAAGTAATTCCTGTAAAAGTGCGCGGACCTAACGGTGTAGTGAGTACATACGCTTTATTAGACGAGGGAGCTGCAGTGTCAATAATCGACTCCGAACTGTCGGACAATTTAGGCTTAAAAAGTGAAAATTCGTGCCCTATAAAGTTTACTGACGCGTTCGGCTTAGAACTTTATCAACCGGAAGTGCCAAAAGTGAAACTACAAATTTCTGGTCAGGACAATGCCTTCTATGACATTAATTTAAGGAAATGTGCTAATTTAAAGTTAAGTGCCCAAAATATGTCACTTATTAAAAAAGTGGAATGTGCCCACTTAGATCACATAAAGCCATTAATAATTAATGCACAAAGTGTAGTGCCACGTATCTTATTAGGACAAGACAATTATTTTATAATAGCTCCGCTCGAGATTGTAGACGGGGGGAGAAACTCACTGTATGGATCACGCTGCAGGCTGGGATGGACCATTCATGGTTACCATAAAGGTCGTACTCACACTCCGGTAAGTGAACTTAATGTCTTCCATCTCGCTCGCTCTTCTGATAGTGATAACATGCATGTAATTAGGGAACTTAATGACCTGATAAAAAATTCATTTAATCTCGAATCCACTGGAATATCGACTTTATCTCGTGAGAATAAAGATCATGTTAGATGTATTGATATTGTTGATAAAACTGCACGTCAAGTAGGTACTCAGTGGGAAGTAGGCCTACCGTTTAAAAAAGACTATTTCGATATGCCCGACTCGTACAGTAATGCCCTATCACGTCAACAAATGTTGTTACGCAAATTTCATAAAGATAGTGACTACGCGAGTAGGTATAAACAGGAAATTACTAAGTTGTTTGACAGTGGTTACGCACGAGAACTACAGAACGATGAATTACTCTCCGCTAATCACGTTTGGTATCTACCGCACTTCGGGGTGCAAAATGTAAACAAACCAGGAAAACTGAGGCTAGTATGGGATGCTGCCGCGAAGGTTAATAATGTTTGTTTAAATGATTATTTATTGACTGGACCTGATTTGTACAATTCTTTGTTCGGAATTATGCTTAGATTTCGTGAAAATCAGTTCGTAATCGTAGGCGACATACGCGATATGTTTTTACGAATCAAGATACGGCCGGAAGACCAACATGTATTTAGATTCTTATGGCAAGAGTCTACAGGTAGTGCGATTAAGCATTGTGTTATGCAAAGCCTTATCTTTGGTGGAACGATGTCACCTTTTATTGCACAGCATATAAAGAATAAGAACGCGCTGAAATACAAAAACATTAATTCGGAAGCCGCTGACGTAATAATAAAAGATCATTACATGGATGATTGTTTACACTCAACTAGCGACGAGAGTAACGCGATTAAATTAGTGAACGATATAACGTCCATTCATAGGAAGGGTGGTTTCGAGATTAGAGGTTGGTCGAGTAATAGCAAACGAGTTTTAGATTCTATACCTACGGATGCGTTAGCACACAGCGCTATACAGTTTAAAGATGGTGTAAACAACACAACTGAGCGCACTTTAGGGTTAACATGGCATCACGCGGATGACTCGTTCGGTTTTAGGATTAACTTGAACCGCATACCTAAAGATATTTTAGACGGAACCGTACCACCTACAAAAGCAAAAATGCTTAGCATTATTATGTCAGTTTATGATATTCACGGATTTTTATCACCGTTTTTGATAAAAAGTAAAATCATTTTACAAGACGTACATAGATCCAGTGTCGACTGGAAGTGTCAGATTCAACATGCCGAGCAGATCAAGTGGGTTAAATGGCTTGGTGAATTAAAACAATTAGAATTGCTACGAATACCGCGTTGGTTTTTTAATGCAGGTACGTGGACTCAGTGCTACTCATCTACTGTAGGTACACAAGACGTCAACACGATTGTAGATACACAGATGCATATAATTTGTGACGCTTCCATTAAAGCTTATGCCGCGGTTATTTATTGGCGTTTGACACGGCTAGACGGGAAGGTACTCGTATGTTTTGTAGCCGCAAAAAGCAGAGTGACCCCACTCCGCCCTATATCGATACCTAGGTTAGAATTACAAGGCGCACTAATAGCTTCACGTCTTGCTGATGCTGTTCAGCGAGAACATTCAAGTTTAAAGACCGATAAGCGCTTCTTTTGGACTGATTCACAGACAGTCCTCCAGTGGATTCGTAGTGACCCTCGGAACTATAAACCCTTCGTTGCCCATCGTCTGGGAGAAATTGACGAATTGACTAAGGTAACGGAATGGCGGTACGTACCGACCAAACTAAATGTAGCTGATATAGCTACCAAAGAAGAAGCGCCACCACTTACGTACGACAATGTTTGGTTTCAAGGACCTGGATTCTTACGGCAGCCAGAGAATACATGGCCTAAGGATTTCAAGTCTCCCAAGTCATCAGATGACGCGGTATGTGAGATTAGGAGCATTAACGTGATGACGTCACAGGTTATTCAACATTCGTTACCTAATGAAGACGATTTTTCGTCTTGGACGCGACTCGTTCGAGTTACTGCTCGAATATTATTATTTATAAAACGCTGTCGACGTATTGACACTCAACTTAATGTTGAACTATTGTGTGAAGCGGAAAAGCTTTTAATTAAAAAGTGTCAACAAGATTCGTTCGCGCAAGACATTGAACTACTTAAACAAAATAAGCCCTTATTGTCTTCTAGTCGCTTGTTATGTCTGACGCCCTATATTGACTCGGAAGGTATTTTGCGAGTTCAAGGTCGAATTGATAAAGTTCAAGATGTTGTACAGTCAACTATGAGACCTGCCATACTTGATGGTCAGCATAGGTTGACACGACTGTTGGTGGATTACTACCACAGGAAAGCGCTTCATGGAGCGCACGAACTGGTCGTAAATGAACTACGGCAACGATACTGGATCATAAAAATACGCCCGACCGTACGCGCCGTAGCTTCGCGTTGTTTATTCTGCCGGTACCGTCGCGCAGCGCCGCAGCCCCAGCGCATGGCTGACCTTCCCGCCGCACGCTTGCAACACCACCGCAGACCCTTTACATTTACGGGAGTCGACTTCTTCGGCCCCATGGAGGTTACAATAGGTCGAAGGAGAGAAAAGCGATACGGTGTAATTTTTACTTGTTTGACGATACGCGCAATTCATTTAGAGTTAACCGATAACTTAACTACTGATTCGGCCATTATGGCGCTTAGGCGGATGATATCTCGTCGCGGTACGCCCAGCGTTATTTACTCTGATAACGGGACAAACCTGAGGGGTGCCGATAATGAATTAAAACGTAGTTTATTAGAGCTCAATCGGAGTAAACTTCAGGAAGACGGCACTGTAAGAGGTATAGAGTGGAGATTTATTCCTCCGGGTGCGCCTGAGATGGGAGGCGCCTGGGAACGCATGATACGGACGGTGAAGACAGCTTTGAAGGTCGTACTTAAGGAACGCGCTCCACGTGCGGAGACGTTAGCTACATTGTTTGCGGAAGTAGAAGCATTGGTAAATAGTCGTCCTATAACTTATGTATCTTGTGAGCCTGACTTTCCTGAAGCCCTAACACCTAATCATTTTTTAATAGGTACATCGTCTAACGGTCCCGCTTTCGGTATTTATAATAATGACGACCTATGTTTACGTAAGCAATGGCGCATAGCGCAACGTTTAACTGATGCGTTCTGGGGGCGGTGGATAAAGGAATATTTACCTAATTTGCTACCTAGATATAAGTGGAATAAAGAGCAGAGAGCGTTGCGAAATGGAGACTATGTTCTTTTAATTGAACAAAATTTAGAGCGAGGTTCTTGGCGCCACGGGGTGGTGTGTGCGACTCATGGTGGCGATGATGGTCGCATCAGAGTGGTCGATGTGCGCACACGTACTGGTGTGACTCGGCGTCCGGTGACGCGTGTCGCCCTACTCGTTCCAGCAGAATGTTAGTGCTGAACTGAATTTATTGTTTGTTAAAATTATTAATTTCGTTTCTTGATCTGTATTCAGCTACTAGATAATTGTATTTTTTGCTTATGTCAGCTCAGCACTAGGGGGCGGATTGTGGACGACACACACACGTCTCGATGTGGCAATGTTGCGGGGCGCGTGTGGTCCCACCATAAGTGTTTTTTGTTGTTGGCAATTTTATGTATCTGTGAGATGATTTTTGTAAAGAAAGGTCGGTTACGAGTCTCAATATAAAAAGTACAAGAAGCAGTCATAGTATTTTATTTGTGTGGAACCCAGACTACCATTTTCATCGCCTCCGTCTGTAATAAATATGGATGTAAAAATGTAAAATATTCATAGTATCACAAGTGTCAATTCGATGGATGTTTTTCGTTGCACATAATTATGTGATGCAAATAAACGTGTCAGAAATATAAACAAGATTTATGAAGACATGTGTATAAATTAAATTGAATATTTTATTGCATGTCCACAATCTGTAGTGTGTGGGGCGAGTCTGAATGGAAAATTTAATATCACTCATGAATTTTGTAAAATATGAATTTTTATTAATATTATTATGTTTTTTTTTCATAGCAAAGCAAAAGTTTCTCATACTATACTTATATGAAAAAAGTCAAATAAAAAAGTTAGCAAAACTCCGCAGGCGTGATGGATATCGATATCTAAACATAGGGTCAACGACCCCTTTTAGTTATGTTACTTGAAGTATAAGTTGAGTACCTAGAACACTCACATTTTGCCAGTTATGTTTGAATTCCATGTTCTCCATGAGCTCCATGGAGGAGCTCGTGGCTAAGTAATAACAGCCGCACGGGTCGATCCATCAGGTTAAGCTACGCTTGCCGGGGTTAGTCCGTGGATGGGTGACCATCTTCACATACCGAGACTCCTCCGTGCCTCGGAAAGCACGTTAAGCCGTTGGTCCCGGCTGTCATTTGTGCATCTTTGACAGTCGTTAGGGGTCGTCAGAAGCTCGAAAGTCTGACAACCAGTCTTACCAAGGGGTATCGTATTACCCAGTTACGGGTTGTGGAGGTCAGATAGGCAGTCGCTCCATGTAAAATACTGGTATTCAGCTGCATCCGGTTAGACTGGAAGCCGACCCCAACATAGTTGGGAAAAGGCTAGGCAGATGATGATGTTTGAATTCCATGTAATAGGGGTCGAGCCTATTGCCATCAACTGAGCACAAATCCAAACTCTGGGCTCCTACTAACCAATTCCAGATGGAAAAACCCAATAACACTATACCCGACCCGGGAATCGAACCCAGGACCTCATATTCAGCACAAGTGCTTGCGACTACTAGACCAACGAAGTAAGTAAATATAGAAATATCAATGTTTTGTTATGTTGTAAAAAAATGTGAAGCCCCGGCACGTCCCTTGTGTTTCTATAAAATGTAACCTCGAAAACGAGAAAAAATATTACGAAGATTTGATTTAATAATACCTCAATCTGCCTAACCTTTTCCCAACTATGTTTGAGTCGGCTTCCAGTCTCACCGTATGCAGCTGAATACCAGTATTTTACATGGAATGACTGCGTATCTGACCTCCACAACCCAGTAACTGGGTAATACGTTACCCCTTGGTAAGACTGGTTGTCAGACTTTCGAGCTTCTGGAGGCACGGAGGAGTCTCGGTATGTAAAGATGGTCACCCATCCACGGACCAACCCCGACAAGCGTAGCTTAACCTGATGGATCGCGCCGTGCGGCTGTTCGAGCTCCTCCACGATTTAATAATACCTATTTGATTTATTATCCCATCTGTTTTTATAATTTCATAAACTAGACTGAAATTGTTTTGAAAATATAGAAAACTGAGGTTATTGTTTTCTAAAACAAGGCTAAAAATGAAATCACTTTTTCGCAGAACCGCGTAATATCCAACAGTAAATGAATATATTTAATAAAGACCTAAACTATAACGAAAAATAATAAAACTGAAATTATTTTTTCCTTATAAACAATCGCGCTTCCTTTAATAACGACTAATTTAAAAAAAAAACACAATGCCCGACTCGATGTCACTTTGTTTTGTGTCTGTTTTGAATCAAATTAAGTCCCCGTGTTTGAAAATCACTCGTATCTCGAAAAGCGTATTATTAATTTATGAAGAAGATGTAATTATTCAATTATTTGAATACGCATTTGAGTTTACCATTAAAAGTTTAGAAAGAGAAATAATAAACTTTGAGGCGTGCTACACACTTCGGTTCGAGTCGGGATGATTCGGCACAACCGGGCGGCAATATACAGTATAACGAAGGACGTTCCCGTTACTCTGCAATAGTATAACGTCTATACATGCTATAAAAAAACATTACCACAAAAAAAGTTATTTTTGTTTTTTTATACTAAAATAGTCACAAAAAATATTAAATTGATACGGAAAAGAAACACTCTGTATACGCACACTTGTCACACTTATCTTTCTTCGTTGAAATCCAAGTGTGCGTGTACAGAGTGTTTCATGTGTATTGTTTACTCTTCAGATAAAAGTTATTTTTCAAGTTGGATTTTTAAATGGTTAGATAACTTTTTAACTACTTTAACTACTATTAACTAATATTTAACTCCTTATAACATGATCACACATTTTGGAATTTCAGATACATGCTATACAGGGTGTAATTTAATTCATGAGCGTCCTCTTAAGGGGTTTTACTCATCATTATAAACAACTTTCACTATTGGACCAATCCTGAAATCGCGAAAAAATTATCAGAGGGCCTAGACAAGTGACACCAGGTTAGCCACTAACCACAAGAAAAAAAACACTTAGGTAGTCTGTTTATCTACATATATCACTAGTGCCAATTACAAGGCTTCTGCCAACAAACTTAGACGTCATTAACGGAAAGCACTACCTACAGTGCACACTAGAATTTAGAATTTACTTCTGCTCGCTAGAACAAATAGGTACAGACTAAATCAGTAGAGTGTCTGTTTACCGGAAGCGTAGGTGCTGTTTATAGTGGATTTAACCGATTTCTTTTTGCATATATTTACACTGATATCTCCTTGATTACTGGGCCGATTTACGTGATTATTTGGTAGGGGGCACTCGCGGTTCCATGGTAGTTTTATTAAAGCTTCAGCAGGTTTTGAGTTAGCTTCAAAAATGCGTATTTAATTCACTTAGTGTATGAGTTTATTATAGGTTTCTGTCATAATTATTTACATAGCAAGTTGTGATAGACGAATTTGTGTGGGGTAGGAACCACAACTAAAAAGTGAAACAAAAACTTTTAACCAAAAAAATCAGTAGGAGTCCTTTTACTCTCCCCATTAGCATAGTATACATAAGCAAAAGTATTATATCTTCATAGAAAACGAAACGAAATCTCAGTGTATATCAGTACACAACGGTATCGAGTGCGCGGCACTTACGCACGGACGCGGAAGGTTTAGCTACCGAGCGGCCATAGGTAATTATTTAAAAGTCATTCCCGAGAAATGATACTGTTACTTTTTTATACTATGCCATAAGGAGTTCAGCACAAAAAGGTAGTTGCTTTAAGATTTATGTCTTTTTGACTCGTATGAGGTTATTGGCATCTAGATTTTGCATTTTTATTATAATTTCTGATCAGCACATGAATATTTTCCATAAAAATGTAAAGCGTTCCACGGATTATTCTATGCACTCGAACGTCGACTTCTATGCATAGGAAATATAGGAAAACAACCTTTTCTGTTTTCAACGTTCATGCCAATAATTTTTCTAACCACTTTTTGTTTTATAAAGCAAATAAGTAAGGTAATTTACGTATCAATTTACATAAGGTATTTTCACCTGAAATAATCCTGCAAACTCCCTAAAACCTTCTCAAATTTGTTTAAAATACCTCCTAAAGTTATAATAAATTTACCTTATCGAGGAAAGGTAATGTAAGGTAATAAGGTTGTGGTAAAGTTACCAAAATTTTGGGATATCTCAAACCTTTAGCGAGATTATTAATTAATTATGATGTCCCTGTGTTATCTATCCACTGGAAAGATAAAGAAAATGTCTGGAAATGGAATCATAAACAACCAAAATGGACTCAAATAATACAATAATGTTACGTTTGTATTACCACAGTTAATAAAAGTTATAAGATGTAATAAAAGAGTTTTACAACGCAACTGAGGCGACGCGACGCCAAAAAGAGGCAGTTATTTCGTTTTTAGGGTTCTGTACCCAAATGCCAATGGGACCTAATTACAAAGGCTACGCTGTCCGTCCATCCGTCCCTCTGTCACAGAACTGTATCTTTTAAGCCATAATAGGTAGACACTTGAAATCACAGTATTTTAGGCGAGCACGCTACGCGGTACATTATAATAGCGTGCATTATTAAAGGTTTTTTATACATACATGTTAAAAAAATAACCTTTCCATACGTTTAGGCAGTAGGGTATTGCCTTTTGGTATGGAACAGCAGATTTTTTTTTTCGAATCGCTGAAGTTTGTCAACGCTGTGGGGTTTAGAATAATGTAGGAACTGACTTCATGTCCCTTCTTCCACCGCGTATATTAGAGCTTTTTAGTTCGAAGCAAAACTAAGTTTTTTTTTCATTATCCTTACGGAAAAACCAATACCATGTTTAATACCCATGTTGAAAACTCAACCAACCAAGTTGAGTAGGTACCTATTATACACATAAGTCTCCCCGAAGTTGCTCCGCCCATATAATCCGGAGATCAATTTAACTAATATTCTAACTTATTTCCTCATATTGTACTTGAAAGGATACTACCAACGAACTTCTGCAATCAACTTGATTAATTTGCCTGTTTGTTTTACGAGAATGAATTCTACTCCCATATAATTAAGCCATGGTTTTAGCCGTAGCAGACACTTATCAATATCATAATTTTCAAATTTTTGTTACAAATATTATCCCTATTACTATTTTTTTTCTGTAAAATGGTACATCTGTAACATAAGTACTCGATGCTTGTAGAAAAGGCTTTTAAATATTACTACTACGCGAGACTACGCGTTCGTAGCACGAGCGAGCTACGCCGTAGCACACCATGAAATTAATGTATTACTCCATTGCCTTCTTGAATTTGTCCAACAATTCCACACCATACCTTTGGAAGCTGATATCTCTGAGATATACTTAAATGTGAATTGCTACTATTAAGATAATGGCGTGATTAAGGTAATCACGATAAGGTACTTAATGAGAGGAGTCGGTGAAGTGCGGTCTCGTGATTGTTAAGTACCGACTTTGTGATTTTCGTTCCATTGGGAACTGTAATTGTGAATTCCACTCTCTTATACAGGCTGAAATTGAATTCAGGGGCATCCTCTTAAGGGGTCGTTGTACTCATCATAATGAACAACTTTCTCTATGGGACAAACTCGGAAATCGCAACAAAAATATCAGCTGTTCCCTAAATTTTGACGAGCTATGCGAACATAGATGTGGGGACAGCAGATTTTTTTTTTCGCGATTTAATAAATAGGCTTTTTTTTCTACTAACAAAATTACATACAAAAAAATCAACTTAATTCTATTACCGGTAAAAGTCACCTCTGTAGCGTAAGTTTTCTGTTCCGTGCTGCTTGGGCTTCCATCCAACTAGCTCCTACCCTTATATAATATTTATCGCTCATTATTTATAAATAAATAAATAAATGTCTCTTTTCTTCTGTTCTTCTTTTCCTTTCTCTTGGTAACCATTATGTGTATTTTACTTTTTGTGGTACAACAGTAATCTTATTCTAGGTGCATCGTCTTCCCATACAATTATATAATTCATGTATACAAAATATTGTAAAACATTTTTAAAAGAGTAACGGTGGAGCTTCTTGCCCATTCTTCTCCAACCGAAAACTACTTTTTGGAAGTGGCAACTAGAATCAGTTCTATTTTTACCCGACTACGGCGAAGAAAAAAGGAGGGTTATGATTTTGACCGGTATGTATGTATGTATGTATGTATGTATGTTCATCTGTTCCCTCCTATCTTCCAAACCACTTATCACAATTTGACAAATGAGGTATCGTTAGAAGCGTCGTGATTGTCCGCTGATTATAGGCTATGTGAAGTCACATTACATTAAAAATGGCGCCCTCTAGAGGACATAAAGCGAGGACTTAAAAAAAAAATGGTTTAATCGTACCATGTTGGGTATCAAATGAAAGGGCTTTTAATGAGCACATTTCAAAAATATATATATTATAACCCCAAAAGATTTTTTTTTTAAATCAAGTAATAAGAACTTAAACCCAACTACGACTTAAAAGGTATAAATAAGACACCACAGACAGACAAATTAAAAATCCGGAGTCACACGTAATCTGTTCGATTTATGCCCTAACACGTGTGACTCCGGATTTTTAATTTATCTGTCTGTGGTGTCTTGTTTATACCTTTTAAGTCGTAGTTGGGTTTTAGTTTTTATTACTTGATTTTTTTTTGTTTTTGACGTTCAAAACTGCCTTCTATGTGCCTATTTGTAATAAATTATTTGACTTTGACTTTGTGGCTTTCTTTGCCCATTCTTTGCCATACATCCTGCATAGATACCCATTTCCATCTCATAGACATTTTAAGTTAATAGTAGATATCAAACAATCGTCTTAGCGCCAAATCCAAATGGCGGCCAATAAAACTTGTAGGTACACGTTCGAGTTGGCCACCCTGTACTTAGATAGTTATAGTTCCGATCAACAGAGGTTTTATGCTCTATTTAAAAACAATCCTTCATGTGAGATCATAAATCACCACGCAGACTTACCAGACACATTACTGTGCCCCCACTTATGCATTCAAACTTTTTCTCGTAGTTCAATCTGGATTACCCCAGTTCCTCGACCGACATCGAGGAGCACGTTTCAGTTCTATACACAAATATACGTAGCTATATTTTCCTAGGGGATAGACTAGTCTGTATAAGCTTAAGACTGACGTGACATCACATAATTAGACTGGCCCTATGAGGAAACAGAATACAAAGCTTTTACGACTTTTGATGATTTCAGAACAAAAAAGTGTAACAAATAGGTACTATTTTTTTTTAAATCTGGTATCTGGTCTCAGATCTTAAGGCTTTGCAAAGACCTGCACCCTAATTGCGTAATACACGATCAATAACAATCTGAATGGGCTTGAAACAAATCGCTAATCCATAGCTTCATAAGTTCGAAAAAAAAATCTGCTCAACAACGTAAGTAACGCAATGAATGTTGTTGAACTGTCAAAATGAGTCTTAATGGGTTACAAAAATAAGTTACATAATATAGATAGCTATTCAAATCGATAAAGCCTAACATTTAGAGATCTTAGTCCTAAATCTGCGATAGACTCTTACAATCAGTAGACTATTACAGAACAGACAGCTGTGCTGATGGGGAGTTTGTTGCGCCACTTCTTCTTCCCAGCTAAAGCACTAGGAAATGGTGAAGGGTGGGCGTTTTGGGGGGTAATTTTGAAGTTCGAAAAGTGCTGATTCTCAGCCTAGTTTGAATAAATGACTTCTGATTTTAATTTTGATTAAGAACGTGATTTAATAAATTGCAGATATCCGAACAGAAAGAAAAATCGGGTGTAATAAAATTCTCATATAAAGTTGTCCAAAAATATCAATTTATATTCCCTTAGCAACGCCTTCTTTACGTATTCTCGTGAAGAGTGATCTTTATAAATTCTCCCAATTTCAGTGTCTCTGGCGAGCGTTAAAAAATATGGAGCCATCATCTTGAGCATAAAAATGAGATTAAAAGACGTCGGGACTCATTTAAACTTATTCTAACATTAAGGCTGCCTTCAGATGGACTGTATTCTTGCAGTTTTAATGCCGTTTAGTACGTCAGAATGACACTCCAGTAAAATTGCAATTTACCAGCACATTACGAATATTGATTCGTAATGTACTGGTAAATTGCAATTTTACAGTTGGAGTGCACTTGAAATGCAGTCTGTCTGATGGCAGCCTTATAAGAACTAACAAAAAGAGACCAATTTTTTTTTTTTTTCCATTAATTAGACATAATAAAGACTTATAATATCTACAACATGTAACAGAATAAGCGCAAGACCTGAAAGTAGTTTGCTCAGAATCGGCTTCTGAATCGATTTCCATCATTATTTATATGTGTTAATTTTTCATGAAAAAAATCTTTTCTTTAACTGAAATTAGAACCACCGCGTCTTACCAAGGTAATAAGATATTTTATTTAAGGAAATTTAAGCCTTATCTCAAAGGAATAAAGCCTATTCAAATGCATAAACAAATTTGTAATACGCTCATAGCTATCCTATGTTTCATGTTTAGTCAGGAAGTCTATTTTGTAAAAAAAAACTAGGTGTCGTTTAATTAAATTAAATTACAGATATTATTTTAGTCTTATAATTTAATATTCTAATTGGGGTGTATGAGCTCTTGCGTTTATTCCGTTACAGGTTGTATAATAATAATTATGTACAAGGGAAAATTATCAAAGGGCATCAAAAAATTCGTCCGCATCGCTGTCAACAGGAAAAGTGCCCAAAAGGCTGGCAGCATTGCCACGTTGTATGGCAATACTGATTCTTTGCCCACAAAATAGGCCAGCCCTCTGGTCACGTGAAGAGTCGACCAAGCGTTTGGCGATGTCTTGAAAAACCAAGTGGGCACTCGGACCCCATGGCCCTAGGGTTTCAACCCCAAACGGCTCGAACATATACCTACGTCCCGATAAGATTGGAGTATTTGTGCCGTTTGAGGTTTTCTGCACCTGCAGCAGCAGCTCCAGCACAGCCCGCCGTGCTGGGAACATGGGATGGCGCAAGGGTGTCGACACACGTTGCATCCCACACCAAAGGCCTACCTACCTTCCAAGGCATTATGGTCATTCCGTCTGGTCTCTTCCCATCGTCGCGTGCCAAGCCATTGGGTTCTAGAACAGCTGGCACCCCGGCGGTGGCAAGAGCACGACGGATGATGTCATTGATGCTGGCATACCAAAAAATACATTTAAACATTATAATTTCGTGAAACATGAGTTTATCTACATAAACTGCGCCTTTGGTCTAGTGGTCGCAAGTGCCGTCACTGACCATGGGGTCCTAAGTTTAATCGCCAATCGGTCAGGCGACGTAGTTTTGGATTTTATTGTGAACTTACTTTACATCTCTACCTAACTCTTAGGGAAATACAGGAGTGATGTTTTAAAACAATAAATATAACTTCTGACATGTGAGTTTTACCAGCTCTGTGTCCAGCGCTCGGCGTGGCAACACGTCGTGTTCGGGTTCGGGACTGGTCAATCATCATCCTGAGGATGCCTCGTTGAAAGGTGAAACACGTGTCGATTTCTTACAGGGTTTTTTATAACTGGAATAGGTTACTAGATTTATCTGCGTCTAATGTATTTTATAATGGATTTCCAAAGTTACGGCTGATTCAATTAACTATTTTACTAGCTCTTATTTTGCAGTGTCTATCTACAGGGTGTAAGAGTAAACACCGTTGTCACTCAAACCATGGGAATTGATTTAGATATAAAAATAAATGACCGAGAAACAACAAAAAAAAAAAATTTTCTTTAAAGGATTTTAAAAAGTTTCTATCCGACACCGTCCGCAACTTCATGGATATGCACCCGAGGTCGCCACCCCTCCTACCTACCTACACAACACAATCATGAATAAATACACAATAGAGGTTGCGCTCGAGGTCGGTCATCCCACGACCCGCGCCCCCCACCCGTGTTGAGACGTAAGTTGGTTGCCCTAGCGTGTATGGTGAAATACTCTTGTGGAAAAGGTAGATTTTCTTTTAAAAAAAAAGTTGTAATTTTCCGGTGATTTTACGTTCTATAAATGAAACCAAACCACTGGTTTCAAGGATAACGGTGTTTACCCTAACACCCTGTATTTTAACATCAGTGGAACATTTCAAAGTGGGTCACAATATAATTAACTCACACAAACCTAGGCAGGTGTCTGCTGAAAGATACGATAAGCGGCAAGTAATTATTTTATTATTACTGGAGGTCGCACTTCACATATATAGACCGCTAACATTTTATGACCTCATATTTTAAAAGTTTCAAATTATTAGTTAGTACCCATTTAGTTTCAACCCGGCACTAAAAACCAACACTTGGAATGAAGCTGAAATAATGAGAGTAATTTATTAATAACTAGCTGATGCCCGCGGCTGTTCCCACGTCGATGTCGGTTATTATACAGGATGTAAGGTTAAACACTCTTGTCATTCAAACCATGAAAAACGTAAAATGGACCACAAAAAACGTAAAATGGACAGGACTCGTTGAGACACATCTAATGAACCCACACTCGATGGGTTTACTGGTAGCTATTCAAGAGTTCCGTTATCTAGCGTCCAGGTTCATAATCAGACCAACTCAATGGGACCATTATAGGTGTCTAGTTCAGTCATCAGGTAAAATGAACAGGACTTGCTGAGACACATCTAATAAGCCCAAACTCGATGGGTTTACTAGTGGCTATTCAAAAGTTCCGTTATCGAAGCGTCCAGATGCATAATCAGACCAGCGCAGTGGTTCCATATTATTATCGGAATGCATATACATTTGCAAACATTCAAACTATGATCACCAGAAGTGACTAACTATTCAAAGGTTCCATTATCTAGCGTACAGGTCAGTCCTGCGAAACATGGCCACAACTTTTTTCACACAGCGATTTGGAATGAGCCGCCATAGTAGTTATTGTATTATATTAAAATACCTATCGAATGGCAAATGTGTGGTTGTTATTGGTGCTGAGACCAGCTTCCATACATTCTCGCCGATGTACCTTTAGATCTAAAAAAAATAAAAAAAAAGTTGTAATTTTCCATTGATTTTACGTTCTATAAATGAAACCAAACCACTGGTTGCAGGGATAACGGTGTTTACCCTGACACCCTGTATACAAAAACTTTCCTCGAGAACCAATCTATCCATTGGTGAAAACAGCATGAAAATCGGTGCAGTAGCTTTTGAGTTTATCGCGACAGGACGTTAGACAGACGCGGCGGAGGACTTTGTTTTATAATAAGGAAGGACTAGCCACCCGCCCCAGCTTCGAACGGTTTTAACGACTTGAGAAATCCAGATTTCTTTATGTTATTTTAATATTAAAGTATTTTACACATAAACCTTCTGAAATAATGCTATCTCTATTTAAAAAAAGGCTTCGAAGCTTCCTGACAGCTAAAGCATATTATAGCGTAAAAGATTTCCTATGCGAAAAAAATTTTTTGTTACCTAGACTGTTTGGTTTTTGTGTTGTAGATTTTTTTTTTTTAAGTTCTGTTTGTTGAAATTTTGTAGATAATTTAGTGGATTTAGTTTATTATATTTTTTTTTTGTAACTTTTGCATGCCTTCTGGCAAAATATGGCTGAACCTATTCCCTTTTTCACCCTGTATTGTACCCATATTTGCAAAATAAAAATTCCTTTTATCTTTTTATCTTTATCTTTTAATAAATTCTCTAAATTTTGTGGAAAAATATATCAGAATCCGTTACAGAGTTTAGAAGGAACAACGCGATCACACAGACAGACACGAGAAGATGTTGTTTGTTTGAACGCGCTAATCTCTAAAACTACTAGTCTGATTTGAAAAAATATTTTTGCATTTGAAAGCCCAATTCTTGAGAAAGGACCCCAAAAAAATACATCAAGTCTTTTTATTCTTATATTGTCGTGTTTAGATATCGAAACCCATCACGTCTGCGAAGTTTCGCTAGCTAATTTTATTTGACCCTGTTAATGTCGGCCTGAGTTCTCAGATTGGCTTCTATGCTGTGGTCGCTGCAATGAATAGTTATTTCGGATCGAGGCAATTGTGCACGCAAAAAGGTATTTGAGTATGGCTTTGTCAAAGAACGGTACAGTAGCGGTCATAAGTACGATACCTACTGCACTTATGACCTTTACCGTAATAACCTTTTTTTTTTGTGTCGGAATTTATCAAATAACTTCTCCCGCTCTGGGCAGAGCGGGAGGGCGTGTCAGACTCTTACTGACTAAAACCCACCCGTGTTCCTTCAGTTGCCTGTAAGTTGCCAGAGGCCACGGTATCCCTTTCGGACTTTCCGGCGACCCCAGCAGGCATCGGCCCTAGCGGACTCCTTCAGTCCTTGGTCGTTATCGGACGGCGAGCTACCCAGCACTCGACGTCCGCAACTAGGCCGAGCCTACGGTCGCCGGGAGTCCGCCTGGGATTCCCGACGCCCAGGGCGTCTCCTGCGCCGGCTAGGGCGCGGCGTGAGGGCGCGAAATTGGCCTCAACGGTACCAACCTGCTTTCCTCAAGACGTGTTCCTATAGACATTGAATAGAAGGTTATTTTAACGAAGAAGGTTTCATGTTGTTGTATTTGTTCACACGACCCAAGCCGTCGCCGTCAAGCCAATAGACACCCATTAAATTAATTACTTGATTACTTACGCCATTAATCTTCTTCAGTTTAATTAATTAATTTTATCGACAGGAAAGACCACGGAATCAATTTGTGATACTTTGAAACATTCTTCTAAGGAAATTTGGGTATTTATCAAGTAGGAAATTCATATTGTATTATTTGAATTTCCTACTAGATAAATACCTATATAAAGCGGAAGAGTTTGTTTGTTTTTTGCTTGATCGCGCTAATCTCTGGAACTACCAGTTGGATTTGAAAAAATCTTTTTCTTTTGATGGTCCAATTAATTCTTCAGGATGTTTATAGGTTTACATCACGCAACGATGCTCAGGAGCCAAGCAAAAATAAAAGTTCAGAAAGAACGCTAACCAAAACCGCAGTAATAGCGCTAGCGGGCGGGTGATGAGGAGGGTTGGGGGCCGATGCACGGCGGCCGTCCGACAAGAACCGAACTGAGCCGCGCGGAATAGTACCTCGTTGGCATAGGTCAACGTGGTACTATCCCGCGCGCCTCAGACGCTTTATTACAGTACCTATAGATATTGTGGTATCTTACGACTTCCACGCGATCTAAGTCGCGGGCTGAAGGTAGTAGTCGGTCTTCTACAGACTGTACTTCGGAGAGTGTGCGCAAGAGCTCCACGACCTGATCACACCATTTCCCTTTCACTATCGGACCACCAGACGTACAGCGGGGTACCATCCGCACTTGGTCGATATACCGTCTAGTCGTACTAAGCGCTTCTCTTCCACATTTATTATGCGCACGGCCAAAGTGTGGAACTCTCTGCCATCATCTGTGTTCCCTTCCACGTATAACCCGTCAGCCTTCAAAACAAGAGTGAACAGGCATCTTCTGGGCTTGCTCATTCCATCATAGACCTCATCTATCGCTTTCCATCAGGCGAGATAGAGGTCAAGAGCAGTCCCATAACGAAATAAAAAAGTAGGTAAATACAAATAATAAACGCCGATCTTTGTTTGTGTGTCGGTTCTTTTTCTTAAAAAGCATTTTTATTTATCTTTTACAACATAAACACAACAATTAACAAGAAGTTTAATTATGGTGGATGCACACTCGAGCAAGGTTTATTATAGTAGTAGGAAGGAAGTGATTTTTAAAGCGATTAGCTGAAATTACGTTGCATACGGTCTACAAAAAGATTCTTTGCGAAAATGAGCAAATGGCACAAATTCAAATAGCAAATTCCGCTCAGTTACGCTCGTCATGCGCCGCTCGTCACGCCCCACCACACACTAAATATAAAATTGCTTGTTGGCCAAGTGTGTCCCTATCCCTATATTATATACAGCATGTATTAGAAATGTGTGGTCATATTTAACTGTGTGGTACAGACCATCAAACTGAACCATTTTTCCATGCGACCAACATCGTAATGGCGAAAAACAACCCCGTAAGACACTACGATACCCCTTGGTAAGACTGGTTGTCAGACTGTCAAAGATCCACGAATGACAGCCGCAGCACAAATAAAAGGAAGACTATGAATTTTAACATTTGATGTGAAATTTTGTTCGACTTTGTATTCAACAGGAAGGGACTCATTTTGAGCATTTGATAAATTGATTAATTTTGTATTAAAAATGTTAAAATTCATGGTCTTTCTTTTATTTGTGACACTATGTTAATTAGCAAAAAATAATCCTTATGATGAAGCCTTTCGATCGGTATGATAAAACTACAGGCTGATTACTTTTCTCATGTAACGGGATCGATTCCCGGTTCAACCATGTAATTATTTAAATATCTATGAATGCAGTTTAAATTGGCTTTTAAATTCAAATAATGTCTTCTTTCAGTAAAATGTTCCATCTACAATATTCAAGGTACTTTCCCTCCATGTGGCATATCCGTGGGACGCCCTGTATACTTTATTGTAAACCAGAAAATACGTAGCAAAAATAAATAAATACCATACCACATGTTATCATAATTATCATCTTTTTACATTTCACTTACTCATTTCGGTCGAGTTGGTGTTGATGTTTTGTATGGGACAGTTTATAATTTTTACGTGATCCCATGGAGAAAGTTGTTCAGTTTGATGGTCTATAACCACACCCTAAAATATGACCACAACTTTCTAATACATGATGTATAAGGCTGGTAACACATTAGGCAAACCTCAACCACTTACGCAGGACAAACATTGGTTAAAGATAAGTTTAAGTTTGAAGGTACGTTTACCATTAATTCTGACTACCTAGAGCGATATCAACCTTATGTCAAAAACAGATATACATTATAGGTGCATAGGTATATAAGGTATAATAATTGGAATATATTTTACATATAAATCTTAAACTATATTTACAGGAGTGGTAACCGCTTATACTTAACACTATCATATTAATATAATTATCTATAATTCGTTTCATTTAATAACATGATTATTATACTTTGGCATTACATGATAATTATACATTATGTTAACTAACAAAGGGCGTTCCCGTTAACCTGCAATAGTATAGCGTCTATACATGATATTTTTTTTTTTTTTTTTGTTTTTGTATAGTAAAATATTCACAAAAAATATTAAATTGTTACGGAAAATAAACTTTCTGTACACGCCCACTTGTCACACTTGTTTTTCTACGTAGAAATACAAGTGTGCGTGTACAGAGTGTTTCTTTTACGTTTAAATTTAATCGATTTGTGAACATTTCAAGACACAAATAAATTTTTTTTTTTTTTTTAGTTGTAATATTTTTTTTAGCATGCATACACGCTATACTATTACAGGTTAACGGGAACGCCCTTTGTTAGTTAACATACTGCATTTCTTGCGAAAATTACTCTGTCTGTCTGTCTCACTGATCGTGTTTGACAGATAACTAGCCTGGGACCTGAAAAATGTTGAAATACAAAATATACGCCGACGAAGTCGTGGGCAACACCTAATGTATTATATACAGAAAATATATATTTCAAATCAAATTGTTACTGCGTCATTCCTAAAAGTGATTTCAGTGTTGAAATTGTTAAATTTTAATCTGTAGTTGAAATTTTATAAATGTCGTCATAAAAAAAAATGAATATCATCTATCTACATGTTGATATTTCAACGATTTTATTTATGTTTTATTAGGACTGATTTTTCAACGCCAGAATTTATCCGCAGAACAAAATTGACGTCTGACAGTTTTTGTATGGAAAAACTGTCAAAAATTCAAATATCGTCAGTTAACTGACGTTGGAAAATTCAGCCCAGTTGTGTTGTGTAATTCATAGTGTAACCTGGAATTTTGAAAGTCTGTTGGCTTTTATAAAACCCATCGTTCTGTTAACTCTTCAATAAGATGTCTGTCTCGAATAAGACATGCTACAAATTCTGGCTATTTTTCATTGTATCATAGACAGTATCTAAATAATTTCAAGTTATTTTTTTTACAAAAAATACAACACTCTTGGTGCGACATTCTTGGTGAGAACCAAATCTAATTTCGTTTTCCTTACAACAAGTTACAAATCGTCGCAGGAATACAATATTTCTGGTAAACGAAACTTTCTGACTCAACGTAAAAACACTTATTTCGCTAACGATGTCTCCGTGATCAAACATTCTTCGTTATGGTTTATTTTTGTCTTGCTAAGCATACATTCTCCATAGAAGGTCGTCATACCTACATACATACATAAACTCACGCCTTCTTCCCATGAGGGTAGGCAGAAACTCAGAACGCCATCTACTACGATCCTTACATACTCCTTTTGCCTCGTTTACGTTCATACATCAGGTCATACATGCACGGCGGTTCTGAGTTCTACGCACCTGACCTTTCTGAAGAACATAACCAATAAAGTAGGTACCTATACAGTGCTATACATCACCTACCTATTAAGTATGCTTGAACATTCTGCATCGATTCTAACACCTGGTCTCTGAATTGTGTGTTTACCTAAAGTAATGCTAAAGTTGAGTTAGACAATTCTCAACTTCGAATTCTCAATTCAGAAACTGGGTGAATAATATTTGTTTAGAGTTTCGATAACAATTGAACAGGTCGGTTTTCAAAACGTTTCAATATTTTAGGACAATCCGATCTGTTCGTATTTGACCCAGAAAGTTTTCGTTTGCCGAAAATATCAACCTATCACATTAATTTACTGACTAAAGAACTTTGTGAGTTAAGCGATTCGTGACGTTAAAATCCATCGATCATTCGAAAATTTTCGAAATTCAGACCGAAAAGAAATTTGAAATTCAGACCGATAGACGATGGTGTACGATCTCAACATGGCGTAGGCCCCGCTCGCCCCTTGGATCTTGCCCCTAATTACCTAAGTGTACCCACTCGCCCCTTTGAATATTAGAGGCCCCAGTCGCCCCCGATTGTTAGTAGGTTAAAAGTACAGTCAGCATTCTAAGTTTTTAAATATTAAGTGTTGGTGGTGTTTGAATAGGATAAAACGTACGACTATCCATAAAATAGTAAATTGGAGTATTCTTGTGCTTGGAGTCTCATATCCTCCGAAATGTATGGTTTTTTTTTTGCGTGTTTTAACTATTCTGTAACTCAAACCTCAGTTGGTCCGATAGTTTTTGATCCTTATAAAAAAAACAGTACCAATTGACATTGATATCTCTTAACTCTAAGTCTAGGTAGGGTACTGGCATAAGAATTACTTTTGTTTTTTTTTTAATTAACCGACTTCTTCAAAAAGGAGGAGGTTCTCAATTCGTCTGTATGTTTTTTTTTTGTATGTATGTTACGCGATTACTCTGCCAATTATGAATCGATTTTGATGATTCTTTTTTTGTTTGGTAGGTCATGCTTCAGAGGTGGTCCCATATAAATTTTATTAATTTTGTTTGCGTAGTTTTTGAGTTAGCTTCAATAATTACGTATTTTTCCCACTTTGCGTATGTAGACGATATAATTATTTCACTCTTTCACTGTTATTTACATAGCAGGTATACTTTTTACAAAAAAAAATACAAACTACATTGAAAAGTAAAGACACCGAAATTAAAGTTATTTTTCACTTTTTTAGTGTTATTTTGTTGAAGTCGGTTGTTTTTTTTTTTTTGTAAAAAGTTTTTTTTTCATACAATATAATTCGACAGTGTCACGATTATTTATGTAAAATAGATATTAAAACCCGTACGTGAAATAGATATTAAAAAAAACATTCACTTCAGAATATTTTTGTCCATACAAAAATATACACATATGACAACGTCGCATTTTCTTGGCTTTAAATACGAATGATTGGTTTGAATGAAAATTATTTACTTATAAGTACTTATCAATGAAACTCTCACATCGAGAGTCGTCTTATGTTAGGTATCTCCGAAACTATGTATTTTGTGGAACACTTGTTCTAGGACTTTTGTATTATTTTGATTTAACGCATATAACCTTATAGTTATAGGACATCAAAACGAACCCGTTTCAATGTTCTGAACGTTCGAGTGACGTACAGGTACAAAGGAAGATGATATACCGAGACAGTTCCGAGCGGAGGTGCACTGTAGACGGTTCACTATGTAGAATGAATTAACTACTTACAGAATAATTCATTCAAAATGTTCATTTTCCCGACTCGGTTTAGTCTCTAAACCATGAAATACATTTATTATTATTTTTAGGTAACAGTTATAATACATATCCTTATATGCCTATATTTATTTATTGAAACCACTTTTTAATTCAGTCAAATTAATTATTTTATTTACTCCTACGCCACTATATGATTATTAATTTATACGCTATACATTTATATATCTAAATAGACATTTATCATCGAACGAAAACGTTTCCTAATGCAAAACTATACTGTATAATAGATTATTTAAATTACGGGTACTTACGTAATTTTGCTCCGTACATTCCAATTTTCACATAATTATTAATTTCATAGATCTGCTCGACGTCCATATGTCACTGCAGGGATCCAGCAGAATATCAGCGTCAGGTATATTTGCCTGACACATGCTGAGTTGGACTTTCATTTGGTGCAACGTTGAGACTCACACCGCACTTTGTATGTTTCGTTTTTTTTTAATTGTGTCATAGACAATATTGTCATCACTGTCTAGTTTTCTTTTATTTTTTTTGTATATTGGCACCTTGTAGCTATTTTTTAATGTAATTAGTTATTATTTAACGGTATTTTTGTATGTTGTGCTGTCTTTTGTGCGCACCAAATAAACGTTTTATCTATCTATCTATCTATGTATTAAACACGAGCGTGTTGATTCAAATCCAATACCAATTCCAGCCTAAGTATAATTATAATAATCGACAGTAATTGAAGCTTTGAATCAGGCCGACCGATATTGGCAACATGAAACACACAATAATGATAGCTTTAACTATGTGTATGGCCTGGTCAATATTAGCAACTAAATCGGATACTAATATCAGTTCCCAGTATTGGATAGAACTACCCATAATTTTATTCATGAGAGGTTTATGCCACCAAGTCACCACCCTGGGAAAGCGAGATGGTGAGCGCAGAGCCAATCCTTTCGCAAAGATGACGCTGCTGCCCGTCATCGCTCTGGAGAATTTAGGTTGGCTTGTTAGATGGTATACCGCCATCGGTCGGTCGCCAGCGCCTCCTCTGTCAGTGGCAGGGTATACTGCACGCAGGCCAGGTTGACATTTGGGGAGTCCGGTTGTTGTATGCTCCATCTTACACCCCCGCTCCCCCTTGCACCCCATGTACCACATACCTTGTAGAATAAGCAAACTGAAGTGGCAGTGGCCTGGCTATGTTTTTCTAAGGACCGATGGCCAGTGGAGCAGACAATTCCTGGTGTGGAGACCGCATATCGGTAAGCGTACCGTGTGACGCCCCCAACTAGATGGACCGATGACCTTAAGAAAGTCGCTGGGATAGACAGGATGCGGAAGGCGGAGGACAGGGTGTTATGGCGCAAATTGGTAGAGGCTTATGTCCAGCAGTGGACTGCGACCCATAACTTATCATTATTTTTTCGTCAGCTAATCGAGTATAAAAAAAGTTTGGGCGAAGCCCACCTGGCAACTAATACCGCCTATTCGATATTGCCAACTCTATATAGTGCGCCATTTAATATGTTATAGAGCCCATAAACAAGTCGGTTGTCGGACTTCATAGACTATGATGGATTGGAAACTTCCCATAAACACTGACCAATGGCAAGCTCAATGTTGCCACACTTCGTATATTGATTGATCGGTTACTTTGACATATTACTACATTGTAACTGTAACTAAACTAGACTAAATTAGTTTATTTTTATCCTCCTGTGTGGATCAATAAATACTCAATCATTTTTTGCATTCCGCAATGTGTGTGAGTGTGTGTCTGTTACATGTGTGTGTGTGTGTGTGTGTGACCTCTTAATAGGTACCACACTCTCACACCAACTAACACGTCAAATACTGGCTTTAAAACTTCAAATTTGACATCGCTGCTTCTTTTATGTCACGTGGGAACGAAAATATCTCATACAAAAGTCCTTTAGCTATTCTTATTCATTCTCATAAATAAGTTTCGTTCGTGTGTCCTATTTTAGGGAAAATTCCCTAATATATCATGGCGGTGCTTGTATCCTGTGATCTGCATAACAATTGGTGGCAAAAAGCGCAATATTGTACTAACAATATAGTATGCTAATTTTATTGTGGGTTTCAACCTATTTTTGTAAGATATTTTCGCGAGGAAAAATTTAGACGATGGCGACGGTTCCATGTGGAATTAATTAACTGGAAGGGTGCTACCACATCATGGACTGGTTAATTCGAGGGTGAGTTGAAAACCTCTCCTGTAATTTTATTTAGAAAAAAAACACAGCATTTTTTATACAGAATACACAAAAAATTTAAACAATTTTGAATTTGTTTATTTTGCAGACTGTTCATGATTTAAAATCTTAAATTCACTGTCAGCAAACGTACAGCCTAAACCGCTAGAGCTAAAAACCATGAAATTTAGCTCAAAAGTTGCTTATTTAACGACAGGCACCTAAGGATTTTTTTTTGAAAATTCATCGTTCGTAATTTTTTCCGATTGGATATCCCATCTGGCGCACGGATTGATGTTATTAATAAAATAAAACATTTTCCGAATTGCATTAGTTTATTTTACTGGCTATACGTATCTAACTAATGATGTACCGACATCCCTGCCAATTTATTTTGAATCTAGACGTAATAATATTGACGATAAATAATACAACCAATGTATTATTTAAAAACCACTTTAGCCGACTTTGGCTTATTTAATCGAATGTCACCCAGTTTGACAGCCAACGCGACGTGGCTGAGCTCCGTACGAAACTACTTGTAGAAATAAAGCCCCATTTACACGATACAAGTTTCTTGCTACTGACATACCATTTACGCAACAAAATAATGTTTAGACGACGCACCTTATTATACCACAGGCAATTAGATCACACCGTGTAAATTGTTTCTTTCATTAGTTTATGTAATGAACCTGACATGTAGAGTGTTGTGTGTGTGTATGTGTGTGTAGAGTGTGTGTGTGTGTCAACGCCGGCTGTGGCCGAAAACCAGCGCTAGGGTCTGTCGGGCTCTGTTTCGCATAGGGTCGCAGCATTACGCAGAGCGACGTACGTTTTGCATGGATGTGACGCATAGTTTCCCCCAACTAGTTCTTTTTTATTGTTTGAGTTTGTGTACTTCCTTTGCGTCATGTTTCCGGTAAGCAAATAAACGTATTTTCTTTCTTTCTTTACTTACCCACAAAGATGGTAGTGTTTGTTTCCTTATGAATTAATTTCAAAACGAACTTTCACTAATAAACAAGCCATTGTCACAGCAATAGATTCAAACGACTTTCATTTCAAATTGTTATTTAATTAGTTTGGTTGAATTTTTCGGTAAAACAATAAACATTTTTCCTTATGATTTCTAGGAAATGTTGTTTACTAAAACTAAGACTTTCTTTTATTGGTAGTTAATGAGTTTCTTATGTAATTGTAAAACGTAACATAATTTTGTAGTACTCGAATCGACTTTATTTACCTACGTAAACAATCTGGCTTCACATTATTCACGTTCTAAAATTAAAACGTTTGAAAACTTTGTGTGCTGCCAATACCGCTGGGCCAAACGGTCCTGCGGGCCATAAAAGACCAATAAAAACCTCATATCTAGTAGGTATTTAAAGGCAGACTATTCTCGCCTACTTTATAGCCTAGTTTTATGCGCATTTCAGTTGGGCTATAAAGGTAACTTCCTCATTATGAGGGAACTAGATACTCTGGTTTATAGTTGGGAAAACAGTTTTGAAGCGATTTTGAATTAAATTATCTAAAGTAAGTAAATTTTTGTTGTTTACGGCAATTTTTTGTATTTTATCTTTATTAAAAATGTCTTGCTTTTGAATGCTATAACATTGGGTGTTTTGTCGACGATTTAGCACTCTTGTCTTTAATATGGCTATTTTATCGTATCTTTTACTAACAGCTTTAGATACAAAAGCTTAACTTTTTTTTTACGTATTGAAAAAAAACTATACATTTGTCGTATCTTATCTTATTTATCTATATATTTCGTATAGTTCGAGCATTAAATACAAATATTTTTACCCAATCAACAAACTTTAATACATAGCATAACATTTATTTTTAAGCAAAACTGATCAAAGATGTATGTTATAAAACGTTGTATGTATGGTTTATTAAACGTTGGATACAAAGAAGAGTTTGTATACATCTCAAACGTTTATATTAGCGGTCGTCGGCCAACTTTTATATTAACGTATTTACCTTCACCGGTAAATACATAAAAATCATAAAATATGGGAAAAGCAGACTTGGCCTATCTTTACTTGGCCTTGTATTACGAGACGTGATGCAGAACATTTTCTGGTCAATGTACAGATAAATGAGGGTAAAGGTGACCGTGGTGCTTTTTTGCTGTCTTTTGTCCAGAGGGCCTAGACAAAGTGGAATTCCATCAGCTATAACGATGATGAAAAAAAGAAAGTCAAAATTGTATTCAAATTTTTAAAAAATCTCACCACATGACATCGGTCAGACGGTCCTTTTCAAAGACACTGGATCGCACTCCATGTGTCTGTTTGATTTTGTTTGTTTTATTTTTGTGGTTTACTAACATAGTTCCTAAATACTTACTAACACAAATATGGATGATTCTATAAAAGAAAGTCTGCAATAAAGTTTTATATTATTATTATATATCTATTATATTAAAAAACCTGCATGGGCACTTTTGAAGCGACAGAAGTGTACACGGTTCCAATTGGTCGTTTCATAAGGAGAAGAACAGACAAGAAACTCCAAGATTACTCTTTTAAAAATAATTGGCTGTTACAATGTTTTCAAATTATATTCTTATCGCAGGCCAATAGAACTTTGTTTGAAGTGTCTAGTGAATTTGAACCATGTGCGGTGCAAATATTAATATACTAGCTGCGCCCCGCGGTTTCACCCGCATAAGTCTTGATCCCGTGGGAATATCGGGATAGAAGTATCCTATGTGTTAATCCAGGTTATAAACTATCTGTTTGCCAAATTTCATCCACATCCATTCAGTAGTTTTTACGTGAAAGAGTATCAAACATCCATCCATCCATATTTACAAACTTTCGCGTTTATAATATTAGTTAGATTAGATAGGTAGTTAGATTAGATGTCGTCTGTGCTCGAACGGCCCTGCAAACGGTTATGATACGGGCCCCGGTTCCTAAACTCTCTAGTAGTGCTTTTCTTGGTGAACATTCATGCGAATAGCGATTAGTTTTCCCAATTAATCCAGAGAAAAATTTCAAAGGAATAACTAACACGGTTTCCAAGTTTTCATTCAAAGAATTTTATGTAGTTATGTTCTTGATAAAAAGTATTAATAATGTAGTACCACAGAGACGCAGGACTCTTACAGTTTTCTTTTTTGTTTATTTGCCTTCAAGCTTTGCAATAAAATGAAAACACGCTAGAGCTTTGAGCGGAAGGCGTTTTATAACATCAAAAAGAGTCGTGACAGCTTTCATTCTACAACGACACGCCATTTATGAAGCCCTCGGACCATAATATAGGTACTGAAATATATCCTCTACAAATAACAAAAAAACACAAGTTTCGTCCGCAAATATAAAATTATGTTAACTCCACTATTTTGCACGATCTTCATAGTTATTCCGCACGAACGTACATTTCGTTGCAAACGTGCAAAATGTTCGAGAATACTATACATTACTTGGGTTCTATGCAAATCATAGAAGACCGTAAAACGTAAAGTAACCCTGAATAGTGACTTATATAGGTAAGCATTTACATTTAGTTTTCTTTGCTGAGTAAGCAGCAACAATTCCTCCATAAATCCTTGCAAAGACACTCCCCTTTATTTATGAGGGGAAAGTCGTATAAAAAAGGTCTCTAATTCTTTTTAAATTGTGCTTATAAAGAAGGAAAATTTACCTAGGGATGCTTTAATCAATGATCCCAACGTTTTCGTTTCTGTATATATTTTAGGCAGAATGAGTCACATCTACAATTAATCAGGGACGGACCGTAAAGTATAAAGGATCGTGACATTTGTGAGTTTATTTAGGTACCCACCTATTATTTGCATATTAGGTAGGTACCCTCATTTAACTGTAATGGGGATCGCTGTCAGGTACAGGATTACCTGCCAAAATCACAGATTAATACAGGTGGTTCATTCCGCAAAATCATTTAAATAGGCGAATCGAAAACTCCAGAAATCGATTATAAATTAAATTCGTGTGAATCGCCTCAAGAAAAAGTGATATTATTTAAAAGTGTCGATTCGCTCGTTTTCAGGCGCGTAAATTCGTGCGAGTCACCAATAAGCCCCCGCCTCCGCATCCAGTTTGTCTCAAACACCTTTTTACCCGACTACGGCGAAGAAAAAAGGAGGGTTATGATTTTGACCGTTATGTATGTATGTATGTTCATCTGTTCCCTCCTATCTTCTAAACCACTCATCACAATTTGACAAATGAGGTATCGTTGGAAGCGTCTTGATCGTCTGCTTCATAAGTCCTATAACTTTTAAGGCTCGTGCCAACTGGCGACATATCGTGGACGCGACAGGCAACGTTACCCTTGTCACGTCCGCGATATGGTGACAATATTTTTAGATAGTTAACTTATCATCCCCGAAATCTTATTTCCCCGAAGGATTGGGCAAAGGTGTTTAAGTCCCATGTAATAAGCGGCGAGCCTATTGCTATCAACCGGGCACAAATCGAGACTCCAGGCTCCTACTGAGAAATTCCGGATAGAAAAACCCAATAACACTTTGTCCGACCTGGGAATCAAACCCAGGACCTCATGTTCAGGTAGTTCTAAAAACCTTTACAGAACAAGGATTATGGGTAGAATTTGTAAAGGGTTTTATCCTACTAATATTATAAATGTAAAAGTTTGTGTGTTTGGATGTTTGTTACTCAATCACGCAAAAACGGCTGAATGGATTTGGATGAAATTTGGTAAACAGATAGTTTATAACCTGGATTAATACATAGAATACTTTTTATCCCGATATTCCCACGGGATCGAGACTTACGCGGGTGAAACCGCGGGGCGCAGCTAGTATTATATAAAATACAAGTGTTAAGTTTTCAAGAATTACGAGTATGTAGGTGCCTATGTATCTCGCTCGACAGATAGTTTCAATATGAATGTATGAAGCAAATATTGAAATCTGAGGGTTGCAGAGTTGTCCATCTATATCTATGTAAACATGTCGGCATGTCCTAGAAATAAAAATTCGGAGACATGTAACATCTACCAACCTTCACTGGGCTCGTCCCCCTGGGAACAGGTATAAATAGGCTGATTATGCTTATGCTACTGTCATGTATACTATCTGACTGTCCTTTTAAAGCTCGAGGTGTCATATTTCTGCTTATGTACCAATCAATTAATACAATATTATAAAAGAAACAGGTAATTAATTATGTGGGAAGAAGATTGTCGTTTATTTACAAAAATTCTTTTGTTTTTAAGATTAGGGTTTGACAAACAAAAGATTCAACTGATTACATATGTTGTAGATAAAGCCAGTGACATTAATTGTTAAGCAAATTGACTACCAACTTACCTAAATTGTCCCACCCTCAGCCGACACGCAAGCTGATTCGATAACAATAAAAATTATATTGTGTCTTGTTAGTGACAGTTAAGTACTTATTCAAATCACGACTGTCATTCTTTGACAGTTGTATTAAATGGATGTAACACTCAAATTGGCGTTAGATACAAATTTGCTAAGCAATTAATTTCCTTGACTGTACAACCCTAAAATACCTTTTCAAACTATCCTTATTTTAACACGGAATATAATTCACGCACTCAAGTCTTAATAACGGCTTACAAATTGTAATTTCCTTTAAGAAACACACGTTACTTCCGATCCACAATTGATTGGTAATATACGTTATTAATATTATAAATGTTCTATTATAATACATCCTATTTTAAGTTTTTGGTACCCGACTAACATAACTAGGTAGGTACTTAATTATGTAACATACTCAAGAACGCACTACACTTTCATTTTCAACAATCAACAACATTTGTATGATCAACACTTCAATTTACCTAATAGATATATTTATTTTATAAAAAAAATGCGTAGATGTTTTATACATAAAAATGGCTGAACTCTTAGTATATCTTACTTGTCCATAAAACAATTTAAATTACTTACAACGATGCCCATAGTCCTTTTTGTTCACATTTTTGTCCGACACTTTAACCACAGTATTTTCAAACGCATGTTTTTACTTTTTTAGCATGACAGTCTGATTTTGTAGCTAATCACGCTGTCGTGATAGAAGTCATATAGCCGTTTTCCCGATCATCAATGTTTCTCACGATAATTATATAAAACACAACATAAACTTAAACATAAGTAGTCTGTAACTCAGTATGTGAGTTGGCTCTTTGCGCAGGCGCACACCGGTTCCGTATCATCTGCCCGAAGGTTGTCCGGAACTGGCGTGACATGGAACAATACAGCACGAAGTTGATGGCCCCGTTCAAAAGGGCCAGTGCATCCATCAGCTCTCCGAAGAGGTCGTAACACTGCTTGAAGAAACATCTGCCTAGTACGCCGCTTAGGAGACCTGCGGAGAAAAATATTTTTTAGAACTTATTTACCAAGAGATACACTGCAAGTATTAGGATTTTTTTGATGGCATTGCAGGCTATTGGTAAATCATATGTCCTTTTTTTTTTGTTACTTTTTGAAAAACAACCGGCCAGGTGCGTGTCAGACCATGCACAATGAAGGCTTCCGTAGTTGGGATGAATTTATCCCAAGAACAAACTTAAAATTGTATTTGAAAAATATGTTCTGCCATACGTTCCAACTGCAAATTTAAGTTTGTACGCACAATATTGGGCGATTTACTATGTTTTTTTTTAAGACCATAGACTTCTTATAGAATAGAATAGAATAGAATACTCTTTATTATGTACACCATAAAAAAATACAGATACAAATGTAGAAATGAAACATAGGGTGACACAATGGGCGGTCTTATCGCTAAGAGCGATCTTTTACAGACAACCTTTGGACATATGTTTTCCTGTAATCTATTAGTTTAGAACTGTTTTCTGTATTTTTTTCAAAATTTTAGGCTCTGTAGTACATACTATCGACGTACGGAATTTTCATCTATTTTCTTAAATATTTTTAGTATTTGTTTTTAACGCGCCATAAGATCTTTGGAGGTCGGGAACATCCGCATTCTAGCATGACCTGACCATGCATGCATGTACCGGGTACTTACTGGTGTAAACTCAGGTGGAAATACTAAGTTACCAAAATTTCCTAAAGACAGAACCCAAATGGACTAAAAAAAATCTAACTACAGTTTTCAAATGCACCACTACCCCCAGTGTGGATGTCAGTTATTATAAACTAAAACCTTCCTCGAGAACCACTCTATCCATTGGTGAAAACAGCAGGAAAATCGGTGCAGTAGTTTTTGACTTTATCGCGATCAGCACGACAGACAGACGCGGCGGAGGTCTTTGTTTTATAATATGTAAGGATAAGGATAGTAAAATATTCACAAAAAATATTAAATTGATATGGAAAAGAAACACTTTGTAGACGCACACTTGTCACACCTTGTCGTTTTACGTTGAAATACAAGTGTGTGTACTTTTGTGAATATTTCACTACTTAAATGTAAGTATATAAAAATAAAAAAGTATTCGTAATATTTTTTTATCATATAAGGACGCTATTACCTTTGCGCGTTAACGGGAACACCCTTTGTTAGTTAACAGACTGTAAAGGTCAATTTTATTATTAACTGTTTTCTGCCTGGAAGATTTATCTACCTAATTATATTAATGTATGTTATCTTATGTGAAGAAGATACATTAGCATTTTGTTAAAAGTTCGTTCGTAAATCATGTTTAGTTTCAAGCTTATAGAAAAGATGGTATGATTTATTACTCAGCCAACCTACTGACTGATGATTGTTTGTATGTTCAACATTATAAAGTTCAGATTTATTAACTACCACAATTGTGTTTACTAAACAAAAGATTTCGCAGTAAATCCGGTACAGACTAAAAATAAAAAGAAGGTGATGTGCTTTTATAACCACACTATACAGTGTGTTCCTTTTGATATTCCATAACTCTAGGGTATTAATGAGACCATGTCAAAGAATCAACTGGCATATGATTTTTTTTCAATGAATTTTATTTATTTTTTTCATTATCATACAAAATAATTCCACAAAGTGACGATTATTTATGTGAAAAAAAAACATTTTATTGAGACTCATTTTGTCCATAAAAAAAATAAACCGTCGCATTTACTTAGCATTCTAAATGATTGGTTAGAATGAAAATGATTTACTTGTACTTATCAATAAAACTCACATAAACAAATCGAGAGTCAAGTGTTATGTTATATATTATTTAAACACTTCTTGTTCTAGGACTTTTCGTATTATTTTTACTCATAGGTATAACCTTAGAGTTATGGGACACCAAAAGGAACAGTGAGTGGAAACTTACGATTGGAGCCGAGTTTACTCGATTCAGCGTCACCAACCCGAGTCTGAATGTTCAGCTTCGTTCACTGTTCAGAAAGAGCGCCAAGTGCGGCTAAAGAAGTTTTCACTAGAACAATAAAATGAAATACTAACCTAGTATGCCTTGGGGGAACTCCGTGAGTAAAAACAGAAGTAATACAGCGACCAGCATCTTTGTCGTTCTATCGGTCCGTCTCTCAGCTTTCGATCTCTTCGTTGATTTTCTCGTGAACACATTCCCGTTGCCATTGACAACCGTATTTGCAGGACAAGCACTGTATCCTTTCAGAGCTTTCTTCCTGCTGTTCGCTCTGTATAAAGCTCTGATCAACCAAGCGCTAATCACAGTTAGGATCACACAAGGGAGAAGCTTTATAAGTACTGCGTGCACCCAGAAGTTAATCTGGTATAAGCTGCCGTTGTAGTTGGAATCCACGAAGTAAACTTTCGTCAGCATATTCCCACTTTTGTCAAACGCGAAGTCTTTGTGTATTGTGAATACCTGAAAGCGAAATTAATTTTGTTACGTTTTTAAAGACTTCTTTTGATGTCCAGGTCGAAATGATTGATTGTAGAAGTTTTAATTCTCTTTTTTAATTCGTTTTTAATAGACCTGCTCAGTATTGAACAACAATTTTCTTTGTGTTTCACAAATATCATTTCTCTCAGTCAACATGGTCCCAAGGGGCGATTTTAAAAGCAATTTCTTGTTCGAAGTTTCCGAAAATAGCACCTTGATGTGAAACTTTGGCCTTCATTAATTATTGATTCGTGATGGAAAACATCAATCATTTCCTATAACAATTTAGCAGAAAATGTTGATATTGATAAGATAAGTCCACGTTATCTTGCTTTTGCCTGACCGAACGCATAATTAGCAATTCCACTATAACTATCGGACTATCGTCCGATAAAAGTTGCAATTCATGAGTCAATGTTGCATCTGATATGTTTATACGGCACAATAGCATACCTAAGTGAAACGCGAAAAACCTAAATTAGAATCGGGAAAATGCTGATAATAAATATATAACATAATCAGCCTATAATGTTGCCACTGCTGGGATACAGGCCTCCTCTCTGTGAGAGGGAGTGGGCCGTAATCCACCACGCGGGCCCAGTGCGGGTTGGTAGATGTCACATATATGTCTTCGAATTTTTCGTTCTAAGACATGCCGGTTTCCTCACGATGTTTTCCTTCACCGTTTTGAGAGCAGTGGTGATGAAATTATTTACACAAAGTAAAGGTCTGTCAGGGTTCGAACCTACCTACAACTCGTAAGTCGCGGCCGTTACCACTGGGTCACCACTGCTCACTGGGCCACCACTGCTCAATACATACATATTATTTACATACTTAATCTATGTCTTGCAAAGCTGTTTTTCGTCGCTAAATTCTTGCTTTATACGATCTTCTCTGAACAATATCTTAGCCCGGGTTTCAGCCTTGTGCTTCAGTCCCTTTCAATTACTACGCAGAAAGCGGATCAAAGCGGCGTTTATGTAGCAACATGAATTAGTAAGATGTCTGCATGCTTATACAATAAGAAGAGTCTAAGTCAGAATGTGATATGGGTCACGCACGACCCTCGGCGAAAAATCTATTCACAGAATAGAGTTGCCCTTTTCTCACTATAAAACTATTGGCGATAAAAACATACATATACTCAAGGCTTCTTCCAATGGGGGTAGAAAGTACAGAACGCCACCTGCCACCCTAAAAATACTCCTTTTGCTTCGTTTAACTTCATACACGCACGCCGGTACTACGCTACTGTTCTTTCTCAAGAACATTACCAATAAGGTCACTATATATCCTTCTAGGACGTCCCCTCCCGGTGTTTCCACTCACATCTACCTTGTAACACATTTTGTTGGTTGCCTTTCACTCATCCTCTCTACATGACATAGCCATCCAAGCACGGTGATAGAACATCTCCAAATAACCGAAAATAATATCACACGAACTCAGAGCTCGGAGAAATCAATTAATTAAAGGCGAGGCTAACCTCGGTTCCTATAACGGCATAGTTTCACGCAACTTGAACTTAAATCAATCGCGGCAGGAACAGCCGCGTATCGCAAATCATTGTGAAGGAAATAACACTTCATTCAAGCTGAAATAGTAGGGAATTTTATATTGATATCGAATCTATGTTTGTGGGGAAGTCAAAGCTGATACCAGTCGGGGGTGCGTATACCTACAACTCGTAAGTCGCGGCCGTTACCACTGGGCCTCCACTGATCACATGCTTGGAATGCCTTAATAAAAGCGCTCTCTTGGATTTTCAACTTTCAGTGCGCAGCCGAGCGTTGAAATTCCAACAGCGCGCTTATATGAACAATCTTCGTTAACCAAAACTTTATAAGCATTTAGCATTGTGTCGTATCAATCACTATGAACATAACAGAGTACGGTGTTGTAGACCCATCAATTTACATATTTTCTGATAATAACACCGGAAACGAAGGCATGACAGCTGTTACATATCCTTTTCTGAAGCATAATACTAATAACTTGTCGGACGAAGGTTTGACAGTGGATGAATAATCTTCTATACATGCATAGGTACATACAAATAAATAAAATTAATTAAAGTTCTGTTTATAATGTAATAATAACCAGGTTTTTACTAAATGCATAAGAAAGTATCCGAGTATACGGTAGGCACTCGTAACAAAATCACAATTTTGTTCCGGCTGATCTCCGAAACGGCTGGGCCGATTCTGACGGGACTTTCACTAGCAAATACCTGTTTTTAAAAGGCGTAACTTATGCTACTTTTATTTTAGAAAAACGATTAGGGTCCACGCGGGCGAAGCCGCATCCAGCAGCTAGTTTAAGCTAAGCAGCTTTCGATGTAAGGTCACTGCCCAACATAAAGTAGCACACAGACCTATGTAAGTACCAGTAATGAGGTTACCGAATAATCTCCACGTTTGGTAAACCTGTAGTAAACCTGTAGGTTGACATGCAGCTGCCGATTATTTATCTGTATACTCCTGATCTCATATGTTTTTTTTTATTTTTTATTGTATTTAGATCTATTTTGGTTAAAATTGCTGATCTTTTTGTATGCACGTGTTTCTGTGACAAGTAAACCTATTTTTCTTTCTTCTTTTTTCTTTCTTTACAGTCACGAGCAAAAATATGTATGCACTCAGCAAAATTCAATACTGATTTTCTCGCGGAATAACGATTGCAACTTTGAAATTGGCGTTTTTTTCTCACAAATAGAGAACCTCGTCACTTCTAAGATTTAAAATATTCATCAATTGCTTGGTATTCGAATAATGACCATCATAGACAACTAGCAATAGTTAAAAAAACCATATTACTCATAGTTTTCTCACCATAAAAAATACCTTAAAAATTACTCCTCATTTTGTTAGCAGAAATGACCACTATTTTTTTTTAACTTAGCCAAAACTTATTTTGGTCGCTTAATCTAAGTGGCATACGTTATCTTAGTTTTTAAACATTACTGCATAAAAGTTTTAAAACATTAGTGTTCATGGCTGTTATTTATATTAAGAAAATTAAGTTAGTATGAAAAATGTAACTTCTTTAAAATTCCCCATACAAAACGCTGATTACATAGCGGGGACCTAATAATATGGGTTCCAAAATACTATGTTCGTTATAACATAAAGTTACAATCAATTCAGTAGGAGAAAATCACTTTTAAAAGTTACTATAAATACATATTAGTGCTTATGACTGTACATATTGTCCACAATGAAAATCCTTATTATCTTGTTACAATTCTCTTGTTGCCCTTTACGACAAAAGAATTACAAAAATAAAGTTCGTCCCCATTCTGACATGTTTGTTAATTCTTATGAAAAGGTATGTAAACTTGATATCCCAAGAAATGTTTCTCATGTGTTGCCGTCGTGAAAAGTTAAAGGTAACATCAAGTTTTTATGATGATATGATAACTCATTGTGTCAATGTCGACGTCATATGGGTTGCTCTTTATCGCGAGTGAAGTTAACTAACTTGGTTTTGTCTTACGACTGTTTAAACGATATACGTTAGACAAATTGTACCTACTTGATTTTGGCCATAATTATTGAAGACGAGACCGCGGCTTGGCCCGCGTGGACCCTAATCTTTAAAAAAAATAAAAGTAGCCTTAGTTACTCCTTATAACATCAGCTATTTGCTAGTACAAGTCCCGTCAAAATCGGTCCAACCGTTTCGGAGATGACAAACAGACAGACATGATAAAGACAGTTTTTTTTACTTAAACCTACCGTAAAAGTACTGTATTGCATATTTTCATATGCATTTAGTAAAAAGCTTTTATTTTGACATTACAAACAGACACTTCAATTTTATTTATGTAGGTCCGAGGTAGTCCTGAAAACTATACAGGGTGTTAGGGTAAACACCGTTATCCTTGCAACCAGTGGTTTGGTTTCATTTATAGAACGTTAAAAAATTACAACTTTTTTTTTCTTTTTTAAAATCAACATTTTACCACAAGAGACGCAAGTTCGTTGCCCTATGCGCTAGGGCAACGAACTTGCGTCTCAACACGGGCGGGGGATGCGGAATGTGTCCTGACCGGCCGCGAGCGCGACCCCTCCCTCAGTCAGTCACCTGTTTCGCTAGAGAGCACGGTGTCGCATAGAAACTTTTTAAAATCTTTTAATGAAAATTACGTTTTTTTTTTGTTGTGTTCGGTCATTTATTTGTATATTTAAGTCAACTACCCATGGTTTGAATGACAAGAGTGTTTACCCTTACAGCCTGTATAGATTTCAGGACTATCCACACGACAAAATAGGTATAGGGAACAAAAGTTGGTAGGTTATAAACCCGAGTAGCCCGGTTTTATTATAAATGTAGAGGTCAATAAGTAAGTGACTCCTAATTTATGTACAATTATAAACCATAACCAAAGATATAAACATGTCTAGATAGACAGACAGTCAAAGCTGAGAACTTTCGAAAACAATAGCGTCCAACTGTTAGCCTCTAAATGCACTAGAAAAGCACCATGACAGCAAAATGACGTGGCGCGAGTGTTAGACGAAATATAAATATTAATGAAAAACAAAAGCAATATTTCGTTAGAAAAACTTCAAAAATCATTTTATTTCTGCATTATTCTGGGTACCTACAAGAGATTACCATAATGCATTTAACATTATTCCACTGTGATGATGTACAATAAAGCTTATTTTATATATCACAGACAAAGTAAATTGTATTTTTGATAGCCATGCAAAAAGCTTTCATACCATTTGAAAGGCGCAATATTGTGAATTTTATCTTTTCCATATTATTTCGCTGTTGTAATGTTGTTTGTTTACAAAATACAAAGTACAAACAAAGAAGTAATTTATCCGAGAAAATGAAGAGTAATTTTCCTGTAACGGAAAAACATACATTCATGAGGGATACGGATTTTATAGACAGATTTGTTTACCAATGGCAATAAATGGCTAAGTCAAAAAGCGATGACGTAATTCAAAATGGCGGCGTTGTATTGAGACAAGGGTACTTAAAAAGGTTTACATACTCCACGAAACGGGAGAGGGAACAAATTGTTTAATATCAGCAATTTGTTGTAAATGTTTGCTTTGTCTTTTGATTCGAAAAGGCTTTTGACTTTGTTCTCGTCAGTCAAACATGTTAATTAAGTTTTTGCAGGCGTGTATGCACGAACGAACAAACCATGATGAACAGTCACGAGCAAAAATATGTATACACTTAGCGAAATTCAATAACCATTTTTTCGTGGAATAACGATTGCAACTTTGAGATGATACCTATTTCATAATAATATGGGTTCCAAAATACTATGTTCGTCATAACATCAAATTACAATCAATACAGTAGGAGAAAATCACTTTTTACCCGACTACGGCGAAGAAAAAAGGAGGGTTATGATTTTGACCGGTATGTATGTATGTATTTACCCGACTACGGCGAAGAAAAAAGGAGGGTTATGATTTTGACCGGTATGTATGTATGTATGTATGTTCATCTGTTCCCTCCTATCTTCCAAACCACTTATCACAATTTGACAAATGAGGTATTGTTAGAAGCGTCGTGATTGTCCGCTGGTTATAGGCTATGTGAAGTCACATTAAATTAAAAATGGTGCCCTTTAGAGGACATAAAGTGAGGAACTTAAAAAAAAAAATGGTTTAATCGTACCATGTTGGGTATCAAATGAAAGGGCTTAATGAGCACATTTCAAAAATATATATATTATAACCCCAAAAGAATTTAAAAAAAAAACAAGTAACAAAAACTAAAACCCAACTACGACTTAAAAGGTATAAACAAGACACCACAGACAGACAAATTAAAAATCCGAAGTCACACGTGTTAGGGCATAAATCGAACAGATTACGTGTTACTCCGGATTTTTAATTTGTCTGTCTGTGGTGTCTCTATTCTGTGGGCAACTCTATTCTGTGAATAGATTTTTCGCCGAGGGTCGTGCGTGACCCATATCTCATTCTGACTTAGACTCTTCTTATTGTATAAGCATGCAGACATCTTCCTAATTCATGTTGTTGATTTTTTTAAAGTTGCTAAGTGTATTAATATTGGTGCTCGTGACTGAACACAAACATCGAACACGAAACATTTGGCTCGTATGTGTGGATGTAAATAAGCAAAGTGAACTCCATACGAACACAGTTTGAATTGTGTTCGCAGCAGTTGATCCCGGCTGTCATTCGTAGATCTTTGACAGTCGTTATGGGTAGTCAGAAACTCAAAAGTCTAACCACTCTTACCAAAGGGCATCGTTTACCCAGTAGGTAACTGAGTTGGAGGTCGAGTTTACATAGAGGATACAGAAACCACCATCCGGATGGAAGCTGACCCCAACATAGTTGGGAAAAGGCTAGGCAGATATGATGTAGCTGGTGATTATACTCACAAAATACGAAGGTATGCAGAGTATAGGCGGTAGGACGAAGCTGAGCAGTATGGCGATCGTGCATCTTCGATCCGTGCACAGTGATGGGCTGTACGTTGGATACCTGCGGATAAAATAACTGTTAGATAACTGAAATATATTTATTAATAGAGATATATTTATTTGCCCGTAATATAATTACATACCTACGTACATGGATGAATAACATTAGGTTTTTTTTTCTTTTTAAATAAAACTGTAGGTATGGTGTTATTTATTTCACATAGGTACATTAAAATTATTATAGACAATAATATAACACAACTAACTATTTACACTAAATACAAAATAAAATGGCTGATTAAATATACATTATTTAAAACTTAACAATAAAAGTACCTAATCACATACTGTCCAAATTGATTAGCGTTTGTGTGTCGTGAGCCTATAGATACGTTTAAGTAAGTAGCTATCTATACATGTCTAATTACAGTCCACCTGTGAGCGATAAGGAGTCATTGAGTGACACGTTTTTGCTAATAGATATTAAGCAAGTTACAAAACAGTTTTAATAACGACTTAAAACCGTAAGATTGATTGACGATAAACTATTACTTGCTTACAAGGTGGATGTGACTTTTAGTGCAAAAAAAAAAAAACAGTACATTGAGTGAGTGTTAAAAGAGATTAAACTAAAATTAACAAACTGTTACCAGCGAGAACTTATTATCTAAACCAAGTGATCGACTGAGTGATATTTTGCTGAGATTGCTGTGCGAGTTTATTTGTAACTACAATGGAGGCACTTTTTTCGTTACAAGATGAGATGTTCGAGAATTTAATGAGAGCTGAGAGGAATTTTAAGAAGACTCCGAAAGAAAGAATTAAACGTGAGTACTTAGAAACGAGATTGGAATTGTTAGAACAACTATTTAAAGATTTTAAAGACGGACACAAGGAGATAGTTGCAAAATCGAACATGAAAAAGGAAGCATATTTTACAGAAGGGAAATATGAGATATTTGAGGAGCTATATGTTCGGTATAAATCAAGTTTGCGAGAAGCTTTGCAACAGTTTTTGCCGCCAGTTACCTAAACCAGTAGTTACCAATATAAGTGCGAACAATAACTACAGTGATATAAAACTACCCCGCATAACATTACCTACGTTTGGGGGTAAATATGAAGAGTGGCCGACCTTTTACGACATGTTTTCCTCATTAATACACAATAATAAGAATATTTCATCGGTACAGAAATTACATTACCTTAAGTCCAATTTGAGTGGAGAAGCATTCAATCTATTATGTAATTTTTCGACGACTGAAGCAAATTATGACGAAGCATGGAAGCAGTTAGTTCGGCGATACAATAATAAGCGTTATAATTGCAATGCTGTTATGAGGTCTTTATTTGGCACAAAGAAAATTCAAACAGAGTCAGCCAGTGCAATTAGGAATTTGTTGGATACGACGTCTACCTGTATTAAATCTTTGGGAAACTTAGGCATTAGTACTGAATCCAGTTACGCTGACGCGTCTGTTGTTTACTTAGTCGTTTCAAAATTGGACACGGAATCTGTCAAACAATGGGAACAACAATTAAATACGATGTGTGATGAGTTGCCAACTTGGATACAATTAAGAGATTATTTAGAGTACCGATTCAGGACGTTAGAAATGATAGATACGAACGGGAACCGCGGCGCGCAACAAGCTAAGCCTGCTGCTAAGTCGAAATCTTTTCACGCATCATTAGACAAGGAGAAAGAGAACAAGTCTAAGGATAAACAAGAGTGTCCGATGTGTCATGAAGGTCATTATCTCAACCAGTGCAAGCGTTTCAGCCTTATGACACCTAAAGAAAGATCGGACTTCGTTCAAACGAGTAAATTATGTTTTAATTGCTTGGCACCAAGTCATGCGGTAGTTAAATGTCGTCAGTCATTCAGCTGTAAGAAATGTGGGAGAAGACATCATACGATGTTACACTTTGAGAGAGAGAACCAGGAGCCAGCCAGTAACCGGGAGCAGGCAGCCGCAGTGTCACCGAGTGAAACACAACAGGAGAGAGCGAGTACATCACGAGGTGACACAAACATAACTGCTACATTTTCTAGAGGAGAGCTACAACCCAACAGCGTGTTACTTGCGACGGCTAAGGTTAAGGTATTCCGTTCTAACGGTTTTAAATTAATAATTCGTGCTTTACTTGACCAAGGGTCACAGGCATCTTTTGTATCTGAGTCAACTGTGCAATTATTGGGTCTTGTACGCAAACCAGTAAGTGGCTGGGTGTCAGGGCTAGGAGAGGGCCGTAAGAGGATAAAAAACATGGTTTCACTTCGCCTAGAATCACGTCATAATCCAGCTAATTACATCCTAGTTAACGCCTATGTGTTGCATTCCTTAACGTCACTACTTCCTTCAACCAATGTGAACGCTTCCAATTGGGTAGAAATTGACAATCTTCCTTTAGCTGATCCTACATACGCGACGCCAGGTACGATCGATATGTTGCTAGGTGCAGAGGTTTATAGTGAAATACTACTTGATGGCGTTATGAAGCATCCTGATTGTAATTTAATAGCACAAAATACAGTGTTTGGATGGGTTTTGTCAGGAAGAATGTCAAAGGGATCTCGAACGTTAGCAAGGGATAATCTCATTAGCATGCACATACAGGTGAAGGAGGATGAGTTACTTAAAAGGTTTTGGGAAATGGAAGATGAGCCTAATTTAATAAAGAAAGAGATGACTAATAGCGAGAAGGTATGTGAGGATTGGTTTGACTTAACTACAGTGAGAGATAATGAAGGGAGATTTATAGTGAGATTACCTTTTACAAGAGACGATCCTAAGTGTCAAGATGGTAATACAGAAGAAATAGCAGTAAAGAGGTTAAAATATTTAGAAAGAAAGTTATCGAAAGATTCAAAGTTGAGAGAAGAATATAATAAAGTTATGAGTGAGTACTTGAGTATGAACCACATGAGACTGGTGTCTGAGAGTGAGTTGCATAAATCTAAAGCTGTCTATCTTCCTCACCATGCTGTGGTGAGAGAAGACAAGGACACCACTAAAGTGAGAGTCGTCTTTGACGCTTCGAGTAAAGGTGATAACAGTGTATCCCTAAATGATGAGCTTCTTGTTGGACCAAGGTTACAACAAGATTTAAGGCACATTTTGATGAGATGGCGTCATCACAAAATCTGTATCGTAGCCGATATTGTAAAAATGTATCGGATGGTGAGAGTGGCGGACGAGGATACAGATTTCCAGAGAGTTGTCTGGAGATTCGATCCGTCGGAGCCCATACAACGTTACAAATTGTTACGTTTAACGTTTGGTACAGCATCCGCGCCATATCTAGCTGTCAAGGTATTGCACAGACTTGCTGAGTTAGAAGGGAATAAGTATCCATTAGCAGCGAGAATAACAAAACAATGTTATTATATGGATGACTTAATGACCGGTTCTGACACTGTTAATGAAGCAATCAAAATTTATGAGGAGATGAATGAGTTAATGAGGAGTGGTGGGTTTGAATTGCAGAAATGGAATAGCAATGATGAGAAGTTTTTAGAGCAGATTGGGAAAATTGAGTTGAGTGAAAGGCAACCTATAAAATTTAACGATCTAATCAAGGTGTTAGGTTTGAGTTGGAATAGGAAGAATGATAATTTTGAATACGTTATAAACTTACCGGAACCTAAAGATTTAGTCACTAAAAGACAAGTATTATCTGAAGTAGCGAGATTGTATGATCCCTTAGGCTGGATTGCCCCGGTGGTAGTTAATGCTAAGATTTTAATTCAGAAACTGTGGAAGTCCGGTCTTGAGTGGGATGAGAGTTTGACGGAAGAATTACATGGTGAGTGGCTAAAATACAGACATGAGCTAATATATGTCAAAAATATTAAAATACCTAGGTGGGTAAATGTTACACAAGAATGTAAGAGAGAGTTACACGTATTTTCAGATTCTTCCAAATCTGCTTTTGCGGCAGCAGTTTACGTAAGAGTGATTGATAGTTCAAATAGAGTGCATGTACATTTACTGTCCGCCAAGACTCGAGTTGCCCCAATCGTAAAGGAGATTTCTATACCCCGACTTGAACTGTGTGGTGCCACTTTAGCAGCCAAGCTTATATGTGAGGTATCACAAGTTCTTGAGATACCCAAGGAACATCTCTATGGATGGACGGACTCCACCATAGTGTTAGCATGGCTCAAGGGAGGCTCAAGTCGATGGGCAACATTTGTTAGCAACAGAGTGTCCACTATATTAAATATTATGGATTATCACCAGTGGAGTCATGTCTCATCAGAGACTAACCCTGCAGACTGTGCTTCGCGTGGTCTGCAGCCCAAGGATTTGAGTGAGCATAGTTTGTGGTGGAGAGGACCGCAGTGGTTGTCAGAAACTACAGTACACACAGAGACTAAACTGATTGAAGACACACACGAAGAGGAACGAATCCAATCTTTAACCGTTTTATCTGACGTTGACGAAGAATTTGTTTGGTCAAAATATTCATCTTTAAATAAACTATTAAAAATTGTATCCTATTGTAGACGAGTTTTGAATTATACATTAAAGAAAGATAACAGACCTATGCTACCTAAATTTATCACACCAAGTGAAATGAACGAGACTTTATTAGCATGCATTAAACAATTACAAGAGCGCGAGTTTCCATTAGAAATAAATCAGTTAAAGACTGGAGGATGTGTGCCTAAAAAGAGTAAATTACGATCTCTTTGTCCCTTTTTGAACGAAAAAGGGATACTAAGAGTCAGCGGCCGCATAGCACAATCGGACGCGTGTTATGACACGAAGCACCCGATAATTATGCCTGGTAACCATCATTTTACCGAGGTTTTAATTGCGGATGCTCATGTAAAAACATTGCACGGTGGTCCACAGGCTATGTTAAATTTTCTTAGAACGAAATATTGGATCTTACGTGCTAAGGATCGTGTTAAAAAATATTTTAGAGAGTGTACTATTTGTTTGAGATACTCCACGAGGAAGACTACTCCTATAATGGGTCTGCTTCCAGAGGCAAGGTTGAAACCCAGTAAGCCATTCAAATCTACTGGAGTGGATTACTGTGGTCCTGTTTTTATCAGATTCTCACCAGGCCGAGGAGCTAAGTCATACAAAAGTTACATTTGCATATTCGTGTGTATGGTTACGCGAGCAGTCCATTTAGAAGCAGTAACCAACATGACTTCTAAGGCTTTTATTGCTGCGTTTAGGCGATTTACTGCTCGTAGAGGCCATTGTCATGATTTATACAGTGACAATGGTACCAATTTTGTTGGCGCCGATAAGCAAATGCGAGAAATGTTTAATAATGCCCGGTCTTCTCTTCCTGGAGAAATGGCAGAACAACTTTCTTTAGAAAGAACCACCTGGCATTATATTCCTCCCCACTCGCCTAACTTTGGCGGGCTGTGAGAATCATCAGTGCGCAGTACTAAGACACATTTGAAAAAAGTAGTAGGAAATAGTACACTTACGTATGAAGAAATGTCGACTGTCCTGGCGCAAGTGGAGGCGTGTTTAAACTCGAGACCGATTTCCTTGTTGAGCGATGACCCAAATGACCCTCTACCCTTGACACCAGGCCACTTCTTGATAGGCGAACCATTATTAAATATTGCAGATGAGGATTACACTAATTGTAATGTTGTTGGGTTGGATAGATGGCGATTGACGCAAAAAATTGTAACAGATTTTTGGAATAGGTGGTATAAGGAATACCTAGTTAATTTAAATCAAAGGTATAAATGGAACACTAAACGGGATGAGCCAGAAATAGGCGATGTTGTTGTTTTAAAGGAGGACAATGTACCGCCAGCTAGATGGTTACTTGGTAAAATTGTTAAAAAATATCCTGGACCTGATAATGTAACCCGAGTCGTATCAGTAAGGTGTAAAACCGGAGAATATAAGCGTCCAGTAAGCAAAATTTGCATTATAACTAAATGAAATTTGTTTATTTTACTGTTATATTGTTATTTAGTTGTTTCAAGTTTAAAGTTTATTTACCTACCTATCCAAATTAAGTTGTCTTACGTATTTACCTATGTTATTTACAAATATGAGTTAAAAAGAAAAAAGGGTCTAACCTATTTACCTAATGTTATTTACTACTATGAGTTCTCCAGATCCTACTCTTTAACCGCATCATTAAGTTCAGTTGAGCTATGTACTAATGATCTACCTATGAAACCTGTTTGTTATCAATGTACCTATTTGAACACGCCCGGTTGAGCCGCACGTGTTCTGTGTTGCTTGAATGTATTACTTTCTAAGTTACCTACTACAAATAAGAACAATACAGGTTGTTCTATTATTCATTCAATTATATTTTTTTAAGATGTTGAGAGGCATGTTTCTTAAGAGTTTATATTTACACTTGTTATGTATTAAGCTTACGCATAAGTATTTTTATATGATTTGCATTGTTGAGTTCAAGTTTAAGTTTATTTGTTAAAGTTTAGTTAAAAGAACTATGTTCTTTGGCGGGCGGAATGTCCAAATTGATTAGCGTTTGTGTGTCGTGAGCCTATAGATACGTTTAAGTAAGTAGCTATCTATACATGTCTAATTACAGTCCACTATGTTTAAACAGTTGCGAATAAACCTGCATACTGACCACACGTTGTTTTCTTTAAAAAATTCGAGACAGCAAAAATCAACCTTATACAATAAACACATACTATTTTACACAATTAATCATTAATGTGCCCCAAACTAGGCAGTTAGTCTGTTTTTGATTTTCTAGAACTCCGTTGGGGATAAATGTCGCGAGAAACGTTATTCGACTCGTCAGAGATCGTGCGGAGTCGAGCGGTGTCACGTGTAATTCGCAAGCGACAGATAATCTTCCAACCTTTATTGGTTCCTTAGGGGATTTTCTAGAGAATAGGCGCTCTTTTTAAACATTCAGAAAGTTGTGAAAAAAAAATATGGTAAAAATGGCCACCTCATAGTGATGATGTGGCCATTTTTACCATATTTTTTTAAATTAAAATCAAGAGGAGTGCCTCTTGATTTTAATTGTGCTGAAAGTTTGTGCTTGTCATCTTTCGTATTCATTTTGAGAGTTTATCGAGGGAAGTGTAACATAAAAGGTGTCAGTTTCAGTACCGAATCCAAGTAAAAATTTCAAATGAGACTATTAATTTACATCGTCCGTAGGTAAGCACCAAAATCTTATTTTTTCACAGAAAATGGTTGTAATTTATAACTTTAAACACTGTTCAAGCTTTCAGAGTTTTCTAAGTATTTGGCGTAATTTTCTCAACATTTAACTACTTGTATTACTTTTATGTACGTTATGGCTGATTTTTATGCTAAAAGGGTACCAACAAAAAAGTTTGTGCTCTGACCTGAGGGCTTAAACCGGCCACTTTGGCAGAATCGTATTAGGAAAATATTATGAGTCATCGTAAAATATCAAACTGACAATTCATGATATATGAATTGCGCGAATTCATATTACAAAATATTTCATCTGTGTGACAGTTTTCTTTGGAGATTCGTAAAATGGTCTAATGACAGCTCTAGGACTTCAGGAAATTAATTGCTTTTAGAGGAATTGCTAATGTGGCCGTTTTAGGCCCCCAGAAATAGTAGTAACAGTAAACCACCAGAGACCTATATTAACTAATTCAGGTCCGTACTTCAGTAGGTATGCCCTGTCATTAGGGATTTCAGCGAATCGAATGTCATTAACACAAATAACACATACCTAACCTAACTAACATAAAATTCAATCACGGGACAATTTTGTAGGAGGATTTTTTGTAAATCTAACTAATATTATAAACGCGAAAGTTTGTAAGTATGGATGGATGGATGAATGGATGGATGTTTGTTACTCTTTGACGTAAAAACTACTGAATGGATTTGGATGAAATTTGGCAAACAGATAGTTTTTATCCTGGATTAACACATAGGATACTTTTTATACCGATATCCCCACGGGATCAAGACTTACGCGGTTGAAACCGCGGGGTGCAGCTAGTTCGTATATATTTTTAAGAAACATCGCACACTACATGTGCTTTGCATCGCGCTTTTTAACCCAACAAGGAGGTGGTTATACATTCGACGGGTCTACGAATGACAGCCGAGACCAATAGCTGAACGTGCTTTCCTAGGCACGGAGAGGTGTAATGGATGGCAACCCATCCTCGAGCCGACCGCGGGAAGCATTATTTAATTTACGATCGACCCGTGCGGCTGTTATTCTTTTAGCCACGAGGCCGTTACGAGTTAGCTTCCATAATAGGTTTTTAACTAATTCGTCTATGTTGATGATGTTGGTTTCTGCACATAGTTCAAAAGCGTACTAGAAGTTGGTTGTATTTTGGCGGGTCATATCAGCTGCGCGCATAGCGACCGCTGGGCAACAGTCTCCACACGGTGGGTGAGGATGGACGGCGCCGCCGAGGCCGGCCCAAAAAGAGGTGGCGAGACGACCAGGACGCGTACCGCAAAGGTTGGATCGAGGTGGCCCTGGAAAAGGATGGTTGGACGGAGGCCTTTGCTCAACAGTGTGACAGGAAAGGTAAACAAAAAAAAAAAAGTATTGCGATGCGCTGCGCTGTGGCTAAATGCGACTATGATGTGCACGTAGCTTTAGACAACTGTGCCAGTAGGTATTATCGACCTAATTTAAATAAATGAGGGCAAGTTCATGACTCAACTTGTTGTTGTCTCTCGCTGAGCCATTCGATCTAAATACTTAAGTGTTCGTAGTTAAAGCGATTAGTCTGCAAATAAACTTGAAGTTGATAGAACGTTTCAACTTTATTAGGTAAGTACTCTATTTTCTTTGAAATGTGAAGGAAAGTCTTTAAGTTCAAGGAAAAATAAAAGTGTAGGTACTACAAAGAGATGTTTTCATATTTTTTAATTTAATATAACTTTTGTATGCCGTGAAGAGTATACATAGGTAGGTATATAAAGCTATAGATAGTTATACTGATTAAATCTGAAATTCAGATGACACGCGACGACGCGATGCGACGCCGGTAGAACAATTTCCGTGAAGTTTTCATAGAAATTGTTCCACGAGTGTCGCGTCGCGCTCATCTACTTAAAGGGAGCCTATAATCAGTTATGAAGGCTTATCATTCATATAGCTAACAGGTTGCGAGAATACCGACTCTGAGCTGGTAAAATACCTATAGCATTAAACCCGCTTCGGTACATTTGTAGTATTGAATCAATCCGCCTAGCCTTTTCCCAACTATGTTGGGGTCGGCTTCCAGTCTAACCGGATGCAGCGGAATACCAGTATTTTACATGGAGCGACTGCCTATCTGTCCTCCACAACCCAGTAACTGGGTAATACGATACCCCTTGGCAAGACTGGTTGTCAGACTTTCGGGCTTCTGACGACCCGTAACGACTGTCAATGATCCTCGAATGATAGCATTTGTAGTATTGAATAAATACTGAAAATTATTCATAAGGAAAACCCAATATAACTCTTTGTCCGACCAAGCCCAGAAAGCAACAAGTGCTCGCGTCCTATTCGTGAAAAAAATATCAATTTCTATTCAACCGTAGAGAAACTATTGCGATGCAAGTATGAAAAGTTTTTTTTACGACTCGTAAGTAAGGTATAAATGAGTTTCATAGCGAAAATTGTTTAGTATGACGGGTAAAATCACCCCTTGACGAATGCAGGTGACTAAATCGCCAGATTGTATCTATCTATTGTATCCTTATGTCAATCCAATACATTTTAGACTTTTCCATCATCGTTATAGGTATCACTTTGTCTCCCCTCTGGACCAAACTGTGTCGCACGCGCTTGGTCCCAAGCAACATACCATACGGGCCAAACGTTGAATTATAATCTCGATAAACACTACCGGTAGCAACAAAGTCCGTTATAATTATTCAAGACCCGCGGCAACAGGTAAGACAATATTGTTATTCAGTGTTATCTCTCAAACCCTTCAAACAATTACGCCGGTAGCACACCTCCGCCGTGAAACCATAGCAGCGAAACCGAAGTAGTTCAATTCAACTGGCTCGCGTCTTGTTCCGCTAACCCAATCGGATACGAGTAGCGGAACTTGACGGGAGTCAGTTCAATTGAACTACTGCGGTTTCGCTGCTATGGTTTCGCGGCAGGGGTGTGCTACCCGCCTAAAAGTACAAGCTTTTGGGCCATTTTCACAAAAACAAACGTAAATTGATCAAAAACAAACTTTGTTTCACGATCCTGGCTCGGACCGGAATTATATTTTCGTTATAATTATTGTTTGGCGAAATATGGGTGTACTGCAGGTACACGTCTGCCTAATCCTTCGGGGAAACGACGTGATGTTATGTTATGTTATTACCTACTGGTTCTGCTTGATGATTATGTAGGTAGGCTTATTTGTTTTAGCTGTAAAACATTTAGCTTGAAAAACAAACAACGTCAACTTGCCGCTCGAACAACGAAGGTATGTAAATTGTTTTACTGAACTGAATACGTAATTTTGTCTAAACAAATAAAGTTGCTCATAAACGATGTTATAGACGTGTTCAATACCTATTTTCTTTACATACATACGCAAACTCACGCCTTCTTCCCATGGAGGTAGGCAGAAACTAGGGTCGCGCCATTACATGGGACATATACATAACTGATGGTGAAATGTAGGTGTACCTACACTATGGGTACACCTTTGCCTAACCCTTCGGTGAAACAAGGCGTAAACTAACTATAGAAATATATCATCTGTCTAGCCTTTTCCCAACTATGTTGGGGTCGGCTTCCAGTCTAACCGGATGCAGATGAATACCAGTATTTTACATGGAACGACTGCCTATCTAACCTTCACAATCTAGTAACTGGGTAATACGATACTCCTTGGTAAGACTGGTTGTCAGACTTTCGGGCTTCTGACGACCCGTAACGACTATCAAAGACCCACTCTTGCCCATTCTTCTCCATACGAAAACTACCTTTTGGAAGGGGCAACTAGAATCAATTCTATTTCTTTGTTTGACGTTCAAAAGTGCCATATATGTGCCTATTTGAAATAAATTATTTGACTTTGACTTTGACCACAAATGACAGTCGGGACCAACGGCTTAACGTGCTTTCCGAGGCACGGAGGAGTCTCGGTATGTAAAGATGTCACCCATCCACGGACCAACCCCGGCAAGGGTAGCTTAACCCGTGCGGCTGTTATTACCTAGCCACGAGCTCCTCGCTATAGCAATATAATAAGTTATGAAATCCAACACTTACTTGATAGCGATATATCGCCAGACTGCTAACGATAACGTGAGCAGTATAGACGCCGTGTGCAGTATCTGGGTGAAGTGACTGTGGAACAGCATGTAGACCGCCCAGGAGTAGGGACGCTCTTCTTGGTCTGGGAACAGCTGTAGAAAGAAAGAAGTAGTTGATTTGGGAATATTTTCACTTTTACATCGTATGAAAATGCCGTTTGAAAGAGGCAACTAGAATCAATTTTCTTGACATTCAATAGTGCTATATTTATTACTAGCTGATGCCCGCGGCTTCACCCGCGTGGATCTCGGTTATTTAGCTACTAAAACCTTCCTCGAGAACCACTGTATCCATTGGTGAAAACAACATGAAAATCGGTGCAGTAGTTTTTGAGTTTATCGCGAACAAAGACAGACACGGCGGAGGATTTTGTTTTATAATATGTTAAAGATAATTCATATTTGTATTGGCATTCCATAATGTTTTAAGGTGTAATAATGGTTTAAAGCTAAGGTTTTAATGCCTTATTGAAATTAATTAAGTAACTTTGACTTTGACTTTTTGAGCAACAAGATATTTCTGTCAAATCTTTAGTTCTGCATTATAGTCATTCAGTCAAAAGACTTGCTGTTCTGGACATAAGACTCCCCAAGTCAAAATACTTCCACTGCTGGAAAAAATACTCCCAAGCATCGTTACAACGACTGGTCCTGAGCTTCTCGGACTCAACGAGTTCCCGCGACGTAATTGACTACATCCAAATTGAGTAGTCGACAAAAGATTGAACTAAAAAGCATTACATTTTAAACCTAGGCCACGATAATCTAATAGAAAGAAGAACTTTCCATAGAATTCAATAGATATAAATACTTTCTCACGATCCTAACTGAAACACCTTATATAATATACATATATAAACTATAAACCAATAATATTATTAGTTACGAGATTTGATTACGTACCAAATTGAATAGATTTACCTGAGCACCCCGTGGTTTCAGAGTTCCATAAGGTACCGCCGAAGAACCTCTGAATTTAATTTAATGTAAAATTAATAAACCAATGTAATGTTGAATTAATTTAAATAAAGTGACGACTAGAGTAACTATTTTGCTTCGTATAGTACATGATTTGAATTAGTCAAACCCGCTCTACGTGAAATTACTTGAAATTAGTCTCTTAATCCGAAGCGCTTAATTGAAGGCAGTACCTACCCCAATTGCGTAGCTTTCAATCACAAACGATTGTGAAGCAAATTTCAAATAGGTACATTGCTTAATATGTTTGAAAAATTCATCTGCTCAACGTAAATATCGCAATGAATGTTGTTAAACTGTCATAATTATGATATTACACGTTTTACGAAATTACCGCACTCTGTTTCTCATGTATCATCTTGTCATGCCGAGATCCGACGATCCGCGATTTTGCGGACGAACACGCACAGCAGATGACCACAGACTGCCACGCACCGCGCACCGAGGAACATCCGATGTCTGTGATACCCCGCACGTACACCTTCCAAGTGCGTTGTGCGGGCTCGTCTGTGTCCGTCAGCAATATGGCGCACCGTCGGATCACGGCATTACGAAATTGAAAAACTTATTCAATTGTCTCCTGCTCTAATAATCTATTTTCGTTCATCATAAAACAGTAATCAAAGAACATAATCAAGTTTTCACTACCTCTTTTGTGTTCCATTAGGAATTGAAACCGCTTGTTATTGAAGCTTTAGAAATAACAGACGTTTGAAAAGCAGACAAATTATTACTTGGGAGTTTTATTACCAATAAACTCTTTACCTATACCTAGCAAAAATATTAAACATGTTTACTTTTAATACAACAAAATATATACAAGATCAAAGATTAAAACCATGTGAATACAATCATCATTCTCTTGCCAATTTATTTGGGGTCTACGCAACTTGTCTTCTTCCATACTTCTCTATTAGTCGTCATCTCGATAGTCACTGTAATATACGCGCCCCAACAGTGTCTCGCTCTATCCGGTGCCGACTAGTCGTTCCCTTTGAGTTGTTATGTGTACTAACTAATAATTTGGTAGTTTTACACTAACCCAAAGGCCCTACCAACTGATTTAAATCTTCACCACCGTCCCATCTTTCTCGCCATATCATCTTTCATTCATTCTTTCTTCCCCTATTCTTATAGCCATCCACATGCATACTCATTCATATCATCTTCACTATGTGAATTTATATTCAGTGCAAACTACTATCATCATATATCGTTACAATGCTGTCTTGGCAAGTGCTTATTACGACATTGTATCACTTCAATATAAAATCGAAGTATTAAATCTGCAGTCATAATGGTGATCCCCTTTCGAATAATTACGTAAACAATATATAATTAAATTAACAATGATAATATATATACAAAAACAGTATATCTTACAATTCCAATATAGCTTAGCTTTCAAGGTTTAGCATCGTCGACTTCAAAAGGTAGGACTGATAAAAGTTCGATGCAGAAGGTGGCAAACTGGATATTATAGTGCAACTTGGGACAGGCCTTAGTCCAGCCGTGGAATGTGATAGACTGAGTTAATGTTGTGACAATATACATGGAAACCAGACTCACAAGCGACCTTAAAATCGCAAATGACCTTCACCATGACAATAACATCACCAAGCCCGAACTATTTCAGTGGCCTTTTAATAGCACTTACAGCAAGGTAAGTGCTCCTAAAGCTTTCGAATAAACACAAACAAGATTTAGTAATATACGATCCAGCTATGACTCACTTGATAGCCGAAAATCGTGAATAGGCCACTCTTCGATATCACAGTGACATCACCGATATTCAGAGATAGTTTATAGAAATGTCTCAAATGTTGCCAATGATTAACACAAGTAGATTATCGATCACATCATCATCTTCCAGCAGGCGTAGCATGGCGCTTTCTATCTCTACGAAGAATAGACATAGCTTTTTCTATACAAAGTGACAGTTCGTTTCTTCATTTTTGACATCGCACCGTAGAAGTTCTTCTACAATCTGGCATTTTGTCTTTCATTTCTAACGATCTTTGTCTAGGTCTTGTTGGAGGTAGACTACTTCGGAAGAAAGTTTTCTATCCTTACTGTCAAAATCACACTGGCAACCGATAAGTCCTATGACAAAACAAAGAATTCTGAGTCGAATTATGTAAATTTTGGGCAACTTTCCCATTGACAGCGATGCGGACGAATTCTCTGATGCTCAATGAGCCCCTCCCCTTTATTTTTCTTTTTAATTTTGTTATATATGTAATTGTTTTTTAGTTAATTTAGTATAATAAGTTACCCAATGTATATATTTTACCAATAAAATTAATGTAAAAGAGTGAATTTCGTAAAAAGTGCAGCTGACTCTTTCTACTTTGCTGCCGTCGTACGGTCTACAGGAAACGTCATTTTTGTCTACTCTTCCGTCGACAAAACGCTGCTACGCCTGCTGCACGTTAGCAAATTAATTTGGAGTTGGCTCTGCATACCTTCTTCCATGCATCATTATCAGTCGTCATCTCTGTATTCATTCACTTCCTACCCATATTGTTATTATCTTTCACACAATCCTCCCATCTTTTCATTGTTCTTCCTCTATTCTTATCATCATCATCATCATAATTCAGGCGAAAGACGTCCAAGCTGAACATAGGCCTTAAAGCTCCCACAAACAGGCGCGATATAGCAGGCGCGACAAGGGTAGCGCTGCCTGTCGCGCCCGCGATATCGCGCTAGTTTGCACGAGCATTTACCCACATCAATCGCACGTGTGCTCCTTACATCCTCCTTCATCAGGTCATCGGTCCACTATTCCTATAGCCATCCACAATTCCACATTCACACTCAAAACTTTCCTGGAGAATCTTTACTCAAACGAGGTGTAAATGACAGCTATTGACCATGACTTCGTCGGCATGGATTTCATTTTTTAAATTCTATATCCAGGGCAGACATGACGCCTGTCAGGGTTGCGGGAAAGTCCGAAAGGGATACCGGGACCTTGGCAACAGACAACTGAAGGAACACGGGTGGGTTTTAGTCAGTAAAAGTCTGGCACGCCCTTCCGCTCCGCCCAGAGCGGGAGAAGTTATTGGATGATAAACCAAATTCAAAAAAAAAAAAAAAGCGCGGACATGACTAGTTCTTTCACATTTATTTTTTTTGTAAAATATGTAGCTTATACTCACCAGGTACCTGTAGATCGCGAAGGGCACGTACTCCAGCATGACGAAGACATCAGCCACCGCCAGCCACTTCAGCAGCCGGTTGATAGGAGTTACTGCTAGATCCCGGCGGGTCAAGACAGCAACGTTCAGCGCATTGGCTAAACTGCCGAAGAGACATACCTGGAGGGAGAAAATAATATGATATCACAGCAATAGGGAAATTATAAATGTTCGTCGATGAAAATAAAACGTAAATTATGTCAATACAGTACCGTTACTGTATTGACATAATTTACGTTTTATTTAATCCAAACATACGAATCGGAATCCATCCAAAGGAATCAATCCATCATACATCTTATAACAAAACATACAAATCTACAAACTGTGAATGGCACCGTCTGTCTTCTACCTTTCTAATCATATACAGGCTGAAATTTAATTCATGAGCATCCTCTTATGGGGTCATTGTACTCATCATTATGAACAACTTTCACTATGGGACCAACAATGAAATCTCGAAAAAAAAATCAGCTGTTCCCTATTATTGATCGAAGGCTGTTTCCTACATTTATGTTCGCATAACTCTTCAAAATGTAGGGAACAGCTGATATTTTTTTCGCGATATCAGTCTTAAGAAGATGCCCATGAATTCAATTTCACTATGTACCTGTATTACTAGTTATCTCATAAGATAATTTATAACAGATGTAAGGAAAATTGAATAAATCATCGTTGAGTAAATTCGTGACAATACTAATGTATTTAGGAAGGTATATTTAGAACTCCCAAAATTGTCAAACAAAGTAAGACGCTCATTATTTTAACGCCTTTATTTTAATTAACTGGGCTGTGGTAAACTGGATGTTGTTATGCGAGACAAATCTTCACTAATTGAACGAGTCTGTCTCAAAATTTGTTAGTGCACCCGACAACTGCCCAATAAACCAAATAAAACAAAGTTTCCAAGCGAGTACAATATGTATTGAAAAAACGATTCCCTACATCACATTGACGGAAAATCTTAACAGCGAGATTTAGAAAATGGTACAACACCATCTATCGAGCTTTGAGGAAGCTCTCACTCAAACATCCCGCCCACCATGGACAGAATGTCCAAAACTGAAATTATTTTAACAATACACAAGAACTTAAATAAACCGCCCACCATGAAGCAATACACAAAAAAATGATGGGGGACGAAAAAAAACATTAGTGGACTGTATTATGTATATACAAGTATAAAACCATAGTATGTAATGACATCTTAAATCTAAACCAAATGACATCTCATATTAATCACTATTCTTAGTTAATTATTAACAAAAATAAAAAACAACAAAATAAACTATCAAGTAGTGACAGGAAGCAATATTAACCTTGACACAGGTCTTTTTATAATAGAACCCTTACAACGCAATGAAACAACTCGTGTTATATTGTCCGAGCCAGTATGCTTTTCAGTAATGAGACCATATAGCCATCTAGCAGGAGGCAAATCATCCTCTATCACCAAAACCACGTCACCCACGCTTGGTTCTGCAGTTTGATGAGACCATTTGTTCCTTTGATGGAACTGAACAAGATATTCACGGGACCATTTACGCCAAAAATCTTGGACCATACGTTGAGTCAAATGCCACCTCTTTAAAGTGCTAATATTTGACGTTTCAAAGTTGGATTCCGGCGCAAGCAGCAAAGGCTCGCCTATTAAAAAGTGTCCGGGTGTCAGAGGACATGGGTCTTCCGCATTACTACTTATAGTCGAGATTGGCCTGGAATTCAGACAGGCTTCAATTTGAGCTAGAACTGTCGTTAACTCCTCAAAAGTTAGAGTGCTATTGCCTATCACTCGTTTGAGGTGGTGTTTGCTGGACTTTACTCCAGCCTCCCATAGGCCTCCAAAGTTTGGCGAATGAGGTGGAATAAAGTACCAACTTGTACCATTGGTTGCTAACCACTCTGCAATGTCTGGTGCTACACCAGACCTTTCGTGGGTGAACAATGCTCTTAACTCCCGATTGGCTCCCACAAAGGTAGTGCCGTTGTCGCTCCACATTTCACCACAATGGCCCCTCCTCGCTGTAAATCGTTTGAAGGCGGCTAAAAAGGCTTGCGATGTCATGTCGCTTACGACTTCTAAATGCACGGCCCTAGTAGCCATGCAAACAAATAAACAAATGTAGCCTTTGGTGGAGTGATAACCGCGACCCTTTGTGGGTCTGATGCTAATAGGACCTGCATAGTCTACGCCACTTTTATAGAATGGTCGGTTAGCATTAACCCTAGCAGATGGCAACTGACCCATTAACGGTGCTACAGGTCTAGCGGAATGACGGAGGCAAATCACACACTTGCGTACATATTGTCTTATGACACTCTTCGCACTGATGATCCAGTATTTGGATCTTAAATAATTGAGAACTAATTGAGGTCCACCATGCAACGTACGTTCGTGAGCATCAGCTATCAAAAGATGTGTCAAGTGTGACTTGTGTGGATGTTTCATGTCTTCATGAATGCTTGCTCTATTTAACCGTCCGCCTACTCTCAAAATATCTTCTTGATCTAGGTAAGGATTGAGTGAGGTAAGTATCCCTTTTTTATCTATTTTTGCTTTTATTTTTAAACTATCTATTTCTTCCTTAAAGTGCTCTCTTTGACATAATTTAATGCATGTAAGTAACGCTTGATTAATTTCCGAAAAGTTTAAATAAATTGAAGTAGATTCATTGCCTCTTGATTTTAAAAATCTTCTACAATATGCAACGACTCTAGTTAACTTCCTAAGAGATGAATATTTAACCATTATATTATTTTCTTCTTTTTCTTTCACTACAGTATTACAGACTAAATCTAACATCTTTCTTTCTTCTAGATTAGTTTTCTCAAACTTCCTTTTGCTATAATCTATAGTTTTGTTTTTCAGCCAACTAGGTCCCTGCATCCACAATTCAAGCTCTGCACACTCGGAAGGGTTTATTCCTCGCGACGCACAATCTGCAGGATTGTCTTTAGACTGAACGTGCGACCATTGATGATTGTCCATGAAGGTAAGTATTTCAGAAACTCTATTTCCGACAAATGTCTTCCATCGACTTGGGTGGCTACTCAACCAAGCGAGTACCACTGAAGAATCAGTCCAGGCATGTACATTCTCTTTCGCAATTTCTAAGGTGTCCGAGACTTCACAAAGAAGTTTTGAGAGTAGCACAGCACCACATAATTCCAAACGAGGTATGGAAACCTGTTTGACAGGGGCCACCTTAGTTTTAGATGCTATTAGACTGTTGTGAACATGACCGTTGGAATCGACAGAACGAATATAAACAACAGCCGCGTAGGCGTTGTTAGAAGCATCGCAAAATCCTTGTAGTTCTCGAAGGGTATCGTGTCGACTTGTGTGAATCCATCGAGGTAATTGAAAATTACTGAGGTTATGAAGGTTGTTTCTATAATGAAGCCAATCTTTCAAAAGATGATCTGGAAGTTCGTCATCCCAGTCGATGCCTGCAAGCCATAGACGTTGGATGAACATCTTAGCTGTCATAATAACTGGAGCAAGCCAACCAAGAGGATCGAACAAACGGGCAATGTCAGAAATCACCTTTCGTTTGGTCACTGGAGCTTCAAGTGAAGGAAGATGGACAGTGTATTTAAAATGATCAGTATCTCTATCCCAGGTTAAACCCAAAATTTTCATAACTGTATCAGTTTTAAATTCCAAGTTTTCATTTGATGAACTGTCTTTTATTTTATTAAATAATTCTTCACTATTGCTGGACCATTTCTGAAGCTGGAAACCTCCTCGACTTAATAACTCGTTCATCTGCTGATAAATTTGCTCACCTTCATTAACAGACTCACAACCAGACAAGAAATCGTCGACGTAAAAATCCTTAAGAATACGATCTGACACTAAAGGAAAACATGTTCCTTCATCACGAGCAACTTGCTGCAAAGAACGTACTGCCAGGTAAGGAGCAGAGGATGTACCAAAAGTGACACGCAACAACTGCAAATGTTGTAACTGCGAATCAGGGTTGTCACGCCACAAAATGCGCTGAAAATCAATATCCTCATCATTTACCTTTATCTGGCGGTACATCTTCACAATGTCCGCTACTATACTTATGGGGTGGCGGCGCCACCGCATAATAATCTGACGTAAATCTAATTGTAATCTCGGGCCAACCATTAAATCATCATTCAACGAAACTCCATTGCATCCCGAACAAGAAGCGTCGAAGACGACCCGAACCTTAGTAGTACTTCTATCATTGCGTACTACGGCATGATGCGGCAAATAAACAGCATCCTTTCCTAAATCCTCCTGAGGAACTACTTTAGCATGTCCTAACTGAACGTACTCGTTGATAACAGCAGTATATTGCATTTTAAAGTCAGGATTGTTCATCAGTCTTCTCTCCAGCATGTGAAACCGTTTACGAGCGATAGCCTCTGATCCACCAAACTTACTACTAGGTTGATCAGACTTAAACGGCAATTTGACAATATATCGCCCTGTTTTATCTCTTTTGGTTGTGTTAGAGAAAAAGTCTTCACATTTCTGCTCTTCTTCTGTCAACATAGCTTTATGAGCTGACGGCTCTGACTCTAACTCCCAAAATTTCTTCAGTAGAAGATTTACATCTGAACTGACTATAGCGTTATAACAAACTGGCCTAGAGATAGAGGATGTGTGAATCTCACCAGACAGAATCCATCCTAGTTTAGTCTTCTGAGCGACTGGAGTTCCAGGCGGACCCTTGACTAGACCATCCAATAAAACTTCTCCGACCACACGCGTACTCAACAGCAAATCAATTTTCCCAGGCATATCAAAGGACGGATCTGCTAATTCTAAAGATGAAAATAAAGGCAATACCTTTACGATCTTCCTCTCAGGAAGATGTGATGTGAGCCTACTCAAGACAAAAGCATCGACATATAAAACAAAAGTGGGATCTAGGCGTGATTGCAATTTGAAACGAACTATCCACTTAGAGGGCATTGTATTTCCCTCATCATCGCCTAGTCGAAGTATGTCGGTGTGAGCAGGTGTTTTCTTCAATCCAAGCAACTGTACTGCAGCCTCTGTAATAAAAGAGACCTGAGAGCCCTGATCCATCAGAGCTCTTAAAACAAGAGCAGTCCCAGTTCTTGACTCAACGTTGACCAAGGCTGTGGCTAACAGACCCTGGTTGTGAACATCTGCAAAACAACAAATGGGTTTGGTAATCTCGCTTTGATTGGGTGAAGTAGCTGCGTTAGCAGCCGCAACATCCTTGTCTGCTGAACTATTAACAATTTCAGCAGAATTGGCAGTTGTTTTTGGGTGAAGTAGTGTGTGGTGCTTCTTTTTGCAAAGGTGACATCTGGTAGATTGACGGCAAGAATATACAGAATGATTGGTTCCAAGACAGTTATAACAAAGCTTACTGACTCGGGCAAATTCGCGACGTTCCTCACAGTTTTTCTTTGAAAATTCTTTGCAGTGACACAATCTATGATCTCCAGAACATAATACACAATTTAGAGAAGTGACATGGAAAGATTTGGCATGATTATCACGAGCGTTATTCTGCTTATTAGCTTTAGGATCCAAATACTCTAAGGCTCTAAACCTAGACTCCATGAAAGTTTTAAACTCATCAAACGTAGGTAAATCCTCATTAGAACTTGAACTAATTCGTAGTTCCCACAGTTTACGAGACTCGGCATCAAGTTTTTCGGAGCATAAATAGACAACAATTGCGTCCCAGGAGCTCACATTGATGCCTAGACTGCGTAACCCATGTAAAGAATCAACCGTCGTGTCTAACAGCGCTTTAACATTTGTTGACGATTCTTTATTAATTGACGATTGATGGACAAGCCGCTTGAGTATTCGCTAAATACCTTTTGTTGTCAAATCGTTTATTTAGGATTGACCAACACTCATTATAATTAGACGCAGTCACTGGTATATGTCGAAGCAACTGTTCTGCTTCGCTTGTGAGGTGACTCTTTAAATAGTGAAGTTTTTGAACGTCATCCAGTGCATCATTTTTATGAATCAGTGATGTAAATAAATCACGGAACGTAACCCATTCAGAATAGAGACCTGAGAACTTAGGCAAACTAATTTGTGGCAATTTGACATTTGAACTACTTTGATTAAAATGTTTATTACTACTGGAATTAGCACTATCGCACGGAGTAAGTTGAAGTAAATGCTCCTTTAATTCAGACTTATAGCTTATGTACAAATCTTCAGTTAAATCATAAACTTCTAATGTAAAATAAACATTTTTATCTAAGTCTTCGTCAGTTGCTTTCTCCACAATGCGCCTATGAGTTTCGACAAATTGTTGCCACTGTGACTCTAATGACTCTAGTCGTGTTTCTATATAACTTAGTGTGATACGATCTTTAGGTGATTTTTTAAAATTAATTCTAGCTTTCTCAATTATTGTTTTATTATTAAACTGAAGTTTACGTAAGGATTCCATTGTGTAATAATCTATAAACTTTTTAATCATCCAATAAGTAACTTAGTAAATAATGCAACTGGTGACAAATTCATAAAATGTTACAAGTCAATGAAAAAGTCGAAAAAATTTACAAGTGTTTGAAACACTTTTTAAACTTAGAAAAAATCGGACATAGGTTCCCCGTCACAACACTTTTTTCGCGATTATTCTAAGTCTAAAACTAATGCTAAAATTCTACAAGTCCCAAACACTTCTTAATAAAATTTCACTTCACTGAAAAAATTACAAGTCTAGACTAAAAACTTTTTGGATCGTAACTCACAGTTTTGCTTCAACCAAACCTCCAAATACGTCACTGATGACGTCGCTGTACCGTTAGGCCGTCCTTGACGTTACACTCGAAGATGTCACTGCTGACATGTCGTCACATCTATGGCCGACACCGTCTCCGAAGGGGCGAAGTCCTCACGACACTGGTGGCGCCTGTTTACGCCAAACTGGTCGCTCCGCTGATCACCACATCGGTGATGAACCAGGCGCTTCAGGGTAATCGACCCTGTTTTCCGCACCGCACACTCAAAAAGGCAATGAAAATTCCGACTCGAATGGACCAAAATAGTGCACCCGACAACTGCCCAATAAACCAAATAAAACAAAGTTTCCAAGCGAGTACCTACAATATGTATTGAAAAAACGATTCCCTACATCACATTGACGGAAAATCTTAACAGCGAGATTTAGAAAATGGTACAACACCATCTATCGAGCTTTGAGGAAGCTCTCACTCAAACAAAATTCATTAGGTTCTTGTTAAATAAGTATCAAAATATTATTACCCTTGGGAAACAAGCCTGGAGTACCTAAACTATATTTCATTGTAGTGTAATAATATTCCTAAACAAACAATTTTCCACACAATGGGCAGTTTACGTGATCAGAATATTTTCTAATGAATATTAAATTTTGTAAAGTAAACATCATTATTATTTACTAGAACGTTAGGCGTTGAGAGCTGAAAATCAGAGTTTTAATATGAAAAAGGTCTCTCTCGGCTTTCAGAAATACAAAAATATAGACTACAGAAAATAAAGAAATAACTAATTAACACTCACCAGTAAGCTAACATATCCATGTATACTGTTGTATGCGAGAATCAAATCTCTAAATTCCCCGGAGCAATATTCCGACCTCTCACATTCTTTTACGACGGAAATATTGTATTTACTCCGCCAGTCTTCTAGTACTTTAATAACATCGCCAATGTTATTTGTATGGTTCGAACCTCTATGTTTTAGTATCGATATGAATCGTGGGTCTTCAAAGAAGAAGTTGTATGTGCCATTCGATCCAGGGCCGTAGCTGTGGGTGTCATTGTCCGCAAGCATTGTGACGCCTCTTTGTTCATCACTTAAAGCAACACGAACTACTCGTCTGATCTCCAAACAATTTCCTCGTTATTGGCTTCCTCAAACAACTCAATGGTTTTCTCATGTCGTACAGATTTCTTTCTGAAACAAACAAAATTATCTGATATAGTTTTCGTAAAAAATTCTTTGTTTTTTTATCAGCTCGTAAATTATATTTTGTTATCAATGTAAGAGGCAAAATATTCCTAGATAATTTATCAGTGGGGAAATCTTTAGTTAAACAATAGCCAGGCGCTACATGTAAGACTATTCCAATGCTGGTAAACTAAACAAACACTGTAGCACTTATGGTAATACTTTGCCATCTGATAGTTTGTCGACAATTACGTAAAAGAATCGTAGAATTCTACCATTTTTTTTAGAAAAAAAAACATAGTCTGTACGACGAATACTGGCTAAATTGTGAACTCAATCCCAGTTAGATTCCTACTTCGGTTAAGTTACAATTTTTAAACGAAAACTGAAAATATAAAATGTCAGAGCTTATCCGAATATATATTTCAAGAGATTCGAGTTTCAGTCGCTGTACTTTAAGATTACGTAAACGAATCCGGCGAAATCCTCTACACTGAAATAAATGATAGTGGTATTTCTATACAGTACAAAAAGCAAAGATTTTAGTTCAAAATTTAAAATATACAACAACAACAAGTACAAGTAGGTAGATACTAGACGAATTTTAACTGCAATTTTCTACAGACACGTATGAATTATTACGCTCTTAATTAACGAAGCTACGTAGGAAAAGTTACACGAATGCTAGTTTTAACCGCCATAAAAAATAAAAGGCTACATGATACAAATGTTATCTTTTCACACTCCTACACGTTTTCGCTATTTATCCGCTTCCCTTTGGGTTCAGTTCACATTTCTCCAATATACAATGTGGGACGAATATAGAACTGAAAACATTTGAACACCACTCTGTTTTTATTTTCCTGGCTCGTGCTCTCAATCACGTACGGAATCATATTCATAACCTTTACAATGTAACAAAATAACGAAATGAATTCTGATATAACATTTAAAACCGTTCATACCCCATTTCATCCAAATATTCCTGCTCTAAAATATAACACAGAAAACATTTGGCATATAATACAACAAAAGGATGATAACCACTTCGAGGCCACAAAGAAACTCGTAACATTTAACAAAATATCAAAAGACCACTTTACCGTAATCACTTGAGGCCGCAATAACATCGTCGTGTACAAAATACCGACCGCAAATCTAACGTTAAAACATTTTTCAGCACATCCTTAAAATAGAATTAATAATTATGGCGAAAGTTTGCAAACGGTGGCTTACTCTGTACCGATGCGACTACGCTAGAACAATTTCCATGAAGTTATTCCATCATAGAAATTGCTACGCCAGTGTCGCGTCGCGCCTATGTGCGTGAGTCTTAAATTGTAAATCTCTCAACGTCTGTCAACTTCACACGATGGCGACGTATAATTCTTAATTTATAGTCTGCCTGAGTTCATTACCTACATCTGAAGGCGGCCATCCCTTTTCCAGATATCCGATTCAACATTAATATTTGCAACGGTTGCAATTTCTGAGGTGCAGATAGATTTATGACGACAGTACATGAAGTTGTAACTCATAAAAGGGCATCTAATAAAGGATGCACAACTGGAAATTGGTATATTTTACGGTAGGTATAGGTACATATAATTTGGGACGAAGTCAAATCAGATAGAAAAGAAACTAGTTCTAAAAATGACTTAAACAAAATGATTCTCGATTGTACATTTTAATATAACAACAACAAGATATAAAATCAAACCATAACTTTAAACACATTATCCTTATGAATAGTAACACTTACATGAGCAGTGTATTCCTTCTATCGTTTGCAAAACTTGTACCCAATCTCACATTAAATTAATACACTAATAAATCGTATAAATTACACCAACCGTCTAAACTGGCGCACCACTTAATTCACACTTATACTCAACTTAATAAAGCAAATAACACACCTAGTCATTATTATATCACAGTAAAATAGTCGTGTATTTGTGAAGAAATTCGGGAATTTGTATTTGTCACGAATCGGGTTTTACATTTTACTATGTCCCGAATTCACTTACGGTATTAATTATTTCGCGCCATATTGAAGCAATAACAACATTGTCATAGCTTTTTTGCCTGAAACATGACTAACCAATAATTTCTAGTTCAAAGTCATATTTTTCATTCGTTAATCGTGCGACAGGTGAATTTATCATCGCAATGTGTTCACTCAATTGATCAATTTATCACCAGGCCATTATTTTTCCAACGTTTTTCATGTTCTAGATATTTTTTCAACTTTCACCGTACTCGTCATTATATTGATTGTTCTTATATCGTCCTATAAACTTGTACTCAAAAGCAAAACACTTCTGTGTTCATAAAATAAAGGATAATACGATCTCTGATACAACAATATCGGCTAATTTTGGTTCAAAAGCTGACTGCGTAAGTTTCATCGACACTGTCTTTTGTAGATAGATCGTTCACCTCATAGCGTCGGTAAACAACATTATTTATTCCGTGAAAGGTTTAAAAAAAGAAGACGTCTTACGTCAAGATGGCCGTTTGAATAATGTATGAGGTCCTTCATTAAACTGGCCTATAGGGTAAACCCCCGGTTCGGTAGCTGTCACCTATATAGGTATGGGATGCGATGTGTTGTGACGTTAGTAAACAGGAAAATGGACTAAAACGTACCTCAGAGTTTGATCAAAATTCACAGTTCCATTCACCCATGGAACCGTAAAGATTTTAATTTGATACGGGAAGCCTAAACATTAACTATACCATAAATGATAAAATGCGGTTCAATGTATTTTTACAGTTTTTACTACACATTTTCCTATATTATGATTTGTTTTGTTTCCTTTTTCTTATCCTATGCTCATTGATTATCCTCAATAGTTCAATTACACAAAAACGTTAGTATTTTGTCATCATTCAGTACTTTACACTAGTTTCAGGTTGATAACGACATCCTCAGATTTTTATCTGCATACAGATATTATATTTATAGAAAAAAATACAAAAATTATGTCCTAAAGTTAAAAGACCATTGAAAAATCAGCGCTAATTCATTTAAACTTTGGGTACCGAAGCAATTGCGCACCCTTGTAAAAGCCATTATTAATATCACTAGGACACAACAATGAAAAAATAAATTTATTTCAAATAGTATATTACGTAGATAATATTTATGCAAATGAAGTTTGACGATATTATAGCCGATTGCGGTTCGACCGGCCGGCGGCGGCGCCCGTCCTCTTTGAATATTCATTATTATGACATTTCACTGATAATTTCCATTCTGTTTAATGTTTGAATTGAAATCTTCCATGAATGTTGCTAAGATACAGTAAAGGATACATATGACGCTGTAGTGTTTCACTACAGTTCTATGAAACTCATAAACAGAGAATGAGACCAGGACACACGTACATATTAGATCCAAAAGTAAGAGTAAACGAGACAGAAATATAATTTCTGTATGTAAAACTTTTGTCTGGCCCCAGTGCAGTGGTTACCCAACAACAGTGGCCCAACAAAACGGCTGTCACAGTATGTCTTTGAAAAGAACTACCCGACTAAGAGTAGGGGAAGACCATAGAAACGATAGATGGACTGTGTGAAAGATAGTATGGATAGAAAGGGGGTGACTACCTAGATGACGACTGATAGAGAAGTATGGAAGAAAAAGGCATATTTGCGCCGACCACAAATAAATTGGGATAAGGGCACAAATGATGATGATTAATAGAATGAGAACCAGTTTACAAGTGATTGTCGAAGACTATGTCTTAAGGCAGTGTTACTCAAAGTGTGCTCTGCGGAGCCCCTTGGCTCCACAAGGACTGTGGGGGCTCCGCGGCGCAGAGGCTTTGAGGAGCCCAGTTTCCTAAAGAACTAATTTTAGATTTGGCGGCATTTGCTTAATCACGTGTCTATGCAGGATACAATCGAACTACAAGTAGGCGCTTTACTTTTTACATGTGTTACTGCTCCTACGTCTAAAAAAAATGAAACTTGGACCCTGTGAAACAAGTTTTGCAACATCTGAAAAAACGGCGAACGGTTTTGATTATTCTCAAACGTCAAAAATTTCGTTTTCCAAAAGGGTTCCGTCGCCAAAAAAGTTTGAGAACCGCTGTCTTAAGGCATACGATGGCAGCTTCTACTCTATACCATACTCTATCTACAATGAAACTCCTAACCAATATGGCACTTGACTTTTTTTCTCTCAAAACCGGAAACAACTAGAAATGTTCGTTCAATCAGCAAATCTATGCCCAGTAGTGTGGTGATCTATGCCAAATGGTCGCATTTATTGCGGAATCCGTTGGTCTCCTACGTTTTTGACTCTATTATACCAATGTGTTGCTCTTCTCCTGCTCCATATATCCTTTAAGAATTCATGAAAATAGTTTACCCTGAATATATGTATATATTACTCATCTTGTTTGGACCCTTTACGAAGAGCTAGATAAATAAAAAATACTTTTTGAAACGTAACTTCAGATACAGACTTTAATTTATTTGCAGAGAGCTGAGTAAATACAAAATAGAAAATGTAGGACTGCTCCAAAAATACAATTTCACATATACAAAGTTCTCTTTTTCTTTCATCCGTCGGGTGTGTTAACATTCTAAGGGCAGCTCTCCCAAATCTCGGCTTCGTCTATAAATCCGCAAACATTGCTATAATATCCTCTTCTTGCAGAGCAAACACATTCTTCGACGTTATTAAAGTTCCTTTACAAACAACATTGAGGAATTTACATTTTATATACCAGTACCTATTACGTACCAACTGCTATTGTAACCATGTGTACACTGTAAGCAAACGTGAAGCTAGCGTTTTATGTCACTTGCTCCATTACTAACGACTTTGATGGACCCATTGTATACGTGGTCGGCAATGAATGTAATCCTAGACGTTGGCTCACATGACCTGGCTATTGTGATAGAAGAGACAGGTTTTTTATTGCATGGGATAGTTTAGTACCTAACTTGCCACTTAAGAATGTCTGTGATGCAATACTTTACAGTACATACTAATTCCATGGCTGTAATAAAAAAAGAAAAATATCGTGCCTTTGACAGAACTTCAAACATGGAACGAATGTTGATTTTAGAGAGAATTTACTAACAGAAACGACTTTGTTTTCACAATTTTACCCAAAATAGATGAACACTTTGAATATGAGTTCTCTTTGCATCAGAGAGCAGAGATGACCTCCATAAAATTTGTTTGAAACACCTTACCTTGGATGTGAAGGTAAACGAACTGCAAATGGTTTCAACATGAGATGCGGACTGTGCTATTCCGTAGATAGGAATAGCAATAGGTCAAATTATGCAAACATTGAAAGGAAAAAGCTTTCGAAGAAAAAGGTGCTTAATCTTGTTAATGTTTAATATCTTGTTTACCGCTGAAAAACCGTTCAGGGGTATACCTATAAAAACAACTTATTACATTTTACCGGATATATTGTAAAATATTGATCCCGAACGAAGTTAAGGATCCCTTAAATGTTCAATATGGTTATGTCCTTAATCTATGTGACGGGGAAGGCTATATTTTAATCGAATAAGCTATTTCGTGTCAATCCCTAACAAACAAACTTTCATCTTTATTATTTTAATATTAAAAACTGAATTTTAAATTGTGAAATCCAGTAAAAATATTGGCAAAATGTTTACCACCCATATAAAATTATTTTACGAACAATTTTGTTTGTTGTCATTCAATATTTTGGGCTTGCAAAGACTTCATTGTATTTCGCATTTCGTGATACTAATAAATAATTCTTTATTGCTAATGTCATTTTAGAACTGTTGCTAGGCTCATCCATCATTGATGCACCCTGTCGGGTACAGTACAGCTCAGTGTAGTATAGTAGAAGTTAAAACAGATCTATATTACATTTATAATAACATTAGAATAACGGTTATCAATCACCCTTTTGTTATTTCGATATAAACGTATAATACCTCCGATATTTCACAAAAAATACGAAGCAATGTAATCTATTTACCAATTACATTAAAAAAATAACTCTAAACTGTAATAATTTCAACAATATTATACAATAACTGTCGTTGTTTTGCAGTTATTTTTCTAATGAAGTATAAATTCTAGTAGATACTTAACAAAGTGAGACCACTGTTTTAAAACCATTTGTTACTTTCTACCAACTTGCTACCATGTTCCTAAACTATAAAGGTAAATAAGTTGTTAACTCCTAGTTTGTGAGTTCTCACTAGTTTATTTATCTTTCCAACTGTTAGGTGGATATTATTATATTCCAGTTGTTTAATTTAAGTTAAGATGGTATTTACAAAGGATAGATTGCTGCTGTATTGTTCAAACTAAGCAAGGGAATTCATAACCAAATGAACATGGCTTCAAGATGTAAAACGAGAGATTAACAAAAGATGCTTACCCCATGAAAGATATAAAATATTTAGTTAACAATCACTATCCTTACATATTATAAAACAAAGTCCTCTGCCGCGTCTGTCTGTCTGTCCGCGATTAACTAAAAAACTACTGCACCGATTTTCATGCTGTTTTCACCAATCGATAGAGTGGTTCTTGAGGAAGATTTTAGTATATAATCACCGATATCCACGCGGGCGAAGCCGCGGGCTACAGCTAGTTCCTTATATAACAAAATCTTTTTCATTCACAATCAACGCATTTATTTCCACCCAATCATTTGGTTTTAATACAAACCAATAAGAAATAACACAAAAGGCAATTAGTACAATTATGGCAACCGATATCGGCCCGTGATCAATCATATCCTTTATAATATTCAGAATGTCGTTGGCGCCACAAATGATTGATATTTTGTTAGGCCTTTGTTCGGATATCATAAAAAACATTTGAAAATGTATTTTCAATTATATTTTAGCACAGATTTCAATTGTGGAAACCTCTGACAACAATACTTATATAGATACTCTTCAATTATGTACACCATCAAAGTCACAGCTATAAATGTAAACAACATTGTTGCCGGTGTAGCCTGCAGATATTGAGGAACAATATTGAGGTAAGGTTCTATTCAGATTTCCATGAGACAACTAGTACTACGGTACTTACTGTAGAGATTTTGTCTGGATCGTTTTGCTTACTGACCTCCGTAAATGGCATATATTTAAGGACCATTTTATATTTAGAAAAAAAGGAAAAGAGCCGACAGTCAAATCGGATAGCTGTCAGCGCCCGTCTGGATGTAAAACAGTAATTAATTTAGGACGACCCGCCTTTATCTCGCAACGTATATACTACTTGACAAAACATCGAGATTTTTCGAGTTTCAAGAATAACTTCTTAAAATTATTTTTGGATGGATTTTTGAAAATTCACCACAAATTCCATACAAATTTTCTCTAATCCCCATCCCCAACCTCTATTTAACCCACGTTAAAAAGAGGGTTAGTGAAAGTTTGTATAGAAGTTCGTCATTTTTGCCGATATAAAATCCCGCCGGGCAATACGGCTTGACAAAATTTATAACTACCACTCTTGTCAACGAACTCTTTCCATAAAAGGGGCACGAATACATTTTGCAATCAATTTGATGGTTATACAGATAAACATAATGTATACCTACTGTAAACATTTCCCAAAATGCTAAAATTTTAATAGACGAAGGGCCATAGGATTAGGTTTTGTCACTTTAGGACCTCGATATTGGCAAATACGGTTTTGGGGATTAAACAGTGTTTACGTGATCTATTTCATAAAGGTGACTAAGCGTTACTTTAGATTTTGGACAGGCCTTTTATAAAGTTGACCATGCCCATTTTTAATTAAGCAAATAAGCAAACCTTTCACGGTTTGCTTAATCGATTATACTGCTTAAAGCAAAGAGATAATGACGTTCGGTTCTTTTCCTACATTTTGTAGCTCGCTTGAATGTTAAGTAATTAATCCCTATTAAATTAATTTTGTGCGTTCCACAAGATTCTGACTTTGGACCACTATTTTAATAGTTTCATTTTTGTTTTATGGCGCTTTGATTGAATTAATATTACAATCCTAATTTACTCGAGTAGTTATTAGTTACAAACTATTTAAAATACGCTCGTCCTGAAAAAAAATCGATTTATTTAATTGTAGATAAAAAAACCCTGTTATGGAGTTATAAAAGTATTTTAACATAAAAACCTATCAACTAACAAGTACTAGTTTGTAACAACAGATTAGCCTGTTGACTTATTATCTATTTTCCATTATTCATAAAACACTTTACATGTATAAACCATTATCATAATAAATACGATATGTTTGCGAATATACAATATACACACTTACTGATTATTAAATAGATAATGTGTCCTGCTCGATTGGTTGTTAGATAATCGTGACTACTTTACCTATTTAAAGAATTGGGTTCAATTTCTGGATCAGTAAAACAATATTATGAAAGGTTAACTTCAAGTTTATCAACTGTGTGGATTATGTTTCGTGTAAAAATAGGAATAGAATTGCCAACTCCAGCAGACTGTGAAACTTTACCGTTGAAGCCATTTTATACAAATTTCATGTAATATTCAGACCCAGAAGTGAGAATCGTAAACTCGGAGCGCATACGGAGTCCGCTACACCTTGCCAAACGCGATTAAGAGCTAATTAAAGAATAGGCACTTCAAATTAAAACACTAATATTAATAGAACAAAATATTTAAAGAAGTGATGTTCCATGTCTTCAGGTCTCTATAAAAAACAGTTTTAAATGAAAACTCAATAATAACTTTTACAAAACGTACGTGAATTCAGTTCGATTACATCCAAAAATACTCTAGTACGTAGCGTCATTCTTCTCAGCTCATTTATTAAGGTATTTTAATCCAATGAACAGTAGGCTAATGATGTGAGTACGTTATTAAAACAGAAGCCGCCGCCGCTAATTAGCTTCAGGCAGGTAAATATCGCATTTTCTGGAATTCGCATCATTAATATCTAAATGTTTGTAATATACAAATTGGGAATTGTACCATTTTGCTAGATTTCCTTTATTTAAAAAAAATATGATATTGTGTCCGGCATCTACGTCGCCACATGCGAACTACGCATCAAAGACCTGACGTCACACAAAAATCCTGACGTCACATAAATCCTGCATCACGCAATAAGAGTTTACCGCGCTATGGAAATAATATACAAGATTCCGACATCAATCTTTGGGCAGTTGCCCACCGGACACAACACCTGTCTGGTCGGAGGATCCTCCCTTTTCTATAGAAGATGAGAGAACTTTACACCCTGTTTCTCATACCCCTAAAATATTATGAGTAGAACATAGAAACGAAATATCATATTTTTTGTGAACAGGAAACCGTTACAAAACGCCTGATCAAGCCTCTGGCAGGTTGTCTGCTTTCAATCCAATCTCAAATCAGCTGTTATGTTTTGTCGACCATGATAAAAACAGCCAATGTGCGCTTTTATAATTTCTAACGTGACGATATAATAATGCTGTAAGCGGTAAAAATAATGCCCATGCATAAGCATCATCATTCCAGAACCACGGATATTGCTAGGTACCTACCTATCCTATCCTATTTACTGCAAAAATTGTGCTAGATTATGCTTCGCCCGCATGGATGTCGGAAATTAGCCCCCAGGAACGGACTACCGGGATTAAAAGACCCTTTAATCCAGGCTATAAACTATATATATGCCACATCCAAATCCGTTCAGCGGTTTTTGTGCCAATCCGGAACATACACACAGACAAACGGACAAAAAATTTTCCTTACTATTTTATTAATATAGATGTAGGTTTCATTATAATAAACTCGGCTACGTAACATGGCTGTAGTTTGACTTCGCTGCGACTTATTACTCTGATAGAGCAAGTTTCATATCAGTCGGATAAAATTGTTTGTAAAGCTCTCGTGAGCACATAGTAACTCTTTAATCTTTTTAATATCAATATTTTTTATTCTATTTAGGTAACCTTCGAAAATGTTCATATTACGTTTGTTAGGAAATTAAGCAATGACGTTTCGTTTGAAACACAGAGCACGGAATTGGCAGTGTTTAGAGACGGCAGACTAAATAAAGTGGCTTCTAAAGTGCGTTGAACGCAAAACTTCTGTCCCCGACCGCCTTCAAAGTCATTTTCTATACGTACCTATCGTAGTGCGAGTAAACGATGACACTCTAGCTCGAAACACACACAAGGCGGGTGCGTGTGGGGCGCGGGTCGGGACAGCAGTACGGCGGGCTTGTATACAATTGTAATTCCTTGTATTATACGGATGTCGTTAAGCACGTTAAGCCGTTGGTCCCGGCTGTCATTTGTGGATCTTTGACAGTCGTTACGAGTCGTCAGAAGCACGAAAGTCTGACAACCAGTCTAACCAAGGGGTATCGTATTACCCAGTTACTGGGTTGTCTGTGGAGGTCAGATAGGCAGTCGCTCCATGTAAAATACTGGTATTCAGCTGCATCCGGTTATACTGGAAGCCGACCCCAACATAGTTGGGAAAAGGCTAGGCAGATTGATCACACGAAACGCGTGCGCGGGTCGGGCGAGGAGCGGGTCGGGAGCACGACCTGCGCACGCTTTTCGTCGCCCCAAGCCAAAAGACTTGTAGCAGTGTATTTTGATTATGGAATCACTTTCATGAGGTACGGAAACACTACCATTTGATCATAATTGATTTCTATTAATTTATGTTTGGCAAATGTTTTGTTTTTGTGACATAAAATTACAGAAAACCATATGTCAATCCTGTTGCAAGTCGTTGTAGAAATACGGAACGGGTTTGAAAGCGATTACGTCTTGTCTAGCCCCTATCAACGCTTGTCAAATGGCCGCTCCATTTGACCAGTGATGTTGATGATGATAATCTTGGCAGTTGGCGTACTGTTAAACGATCGAGAATAATGCTCTTGCTTTTGGGATGCTACACATCTGCTCGGGTCGAGGAAAGTTTTGGGTATGAATGTCGATGGCTATAAGAGTAGGGGAAGACCAAAGAAACGATGGATGGACTGTGTGAAAGATGATATAGCTAGAAAGGGGGTGACTACCGAGATGACGGCTAATAGAGAAGTATGGAAGAAAAGGACATGTTGCGCCGACCCCAAATAAATTGGGATAAGGCCAGGAGAATGATGAATGACATCTGCTCGGGTCAGTATGATTCAGCACAGCCGGGCTGCCAAATCGAATACAGAAAGTATCAAAAATGAGTAATCATATTGATAGGTGTGGTAATAGACCATCTAACTTAAGATGAGACCAACTAAATCAGAAAATCAGCTGTTCCCTACATCTTTATGAGCTTTGCGAACATAAATGTACGGACCAATTGTTTTTTTTACTACTTGAATTCAATGTCACCCTGTAAGTATAAGTATGCCTAACTCTGCACATGAATACAGGCAAGTATTGGATTTAGAGAGCGCAGTTACTTGCACGTAGTTTAAACTAGGTAATGTCTCCAAGCACCATTAAATGGACCGTCTCGCTTCACTTCCTACATTCGCATGAACAGATAAACACCTGATGCACTCAGTATTATTTTCCCCTTTCATGGGCACAATAATGAAGACATAACGATCCAAACTAAGTTTAGGGCATCAGTCCACAAAGTACAATCATGTCAATTTTAGACGACAAGTGATGTGACATGATTTGGTACCGTGTGCAAACTGTCACCTTTACCACAGTATAATAAAGTAACAGTATTACATCTCGGCAGTGACCTTGACATAATTACCTACGGCCGCTCGGTAGATAACCCTTCCGCGTCATACCGATATACACTGAGATTTCGAAGCGCGTCGTATCGGCCATTTTCTATGAAGACATAATACTGTTACTTATTTATACTGTGCCTTTACCTGCCCAGATGATGATTATAGTAGATAGAGCCCCATATACAAATACAAAGTTCAATGGAAGGCGAGTAATATGTAACTATTAGCGGAGACAGATACAAACATTACTGTTCTGATATGTTTGATAAAGGTAGTAACATTTAGATAGTGTAGTATTGATTGGCTTAGTAATTTAGTATAGGGTACCTCCTATCAGAATTGGTTTTGCCCTAGGCTACTAAAAAAACATAGGCAAATGTCAGCTAGATTGGAATCCGACCTAACAACAAAAAGAACCTTTGAAAATAGAAACAAAATATTTGTTGACGATTTTTGTGTATCTATGCGTACGTAATTGAATAATTGCCTTTTATCAAAGGCATAAGACCTATAAGTCCTACACCACGACGTACACATCGAAGCCGTTAAAAACACAATTGTAATAGAAATTACACTGAATCGTGACCCACCGACCACGCTCTAAAGCGTGACTCGGAAAAAGTCAACTATTCACGCATCAATCATAATAAAGGATGAGTAAACTGCCGAGAGCCGTCTTGAATTATTCAATACTTGCAACTTAAATCTACTACACTGGACAATAATTGACTGTTCTATTAAATCATTCGTTTTTATTTGAACACGTGTGCAAATATTAGACTAAGATACTGTATTATTTTTAATTTTGTTATTTGCATATTTTAAGATGGTCGTCCAGCTAGCTATTTAAATATTTTTTTTATGTTTACTACTGTAGGGCAAACATCGATCCATTTTTATATGAGAAAATCGTCAAATGACTTCTCGGGCGGAGCGGGAGGGCGTGTCAGACTTTTACTGACTAAAACCCAAAACGTGTTCCTTCAGTTGCCCCTACCGGACTTTCCTAAGCTAGGTTATTCCGTACAGTCAATTTCAAATTGAGAGGTTTCCACTGCACGTAAATCAGATATATTAAATGCAATTGAATCCCTCTGGCTTCTAACTACCCACCAAGATTGGATTCCAGAATATTTGTGCAACAAGAATATGTCATCTGTCTTGACGCTGAATTTTTTTATGCCCTTTGATCATTTCCTTTTTTATATGCACATATTTTTATTATTAAGTAAGTATTAAAATACGGTAGTACAAGTACAGTAAGTAAGTTAAGTAAGTAAGTAGTTGTTTTAATATCCTTGATAAATATGACGGCGCGTCTAAAGATATTACGACGCTAAACTTACGGAGTTGATTTTCGAACGATTGTGACAGCTGTCAACTTGACGTAACCCCGGGTACTGAGAAGGCGGCCCCCCGCCAAAATATTGGAAGATCGCGGAGATGGATCGAAACCGAGAAACCGGCAAGGATTCATGGCGACTGTGGTATTGGTGATCATGGTGACTACCCTGCCAGGGCAGTGAGTTGATTGATCTGCGCTCGCGCCTCACGTACTCGGTGGAACGTCGTTTATATTATTGTTCATTCCCATTTAATTACATCTCCTAGCCCACAAACCCACGCATAATAAGAGACAATAAGACCTCTTCTCATGAAGACCACGTATTGCCTTTAAATAAATAAACATCTGAGACTACTGACGTCTTCGACCTGCTCGAAATGTGTGTTCCAGATCCTATTCAACACGTCTGTGTAGGTGTACAAACAGTTTTACCGGAGAAAGGAAGCTTTACAGAGGCAATAAGGTTATTGTACTGCCTTGAATAGCTAGAGAAACATGGAGAACGCACGTTGCATTTGAAGAAAATATACTATCAGGCGATTTCTCAGGTAATTCTTTAATTGTACAAGACGCCGCATTTACTGAACGGCCACCAAATACTTACCTAATTATCACAGACCCCATCCATAAATGTCCAATAGAGACCGTAGGTAATCCAAAGCCCGCTACCGAACATTCATAGGCTCGGCAGACGGATTGATGATAGCACACTATACTCAATACGAATAGGTGTATTATTAGAAACACATAAACAACACCATGCCATCGATCGACATTACGCCCTCTTACAAAGGAGGACGCCACCCGGAACGGAACCGGAAAGCTGAAAACAAAATAAATGGAGATTTTCCGATCCTTTCTTTAACCCCGTCATTAATTCAGACTCACGTTAACAAATATGTTTTAGAAATATATGCACAAAATTAAAATTTATCGCCGGTCCCATCGCTGAAGGAAACAGGCCAGGAAATCTGCACGTTTTAAATTAAAATACTACACGTTTATATTGCTTTATGAAGCGCCACCTGTCGAGGAACGACCGCCATGTTTTTATGTTTACACCTTTCTATTTATTGCCGGCGGCGACTTGACATAGATCGCAAGAAATATTCTGACAATCCAATTCGTATTCGTAAAGTTAATATACGTGTACATGTAATATCGAAACGTTTCCTGTATTATGGGAAAACTGAAGTATTTTCGACGTATTTCAAAGATTGAGGCTATCAAGATCCCGTGTTCGATTTCGAGAAGGGGAAAAGTTTAATTGGATTTATTGTCAGAAATAATCTCTCTATAGCACAGAGTATAAGCTGCGTTCGACACGTGAAGATAGGTTGCCCCAATGGGAATTGTACTCTATGGTCGATAAATTGTAGATATACGAATGTAGGTCAGAACCTATTCGCCTACCTACGCCTTCTGAATATAAATGCGTAGTGTTAATTTCTATCAACTAAACCCATTATGCGCCGTCTGATTGTTGGAAAAGATCTCTATTTAATATGTGAAAGATGGCACATAGCCTATGTACAGAATATCTATTATTATGACATGTGCAACTGCGACCTTTACCCTAATTACGTAACACAACACCAACAATAACAATCTGAATGATTTTGAAAAATATTGCTAAATCATTCCTTCATAATAATGTCTCCTCAACAACGTAAATAACGCAATTAATGTTGTTGAGCTGTCAAAATGAAAGCCATTACTACAGTACCTAAGTGTATTATGCCATTACCTCGACTTTGTCTGCGAATATTATGCTGTCATCGCCAATCTTCTGCCAAGCGTGATGATGATGACTATAGCTACAATCAACGATCTTCGCAGGTGGCTGGTAGACGCTGGATGCGAGTAGCCAAAAGTCGTGTAAAATAGCCTGCCATTGGCGAGATCTATTTCCAGCAGTGACCTGCCTTAAGCTGATGATAATAGAGCGATATATCATATTGAAGAACTTTTCAGTATTTAAATCATGTGGGTACATGACGAAGTCTAAATTATTCTTGAACTAGTGGTCGATGAACTTTATAATGCTAATACTAATCGCGATATTACATTTATTTTAATGGCGCTAATGGATACATAATTTAAATCATACACCTGGTGCTAGCCGGTCAATAAATATACTGTCGGGCGACTGAGGTCAACATGACGACAAAAATACGATGTTTATTTATCGTATACAATACATTGTAAACTCGATACTTCATTGTTAAAATACTCATAAAATACTTTAAAAATATCAGGCCCACGTAACAAGAATGAATGGGTTCAGGCTGCAAAAATCGTGCAAAATATGTTTCTGACAGTATTATGGGCAGCCGACATATCAGCACCTACCTACCCTCCTGACTGGCTTCAACAAGAATATGTTTGACTGGAGACTGGCACCACTTATCTTAAGATCTTTTATGCACCAATATTTTGGTCAATATCTTAAAACTACCTACACGGCGCCGGCATTTTCTAGCTAACTGATCCCTGACCAAGGGGCCAAGTCTACTAATTTACAAAAGTGTCAGTGGTCTCGCAATGATGAGTTTTTGACAGATTTTGTATGGCATATCTGTCAAAAACTGATCATTGTGAGACCACTGACGCGTTTGTAAATTAGTAGACTTGTCCCCCAGAAATGTCGAAACAAACTCAGAGGTCATGGTATCTTTTATTGTTATTGTCATCTTTGGTAAGTCGTTCCTTCGTTTATTGTAACGTTCAATAGGTAGATAATTTGTCAACCGCTTGCCGATGACGACGACGTATACCTTTCTCCTATTATTTTGCCTTCTAGGGTGATTTATATGAGATTTTAGTTGAAGCATTAATTATAAAATACTAATGAGCAGTGCAGGCATGCCTCAAACGTATTATGCTAGATTATAGCATTTGCTTGCAACGTTACAGGTAAAGCCTTTGAGCAGAAACTGCAGCATTACATAACATAACATCACGCCTTTAATCCCCGAAGAGCTATGCAGAGGTGTACATCCCATTTCGCCAGATAAGTTTAGGTCCCTTGTAACAGGGGGGCGAGCCTATTGCCATCAACCGGGCGCAAATTGAGACTCCGGGCTGCTACTCTGAAATTCCTGATGGAAAAATCCATTAACACTTTGGCCTACCTGGGAATCGAACCCATCACTTCATGCTCAGCAGAAGCGCTTTTGTACTCTAAATGTAGAATTTTTTAGAAAGAGATTGGTCACTTTGTCCAATAAAAATCAAATGTAATTACAATAATCATCATAAAATATCAACAGAAAGACGATCACTGTTAAACATTGCTCCACAAGCATCAACAAAATGAGCAAAGAGCCGTTGTGGCCCAGTGTTATCGCCCCCGACTAGAGCGGTAGTGACCCAGTAGTATCGGCCCCGACTAGAGCGGTGGTGGCCCAGTGGTATCGGCCCCGACTAGAGCGGTAGTGGCCCAGTGGTATCGGCCCCCACTAGAGCGGTGGTGGCCCAGTGGTATCGGCCCCGACTAGAGCGGTGGTGACCCAGTGGTATCGGCCCCCACTACAGCGGTGGTGGCCCAGTGGTATCGGCCCCAACTAGAGCGGTAGTGGCCCAGTGGTATCGACCCCCACCAGAGCGGTGGTAGCCCAGTGGTATCGGCCCCGACTAGAGCGGTGGTGACCCAGTGGTATCGGCCCACACTACAGCGGTGGTGGCCCAGTGGTATCGGCCCCAACTAGAGCGGTAGTGGCCCAGTGGCCCTGACTTACGAATGTAGGTCATGAGTTCGAACCCAGATAGGCACTTTATTTTGGTTATTTAATTTCATCTCCAATGCTCTTAAAATGATGAAGGTAATATCGTGAGGAAACCCAAATGTCCTAGAACCAAAAATTCGAAGACATGTTACATCCACCAACCCACACTAGACCCGCATGGTGAATTATGGCCCACTCCCTCTTACAGAGAGAAGGCCTGCGTCCGCAGTGGGTAATTATAGGCTGATTAAGCATCAACAAAATGAATAGTAGCATAAATATACATGTTCTTTATATATTTTACAGAACTGACAAATTTTTTTTCATAACGTTAAGTACGTTTAACTTAAAAAAAAACCCGTTAATACTTTTCACCCACCGTCAGCCCACAATCTACCCACTGAGTACAAGCACCTTTTTAACGTCATTTTCTTTAAGGGTACCTTCGCAATGTAAAAGATCGTCGGTAAAAGGTACTCAGAAGCTCTTTACATCCACACCTCTCCTTTTATACAATTAATATACCTAGTTGGGTACGTGTAAAAGCTACATCTTCGATGCTCTTTGACACTTTGCTGTTAGTAAAAAAAGAAGAGGAAGAATATGGGAGCTGTTATTTAAGTCCTAATACCATCATTCGTAGATCTTTGACTGTCATTTCGGGTCGTCAGAAGCCAGAAAGTCTGAGAACCAGTCTTACCAAGGGGTATCGTATTACCCAGTTACTGGGTTGTGGAGGTCAGATAGGCAGTCGCTCCATATAAAATACTGGTATAATAAAATACTGGATAGACTGGAAGTCGACCTCAACATAGTTGGGAAAAGTCCTAATGCTAGCCGAGGAAATTGTAGGTACCTATGCGAGATCAAAACAGCGAAGATTTTTAATTTTACAAATACAAAGGGTAGTTGATTCATCTTTGTAATATCTTACCATCCATCAGAATCCGCAGATGGTACGTGTTATTAAAACAAGTCTGTTATTACGATTGTCATAACTGGAAACCATCTTACTGACGCTCAAACGACGGAAACTGACAATACAGAAGAATTTGTCGGGTTATGATTTATGAGCGACCGGCAGTTCACGAGACTAGCGAGTTCAAACAAAAAAGCGAGCGAGCGAGCCTTTCAGTTTTCGCATATAATTAAGATGTGTAACATCTGACATCTTACCTGAAATGAGTTGGTACTATCTGAGGACCAACTCGAGCACCGCGCCCGTTCATTGGTCAAATCAAATAGCGCGCGCTTCCTCGGCTTACTGTTACACACTTCCGTCCCTTTACAAAAAATCACTCGCACTGATAGCAGGAAAGATGTCACATCTTTCCTCTCGCACATCAAAACTCTTCAGCTTGATTATATTACTATAGATATCTCTGATAGTACACATTGGAATGTCTAATGACCGTCAATAGTCGTTTCTCATGAAACATGATTGATATTACACCCGAATATGATGTGAAACAATCTATGTATATACGTTGTCTCGATTGTCATGTTTGAATATGAACTTATTACATAACACACCTGAGAGAATTTTGAGGGGCAATCAGGAGTTAAGTACCGATATGAAATTGTATGAAGGTTATAACGGGTGTAAAAAGACGCTTAACAAAACCGAGAGTCACTTGTACTCCCGCCTATTCTGATCATTTTTTGTACTGGACCTTAACTGGATCTTCTGATTAAAAAGATTTAAATAATTTATTTCAAGCAGGCACATAAAAGCTGTATAATAGGTGAGGTGGATTAAATATCAATCGAGCCTGTGTTCCCGGGTTGACGAAGCTCTATTTTATCTTTATCCGTATGATATGGTACGTATAATATGGTTACAAAATATAAATATTTAACATGACACGATTAGGGAAAAGTTACAGTCATCCCTAACACGAAATATGGTTCTAAAATACACTGAAATTGCGCTGCTACAGCTTCTATACATTCGTAGATGGCGACATGATTACGATGAAAATATATTTTATATGATGTTCATTTTAGGGAGTTAAAGGAATGTCGTACATTTCTTCTAAATCATATTGAGGGATTTTTTGTCATTCTCTGGGAAAATGTTTACAACCGTGACTGTTGCTATTGCTATCATAAATGTATAAATGTTCCATAAATGTAATATCTTCTTCTATAAAATAAAAATGAATTGCTGTTCGTTAGTCTCGCTAAAACTCGAGAACGGCTGGACCGATTTGGATAATATTCATTTTATTGTTGTGTTCGTTATTCTCAGGGCAAGGTTTGTACATAAGGTAGGTGTAGAGTATGTAGGTAGATAGGGTAGGGTAGGTAGTTTTTAATACATATATTTCTCTATAAGAATGACAACAGTCAAATTGCTACCGGTACTTGGCCTTGAATAATTATATATTTACACACCTAGATTTATTTATAGTTCGCTCGTAATTATAAATGCAAATAGCTACTGAAATATACTCAAAGTTGTGGAATAATTTCTCGCTAAATAGCTATCGGTATTTCCAAACATCGAAGTGCGAAAAGGATTAGGTATAATATCTCTAAAATTAATTAAAAGTTTTGACAGCTTACCGGCGTTATTCAATGACTTAAACTACTTTAAAGTTCTAAAACTTCTAAACGTTCAAAATCCTAAGTTTCTTTAATGAACAATTAATTTACCCATAATAAGAGGTATTCAGCGGGGTCATTGCGAAACAACATAAAATGACAATTGATCGCATGGGTTTAATTTTGACAGTTCACCCATTTTCATTGCCTTATTTATCGTTGTTGAGATGACGAAGTTTTCAAAACTATGATTGCAGCAATGGATTAGCAATATCCGACAAAACTCTCGGATTGTGATTAAAAGTGTGTTACGCCATTATTGTGCTAAGTTTTGTGCTAAGGGGGATGCGCTAAGGTAGCCCGCGAAGTTCAAATTTTCTTATATATTTTTTTGCAATTTGCAGGTCAGTATCAAGTTGTAAGTTGATTAAAATATGACTCGCGGCCGTAACAAATATGACTTTCTATAATTATAATCATTAGAATCAGCAATTCAACTCTCTACGTTAGAAAAACTGAACTTATATGAAATTAGAGAGTTATATTGCTGATTCTAATGATTATAATTCTGTAAAGCCATATTTTTACGGCCGTGATCATATTTTAATCAACATACAACCTGACCTGCAAATTGCAACAAACTTAAAAAAATTGAATTCGTGGGCTACCCTAGCGTATCCCCTTTAAGCTAAACCCATTACAACCACAAAGAGAAGGGATATACAAATAAACATGTTTCTACAGGTTCATTTACAGAAAGCCTGTTTAACATGCAAAGCATCCAAATGTAACAGCCACAATTCTGTTAAGCGTCCATGTTGATTTTACTAATTGTTAGAAAAACAGTAACGCTTGCTCATTTTCCCATTTAAAACATTGGAGTCGAGTTACCTACTTGTCTTTTTAGCAAATCTATCCGTTGGTTTAGAGTTTCGTTTGCATATGTGTTGTTTTCCTTTTGGTTTTCATTTGAAAGTAGGTACCTACTCACAACGGTAGGTACCCACGACAACCGGTCCCCTACTATCATTTTTTATTTATTTATTTATTTATTGATATGGCACTTCAACGAATTACTCACTAAAACATAAACAAACAAAAATTACATACAGTTTTAGGTATCGTCAATTCGTCACTTAAAGTGCACAGCAGTAGCAGAGAACTTAATGATTATACGACGTTTTATAGATACCGTTGGTTGAGTCAGTTATAAGTACAAAATAAAAGGAAAACGAGTCATGTTCACAAATACGATGGAAAGTACAGAAGTATTTAACAAAATAACGAAAAAGACTTTTATTATTATCTAGGATCATATACAGGGTGGCGTACATCGACTCGCAAACTATTACCATGAATTCAGCATATGATTAGATTCCAAGCGTCTTTTTCTAGGAATACCTCAATACAACCCTTGCGGTACGCGTCAAAGTCGTCTCGCCACCACTTCCTGGGCCGGCCTCGGCGGTGACCTAGATCCTTAGTTATTAAAAAGATAAATCAACTGTTCCATACATTTTGACCGTGTTGGTATTGCAGTAGGAAACAGTTGATTTTTTTAAATAACCGACAGTCAATTTCTACGGTGGGGGGTAGAATCATGTGCTGAATTCATGGTTATAGCTTGCGCATCGATGTTCCTGCCACCGTGTATAGAATCATAATATCTCATAACCTACATGAAATATAAGAAATATATTATAACTAGCTGCACCCCGCGGTTTCATCCGCATAAGTCTCGATCCCGTAGGAATATCCCTAATATATAACCTAACCCAGGCCATGCAGGTCTATCCATGTGTCCGTTCAGCCGTTTTAGCGTGAAAGCGTAACAAACAAACTCACTTTCGCATTTATAATATTAGTTAGGATTATACCGAAGCTCACTAATGAATCTTAAGTCTACAGGCTGTAAGGGTAAACACTCTTGTCATTCAAACCATGGGTAGTTGACCTAAATATAAAAATAAATGACCGAACACAACAAAAAAAAAAACGTCATTTTCATTAAAAGACTTTAAAAAGTTTCTATCCGACACCGTGCTCTCTAGCGAAACAGCTGACTGACTGAGGGAGGGTCACATCCCGCACCCCCTGCCCGTGTTGAGACGCAAATTCATTGCCCTAGCGCATAGGGCAACGAACTTGCGTCTCTAATGGTAAAATGTTGATTTAAAAAAAAGAAAAAGAAAGTTGTAATTTTCCATTGATTTTACGTTCTATAAATGAAACCAAACCACTGGTTGCAAGGATAACGGTGTTTACCCTAACACCCTGTATACTACATTGTCCTTCATCTATTGACTCATAGATCTATGGTCAAAGCTATATGGTACCTAGTGTTAATTCACTAGCATAATATGGAAACATTTTGACTTTGATAGCACCTTTATTGAATGCATTGTACCTACGTAGGTACATCCATTAGTTTGTGCCAGGGGTGAAGGCAGATACTGAACGATATAACATGTTCCTCCCGACACGTTGAGGTCTCTAACAAGGTTCAATATCGCTCCAACAAGAGCTAGTTAGATTAGCGTAGTTCAGACACGAGTAGGGTTGAAATTCTGACAAAAATTCGGACGTTTCACTTTTTTTTCGAATCTTCATTTTAACTTTTACTATTTTCAACATAAAAAACTCGTTTACGGCCAGTTTCTTCATCAAAAGTAACTGCCAAAGTAACAGTCAACTAGAACAGTTGACTGTTGTTGTTGTTGCTGTTGTCGTTGTTGATTGTTGTTGTTGAGTGTTGTGTGTAGTTGAAAATTCCGGATAAAAGAAAAGGCCTGCCTCATTAGTCTAGTGGTCGGAAGCGCTACTGCTGAGCATGAGGTATAGGTATCTAGGTTCGATTCCATTAATTTTAATTTTAAGACATTTTCTATTTTATTGTAATTCAAATGATTCGACATTAATTTCTAAAATGTATTTATTGATATTTCTAGTGTTATTTTAAAATGATATTTAATTGAATAAGATTTGCATGCCCATGTGACGGCAAAACATGGAGAACTTACTCTATGACAACACCTATGTACAAATTTACCCATGTTTGCAAAGGAATAAATGATTTGATTTGATTTGATTTGATTCCTTGGTCGGGCAGTGTTATTGGGTTTTCGAACAAGAATTTCTCAGTGGAGCCCGGAGTCGGGACTTGTGCCCGGTTAATGCCAATAGGCCGTTATAACATGGGACTCAAATATAACTGGCGAACTGTAGGTGTACTATAGGTACACCTCTGCCTAAGCCTTCGGGGATTACTGGCGTGCTGTTATGTTAAAAAAGCCTAAAATCCGGACATGTCCGGCCTAATCCGGACGGATGGTGACTCTAGTCAGGAGCCTTTCAAAAAGTAGGTAGGTACCTATATTGACTAGCTGACATTACTACTACCTACTGTATAAAGTTACATCATCCTATTATTTGTCTCATTGATTACAACTTACAATGATTACTATATTAACAGACTTCTAATCCGGCGCATATTCATTTAATGATAACCTTTTACTATCAGATGACTCGTCTAGTCTTAAGTATTAATGTTTATTCAAAAGACCAAATATGACATAATATCCAATTGTTAAATTGGTTATTATGTGATGATATCCAATTGTTAAATTGGTTATTATGTCATAATATCCAATTGTTAAATTGGTTATTATGTCATACCGGATATCAATTGAAGTTCAGAGAAAAGTTTCAAGCTTGACTTTGCTATTTATTGCCTTGCTATGCACTTAAAGTGCTGTCGTAAGCGCCGATACCTACCTACTTATACGTCGTAAGTACGTCGGGCGCACCCTTGGTAAGCACCCAGTAAGCTCCACTACCTACCTTACCAACTATGCTCTTTACTATGGCTTCAGCTATTCTTGTTTAACTCGTGCCGACAAAAGAAATAATATTTCTTTTTTATAGGTATTTCTTTTTTTCAAAAGATTCTTTTTTAAATAATCCGTCTGCAATTAAAAAGTTTAAGACATTACCACTTTTCAAATAGTCTGATGCAGTCATGCAGGTGATGGCAGTCATTTTAGGTCAATCTCAGATTCAATGCCATCATCAGCACCAGACAGAAACTAGTTAGAAAAATACGCGTGAAAAAACATAACCATTCCATTAGTTATATGTCTGTGAATAAACATTTTTTTTTCAAAATTATTGGCCTTGATCGTGCTTTTAACAGGAACATGTACACTCTGGAGACGTTGAAAGTTGCGGTGTTGTTTCGACCGAATTCTTTATCAGTGACATGGCAGCCATTTGCACTCCCTAGGGTTGTCGAGTTTCAGTACCTAGTTATTTATTTTAAAAGCTTCGCTGTATTTAACGACGCTGTGCTACGGCTACATTATCGCGATAAAGCTTTCTCATTTCTCCTTTCGCAGGTCTGCTGGAAGAAATTTCTTAAGAAATAAGCAGTACATTTGTACTCATTTTAATAAGGTCGTAGGTATCTATTATGTATTTTACTGTGTGTACATAAAGAATAAAATAAATAAATACACTTCGCGCGCTTTCTATTTTACAGCAAGACGTCGAACACTGTGCTAGAGGAAAGGCGTTCGAAGTGTAGTTCGCCTTATCGATACAATGTGGCCGTAGCATTATTGGAAACACTTGCTACGCAAGGCACCGTGGAGTATGGCAGGAAAGAAGGGAAGCTATAGAGTAGAGGTGATTTCAGGCTAAAATAATCATGTTGATGACCTAATAACTGAAGCACAACCCGGTGAAGAAATTAGTTAGAGTAGGTAACTAAGCTCGATACAGTAGACAGAAACCGTGTTAAGCAAATAATCTGCCAACTTCAATTTTCCGTATATCCAATTTACAACGGTCATTCTTTGACAGTTGTAGGAAATGGCACGGCAAATTGACGTAGCGTCTCAATTTGCTTAACAATTAATTTCCTTGGCTGTACCTATACGACCATTGAACTTGAGTGATCGCTGTGATCGTGTTACCGCCGGACGTCTTACGTTACAACAATGTTAGCTATGGTTTCCCAGAAGAGTTGTGGCCGCGCCACATAGCGTCCGCCATTTACCGGCGAATAACGTCACTGAAACGTTATTAATGAAAATAAGTTGGTGTCTAATATAAATAAGGAAGGAACGCTGTATAAGTAAACAGTCAGGCGCATTAAATACCTCACAGTTACGCAACTTACAAAAGTTATTTAGCGTGTTTCTCCACACCGAGCGCTGGACGCAGAGTATGACTCAGCGTCCAGCGCTCGGAGTGGTAACACGTCGCGTTCTGGTTTGCAATTGGTCAATCGTCATCCTGAAGATGCCTCTTTGAGAGGTGAAACACGTGTCGATTTCTTACAGGGTTTTTATGACTCTTGAAGAATAGTCAAGCGGAATAGGTTACTAAATATATCAGCGTCTATTGTATTTTTTTTTTTTGCGCACTTCATCATAAACATCGGTGAAGGAAAACATCGTGAGGAAACCTGGAGTTTTTACGAGTATAGTATGTCTGAAATCGCCAATCCGTTTTGAGCAAGCATTGTAATCAATGCTAGTGCCTTCTCTGTATGAGAAGAGACCTTTGTCCTGCATTGGGACAGTAAAATGTTGGTGTAATTAACACCAGTAAAGATTTATCAATTATTATTCTTTAAGAGAAAAACGCTTTTGAATCTAAATGTAAGGTATTTATGATCGTGACATAACCCCTTTTAGTTGGAACTTCTTAATTATGACCGTATTTTGTGTTTTTCAGTTATAGGTCTGCTCTTGACTGCAATCTAGACAGCTTTGTCAAGATGTGGTCGACGATGGAGCGAGCAAACCTATTAGGTGCCGATTCACTCCAGCTTTAAAGTCGTTAAGGTTGTAAGTGCCCGGAAATACAGCCGGCAGGTAATTCCACAACTTGGCTGTGAGCATTATAAAAGATTTCTCAAAGCGCTTGGTAGTAGGTATCATCAATTTCATTACTATCAAAACTACAAGAATCGCTGGCATCATAAACGGTGAAGGAAAACATCGTGAGGAAACCGGCATGCCTGGAGAGATATTTCTCGACAGCATGTGAAGCCAAGTCAGAGGCCCATGGGCGGCATAAAAACTGTGACACCAGGTTAGTCACTAACCTCATAAAAATAAAGATCAATTTCATCAAGGTACAGCGGATAACGGCAGGTAAATACAGAAAATCCTTATCAATGCTGCTTTATTCAAGCCTTAATTAAAATAACTCGTAAAACTCTCTCGAGGGAAATCTGAAGAATGTGACCTGAAGCCGTAAAGGCATTCATTATATACCTGTACAAACGTACGTACACGTGTATGGAAGGATGTGTTTTTGTATGTAAACATCTTCCTGTTGATGTCCTTAAGGAGAATTTATTTCTGCCGCGAGAAATCACGGCACAGCGGACAGAGCTCCAGCAGGATCTCATGGCGGCATGGAGAGTGCAATTGTCGCAACCCAGTGCTGGGCACGCCACAATTGCGGCAATAAGTCCCCTCTTTGAGGAGTGGCTAGAGAGGCGCCACGGCGTCCTCACCTTCCGCCTGACGCAGGTCCTCACCGGACACGGTTGCTTCGGGAGGTTTCTGTTTCGGATAAGGCGAGAGGAAACGCCCGGGTGTCACCACTGTGTGGATCGCCCGGAGGACACGGTGGAGCATACGGTGGAGGTCTGCCCTGCTTGGGCGGAGCCCTGCCGTGTCCTCTTGGAGGCGATTGGCGTCGTGTTCCACTCGCGCCTCAAAGAGATGTCAGCACAATTGGTGGGGTCCGCTAGGACCGATGCCTGCCAGGGTTGCGGGTTAGTCCGAAAGAGATACCGGGACCTTGGCAACAGGCAACTGAAGGAACACGGGTGGGTTTTAGTCAGTAAAAGTCTGACACGCCCTTCCGCTCCGCCCAGAGCGGGAGAAGTCATTGGATGATATCAAAACCTCAAAAAAAAAAAGGGAGAATTTATTTATTGAAACTTCATGCACAAGTAAAAAATACTGAACAAAGGCGGACTTTTAATGCCTGAGGCATCAATTCGAACTAACTGCGATATGTAAAATGCCTATTGCTATATTGTGAGATCGTAAGCAAAACCATTCCTACCTACATATTTTTAATTATAAAATATATGAACTTCTTGGAATCAAGGTGATCTTTTACTACGTGTTATTACAAAAAATAAAAAATCATTTTATTGTTCAAAAATCCCACATACTTACTTAGACTAAAAATTACGTTACCTACAACAAACATTAACAAAAATACAGTTAGAGATTTTAAACTCAAACTCTAAGCATTTATTTCAAATATTAACCATAGGCACTTTTGAGTTGTGAAAAAATGAAGCTAGTTGCCCATTCCAAACCGTAAATCTCTATGGAGAAAAACCTCCTAGGACTCTCTTTTAAATCAAGATTATCACTAAATCCTGGATCCAATATTCGTGTTCCAAAAAAATAGCATAAAGAAAAATTCAAAATAAGCCCTCGCAGTTAAAAGAGAGGGCCATTCTCAACCGACTAGTTTTTTATGTACCTAGAGTAAAAACAAAAATGTAAGAATAATAGTGCATTTTAAAAAGGAAGTGGAAAGTTCACAGCGTTTGGTATTTAAAATAACATTACTAGTCGACTTGAAAATCAAAGAGGAAACTGAAAAGAAAGCGGAATATTTCCGACGCGAAGAAATTCCGGAATTCTATAAAACAATATTAAGGAATGTCGTGAACTCGTGATATGATTTTTGAATAGGAATACCGTGTAGAGACTAGAGATGTCCAATTGGAATAATGTGAAGACCGACTGTAAAATGTACACCTATGCTATTAAAATAGCTTTTGATTAATAAAATGGGGGCCCGGAAAGAGGAAGAATTCAGAAAAAAAACGGATTTTTTTAATATACCTTTTGTGTTCTTTTTTTAACTAATTTTTAAAGCGAAGCATACTTTCAAATATTAAAAACTAACTGGCCCGACAGAAGTTGTCCTGTCCAAACAATAATTCATACAAAACCCCCATAGAAGAAAGAACTTCCAACGTTTCCCGATTTTTTAAATTTGCTTTGAAAATATCTATCCAACTATTGTGAGAAGAAAGGCCGAAACAAACTTGGAGAACAAACTCATGGACATCCTAACTATCCTAATCCTAACTATATTATGTTATTAAATTATTAATATTATTAATGCGAAAGTGAGTTTGTTTGTTTATTAAGCTTTCACGCTAAAACGGCTGAACGGAAGTGGATGTAATTTGACACATGGGTAGACCATGATCCGGAGAAGGACATAGGCTACTTTTCATCCTGGATTGCATACGAAGTCGCGGGTCACGAACATCTAGTAGGTTTAACACTTAAAACATTGCTAAATCATACCTACTGCAAGTTCAAGGTTATTTTTGTGCTTCGTATTATTGAATCTTGAGAATAGGCCACTGATGGATTGCTATATATTTACCAATCGTTATTTGTTTTATCGACGCCTCGTAACGTCACTTTTAAAGATTTATAGCACTTTTAAAGCTTAGTTTAAGAGACTATGATCATCTTTTTAAAGTGTTTTAACGCCATTTAAATGTAAGTAAGAGTTATACAGGGTGATTGGAAGCTGGGTGCAAAGTCTTAAGGGGGTGACAGTTGACACCTCTTGGCAATTACCAGTCAGAAATTGGTTTATTTATAAAAAAAAAACAAAACATTAAGTTAAAAACAAATAAAAAAACGTACTTCGTCTAAGACAAGTATGGCTCAAAATATTCAAAATGGTGCCAACTGGTGATAGTTGGCATCATTTTGAATATTTTGATCCTTAAGACTTTGCACCTAGCTTCCAATCATGCTGTATATATATAACTGCCAATGCCGCTCCTTCTAACGCATAAATGTATATATATATACAGTATGTTAACTAACAAAGGGCGTTCCCGTTAACCTGCAATAGTATAGCGTGTATACATGCTAAAAAATATTACCACTCAAAAAAAAAAAAAAAATTTTTAATTTATTTATTGAAATGTTCACAAAAAGATTAAATTTAAACGTAAAAGAAACACTCTGTACACGCACACTTGTATTTCAACGTAAAAACAAGTGTGACAAGTGGGCGTGTACAGAGAGTTTATTTTCCGTAACAATTTAATATTTTTTGTGAATAATAAAATAAAACTTTTTTTTTTTTTTAACGGTAATATATTTTTTAGCATGTATAGACGCTATACTATTGCAGGTTAACGGGAACGCCCTTTGTTAGTTAACATACTGTATAATACGTTAGAAGAAGAGTTGGCAGACCAATAACCAGGACGGACGGTAGGGTGGACAACCTACAGATGATCGCAGGGAGAACCTGGACACACACGCCCCACAGGCCGAGGAAGCATGGCACAAAAAGGAAGAGACCTATTGCTTCCCAGTGGGTGGAACAAGGCTGCCAAGCCAATTATGATGAAGTTTGAAGTATATTGGCTTTCTGGCTTTCAATAGGAATGTTGCACCTAAGGTGATGGATAGTTTGTCCGCGGAAAATTGGGAATCGTATGGAAATCCCGGCATTTTGACCTACGTCCGCGTTAGATTTCCATACGAATCCAAATTGTCCGCGGACAAATTGACCATCGTCTGCTCAGTACCTTAGATGACTAACACTATTTTAGAAACAAAAATATTTATTTATAAAGAAATAAAAATATTTGAAATGATAAATCTATTAAAATCTTGGAGAACAATTCATACTGTACTACTTACGTTACGAGTTCTAAATATAAGTTCTTTTTTTTTTTCATTAAATAGAGGGCGTTGTTTATTCTAAACGCGGATTTCAGGTCAGCTTGTTTATTCTTCAAAGTGTTTATCATTACATTTTCTTCATATTCGCAATGGGTTAGTGCATAGGTAGCTACGAATGATTTGTATCAGTTTTAAATAAAACAAGAAGCTACAGTATTGTATTCAAATGTTATGTAGATATTCCGTGTAGAAAGAAGAATAACAACCAGTAATTTGAAACCTATTCCAAAAAAGCTAAAAAAAAAAGTACTTACTTAAATGAAGAATAGTTTTTTTTTTAAATATACAAAAGAAACATTTAGACTTCTTTAGGAATATTTTTAAATATAAAAAAAATAACAAATATTTCATGCAAATCGTAACTTTTTAAATAGTTTTGTTAAAATGTTTTATACCTACACAACTCACTGTAATTTCCTGAAACTTTCAACAGCCATTCAAAAGCAAAAGTAAAACATTTCTGCTAGTTTTCCATCGTCAAAATAGTTCACTAACAAATGCCCCATTAGAACCGGCGCTTCATAAAAAAATATTTGTTTAGCGAAACAAGAGCCGCGAAATTCAATGTTTACCTAACAAATAATAGGTAGATTACAAGATAAAAAAGTACTTACAATGTGTTAACAAACAGTGGTTATCAGAGTAAACTGGAAGATTATTTTATTTGTGAACCGATTGGGGACGCGAAACTGAAAATTTTATTTTTCGTTAGCGCGCACATTCGCAAGTTGGCGGTCGGTCCGCGCGGCGCGTCACTGAGTACTGACTACCTACTACCTAGCACATGCCCCGCCAGCTCTCGTCACTTGAACTATCTCTATCGGCACTTTATCTTCGATAGCTTTGTAACAAGCTCCAATGAAAGCCTATGAATGATACTGATAACATTGACATTATAATCTACTGCTTTCACTAGGAAAATGTATCTCATCGTCTCGTCTGTTCGTACGCTAATTCAATTTTGTGCCCATTTGTGGCGATAATTAGTTTGCTTCGTGCTGTTGATTGCGGTTAGTGCATATTAATTACAATCGGAAATGAGCAGGAAAATTAAATGTTGACAAAATTGTGGTAATCGCTTTAAAATTATAATGATAGGATAGGCAATTTTAACGTGGTACGTTTTTTTTTTTTTTTTGTTTGTTTTAATTTAAGTACCTACCGTCAAACATAATATGGGTAGGTGCCTGCTTATTTTTTGTAGACCCATCAAAATTCGAAGAAAAACGTTCGGCAGACTCTTCTTCACTACTGAACTCTCAGTGGTCATTGGATCAAAATATTTTTTTCCGGCCATTGCATGTGCGACCTACATTCTTTTACTTTACGTGAAACGGTACTAACCTACTTTACAGTTTTCATTGAGAGGTTTCTGTTTATTCAAGTCGAGGAACAGGGAACTGAATTTTGATTGAAAATGATTAATTAGTGTGTAAACAAACACTGGTCTGTGCCATCAAACATTATGAGTGAAGCGAGAGCGGAGCGAAGCTGTGTGAGCGAGGAAACATACAAAACAAGTTTTCTTTTTTACTGAGACTGGCTTTTGTTTTTCGTGACATGCAACCTTCACGCAGTGTTCTTTTTATTTTTTTCTCATTTTTGTTTTTATTTACCTACATTGAATTGAAAACAAGCCACAGCTAGCTGACTTGATAAAATGTATGTACCTACCTAACATAGCCTTCGTAATATAGGGATACATAATCAGCTTATAATAATTTTCCCCCTGCTTGGACACAGGACTCCTTTCAGTGACAGTGATATTATTTCCCCCCACAAGGTGGACAGATGATCTGGTGAAGGCCGCAGGAATCCGCAGGATGCGAGAAGCACAGAACCGGTCGAAGTAGCGGTGCTTGGGTTGGGGGAGGGTTATGTCCAGCAGTGGACGTCTTTCGGCTGAAATGATCATGATAAAATGTATTTCCTATAACTACTAGGTCAGAGAAAATCGTATACCTTTTTTTTTTTTTTTGAGGCTGGGAAGTCATCCGATGAGTTCTCCCGCTCTGGGCGGAGCGGAAGGGCGTGTCAGAATTTTACTGACTAAAACCCACCCGTGTTCCTGCAGTTGCCTGTTGCCAAGGTCCCGGTATCCCTTTTGGACTAACCCGCAACCCTGGCAGGCATCGGTCCTAGCGGACCCCGCCAATTGTGCTGACATCACGATGCGCCATCGACCCGGGCCTGGACGGCGAGCTACCCATTGCTCGCCGTCCGCAAGCCCGCGCCTATGGTGGCCGGGAATCTGCCTGGGATTCCCGACGCCCAGGGCGTCTCCAGCGGCGGTGGTTAAGGGCGTGAGGGCACAAACTTTGCGTCTCCCTCACGCGTTCCACCTCCTCCTTCGCGAGCATTACTGCTTCGCAGAAGGAGGTGACTGCTTCCCATGCCCTCTCGCTCCGTACCATGGCCTTAAACCTTAAAACCTTATACCTACACCCACGGAAACTGTTATTCAAACAATTCAAACCAAACACATGAGTAGTTTTACGTCATCATAATAATTCTGAAACCCGACCGAAAACCAACTCGGCCGAAACATTTTCAGTGTCAAGTGATAACTGTTATACTGACAGTGTAAATACTTACAGTGAAATATTACAGACAATGATAGTGACACCTAACGTGGTTGTTATAATGACGTCACTCGTTTATTTTGGACGATAAGCGGTGTCAACTGTCTACATAGGCGTAGGCACCTTTTTTTTTGTAGTCACCTTATGAACGAGTCCTAAAGAACTTAAAAAAAACTTTAAATTAACGCCATCTATAGTGGTAGTACAGCACTACGACGCTAGCATGTCGGTGACGCGAATCCATCACTTTACCCCCTACCAAATATCGTACAACGACGTGCCTAAAGAAGTTAGCACTTCACTACAATTCCCTGCGAATCCGAGTGAGATGATATTTCGTTGTGTTTATATCGGTAGGAACAGCTTTGTTTATCTTGTGGGTAAAAAGATAAAAGACATGAATGATCGGATTGGACACTCCAGCCACGTTACAATTACTATACTGACCTTGTCTTTTTATAGATTGTGCCTCCTCTTTTTTATTTAAATGTTATCGCGACGATCAATCAACTCGTAGTCTACTACTGGGTATAGGACACTTCAAAATGGTTTTTCACCAACCACCTACATTCAACATCCTAAAGCACTAATGAAGACATGGAAAGCTAATTCTATTTGACATTGTTAAAAGAAAATTTAAAGTCCCTTACACACTTTTACAAAGAAAATCTTCATTGAAACTGTATATCTACCGAATTGAATTAATCAAACAGCGATAAATCTTATTTATTGAAATCCAATTTATTTGTAAGCTTCATCTTGCTTCACCTCTCATTATTCTTCAAGCTACCTACTGTTATTCAATTTATACAATAACTGTTTTTTAAACAGTTCAATTTTCACAGTGGATATTGCTGCTGGGCAATGGTTTTCAAGTAAAAGAAATAATAATATTTAATTCCGTACAACGCTTGATATAACGGTACCTACAGACAATAATTATAACAAATGCGAGTCGGACTCGCGCACGAAGGGTTCCGTACCATTATCTATAAAAACGGCAAAAAAATCACGTTTGTCACGGATGGGAGCCCCCTTAAATATTTATTTTATTTTTGTTTTTAGTATTAATTGTTGTTATAGCGGCAATTGATGCACATCATCTGTGTCAATGTCAACTGTCTAGCTATCACGGTTCATGAGATACAGCCTGGTGACAGACGGACGGACAGACAGACAGACAGACAGACAGACAGCGGTGCCTTAGTAATAAGGTCCCGTTTACCTTTTAGGTACGGAACCCTAAAAATGGCACATTTCATAATACAAATTAATTAATTTTATATAGCAATAGAAATCAATGTCAATAAAGACAAAAAAATTAAATGAAAATAAAAAATATAAATGTCAATAGGTATAAATGTAAACACAGATTGAAAACAAATATTATGATTTATGACTATAATGTCATTTAACAATACTAATATCACTGTACAACATAAATTATACAAAGTACCAAAAAAAAACATCGTAGATTAATTCATCCATCGCTTTCCACCAAGCGAGATCGAGTTAGAAAAATAAATATTGTTCCCTGACAAAACTCCTTTGTGGAAGATATTAAAACTTTTGTACATGGACTTAAAGATCGGTAGCACCAACAATATACAGCCATCAGCAATATGTTGGCCAAACATGGTGTTTAGAGCATTATCTATTGCCATAACAACTATTGGTACGGATCACGATCATTCATTGTAGACATCAGCCAATTAGGATGACCAAAACAATAGTAATGAGCATTTGTATGCCTAACAATTCATTCATTAATTCCCGTCAAAAAACCTTTGTTATGATGTTCTGATGTCCAACAACAGTAAACAATACATAATTATGACACTCGTTGCTTTCCATTGAATTAATTGAATTCTCCAAAATGTTTGGACCTGAAGGAATCATAGTTCACATCGACGATGACTATGACTCAGCTGTGAATGGTGACACAACACTAAATAAATTAAATGAAACCTCAAAACTATGGACAATTGACTTCAAAACCACTAGTGTATGTCAGGTGAATATTGAAGTGCATGGTTCATCATTTTCCAAGTATGTAGGAATGATTCTAAAACTGTCATTGCCATTAAATTCTAACTATCCATAGTAATATTATAAATTCGAAAATAACTCTGTCTGTCTGTATGTTACCTTTTCACGCCTAAACCACTGAACGGATTTTGACAAAATTTGGCAAGGAGAGAGATAGCATCCTGGGGAAGGACATAGGCTACTTTCTATCGACATACTACGCGGGCGAAGCTGCGGGCAGAAGCTAGTATAATATTACAAATGCGAAAGTGAGTTTGTTTGTTTGTTACGCATTCACGCTAAGACGTCTGAACGGATTTGGATGAAATTTCACATAGGGGTAGACCTTGACCTGGAGAAAGGCATAGGCTTTACATCCTGGATATCAGACGAAGTCGCAGGCAACAGCTAGTTAGATATAATAATGGTATTAAATTCGCGAAGCATCTTTAACCGAACTCATCCTTCGCCAATTTCAGACAGACATTTACATTAAAAAAAATATATATATATATATTGTTAATTCCACGACCACCTGTTGTTTGTACTGTATAAAAAAATCCGTATCAAATACCTCACAATTTGTTAGTCCTTAATAATTTCCTGAAAAATATCAGTTATTTCGACAAAACACTTATTGATGGTATTCATGTCTAAGAGATATTTTTATTTACATTAGCCAAATGATTTATTTTTTTAACTAACATAGGCTAAGTTCATAGTAACACTATATGGATCCCATGCTTGGTCTGAAATAAAAATTTTGAATTTGAATTTGAATTTGAATTTAAACGAAAGTTCGTTGTTAGGCTATTATTAAAAAATCTTCATGTTGGTCTATATCCTCGAATTTTCTTAAAGCAAATCAGACGGCTTACTTGGGTGAATGTTCATTTTCAATAAATTCCTAGCAGAAAGGTACATACGTTCATCTGCTCCTTTCGTTTAATTTTCATCATTCGCTATGCAAGTAAAATATGTCGTTGTGGAGTACCGAAATTATTTACTTACTTTACGCGTAGGGGAGATAACTTAAAAAAAACTCAATTTTATTTTACCACTTTGTCGGTGTAACGTATCGACATACTAAAATGAATGCAGTGGAACACCCGCCCCCTATTTATACCCATGCCAAATTACAACTTCTCTCTGAGCTAAGCCGCGGACAGACAGACGGATGGACATTGCGAAACTCTACTGGAACAAGAAACCCTCATCATCATCATCATTTCAGCCGAAAGACGTCCACTGCTGGACATAGGCCTCCCTCAAGCACCGCCACTTCGACCGCGGTCCTGTGCTTCTCACATCCAGCGCATTCCCGCAGCCTTCACCAGGTCATCGGTCCACCTTGTACGGGCCTTCCAACGCTACGTCTTTTGGCCCCATCGGCCATCTGTTCTGCGAGCAATGTGCCCTCAGTGCCCTGCCCACTGCCACTTAAGTTTGGCAATCCTTCGAGCTATGTCGGTTACAAATAACCCTATGGAACCCTTAAACTTTAGATAAAATGTCTGATAAAGACTAGCATATTAGTTTAAAGACTCCCATTTCAAACGCCTCTGACGCATACATGTAAATTATCCCCAATTACAATTTAATGTAGCAACAAATATGTTTACAGTCTAGACATAAGTTACCATGCTAATCTGGGGATAAACTCTAAACATAAAATACGGATACATCACTCATTTACATTCTTGTAATAGCATTAAAAATAAACTCAGGAGAGAATGGTTTATTACGGGTGCAATGAGCTTCAATGTGTACGTCGTGTAATTTATGGGGAACAGCCGTTACACGAAGTATCTAATGCTATCAAAATGTCTACTACAATATCGTTATTAATATGACCGTATAAATCTTTGTGAAAGAAGACGAATTACAGGACATGACATGAGTGACACAAAAATAATGATATTACCTAGTTGAGCTTGTTCCTAGGTGCTAGAAAATTTTATATGCATTTGAAGGTCACAAAATTGTATCAAAAAAACATGTGTAATGTGTATATCATCAGCAAAATGAAACTTTCTTTCGGCTTTCTTCCAATCCTTACATATTATAAAACAAAGTCCTCCGCCGCGTCTGTCTGTTGTCCTATTCGCGATAAACTCAAAAACGACTGCACCGATTTTCATGCTGTTTTCACCAATGGATAGCGGGGTTCTCGATGAAGGTTTTTAGTATAATAACCGACATCCATGCAGGCGAAGCCGCAGGCATCAGCTAGTTTAAATATATAGAAAGTACCCTACGTTATCTGTCTGTACGCTTTCTGTTTCCACTATCCCAGATTGTTCAGCCAATTCAACCTTTTGTCACTACTAGGTATGTCCACAAAAACAAAAATATAAACTGAAACCACTACCGGCCAGAAAATAATACCAGCCTATTATTGTTCCACTGCAGAGCAAGGGCCTCTCACCTTTGCTCTCTGCTTTACCCTGGCAGAATTCACATTCATCTAGCGTATCGATGACAAAAATAACAAAAGTTTGCCCAAAAAAAAATACAATAGACGCTGATATATTTAGTAACCTATTCCGTTTGACTATTCTTCAAGAGTCATAAAAACCCTGCTGGACGCAGAGAGTTGTCTCTCCGTCCAGCGCTCGGTGTGGTAACACGTCGCGTTATGGTTTGCAATTGGTCAATCGTCATCCTGAAGATGCCTCGTTGAGAGGTGAAACACGTGTCGATTTCTTACAGGGTTTTTATGACTCTTGAAGAATAGTCAAGCGGAATAGGTTAATAAATATATCTACGTCTATTGTATTTTATAATGGATTTATAATGGATTGCAAACTCACGCAATCAATTAACTATCTTAAAACCCAAAGTTTGCCCCAAAATTCAGCGATATGAGACACATCACAAACATACCTGGCGAAATGTAGGTGTAGTACACCTCTGCCTAACCGTTTGGGGTTAACATGTTATTTTTACCGACTTCAAAAAAGGAGGAGGTACTACGTTCGGATGATTGTTTTTTTTTTATTTTTTTTATGTATGTTCACCGATTACTCCGCCGTTTGTGAACCGATTTTAAAAATTCTTTTTTACTTCGAAAGGGTATACTCCCGAGATGGTCCCATATAAATTTTATTAAGTTTGCTTGCGTAGTTTTTGAGCTAGCTTCAATATTACGTATTTTTCCCACAGTCTATGTAGACGATATAATTATTAGACTCCTTCACTGTTATTTACATAGCAGGTAGTAACTTGTGTGGGGTAAAAACCACCACTAAAAAGTGAAAAATGAAAACTTTTTACAAAAAAAAAACAACCGACTTCAAAAAACACACTAAAAAAGTGAAAAATAACTTTAATTTCGGAAGTCGGTGGCAAAAAACGAAAATTAAAAAGCAAAGACACCGACTTCCGAAATTAAAGTTATTTTTCACTTTTTTAGTGTGTTTTTTGTGTAAAATGCTGTCTGGATAATGCTGACTATACAGGGTGTAACAAAAACCCTGTCCGAACCGTGAGGGTGGTGTTAAGAATCATACTGAGAGTCTATTTATGTGTTTTTTTTTTGGAAAAAAGTAATCGTCTTATTTTGTTCAATGGGGAATTTTACCGGTATAATACATGGGGCGCGGGCGGCAGTCGTTTAGCGGATGTCTATAAGTCATAACTTATGACTTCTATAGAAAGCTAATTTATAATGAAACTAGCTTCCGCCCGCGTGGTATGTCGATAAAAAGTAGGCTACGTCCTTTCTCAGGCCAAAAAAAAAAAAGTACCAAAAATTTAAATCGGTTCAGTAGTTTTGGCGTGAAAGCGCGACAGACAGACAGAGTTACTTTCGCATATATAATATTAGTAAGGAATAGTAAGGAATAAGGATTGGGGTACTTACTTAATTTTGGTAATAAAAACGTGAATTTTAAATAGTAGGTAATAACTTTTTAGTAGGTAATGATAATGCGGTACCTACCTAGGCGCCCCCTTTCGGATCGGACAGGGTTTTTGTTACATGCAGTAAAGCAAACTTTGTATTTAACTTAGCCGCTATTTTGAACTTGCAGTTGCCGTACCCACGTGTTGCGAAACACTAACACGAAGTTTGTTTGTAGTGGAAGCCAACGTAAACCATAACAGAAAACTATGCTAAATGTCTAAGTATGTACCTAGTTATGCCGTTACGTGCCGTAAAGGTTGGGATAATGTTACTCATAATTTTGTCTACCTATCTATATACATTTAGGTAATACGGGCTGGTATACGGAACTCCACGTCAAAGCGCGTATTTTTAACCGACCTCTTCAAAAAGGAGGAAGTTCTATGTTCATCTGTATATAGTTTTGTTGTGTATGTTCATCGATATTTTCGGCAATGGTGAACCGATTTAAAAGAAATCTGTTTTAGTTCGAAAGGGTATACTCCCGAGGGTCAAAACGACTCCAAATTTATAATATAAATTTTATTAACTTTGCTTGCGTAGTTTTTGAGTTAGTTTCAATAATTACGTATTTTTTCCACAGTCTATGTAGATGATATTTTATTTTTCTCCGTCACTGTTATTTACATAGCAGGTAGTGGTATTCGAATTTGTGTGGGGTAGTTACCACAACTAAAAAGTGAAAAATAAAAACTTTTTACAAAAAAAAACAACCGACTTCCAAAAAAAACACAAAAAAAGTGAAAATTACTTTAATTTCGGAAGTCGGTGGCAAAAAACGAAAATTGAAAAGCAAAGACACCGACTTCCGAAATTAATGTTTTTGTTAAAGTCGGTTGTGTTTTTTAATAAAAAGTTTTTATGATTTATAAGTCCTTTGAGGTTCCTGTCTCAAGAATAATTGCTTATGATCTCTTCGATTTTTAGTTCTTCGGTAGGACTTTCTTCTATTAAAATTGCAAGATTTTATATTCTTATAATGACCATTCTTGGCCTTGGCCGATGTTTTAAAGTTCTTGTCTTGACTTGCCTACTCTGGACATATTCTAGGAATCTTCTCAGGCTTCCTGTTTCACATTTCAACACATGCACGTCATGTACAGTTTTATCTTAAGTATGTCAAATACCTGCTCACTATTTATAGCATGCACCAATTCCTTCAAACGCGTACGGGCAATAAAATGCAATACATCCATACATGCAAATTGTCTATGCAATGCATGTGAGCTAGCGACAGCGTGATATTAGTTTGAAAACTGGTTCGCCATGTATACCTTATACCTATATGTATAGGGCACGGTCTATTAAATCTTGGGGAGTTTAAACTTCACTCGGAAAGACCAGAAAGCAATTAGGTCCTATTTTCAAAATCTAGCCTTTTCCCAACTATGTTGAGGTCGGCTTCCAGTCTAATCCGAATGCAGCTGAATACCAGTATTTTACATGGAGCGAGTACCTAAAAGCTGACCAGTTACTGGGTGGGTAACACGATAGTGCTTGGTAAGACTGGATGTCAGACTTTTGGGTAAACTTAAATGACTGTCAAAGATCTACGAATGAGAGGCGGGATGTGCTTTCCGAGACGCGGCGTCTCGATATATCATCATCATCATCATTACGGCCGAAAGACGTCCACTGCTGGACATAGGCCTCCCTCAAGCACCGCCACTTCGACCGGTTCTGTACTTCTCGCATCCTGCATCATCCATTCCTGCGGCCCTCACTAGGTCATCGGTTAACCTTGTGGGGGCCTTCCAACGCTACGTCTTTGGTTCGCGTTCTCGATATATTTATGTAATGGATGTCTCTGATGGACGGATGATCTCATCAATCAAATAAAGATATCGCCTTATTTCTCCTATCCACTTATGAATCTGAGAAACGGGCATGACTGACTTCTAACGACTAAAACCCTTCAGCGAGTGCCACGTTCAGTACCAAAGAGCAGATACCTATTGCTCTATAAGGACAACCAGTTTCCCTCATATGCTACGCCTTGAGATCCTCACATTGAAACCTGACCACCAACACTTCAAGACCCTCTGTCTCGCCAAACCAACCCACCACGATTGCAGCCACCAAAGAAAAGGCATAATGCAGTGTTACACAAAGTGTGCTCCGTGGAGCCCCTGGGCTCCACAAAGACTCTGTGGGGGCTCCGCGAAATTACTGGTCACAATGAACCAGTATTTTCGCGGAGCTTTGGGGCCCCACAGGAGCTGGGGAGCCCAGTTTCCTCAAGAACTAATTTTAGATTTGGCGGCATGTGCTTAATCCCGTGTCTGTGCAGGTGCACAATGGAACTACAACTAGGCGCTTTACTTTTTATACGCGATATTGCTCCTCCGTCTAAAAAAATTTTAACTTGGACCCTGTGAAACAAGTTTTGCGGCATCTGAAAAAACGACGAACGGTTTTGATTATTCTAAGGTTCCGTCAAAAATTTCGTTTTCCAAAAGGGTTCCGTTGCCAAAAAAGTTTGAGAACCGCTAGCTTGTATTTTAATCAAGGCTCCGAATTTTATAAAAAATTTCACCTCACTTAAAATACATTTTCCACGGTAAAAACTGATTTATTTAATGAACTACTAACAAACTCGCTAATATATTATTTAATAACATACAAATAGGTATTGATCCACAAAGTTAGAGCTACCTAATGGCACACACGTGTGCTTCACGTGTTTCTTAACGTGTTCGCTCAGCGTGCAACTGCTTTAATTACATTAAGTAACATTAATAACGTGTTTTATTTAGGCTCCAACAGACAGATGCGACGCGACACCGGTAGAACAATTTCCGTGAAGTTTTCATAGAAATTGGTCCACCAGAGTCGCGTCGCGCCGTCGCGTTGCGCCTGTCTGCGGGAGCCTTTATGTCATAGAATCGTTCTCAGACCTCGTAGAAATTACGTTTTTTTTTCAAAAATATTCCACTTTCAAGTTTTACTTAACTAAGATAAGAATGCTTGGAAACATGCTGGTCTTGCTCCATAGGACGATTTAGTGTCTGGACAAAATCAAGCTGATAGCTAATTTAGTTTTTTATTTTATTATTTGTATGTCATAGACTTTTACACTCTGTCAGTTTAAGTAAACTCACGCACTGACTTATTAGTACTACTTGTAACAATGTTAGGACTATTGTAATATCGTATACTTTTACAATCTTTGTAAATATGTGAGCACCATGTATCTGGTAATTAATTTATTAATTATTGCTCCATTTATAATTCTTTTTACCTTTTGTGGTACAGTAATCTTATTGTAGGTGCATGGTCTTCACATATAAATTATATAATTGATGTATACAAAATATTGTAAAACATTTTTTAAAAGAGTAACGGTAGAGTTTCTTGCCCATTCTTCTCCATACGAAAACTACTTTTTGGAAGGGGCAACTAGAATCAATTCTATTTCTTTGTTTTGACGTTCAAAAGTGCCATATATGTGCCTATTTGAAATAAATTATTTGACTTTGACTTTGACTTCACTACTATCCTATTATTTTAATGCGAAAGTGAGTTTGTTACCTACGCTTTCACGCTAAAACGGCTCAGCGGATTTGGATGAAATTTGGCACAGGGGTAGACCATGGCCTGGAATAGGACATAAGATACTTTTATCCCGATCCGATATTCCCTCGGGATCGAGACTTACGCTAGTGAAACCGCGAGGCACAGCTAGTTTTACTATATTTTTAGTTTTTCTGCACGAGTCACTCGCAGCCGCTTGTAAGTGATAGCCACTGCCTGCTGCTAATGATATCGGGTCGACGCGACGTTAGCGTCGCGTTAGCGTCGCGTCACCGCAGCGTAAACGTTTGACGAACTCCTACGCTAGATGCAAAGGATTTGTTAAAGTTTGTTGAAAGTTTCGATCGTAATAACGATGTGGGAAGTCTGTGTGCAAACATTCAGCTATTATATACCCACTACGTAACTCAATGTGTGCAAATCCTATAATTGTTCGAATTTAAACCCATAGTAAGAAGAACTAATGGATTTAGCAGTTTCAAACAATGCTGAACTTCTATTAAATAAACGAACTAATATTCGTATGGAGCAGTTCTATCTTAACACCGGCTAATTAATAATTTACTGACTTTGTTCGTCCGACATTTTGGGGCTACATTGTTGCGTTATCGCGAACTATACTTCGCGCGCTCTCTGTTGCTCAACGAGCACACGTCGATACGTCGAGCGGTGTGCGCGAGAGATCGCGCGAAGTTTAGTTCGAGGTAATGCGACAATGCAGCCCCAGCATTAAAATTATACTGCAACGCTTTTTATTTACAAATTATTTTTATCATTGTATATAAACCCTGCAACACAGTTTACCCACAATTCCTCAGTAACAAAACAAACAGCTAGGTACATAATAATAAAAAGAAGTCGCAACAAGCCAATACTTGTTTCAAAGCTCGTTTATTTGATTTATTGGAAAACGCTGTGTTAAAGGAAATTGTGTAGGTAAGTATAAATCGACCATAAATTGATTTAGCAATCCTGCTGTACCAATACCACATTTCTAGTGCGCTAGTAAAATACAGACCTTATTACCAGAAAACCGTGGTTATCAGTTGTTTAGCCCTAAATACCTTTTAAACATGACATTTCTGTATGGAGTTTGACATAAAACTGACATGACACGCGGTGAACAAGTGAATAAGTTTTTTACAATCCACATTTTTTTTAATAAAAAGTGATGTTAATAACAATGTTTTTAAACGTACAAATGTTCAGCTTCATGGCTTCAAAAATGCCTTTAAAATACAACATGCTGTTACACTCCAAACGTTTGAAGATTTTCAATTAAAATTCCTCTAAATATATTCCAAGCTTCTATTCTAAAATTACCTGTGACATACAGACAGACGGATGTAGACGGCCAGTGATATATTACCGTAAAGATGTCTAACGTAACTCCATTGGTATGGGTCCTTCATAATTTATAGCTGCATTGCGTAGCTTTTGTCAGTTGCTTCTTCCGTTTTGTAACAAACGATCATATTTTTACGGAGGAAGGAAAAGGTGCTTCTTATCAGATCATGCCTCACTTGCTGGAGCGTCCTAAGTGCCCGTTCACCTGCACCTCGGATGATCTAAAGAATGCCACTGATGCCGCAAGCCTATTGAGCATAAACAATAATATAAAACCAACAACGAAGAGTACCATCAACAATAAAAGAAGAAGAAGATCAAGGAAACCTCATGGACTGATCAGAAAACTGTATGTTCTCCATCTAAATCTATATCTATACATATATTATAAATTAAAGTCGCTTTTCGTGTTTGTCTGTAGGTATGTCCGCGTTTTTTTTCTAAACCACGCAAAAGATTTTGATGAGGTTTTCGGCATCGTTTAGAATATTTATTCCGGAAGGTTTATGTGTATAACACGTTAATATTAAAATTACATAATATAACTAAGAAATCTCGATGATTTGTCAAGTCGTAAAAACGGTGCAAAGCAGGAGCGGGTCGCTAGTAACCTATATATACTTACATCATTATTTAGTAGCTAATCATGCGATCATGAAAAATCATCATACCGAAGTAATTGCAATCGTTAAATGTTGAGAATAAATTACTCTAGAATCTTTTGATTACCTAATATTCCCACGCTTGTTAGCATAATAATCCGATTGTTCTACATTTATTTATTGTAAAATACAAGTGCGAAGTGCCTCTGGCCATCGGTCTGTTACGTTTTCACGGCTACACCGCTGAACCAATTTTATGGACGTATAGAGATAGCTTGAATATAGAGGAGCTCGTGGCTAAGTAATAACAGCCGCTCGGGTCGATCCATAAGGTAAAGCTGCGCTTGCCGGGGTTGGTCCGTGAATGGGTGACCATTTTCACATATCGAGACTCCTCCGTGCCTCGGAAAGCACGTTAAGCCGTTGGTCCCGGCTGTCATTTGTGGATCTTTGACAGTCGTTACGAGTCGTCAGAAGCCCGAAAGTCTGACAACCAGTCTAACCAAGGGGTATCGTATTACCCAGTTACTGGGTTGTGGAGGTCAGATAGGCAGTCGCTCCATGTAAAATACTGGTATTCAGCTGCATCCGGTTAAACTGGAAGCCGACCCCAACATAGTTGGGAAAAGGCTAGGTAGATTGATTTTGATAGAGATAGCTTGAATCCATACAAAGTCCAAATCTATTTTATACATAGAATCAACTTTTATTTTTCTCAGTATAATCTGCATTCAAATCTGCTTCTTAGGGAATGTGACAAACATTGCAACTAAACGTCTGGTCAAGTAAAAAAGTACATATAAAGATGGCACATGGAGCTCGATGAAATAGAGAAATTGAGGTTAGCTAAAGATTAAGGCAAAGGTAAACATCAAAGTATTCAGTTTTTAAAAGCTCACTGTTGAATTCGCAACGCTAGGCTCAACACCGAAAGTAGAAAGTGGCGGTAAAAAAACGCCCGAGCGTACATGGGCTATTAATTATTTAACCAGTTGACTTTCTATGATATGATTCTTTCTATGATATGATTGGAGAATTTGCTAGACTTCTTCTTCGGGCCGATGCCAATGGAACGACCATTTGCTTTTTGTTGGCCCAAAATTATACCGTCGTGGCCGGTGGCAGCGCAGAGGTCACTTTGGCTGCATTTTTTGCATCACAGAGTCCAATAAAGTTAAATTCTAAGTACGTACTGACGTCCGTAATGCCACAGTTCATTAAAAAAATAAACACTAAATCTAACTAATCACGTCTTAACGACTTTTGCACCTGTATGTAAATTAAATTATGCAAACACGTTTTAAACGGTTTGAACTCGGAGCTCCAAACTAGATTTCATTTATAATCTTGACTGCACACAGAATTAGTTACGAATATGCAAAAGTGAGTAAACATATTATGAACCACTAAGAGCCAGGGAATATTCTTAGACCAAGAATCTTCACTTATCTTACATTCTACGCATTTTTAATGGCCAATTATGACGACTTTTCATTGCTGTCAAGAGGCCAATTCTTCAATGGCTATTTACCAATAATTAAGAAGATGTAGGTAATTATTTATATTAATACAGGTGTGGTGTTAAATGTGTGATGATGATACTAAAATTATAATAATAATTTATACATAGCAGCCTATTATTGTCCCACCTCTGGGCAAAGGCCTCTTCTCATACTATTTATTTTATCAAAACCAAATATTTAGAATAAAAATAAACTAAACTTTAAACCGGAAAACCATAAAAACTCATCAAACAGACCAAAAAAACCATCAACAAAATGTAATAGAATTCTTTTATAACTGCCGAATCGGAGGTGACATGACAGATGTCACCTCCGATAAAACAATAAACAGAAAAATAGGAAAATGAAGAAAGAATATTATCTATGTTGACGAGATCGGCCGCACGACGAGCACGCCCACCACCTCCGGACTCTTCGCTCAGCTCCGCCTCGCCGCCGCCGGTACCCAGTGCAATTGTGAGCGCTGTGATGACACCGGCCGCGGGAGTTGCGTCGAGCTCGAGCGACGAGTACTTCTCCCCGCCCACGACGCCACCACCTGCTCGTCGACGGGGAGGACGCCGGCCGCCGGACGGTTTAGGACCTCGAGGCCCACCGGCCTCTGATAGGGTCCCAGCTCCCGGCGGAAGTGTGCAGCGCATGAGATGGACACGATCCATTAATGAGAACGTCATGCGCTCATACTATGGGGCTACAGAGGGAGGAAGCCACCTGACCGCGTACCGTGTTCGGATGCTCTCTCTGTTTCAGGTGCTTGAGCCAGCTGTCAACGTGTCGGCACAACGACTGTCGGATCAGGTGCGGGTCATCCAGCGTAACCATATGTTGGATGATACTGTACTTGATCGCCTGCGAAATGAAATGCAGAGTAGCCATGTCATCGCTCCGCCGTCGCAGACTGTTATGGTACCACTACCGGTCACTACCAGTCAAGCCGACGACGCGATTGATGACAGGGCTACAAACGTAAGTACCCAGTGCAATGATGAATTGAGGAGTGCTTTGGAGGGTGCGATTCGGGAATATCGGCTCATGCCGCCCGAACTTAGGCCACGCTTACCCCGTTTGCCCATGCATAACAAAAATAGAGCGCTGGTGGCGGTTCTGGATTCGCAGGTGTCAAGCTATTTTGACGACTATATATATAGGGCTTGGGAGCAACCGGACCAAGGTGTGGCTGACACGCGCCTGCCGGATGATGATGCCATGTGCTCTTTCTGGCGAAGTATCTGGTCGGTGCCTGTCAGTCACACTGAAGGGGACTGGACTCGGGAAGTTGAGCGAGCCTGCGATCCTATACCAGAAATGGGGGCTATTACCATCTGCCCCCAAGATGTAGCTCGTGCAGTCCGCCCGTTACCTAACTGGAAGTCTCCAGGGCCGGACGGGCTGCACAACTTCTGGATAAAATGGTTCATAGGGTCACACGCTCGCTTAGCGGCTCAGTACCAGACTGCATTGGAGTCTGGTTTGCTACCCCAGTTCTTAACTACAGGAGTTACCCACCTGCTCCACAAATCCGGTAGCACCGCGGAACCCAAAAATTATAGGCCGATCACATGTTTACCGACGGTCTATAAAGTTCTTACATCCATTTTGAGAGTTAAAATTAACAAACATATCGACACGTCCAACTCCATCATGTCTGCCTCTCAAAATGGATGTAGGAATGGGTCCCGCGGTACTAAGGAGCTACTCCTCATTGATATGGCCATTAGCCAACAGGTTCGTCGTTCCCGAAAGGATCTGTCGACATGTTGGATAGATTATAAGAAGGCCTATGACTCGGTGCCACATACATGGCTCATGAGGGTGCTGGAGTTGTATAAAGTAGATGCATCTCTGCGCACCTTCCTGATGGCGTGTATGGGGCAATGGAGGACAGTCCTTCGCTATCCAGGATGTCGAAATATCCAGAGGAATAGTGAGCCGATAAGGATCGAGCGAGGCATATTTCAGGGCGATAGTCTGAGTCCACTTTGGTTCTGCTTGGCCCTGAATCCTCTAAGCACACTGCTGGAGGACTCAGGTCTAGGCTATCGGCTGAGGAGAGGTGGACAGGTTATATCTCACCTCCTCTACATGAATGACCTAAAACTCTTTGCCCCCAACAATTTACAACTGATGGAGCTACTAAAAGTAACTGAAACTTTCAGTAGAGCCATCAGGATGGAATTTGGTGTGGACAAATGTGCGGTCATGCATGTAAAGCGAGGGGAGATTGTGGAATCCGTGGGCACCCAACTCTCGGATTCCATATACCTAAGAGCCCTCTCCGCATCCGATACCTATAAGTATTTGGGTATGTCGGAAGCGTTAGGCATCAATGTAACTGACATGAAGCAATCGTTGAAGGAGCGCTTCTTTGGCCGCCTGAAGAAAGTATTTAATAGTCTTTTATCAGGCGGGAACAAGGTGCGCGCCTTCAACGGTTGGGTCATGCCAGTTTTGATGTACTCCTTCGGCATACTCAAATGGACTCAGACCGAACTTGACGCCCTGGATAGGAGGGTCCGTACACTGCTGACTGCATACCGAATGCATCACCCACGGTCATCGGTAATGAGACTGTATATCCCGCGAAAGTGTGGAGGTCGAGGCTTTTTAAACGCTAAGACCCTCCACAATCGGGAGATATGCAGTCTCAGGGAATATTTCCTAGAAGCCGACGTGGGAATGCATCGAGATGTGGTCGCGGTGGACAAGGGCCTCACCCCGCTCTCCTTGGCGAAAGAGAACTGGCGCAAGCCTGTAGTGCTTGACACTAACGATCGCAAGGAGGTATGGCAGAGTAAGGAGCTTCACGGACGCTTTTTCCGGGCCCTGCATGGACCCGATGTAGATTTACTAGCGTCCGTAGCCTGGCTGCGTTTCGGTGACCTCTTTGGGGAAACCGAAGGTTTTGTCTGTGCAATTATGGACGAAGTTATCATGACGAACAATTACCGGAGATTTATTGTGAAGGACGGCACGGTTGACATCTGTCGGGCATGCCACCGACCGGGAGAATCAATCCGTCACATTATCTCCGGATGTTCTCATCTAGCTAACGGAGAGTACTTGCATAGACACAACCTTGTAGCCAGGATTATCCATCAGCAACTTGCTCTGAAATACAGCCTAGTGGAATCGGAAGTGCCGTACTACAGGTACGTGCCCGACCCAGTTCTCGAAAATGGAAATATCACATTGTACTGGGATCGATCCATCATCACTGACAGGACTATTGTTGCCAATAAGCCTGATATAGTGGTGGTGGATCGAACAGAGCGGCGCGCAATGATCATTGACATAACAGTCCCGCATGACGGGAACCTCGTGAAGGCCGAGAAAGATAAACAAATCAAGTATCTTGACTTGGCTCACGAGGTTGTCGACATGTGGGATGTGGACTCTGCGATCATTGTGCCGATAGTCGTATCAGCCAATGGCTTAATTGCCAAGAGCCTCGACCAACACCTAAGGAGGCTCTCGTTGGGCAGCTGGATTAAGGGCTTGATTCAGAAAGCTGTACTCCTGGACACGGCTCGCATTGTTAGGAGGTTCCTCTCTCTGGAGCCCTGACCGCCGGTAGCTTGGACCCTGTTCCCGATACCGGTGGGCTACTATTTTTTATATTTTTAAATGTTTTATATATTTTTTTATTCTAATATTTAAAAATATAATTTATATGTATAAAAAATGAAATAAAGATAATAATTTATACATAGCAGCCTATTATTGTCCCACCTCTGGGCAAAGGCCTCTTCTCATACTGAAACGGCACGAGCATTGATCCCCACACTTGCTCAAGACGGTGATCAATGCTTGGTGATTTCAGACTAATATTAACTAAAGGTCCAGGTTTCCTCCTGATGTTTTTCTGACCGATGTTGGTAGTGTCCTGTCCACAGTAGGTAGTGGATTAAATGTCGAGAGCGCCCTAGGCAAGCTTATCAACGCCTCCTAGCGGGCATTTTTTTTTGGTCTCTTGCTATCTTTGTACTTAGCAAGTTTCATCACAATCGGTTCAGTGGTTTATTGCATGAAGAAGGTAAGATATACCTATACACACACACACACTTTTGTAGTTATAATATTACTAGGGATAATTAGGTAGGCCAGGGAATATTTGATGAGAGTGAAGAAAGCAAGAGGGACCAAACGGCCATGGAAATCCATGATGCCTCTCTGGGAAACAGATCTGATCTGACAGATCTGACCTTTTAGTATCTTACCCACTTCTATTATAAAATCAGGTGATGTAGGAATCTAGGAATAATCAAGAAGTGCACGCTTCGGAAGCGCTACATCTCTACAGAATAAAATAATCTTTTATATTGTGTAAGTAGGTGCATACTTACACAACCAATTTTATTTATTTTTTTGTTAAAAATCTTCCGCGCGCCCATCGAGATATAAGTACTAACGTACCGCGCGCCCCTTTGTATCCTCGCGCCCCTAGGCACGTGCCTAATCTGAGTGTCCAAGATAAACTTAGAAAATACATATGAATTGAAAAAGTCACATTAGTACTTGCCCGGATTTGAGCCCACCAAGCCACTGGGCAAAATTAGGAACGCAAAAATAATGAAGACCTCTGTTGTGCCAATTGTTTTCCTCACACGTAAGTTCATACTTTACCTTTGAGCCAGAAGAATGTAAGAGACATGATAATTGATGCCTCTTACGACTTTCTATTACAAAAGTATTAAAATGCAATTACATGCATGTATGCATGACACACAATATTCTTTACGGCTATATAAAGATTATTTGGCTCAAGCCATGCATTCTATGTAAATGGGGAGCCCTGGTGATACTCAGATATTATGGTAATGCTCGCTTCTTACACAGCGGTGTAGAGCATACATTAGTACTGGTTTAGTAAAATTAATACTGTGTAGAACGTCGATATTCGAGATTTTGGACTAAATCGTTTCATGGTTTTATAGCTTCCGATTGAGGTAGGAACAGTTAAGTTTTATACCCCTCTTGGTTTCTTGATTACTTGAACCTGAGGGGTGTTACGTGTAATTTGTTCGGGTCAGCATGATTCGGCAAATTCGGCACAGCAAAATAAACCTAATTCTAACTAAAATTATAAATGCGAAAATAAGTTTGTTTATTTGTTTGTTACGCTAAAACGGCTGACTGGCTTTGGATGAAATTTGGCATGAGTAGACCATGACCTGGAGAAGGAAACAGACTGCTTGTTGCCACGCCGAGCGCCCGTCTCTGTGCTGGCGATCGGCGTGGCAACACGTCGTGTTCGGGTTCGCGACAAGTCAATCGTCATCCTGAGGATGCCTCGTTGAAAAGTGAAACACGTGTTGATTTCTAACAGGGCTTTTTATGACTCTTTAGGAATAGTTAAGCGGAATAGGTTAGTAAATATAAATATCTATGTCTATTGTATTTTATAATGGATTTCCGCAAAGTCACGCCTGAATCAATTAACCACAAATAAAATTATCCTAAAAATAACATTCAAAGCGACACTCCAAAAGAAACACCATTGAATGGCATAAAACCTATGAATATTAATCGCGTAAATTACAAAGAAAATCAAACAAATACTCGTTATATCAAAGAGAAAGTAACTTTCATATTAATTGGCTATTCGCGGAAAAACCGTTGGTATCCGACGTGGCATTAACATGTCGAATGGACGGAAACTTGTCCCTTAAGTGAAACACGACTCCTGCGAATGTTGGATAGAAATCTGTCAACGAATAGAGAATTTGCTCCACACAGCCTCTCGGACGTATCAAGCCCTGTACTCGTGGGAAACAAAAGTAGAGAAACAGTTGCCAAACATTATTCTCTCAACATTCTTTTGTTTATCATCATGACTGACAAGGATTCAATCTCTCTCTTGGATAATAAGCCGGCCATGTCTACTAATTTACAAACGTGTCAGTGGTCTCAAAATGATCAGTTTTTGACAGATAAGCCATACAATATCTCTCAAAAACTCATCATTGCGAGACCACTGACACGATATAAGGCTAATAGGTACCTACACTCGTATCAATCTTATTATTATCTACCCTCTTACGGGGGACTCGTATCTGAGTGCGCGCAAGATAAGTCTGGGCGCGACTGGTGCTGTAATATTTAAATCTATGTTATTATTATACTAGCTTATGCCCGCGGCTTCGCCCACGTGGATTTCGGTTTTAAACTAAAACCTTCCTCGAGAATCACTCTATAAATTGGTGAAAAACATCATGAAAATCGGTGCAGTAGTTTTTGACTTTATCGCGAACAATCAGACAGACGCGGCGGAGGACTTTGTTTTGTTAAATGTAGTGAAGTGATTATTATTAAATCTATATTACTTATTCATTAATTTAATATTAGTTTTAATTAATTAAACAATTATATACCTTACATTAACAAAAGGACTGCGGCATACTTATTATTTCCGATATCAGTCGAGCGCAGACTTATTTTGCGAGCACTCTAACGAGAGGTTTCAAGGTATCACCCACCTGTTACAAGACTACCTACAGCTAATTGAAATTCCCTTTTTAATTATATAGAACGCTTAAACTATGTTAATAAAATCTAAATACCGGCAATTAATGATAAATCCCCGAAAAGGCGAGCATTAAAACGCTAGACAGACAAGATTTAATCCGATTTTTGGAAAGGTGTCTGTCTGGTCTTGTAGAATAAATCTCAAAGGATAATAAGCTCTATAAACTATACTTATTATTCATAATAAATTGTAAAAACTAGAGACTTTTAAAGCGCTACTTTATTAAGTACATCGCAGCTTATACAGGATAGAACTCAATTAACTAGCAAAACTCCGCAGGTACGATGGGTCTAACCACGATAAAAAAATATATTGTTGATATTTTTGGGGTCAACAACTCTTGGTGCTGTTGTTACTTGAAGTATGAGTTGAGGAAATATGTTTTAATAAAATATGTTTAGGTATGTAAGTAAATAAAAATTGAATGAATGGGCGAGCGCGCACTACGACTTTTTACCGACGCGATTATTTTGTTGCAGAAATGCAACGTTTTGGTTTATAAGCGGTGCGCGCATACACGAGAAATATGTCGCCCCTAAAGGCTTGTGCAAACTGGCGCGAAATCGCGTGCGCGTCAGGCAACGCTACCCTTGTCGCGCCCGCGATATCGCTGTTTGTGGGATGGACCCTTAAGGCTGCGGGCAAGAAAACAGCGGTGAGAAGCGGTAGCCAAGCGGAGTGACGGAAATGGTACAAAATTGTTCCTTCACCATCGCCACCGCCCCGCTTGGCTACTCCTTGCCGCTGGTTTCGTGTCCGCAGCCTTAATCTCAAGAGTTTGAGTATTCCGAAAGTCTATTTAAGTATTAAAGTTAATCCCTCTACTAGAGGGATTAATTTTCACAAAGTTTTAGTAATTATAGTTTACCGATTCCGACGCTTTTCACCTTGAGTCAGTTTAACTAGTTTCTGGGTCGTAGTACATTTAATTGCTCTTCCATCTATTACAGTGACTGTTTGACACCTAATACCTACATCCCTCTGTGGGCCTAGCACAAACGCTCAAACACGCAGACAAAATGTAATTCAGAAGCCGAACTTGAAATTTTTATTGAAATTAATGCTTCAAGTATAAGTTTGTAACGTAAATTCGAACGATTTAATTTTTTTTTCGCACATAAGCTTAATTTTGAGACTTTATTTATAATCTATGGGTGATATTTATTGCGCTTGCCGTAAAATTTTAAACTAATATGATATAGGATAGTTCTATTCAATTATCGTTCGAATTTACCTAAGTTACGTTGCCGTCGCGTGTTCGTACTTAGGTACTAGAAGCTCTTGTATCGAAAGTTCCTGTTAGAAGTTTTACAGTCGAAGGTTTCTTAACTCTATCGCAGATTATATTATCCAGCGGGGTAATTGCGTAAAGGCTCCCACAAACAGGCGCGATATCGTGTGCACGAGACAAGGGTAGCGCTGCCTGTCGCGCCCGCGATATCGCGCCAGTTTGCACAAGGCTTAACACACATAACATAACAATAATTGATCGCAATGGGTTTCATTTTGACAGTTCACCCGCGTTCATTGCGTCATTTACGTTGTTGTACAGACGAATTTTTCAAACCTATGAAGCAATTAGCAATATTCTTCATAACTTTCGGATTGTGATTGAAAGTGTGTTACGAAATTAGGGTGTGGAACCCTTTTTATACAGTATAGTGTATCTGATCTATAGGTGAAGTTTGCCGGACTTTTAAGTTTAATCATCTTGATTGATTTTGAAGCGGTGTTCACCGTCATTTTAAATGTTTCTTGAGAAAGATAAAGTAATACACATTAGTGTATAATATTGATTCAGTGTAGGCTACCCAAGGGGAGTATTTTTTTTTTACTCTCTTGCCTACCCGATTCGTGTCACTATTATTTATTAAACAAAGAGCCAGAGCTACTATGCGATTAAAACATATAAAATAAAAGATTCCCTCAAACAAAACCTCCTCTTTTTTGAAATGTTATTTTAAAGATAGTTCGGCAGGTAAAACCTTAGTTTACGAAAAGGTCACTCCTGCCGGTAAATTCATTGACTACGGTAACAACAAGTAGGTAATTTGTTACCGTTGTAAAACAGTTTGTCATAATAAGTCCTACCGGACGAAACGACCAATTACTCCACATTGTTATTTATTACAAAAATTACTAAAAACAAACTCATAAAGTATCTAATTAACTCATAGCGGTCGTTGGATATTTAAAATTATGCGCTGGCGCCGGCGCGGTGTGGAAATAGTTAAATAATTCAACGCACAGTGGCGCCACCATCTATCTAAATATTGGCACCAGGCCTAAACAACTATTACGTTCTGCCATTTGACGCCAAATGCGGTCAGATTGAATGTCTTTCTGTTAATTATAAAGAATAGAAAATGGTGTCACAACACTATTTCTGTGGCCCTAGTGAAAAGGGGTATAAGTCTGATTTTGTGGAAAATGAGTTAAGTATACAGAAGTGATCAGAAAAAAATGCTCTATCGTTCGGTGTAAACGGATCTAAGCTATCTCTAAAAATAAAGAAGTTACCTTGTGTAAAAGGGTCCAACTGACACCAAAAAAAAATCAAAAGTCGGTTTCAAGTACTTTTGTATTCTTTTAAACGAAAAAAAAAAATGCATTTTGTGTTTTTTAATCTAAATTAACATAAATTACCCACGTTTTAATTTGGTTGGTGTTTATCAATACAACAACACCTGGTTCTTAAAAATGATTTAGTGAGTAATGTGATATTATTAGACATAAATCCGTTTTCACCACCAAAAAGGAAAAAAATCAAAGAAACTATTGGGATTAGTATGAACATAATCATTCCAAATGCGTATCCATTTTCACTTGTGTGAATTAACATTTAACATATGGGAGAAGGGGTATAATTTATTTTACACCCTCAAGGAATTCATTTTGTGGTTAGTATAAGTCACTATCTTAAAAACTAATTACTTTACATAAAAAATAACTCCATAATAATAAAGAGCATAAATTGTTTACCTATAAAAAACATCACATGTATTTCAATTGGTAGCGAGGCAAACACGCAATTTGAAGTGCGCGGAGTGTTTTTTGCGTCTCCTGTGAAGTTGCATTTTTGGACTTAGATCCTTTTTCACTAGGGCCACAGATTTAACGTACCTAACATCACGCCTGCATTCCCCGAAGGGTTAGACAGAGGCTGTATCTACAGTACTATATTTATTTATTATTTATTTATTTATATATACTTTATTGTACACCACAAAAATATATACCGAAAGGAAAAAAAAACAAACACTACAAAATATACAATGGGCGGCCTTATCGCTTTCCGCGATCTCTTCCAGGCAACCTTGGAATGGACAGTGATTTGCCTGGACATAATATGGGGCTGTCGTAGGTGCAAATAATAAGTTACCTATACAATATACTAAAATAGATACACATATACATACATATCCTAAATAATAGACACCCGCATTTAGCTATTTTGTTACACACTACAATCATAGTTTTTAGGGTTCCGTCCCAAAGGGTAAAACGGGACCCTATTACTAAGGCTCCGCTGTCCGTCCGTCCGTCTGTCACCAGCCTATAACTCATGAACCGTTTTAGTTAGATAGTTGACATTTTCAAAAATGATGTATTTCTGTTGCCGCTATAACAACAAATACTAAAAAAACAGAATAAAATTATACAACAAACGTGATTTTTTTGCCGTTCTTATAGATTTTTTTACGCCACTTCCTTTAGATCCGATTTGAGTCCGATAAATTGATAAGTTCCCCCGAATCGTGGAGAGAACCCTCTGATCCCCTGTGACGACCACTCAGAACACCGAACTTAGGGCCAGGCCACAACAGTGCGTTGCGGCGTCGCATCGCAAAAACAACATTGTTGTTTCTACTTGCTCAAGGTAATGTATGGCGTCGTTGATTTTTGCGATGCGACGCCGCAACGCACTGTTGTGGCCTGGCCCTTAGGGGCGGTGGGCGGTTAAAATGATGTAGGTAAGTACATTCGAAGAATGAAAAAGGTTAAAGACCCAATAAAGGTTTATTTTTGTATGTATAATGTAATAATCTTGCAATGTCACCGAAGCCGTTTTACCGATAAAGGACTTTGTGGCAAAATTCTATTTGGAATTTGTTTAACGTGTTTCGTTCCACGGGTTTATACATGTTGGTACATTACCTAGTATATCATCTGTACAATTATTAATAATATTTATGCCATCGAGATATAAGTACTAACGTACTAGAGAAGCTACGTCAAATAACTGAATTGTCCTATTCTTCGTATTGAATCTTTAGTTCGCTGCAGCGCTAAAATAATAACAATTCGTCTAAACCGTACCTAATTTACCACAGTGCTAGATTTGCTGCGGAAGTGTATTTATTCTCGGCAAAAAGGTCTTAAGCGCCATGTAAATCACGGCACTACGCGTTTTCTTCGACAAACTGCGGCGCGATCGCCGCAGTTGAACGAGACAAAGTAGGAATTTACGGTGTCTTCTCTAGTACGTTAGTACTTATATCTCGATGATTTATGCTCATATCTTTAGGAGCTGGTGGCTAAGTAATAACAGTCGCACGGGTCGATCCATCAGGTTAAGCTATGCTTGCCTGGGTTAGTTGGTGGATGGGTGACCATCTTTACATACCGAGACTCCTCCGTGTCTCGGAAAGCCTGTAAGCCGTTGGTCCCGGCTGTCATCCGTGTATCTTTGACAGGCGTTACGGTAGTTAATTGATTTAGGCGTGACTTTGCGGAAATCCATTATAAAATACAATAGACGTAAATATATTTAGTAACCTATTTCGCTTGACTATTCTTCAAGAGTCATAAAAACCCTGTAAGAAGATCGACAAGCGTTTCACCTCTCAACGAGGCATCCTCAGGATGACGATTGACTAATTGCAAACCAGAACGCGACGTGTTACCACACCGAGCGCTGGATGCAAAGTCAGGGTTCTTATGACTCTTGAAGAATAGTCAAGTGGAATAGGTAACTAAATATATCTACGTTTATAGTATTTTAGGCGTTACGGGTCATCAGAAGCCCGAAAGTCTGACAACCAGTCTTACCAAGGGGTATCGTATTACCCAGTTAGTGGGTTGTGGAGGTCACATAGGCAGTCGCTCCATGTAAAATACTAGTATCAGCTGCATCCGATTAGACTGGAAGCCGACCCCAAAATAGTTGGCAAAAAGGTAGACAGATTGATTGAAGCTCATCCCTTCTATTGATCAAATTCGAGGCCAATCATATTTTTGCTCTTAAATACAGTTGAAAGACCTTACTGAAAGACCTTACCAATATTTTACATGGAGCGACTGCCTATCTGACCACAACCCAGTAACAAAAAAATACATATAGCAAAATATTCACAAAAAATATTTAATTGATACGGAAAAGAAACACTCTGTACCTGCACAGTTGTCACACTAGTCTTTCTACGTTGAAATACAAGTGTACGTGTACGGAGTGTTTCTTTTACGTATAAATTCAATACTTTTGTGAATAAAGCACTACATATTATAACAATTAAAAATAAAATAAAACATTTGGGCATATTTTATTAGCATGTATGGACGCTATACTTTTGCGGGTGAACGGGAACAACTTTTGTTAGTTAACATAATAATCCATACGTTTAAGTACTGCCTCGTTTGTCTAGTGGTCGCAAGCCCTACTGCTGAGCATGGGGACCTGGGTTCGATTCGGTCGGGCAAAGTGTTATTGAGTTTTGCCATCTGGAAATTTACAGAAGCAGTTCGGAGTTCCGGATTTGTGCCCGTTTGTAGCAATGGGCTCGTTCCCTATTACATGGGGCTAAACATAAGCGGCAAAACGTGGGCGTACCTCTATAGGTACACCTCTACCCAACCCATCGAGGAAACGAGGTGTGATTTATGTTATGTTTCGACAAAACTTGATCGGAAAGTCAGTCTTCCTTTACAAACTGAAATCTCTGCCAGCATCTGCTTTCCTTACTACCTGTAACCTGTTAACCTTTAAGAAAAGTGAATCTTCTAGATGCACTCGTTCCATCGTAAATCTCATCCATTGCTTTCCATCAGGCGAGACCGCGGTCAAGTGTGGACCCATTAATTAAAATACACTTAATAAAACCAAGGAATTTAGTTTCCCTTATATCCCACGATAAAGTTTACCGTTCGAAAGACCTTCAAATCTTAATTAAAGAAACCGAGTTAAGAACTAAGGACAATGTGTAGATTGGTGATTCGGCTCTTAGATAAGGACGCTTCACAAGTCGGTCAAACGAGATCGCAAGTTGGGAAATTCTCAGATAATCCGTTGCTGCTGACTTAGAGTAATCCAATCTAGATTTTCCGACTAGCTTTTTACGGTGCATTCTTACGTAAGGTATTTGTTGAGATTTCTTCTTTGTTCTAGGTAGGTACTATACGTGTGTTGCTCAATTTTCTTTTATCAGCGTCCGATTGTATTTTTATTACAAGCTTTATATTAGCTTGCTCTGTTCGTATGTGTTTCCGGTTACTCCTTTTGTCATCAATTTTTCAAGCACTTCCTGGCATCCGATTGAGCTGAAACTTGGCATACTCATACAACTACCAAGACATTTTGAAAAAATGATACAATGGAGCTGGTCTGATGATGGAGCCGGAAGTTAGGCATAGGAACTCCTCAATCAAACAAGATAGCACCATCGTGTTTGGACTCATTGGCTATGTATTCAAGTGCTTTGATACTAGGTGGCGTTCAAGGTCTGATGATGGAGCCGGAAGGTAGCCCTGGGAAAACTCTTTTTAGTTCATTAAAAGCTTGTTTTTAAAAAGGATTTTACTTATTTTTTATTTTACTGAAGATTTTCCATCGCGCGAATGTTTTCATACCGTCTGAGATCGACTTTAGAAAGAAAGAAAATATATTTATTTAGCACAGACTAAAAAGCACACAATAATACAGCAGACAAAAAATAAAACAAAATGTGTAAAGTACCTACGTAAGAAATTAGCAGGAAAGTGTGCCTTAGGTTTGCGCGAAAGAGGCCCCAGAAAAAATTCCAGACAACTCTAAGTGCCTGACGCTGGTATTCAACTGGACCTGAAACTTTTTCAACTTTAATAACAGCGGAATACAAGATAATACAGGGTGTAAGGGTAAACATCGTTGTCACTCAAACCATGGGTAGTTAGACTTAAATATAAAAATAAATGACCGAGTAACAATATAAAAAACGTTATTTTCATTAAAAGATTTTAAAAGGTTTCTATCCGACAACGTGCTCGCTAGCGAAACAGCTGACTGACTGACGGAGGGGTCGCGCTCGCGGCCGGTGACGTCAAATAAGTGTTGAGACGCAAGTTCGTTGCCCTAGCTCCCTAGGGTGAAAGGGTGAAATAATCTTGTGGTAAAAGGTAGACTTTCTTTAAAAAAAAAGTTGTGATATTTCATTGATTTTACGTTCTATACATGAAACCAAACCACTGGTTTCAAGGATAATTGTGTTTATCCTAACACCCTGTATAATAAGTTTTAAAATACAAAATGTTGTATTTATTAGAGTGAATACAAATCGTGGTATTATTCGTTATTTCTGTGAATTCATTTTCATTTAGTTCGATTCATGTAGTGAAACTAATGTTTATTTTATTTATAACTAGCTGACCCAACAGACGTTGTCCTTTCCATATTTCAATAATTCATACAAAATTCCCGTAAAAAATGCACTTTCAGTGTTTCTGAATTTTCCAATTTTCCCGGCAACTTTTTTAATTTTTCTTTCCGTAATAACCTGATTCGGACTATTAGGTACGAACATTATAAAACCAAAATTTGCCAAATCGGTCCAGCCGGCGCCAGCGGATGCTGGCGGGAAAAATTCCGAATCATTCCCGTTGAATACTTCGGAAGTATTCGGAAATATTCCGAAGCTTTGGGAATATTTCAACTGTCAAAAAAAAACCAGGAAAATCGACCTTACTACCTATTTCGCGCTTGGAAGTTGTAAAATAGATTAATTTAGTTATGTTGTGAGTACTTACTTACCTAACCCTTTTTAAAAAAACCAATCAAATATGCTAGGCCTGTTTTTTTATTCCACAACTGACATAAAAAAAACTTGAGAGGTGTCAAGGGACACCCGGATGGAACGAAGTTAACTTGCTATCGTTAAGCAAATGTTTTCCGACCTTCAAGCGATTTTCGACCTTATTGACATTTATGCAAACACCGGATTTTAATGGAGCAATGTTAGCTAACGAGAATGTCAGAAAAAACTAAATTTTAAATGTCAATAAGGTCGAAAATCGCTTGCACCTGTTTTTTTAACTTGCTTAACGATAGCAGGTTAAAAAAAAGGTTCAAGCGATTTTCGACCCTCCACCCCACTCCACCTCACTCCACTCCACTCCACTCCACACCACTCCATTCCATTCCATTCCAGTCCAGTCGTCCATTCCATTCCATTGCATTCCATGGTAATAAACACATTACCCTCCTATGCGTCGCGCAAAAAGTGTCGGGTAAAAAGTGTCGTGACAACTTTTCGTAAGAATTTTTTCCGTCTAGCCCCCTTTCACAACGCGCGATAAGGAACTTCGTTCCAAAATAGCATTCGATTTCGAAATAAGTAGGTACCGACCTAAAAACAAATGAATTAAAATCCTGTTAATCGCAGGCTAACATAATTATCTACCTATAAAAATATCAATATATACTTAATCAATTCCATTTATAATAAAATAAACATTTATATTTTACTTACGTATGTGCCACTGAACAATAATTAACTCACCCACCACACCACAAACAAACACGTTTATTCCCATTGAATTATTCAGGCGAAATATTCCGCGGAAACATTCGATTGCGGGGTACGAATCTTTCTCGCGGGGCGAGGGAAAACTTCTCCGGGGAGCATCTCCCGTCTTACCGCACCCCGCACCGCCATTGCCTGCATGCACGACTCGAGGAGCGCAGCGGCTGGCGCCGGCGCATAGAGGGGCAGCGGCGGCGACGATCGACGATCGATGCAAAATACGATTTTTCAGCAAAAAAAAAAACTTAATTATATTCATTTTGAATAATTCTGATTTAAAGAAACTTTCCCAGAAGTATTCCGGAATTATTCAGAAGTTTTGCAACTATAGTCCAGCCGTTCTGAAGAGATGCGCTTACCAACGAACGGCATTTTACTTCTACCTGATGCCCGCGGATTCGCCCGCGTGGATGTCGGTTATTACTACACTAAAACCTTCCTCGATTACCACTCTATCCATTGGTGAAAACAGCATGAAAATCGCAAATCGCAAGTTTATCGCAAACAGACAGACAGACAGACGCGGCGGAGGACTTTGTTTTATAATAAATGTAGTGATATAGATACCCCATTATAACATTGTGAATACGAAATTAAAGCTACTAGGCATGCAATTAAAACACCTGAACATTCCATTTAAACGGATAGTATTTTAACTACAATGGAAAATTTTAATGGAAACATAACTCACGACTTCCAGGAATAACTGTAGACAAACAATAGAATGTTCATTAATTTTATGCTCCATACTACAAAATTTAACAAAACGAAGGTTCACATTTTCTTTTTAGAATCCAACCACTCATCATACGTTGGTACCTACCCTTTTATGTTTGAACAAGATAATCTCGCTAAAAACAACAACAAAAAAAATTGAACTCAACAAAAGAGTTTCATAAGGAAAGTTAACGAACTCCTTTGTTACGAACAACCAACTCTTTCACTGAAAATTCCTAATGAAATCTTCTTTTTTTCTAAAAGTTGATGATACACGCTCTAAAAAGAAATATGAAAGTATTTATTATATTAGGAACTAGCTTTTGCCGCGGCTTCGCCTGCGTGGATATCGGGAAATATTCCACGTGATACCACCGGGATACTTAAATACCTATTAACCAGCGCTTCTTGCCATCAAACTTTAAAGTTTGGCAAGTGATACCGCAAAAACAACTAATAATGTAGGTACCTGTTTGAGAATAAATAAAACAAAAAAGTACCTTAATGTGTTAATCCAGGTTATATAGAAACTATCTGTCGGTCAAATTTCATCCAAATCTGTTCAGCCGTTTTTGCGCCAATCCGGAACATACATCCAAACAAACAGACAAACGGACAAATATTATAAAAAACATATTTTCAGCTTCAGACTAGCGTCTACACCTCGTGCTTTCTTTCAAAAATATTCAATAAACAGTTTTGACTTCGTTACTATTTTATTATATGTATAGATTTCCAAGTGAGTTGATATTAATAATGTTTTCAAAGTCTGAAAAAACTCGTGAAAGCTTTTAGTTAGCTGATACTTTTGTTTCGTTAAGGCAGTACATAGGTACCTACTCATAATACGGTATCTATCCGTCCATATACGGTATCTACCTCGTCGGTCTTCATTTCTGAAAGGTTCTTTCTTTCTACTCAAAATTGTTTTATAATTAATACTTTTGTGGTATTTCTATTTTTTAATTTCCCTTCGAAGTTGGGCGAGGCAATTATGTGGCCCTGAATACTGACGCTTTGTTGGATTCTGTAAAAAATAAAATTATGGGAAATAATTACTATTTCCCCAAAAAGTATTTTTTTTTTACTCTGGCATCCTAGTTACTGTCGTCATAAACTTAGGACAGGCGTCATGTTTTATTTGAGAAATAAGAAAAATTTGAAAATCGAAATAAAGCAAACTCATTTTCTTAATGTCTTTCGGGAATAATCGCATTTCCGAATAAAAACGAATGCTAATTTCCATGTCCATCAATTATTCAATTTATCGTGTTTAATCATTTGAATTCAGAACTAAGTACTTTATTGTTGTTTTGTTTTGATTTCCAAGTGAACTACGAGTATATAGAGGTGTAAACTATTTTCCTTAAACTATTTCCTCCCATTTTTAATAAAACTTAAGTACTTACATTAAGTTAAAAGAGTATTAACTACTCTCTATACTTCTAAGTCGATTTAAAGCGGCCGGTCTGCGTCAAATTATAATCAGTGGTCTACACCAAAGGCATCTGCCAGAAATCCGACGACTGATGAAACACGAAGTTTGCCGAAGAACATTCAAATCAAATCAATCAAATCAAATCCATTTATTCGCATGAATGTAGGTTTACAATTTGTATGGTCTTATAACTATAATTTAGGCCCTTTACATTCTACCATTACTTATGGTGCGCAAATATTATATTTTACACAATGTTAATTAAATGTTTAATAAATTAATAAGTCACCATCAACAAATAGTATCTCATGCATTAGGATTATAAGGAACCAATTAATTAATTGATGTCAGAGTTATACCTATGTCAGTTCTAGAGATAAAATTTAATATAATGTCAGTTAGAATATAAAAATAAAAATTATTGTAAATTGTAATTGATGCTGTCATGTCTACTAAAATGTCAATGTGTTGCAACCTTCACTAAAATTTTAATATTAATTCCTTATACCAATACTATTTATTTATTTCTGTTTTATTTGGATCGCTCTCCGCGATCCAACATGTAGTCATTGAGATTGTAAAAGCATTTGTCTTTTAACCATTGCGTTACCTTTTTTTTGAACATGGTCAAAGGTAAATCTTTAAAGGCGTCGGGTAATTTGTTATATACCTTAACAGCATTTACGTACGAATTCCTCTTAAACAATTCGAGCCTGCATTGCGGTAAACAAAGTTCATGTTTAAATTTATTTTTATTTCTAGGAGCTACGACATTTCGTTTAGTTACATCTTTATGTTTCATCATTAAGAAAAAAGTTTACTTGTAAATTACCTCTTCAAGAAAAGAAAAAGAAGATCGAAAATAGCTTTCTCTATACAATTAATTCACTTAGCTATTACATTGTTGCTCATGTTTCCATTTCCTGCCACAAATAGAATACCTGAGACTCGTTATATCCTTCCGCCAAAGTTGTTAGAATCAACAAGGGAAGTGGATTACTAATGGTATCCGTTTGTCGGAGCCGTTGAAGGGCTGCTGGCAATAATATGTCACGACACGACACACATCCTTATATCATAGCACGATCGAATAGAAAAATGCACGCAACAGAGACAACAGAGCGGTAATTCCTGTAATTTTTAAGAACATTCGCATTGCATCGCATTCCGAATCTGTCAAAAATACTATAAATTTACCAACATTTTTGACAATTTTGACAGTTTGCGACTTGAATGTGAAAGTAGTTTTGTCTTCCCGCGTTGACGGAACAGTAATTTTATCTTGCGTCGAAACATTTTTCAGTACTTATTTTGACATAATTGACAATGATAAAATGATAATTGTGTGTGGGTGTGTGTGGTATGAGTGGATAGGTTACACCTCTACCTATCTCTTCGGAGATTACAAGCGTCATGTAATGAGACAGTTTTATATCAAGGGATTGCGCCAGATTTTCAGTTTTCATAAAGGGGTTACCTACCTACCAATTTTTTACCTATTAATTTGCACAAAGCAGCCTTGAATCTGGTCCGCGCACAACAGCTGTTTCGTCGCTCGAAGCAATGAACGAAATAGGTAGGCCTATTTCTTTCATTGCTTCGAGTGACGAAACCGTGTAAGTCTATTTTTTTGTGAAAGAGGGGAATACGTGATTGATAAGCAGTTTGATACGTTCATGCATATTTTTATGCATGAACGTATCAACCTACAGCCTACCTAACCTAACAGCGTTTATTGTTAAGAAAAGAGGTTTTGTAGCATCGATTTTATGACTCTTTGGAACGTGATCGAGATACTTTAATTGACAGCTGACGCCTTTTACTGAAAGGACTAGCTTGGTTGTGTAGTCCAAACATTTTTATAATGTCTGATTTCTCCTGCACTGACATAATATACAAGTAATTTGGATAAATATTAATAAAATTACCAACGACTTGACTTACTTGTGAGATGAGCGAACACTAAGTAATATTGGCACTAACTTGTACATAAACTTCCGAATGAGCACTAGTTACGTGGATGCTACAATAAGTACTACTATAGAAAGTTCAATTTTACACTTCTAATGAAAAGTGATAAACAAAATATGGAAGTATAATACTTATACACGATTTATATAAAGGCGAAGTGTGATTACCTTCTGTAAAATAAAACCAATTTCATTGATATTAAAAACATGTTTTTTGTGTTTTATTTCAATTTAAAGTTTAACGCCACTAAAAAATCACCCTATTATATGAGATATGTCTCCAACAGTCTAAGTTTTCAGAAGTATTTAAAACACTCGACTCAAAAGAATTTTTCTATCCGACTCGAAGTGTCTCTCAAAAACAATTTCTTAAATTAATCACACAAGTTTAACTGAAGTTGATCTCATTGATTAAATTAAAATAAACTTTGTTAACGACAGTTTTCTTTGTTTTCATTATAGCTTAGAAAACTTAAACCTCTTGGGAAATCATGTCAGTAATCTTGGCTTGCTCAGTTTCATTTATCTATTAATTATTAAGATCGTGGTTGATAGGAGGTACTCTGTGAACTGTGTGTTATGTTTCGAATCTCATGTGTTCAGACAGGGATTCTCAACCAAAATCACAACCCCCGCATAGTGATTTTAGAAAAAAGTCGTGGGAGGTGCATTTGGTAAAATGTTGGGAACCTCTGTCCTGTTAGGGTATGAAACTAAAAGGAGCAGATAATGTGGGCCGTGTACGCTGATTAGGGCGTAAACTCTACCTGAAAATCGGAAACTTAGGTACTTAATTAACTTGCGCGTGATGCAGACGCTAAATTCCTATAACCAGTATACATATAGCAGTCTCCTGTTGGGTACCTTGACGTCTTCAATCCAACGTACCAAGGATGCTGCGTTCACCAAGTCACATAGGGCCTTACAAAAACTTAGACACTTGTTAAACGCGTGTCTAATGTCAGTTTGATGTCAAACTCCATACAGAAATGTCATGTTCAAAAGGTGTTTAGGCTAAACAACTGTTAAACACGGTTTTGTGGTAATAAGGTTACTGTCTGCTGAACAGAGTCGGACGGAGTCGTTCAAAAACTCCAACACAAAAACAAATGAATGATGAAAGCGTTCCAAATTGCAAAAACAGGAAGGTCCAGTTTTTTAATTATTTTAGCCAGGGGCATGGATTACTGATTTACTTTCCTAATTAAATAACGTTTAAGCCTTGATCCACTTGAAAACTCCAAAGATAATATGAAATCTCCAAAGTCCAAAGATAATAGATTTGTCCTATTTTTAACTAAGTTTATCGTATACTATCAATCAAAATGGTGGTAACGCTTGAACTAGGAAACCAACCTTAAGCTACGGTTTCTAGAAGAGCGGTGGCGGCCACGTAACGGCCGCAGTGACGGCTGTCATGAAAATGATGGCAGCGGGGTTTGCCTTTACCTACGGTATTAAATAACGCTCTCTGTAAAATACTGGTATTCAGCTGCATCCGGTTAGACTGGAAGCCGACCCCAACATAGTTGGGAAAAGGCTAGGCAGAAGAAGAAGATTAAATAACGCTCTCTAGGAAAACACACCAGTTTAGGCTGCCATCAGACGGACTGCATTTCAACTGTTTCAACTGCACTCCAGCTGCAAAGCAATTTGAATGCAGTTACCAGAATATTACGAGTATTGCAGTCCTACTAAACTGCAAGAATGCAGTCCGTCTAATTTCATAAATAACATTTCATCGACATCATTCGCCGGAAAATTTTGGACGCAATAATGACTGCCACCTCTCTTCTTGGAAACCGTAGCTTTACTGCTATCGTATGAAAGCATGCGGTTGTCCGTACGTACGTAATGATTTAAAGTATATACTTTGAAGGCGTTACGTACACTGCTTTGAGGGGATTCATTTCAGAATTAAATTCAACTACGTAAGGCAAAATTTTCAAAGTAAACATAGGTAGAAGCTTACACAAACAAAACCCCTATTTGGGACTACCTTAAGAAAAAACCGAACAATTTTCCTGAAAAATATCTCTATTAATGGCTGAATTAACTACTAAACCAAACTACACTAAGTACCTACTAGGCGAAACCAAAAATGAGTGCCTAAATAAAAGCGCGGTGTTGGAATTTCACCTTTCGGTTTTGAGCCGAGGGTTGAAAATTCAACAGCACGCGGTGTAGGTATCTCCTAGTATTAATGAAAACGGGCATTAAGCCTATTTGAGTTCTTAAAAACCCTATGGTACCCAGATGTGGTAGGTAGGTATACATACCATTTTCCACACGCTAAAAAGGGTAATCACCAGTCAAGGCCAAATTCCCATCCACTCATAAAATTGCAGTCTCAAAGAAAACAAATTAAAATCGCATCTTCATTGATGTTTATTTCTCTAAAGGTGAGTATAGACTAGAGCATTTACTTGTAACAGAACATCGAGCATACGCTGTTTTAAAATTTTATCGAACCCTACTTCGAATACGACGCTCGATATTTTGTTACAACATGATTTTCAAAAGCAACGAGCTTATTGGTGTAACTTTTTATCGAACAAAGGCACAAGGGCCGGTGACGAGGAGTGAGGTGCGCGGGGCGAGGGTAGGTGTTACAATGAACGCAAGGTAAGAAAATTAATATTACTGGTAAAAGTGGTAAATACTCAATCGCCGTGAGCACTACGTCGAACACAGCGTCGAGCATTCGAAGGAACGTATACGATACAGTACATTGAAATGCTTTTTTTTGAATTGAGCTTTTATTAGTATTATACCATTAGTAAGAACGTTAAATTACATGGAAATGCTCGACAAAATGTTCTAGTGTATACTCACTTTAACAAGATTTTATTCCTCCAGGGATTAAGGAAAACACAAACGCTTGAGGAAACAAACTCCACAGTGACATGAAGCTATAATGCGCTAAGTTTAAAGACAAGATCACTTAAGTTTTGCGATTAAAGTATAAGAAACTTAAACTAATTTTCATTGCAGTGTTTCAATTTGCGGTAATTTCGTTAAGACTCTTAATTAAAGACATTCTTTGAGACAGTTTATTAAGTACCGTAAAAGAAAATAAAAGTATGCAGTTTATACGTAGTTGTTTCTGCATTGTTATAAAGCAAACAGCCTCAAATTCTCTAGGTAGAAATACTTCAATCAAGTTACTGGCAAGTATATGATTTTCCGCCGAAGATACAAAGTTTTCTATATTTTTCTTACCCTATCGTTTACCTAGGAACTTTCAGAACAAAATGCATCTTTGAAAACCGGGAGGTTAGAATGCACCATCGTCAACCGATATGCTGAGAAAGTTGTCAAGCAAGCGTACTAGAAAAACGATGAGAACTTTGTTTTTTTGACGTGACAACGTCTAATAAATAATAATAATAATTTTAAAACTTGGTAGTACCACCCACTGTTTATATATGCTATGTACTGTGTTGTTGTTTTTATGTACTAATAATAAATAAATAAAAAAATAAAATAAATAAATCGATGAACGCCGGCTGCACGCACGAAAAAGGATGACTCATTGTCCCGTTACGCTCATTGTCCAGTTACACTCATTGTCCCGTTACGCTCATTGTAACGTTGCGCTCGGAGCGAGAGCGCTACACGAGCGAGCGAAATGCACTTGTTATGACCTTGTCATGATAAACTATCGCCCGTAAACCGACTTTACAGACAACCAATTTTTTTTTTCGTTTCAGACAATTCTACGTCCAGATGTTGTCATACTGTTCAGTTCTGGTAGAATCTGTAGGTATTCAGTGTTAAATCCCTAGGATAAATTAACAAAGTGCTTGTAAAATGACCTAGATACTTAGTTAATTCTCCAAAGTTCAAAGTGGACCGTGCCGTTTAGAATGTTCTAAATATTAAGGTCGAAAATAATCCGTCTAAAGTTAGGTTTATTATAAACTAGCTGATACCCGCGGCTTCACCCGCGTATATATCGGTTATTATTATACTAAGAGCTTCTTCGAGAACCACTTTATCCATTGGTGAAAACAGCATAAAAATCGGTGCAGTCGTTTTTGAGTTTATCGCGACAGACGCGGCGGAAGAATTTGTTTTATAAGGACCTAAGTAAAAATAAACTCTACTTTAACAAACAAACGTTACTCCACGTCCCTACTTATGAATATTTAATTGTAATTGAGCGAAGCTCTTTGCTTGATACCTACTTAGTTTATTTAAATTCGATGCTGTCATTCAAACAGGTTAATTTTGTAATTAAATATGTAGCTACTCGTAGGTACCTATTTCATCCCTTACTTAACACCTGATTTCTGATTAGAGAAACTCTACTTAAGTAGAGATCAAGATACAAGTAAAGTTCTCAACTTCAAACTGTCAATTCAGAAACCGGTGTAAAGGTAGAAACACACTACTGTGTCGTGTTGTGTCGTGTCTTGTCAGAAGTTAATCGGTTTCATACATTTATTATAGTTAGAAACACATTATTACAGTGTGTTGTGTCGCAAAAACATACAGTAATATGTTATGTGTTTCTACACCGATATGCTTCTGACGCGACACGCACGACACAACACGACACAATAGTGTATTCCTAGCTTAAATCTTGCCACTCGTTTGTCTAGAAGTTGGAATTTGGTAATTGGAACACACACATATAAAATCTAGCAGTCTAGGCAGTACAAGGCAACAAATGGAAACTTCTTAATGTTTTAATTTTAGAAATTTGGTATTCAGTGGGAATTTTCAGGATTTATATGAAAAAAATATAGGTACCTAACCCGAAAATGTTCAACATTTTCATCATGTGATTATTTAACCATACCATGCATGCGTGCAATGCAGGTATACAGGCTGTTGGCTGGCTTTGGCCAGGCAGCCAGTCTGCCAGGTGGGTAGGTACCTACTTACTAACCTACTGGCGTATAAGAATAAGAATCATTTATTTGCAGATATATCATCTGCCTAGCCTTTTCCCAACTATGTTGGGGTCGGCTTCCAGTCTAACCGGATGCAGCTGAATACTAGTATTTTACATGGAGCGACTGCCTATCTGACCTCCACAACCCAGTTACTGGGTAATATTTGCAGATATATGTGGAGTGAAATTGAAATCACGGACTTAGAGGACGCCCATGAGAAAAAAATCTGCTATTCCCTACATTTTGACGAGTTATGTAAAAATAAAATGTAAGTAGGGAACAGCTTTTTTTTTCGCGATTTCAGTGTTTATTCCATAGTGAAAGCTGTACATATATATATGTATGATGAGTGCAATAGGATACCCATGTATTCAATTTCACCCAGTATACATGATGTAAACAAGTCAAATAAATCCATTGCGCTTACATAACGGACCGTAGCAACAATCCTGTTAGTCCTGTTAGATCCTTATTTAATTGAAGTCGTCGTGATAAGCATGGCTTACACATAGAAGCAATCCTTGCGACGGATTACTTGCCCAAGATTACGATGCAAAGACGCTAGCTAGGCCAAAGGAATAAATAATTGGGAATAAACTATGCAGGGACAAATTAGATTAGTTAGCATCTAGAAGTCTAGTCTTAAATAAAATAACATGGTAGGTAAATCTCTCAATACTGTGCGTAGGTACAAACTTATGAACGTGTTTTTCAAAGCTAGTTTCACTCACCATACCGACACTGTTAGTTAGTTTTAACGTCCAATCAAATAGATAACGGTCCGTTAGGCGTAGAGTGTTTCGCCACGTACTAACGAATGGTTAATTCTCATAACAAGGAATTAAACGTAATCACTGCAAACGAAAACCTTTGGCTTTTCTTAATAATAAAAAAATAATAAATAAAAAAGCTTTATTCGGTACAGAAAAAAGACACAGTGCAATAAGAAAAAAAAAAAGAGAGTGACAGATTACATAGGAGCCTTAGGTGCTAGATTTTTACAGATTCCCTGAACCCCACACTAGGATTCCCTGTGTCGTGGGGTCCAGTCTCTTCCCAAGTAAGGCGAACAATTAAAAAACTTATAATTAAAAAGTGAAACTTATAATAGTGTTTAAAATGATTAGAAAATTTAAGTACAAAGTAATAAAGAAAGTTAACTAACTAAATTATAAGAGTTTCAGGTGCTTTAGGGTGTTAATGTGTGTGTGAAGTGTGGGATGTGTGTGGGGTGTGTGGGGGTGTAAGTGGTGAAAGTGGGTGGATTAGTGCGCGTTTTTTTGTTGTTTTTTATTTTATTTTATCTGATACGTATGTCAGATATACTTAACGATTGTATGTGCAAAAGGTTTTCCTTTTGGTCATAACTTTTGGGATGCGGCCATTTAAATAAACTATTTTTACAGCCGGTGTACTTTAGGTTGATTATAGTTCTATTGTGGGAGTAGAATTTTGTGTAGAGGTAATTATTCTATGTATTTAATATGACAGAACATTTCTTAATGGTATTTCTTAATAGTTTGGTGAAATCGGGTCTAAGTTTGTTCTTGGGATAAAAAATATGGTAGATAGCATTATATTTTTGTATTATTTATCGTACGGAACCCTCACCACGCGAGTTTTTTAATATTCCGATATTCCCGATTTCGGAACAATGAAAAACGGTTATAGTAATGATAGTGAATGACTGGCTTCAAAACTTTTTTTTCTCTGTTTTACAATCATTTTAAGAAGATTGTTATATAAAAATATGCAGGGTAGCTCGATTCAGGTCCTAGTGTTTATTGATAATTTACATGTATAGTAAAAATCAAGGTTCGTAAGCTTGCGGTTTGTTTCGAAATAGGAACTCAGCGGTTGTGATAATCCACCAGAGGTTGGGCTTTACTAGACCATTATTTTATTCAAAACGTGTATTGTAACGACATCTAGTTGCGGAAATACATAACGCTTACCAAATCTAGTCCTAAGTTATATTGACAGATGGCGTAATTGACGCGAGTATGTTATAGTTTTCAATCCACGCAACAGATGTCGGTATAGTAGCCGCTGATTAAAAATATTTTTCACATTTAGTTTATCCGTAAATATCAGAGTAGAACAATAAAATTACACTTTGTATAATATTCTGTTACCATGATGTGTATCCTTGTGCATGAGACAATAAATAAGAGTTAATTTGAATTCAGCGTCTGGAAAATCTCTATTGTCACCGCACATTATCTGTGTTTATTTTTATAAATTGTCTATGGCGCATCAAAATGGCCGTCTGTGGTGATGTCCGATCGGAGTTTTATGTTCTTTGTTTACGATAAAAACATATTATTCGTTTCAAATTTCTGACTTTAATGTGACAAAATAAAATGTTTATAGGTATAGAAACTTTGGACAATAGTTTGGGTTCATACAAGTGTGTGATTTGACATAAAACGAGTGGTACCAGACTCACCTTGTAAAGAGAAAATGGGGAACTGTTTTAGTAGTACAGGAGAAAAGGATTCTAAAAGCAAAAATGAAGGAAGGCCTAGCAATCCGCACGAAGAGGACCCTAGACAGTTTCAAACTCCAGTGCCGACCCCTCCGCCTGATCCAATTCGATCTTCGGTAAATCAAGGTACAGATACGAGTGAGGTCCCTCCCACCCGAATATTCGTAGCCCTGTACGATTACGATGCCCGTACCGATGAGGACCTTAGTTTTAGAAAAGGGGAACATTTAGAAATCTTAAATGATACACAAGGTGACTGGTGGCTAGCTAGAAGCAAGAAGACAAAACAAGAAGGCTACATTCCATCGAATTATGTCGCTCGCCTGCAGTCTATAGAGGCCGAACCGTGAGTAATCATATCTGTTTTTTATGCAATCATTTCAATAGTGAGCGGTTCCTGCGCGATTTCTTTTCCTTTACGTGCATTAACCAGTCATACATGTTTACTGTTGTACATGAATTGAGGCTGTAATTACTGTGTTGTGGACAGCAGATTAACTTACAAAGTTTTAAAGTAATCATTATGTATCATCTATATTCTATTTAATTTTATAGAGCACAACAATGACCAAATAAATAAATGGTACTTATCTGCAACTATTACTAAACAATATGAAAACAATTACGTACCTATTTGAGTAGTCTTCTAAACCTGTTTATTTTTCCTCACTATACAGAATCTAAATATAAACAGTTGTAATATTACTGTCCAGTTATTAATATAATAAATAACTAATGAACCTCTCCATCCTGTTTAGTAATGCATTAACAGTATTATAGTATTGCTATTTAATTCATTTGAACCATAATACAAGTACTCACTTCAATAAGCCTGGCCTTTCCCAACTATGTTGGATTCGGCTTCCTGTCTAACTGGATGCAGCTGGATACCTACCAGTGATTTACATGGAGCAACTGCTTATTTGACCTCCACAACCCAGTTACTGGGTCCCTTGGCAAGACAATACCAGTACTTAATTAACTACTATTTATAAAATATGACCTATTTTAATTTCATGTAGTACATTTCTAGACATTTGTAACACATTAAAATGATTTATGTGAAAAATATTGTACCTAACTTGTTTTGGCATGAAGCATGTTTCATCAGAATCCAAAGTGAAAGCATTACGGGTATGCTCACATTATCACAGGCACTTACACTGCTAATAGGCTGTGAACATGACATAGAAAGGTTATTGTTTAAGCTAAAATCACACCTATTCTCTTTTCCTACACACTGCCTATTCAATTTTATGGTCTTCATACATGCAAATGTACTGCAGCAAGCGACTACTATTCCAAACTTCCACATGCTTAGTTTATGACTAATACTAAAACCAGACTAATTTAATCATTAGGTGATATTAGAAATCATTTTTTCTGCCATTACTGTGGAATTTCCAAAGCAATGTCTTGTTCAGCTTTTACTTTCACATGGTATTACCGTTGTCATGTAACATTTTATTTCTGCATGGGTAAATACATAGGTAGTCTTGTGCTCTGCAGCAGTAGGCAGCATAGGCTGCCTACTGCTGCAGAGCACAAGACTACCATCCTTCTCGTTTTGAGCCTTTTTTAAATGTATTCAGTTCTGTGGGCCAGCTATCAGACGTTATGAAGTAAAAGTAATGTAATGGTACTAAATGGTGCAACCAAAAGTCATTAAAAGTCAATTGTGGTGGCTAGCTCTTGGCACAGGACATATCCTTGTTGTGACATGTAGGCTGTGATAGTAGATAGTAGGACAGTGACACCCGTAACTGCCCTCATTTGAAGCTATTACACATCTAGTGCTTGTCACTAATTTAAATTAATTAATTATTTGTTTTGTTATACAGTTAGTGTGCAAACTTTTGATATTTTGATTAGCAAAGTATATTTTTTTGTCATCTCTTTTCCTGATAGGCATTAACGTCTGTAGGTCTAAGATCATCGTCAAAAATACTGATGCAGAGAGCTGTATCATTATTTTATACAGATAAAGTTATTAATAAAAAAAAATAGAACATAAGAGGAAATCTGAAAGTGGCACCGGTTACTAAAAAGTTGTGCGGATATTGGTTGTCATGTGATGCGGAGGAAAAAGGAAAATGTTGTGTGGAAAATTTTGAGTATAAATGTCAATGGCTATAAGAGTAGGGGAACAGTTGGGATAAGGGCAGGAGAATGATAAACGTTATTATTATTCTTCCTTTGCCTGTTCCTATCTTTTCCTAAGAAACAATAGCAATTATTCATGTGAATACTATTCTAGAAAGAAACAAAGTATTTAAAGCATAGTAAATAAACAACACGCACTCTTTATGTCGACAGTAACTACTTTGTGAAATAGATAAACCACTCTACCTTTATCAGTTCTAGGCAAAATAAAAACATTGTATGAGAATTCTATTAACACAATTTGTCACTGTAAAAGTAGGTCACATTTCAGTGTTTCACACATGCACAACACTTTCATAGTTGAGTATGCGAGGGCAATGACCTCTTGTTGAGCATTGGTGCACTATGATAATTATTTTACCCCTTTATTCATGTGACCTACTAAAACTTAATGTTTTAACATACCCATCCCTTATCCAGTCTGATGTATCTGAATAAATGAAATTTACTAAACTGTAGAGCAGTTAATATGATTATTGATTACCTAGGGCGGAGTTTTCAATTGTCAGATAATTTTTATCTGAAGAATAAACATGGCGGTTAGACATATTTTTTTTACCTAAACTGTTTTTATTCCTCAGATAAAAGTAATATTATCTTAAGATTGAAAACTCGGCACTAGAATCCATACCTACTAATAATATAAATTCGAAAGTAAGTCTGTCTGTCTGTTGTCACCTTTTCACGACTAAACCACTGAACGGATTTCGACAAAATTTGTCAAGGAGATAGATGGCACCCTGGGGAAGGACATAGACTACTTTATATCGAAATACTTTGCGGGCGCAGCCGCGGGCGGAAGCTAGTGTAAATAATAAGTTAGTCTAGATGTTACCAATCGAAATTTTAGCCCACAAGTCCAATTGAATGCTAGGCGACACATCGGCAGACCGAGGCGAAGATAGGTCTATCTTCAGACCGAGGCGAAGATAGGTCTATCTTCGCCTTGGTCTGCCGAGCATGACTCCTTCTGAAGGCACTTGCCCACAAGAGCAATGACCATAGAAGTGTATAGAAAAGGGGGAGGAGGTGTGAAGGCCTATGATCTGCAGTGGCCAAGAAGGCTAGATGATAATAATAAGATTGGAAGAAAAAAAAAAACGACAACTATTTTATTTTGATTTTTAATTAAAGGATTTCCGTAACTATTTGATACTAAGCTTTAATTAAGTTTCACTCATAATTCTCCAATGTTTAGAATCAACCGGAAATATTTAAAAAAACGGACATATTTTCTGTAACATACCAATTTTGAACTAGTTTTATTTTGACTTAATTTGATTAGAATAATGACTGAATTAATTAAACATTTGTCTGTTTACACTTTCTACTAATATCTCGAGTTGGCAGCGCCCCCTATTGATAGCAGCTTTTTGACCTTAATTATGTGGATCAACTTGTTAGGCGTGATAAATTGTGCTTGGTTAATCATTTATCCAGTCGTTCATAAAATCCTTAATGTACCTATTAGGCAATTTATTCTGAATGAAACACTGAAAGTACATACAATTTCTGTTTTTTTTATTAGTTTTCACACCTCGGCGTATTCTCCGAGAGAGTAGGCAGAGGTGTTGTAACATGTATTACACGCCCACATTTCGCCAATTACGTTTATAGTCCATGTAATGGGCACAAATTCGGACTAATCCGGAGCGAGAAATTCCTGAATGAAAATCCAACACAACTTTGTCCGACCCAGGAATCAAAATCTAGGACTCAGCATGAACACGCTTGCGGTCAATAACAAACTAAGCAGTATACCGAGCGTTTTCGGGCTTCTGACGACCCGTTACGACTGTCAAAGATCCACGAATGACAAGCGGGACCAACAGCTTAACGTGCTTTCCGAGGCACGGAGTGTTGACAAAAGAATACCTGTTTGTTCAATTTACTGTGACATGACTCAGGCGTTTGACTATGTCGATCACAATTTCTTACTCAATAAACTGGATGCGTACGGTATTAGAGGGAACATCCTCAGTTTAATCAATTCTTTTTTGCGAAACAGGAAACAGTACGTTGTAGTAAGTGATATAGATCCCAACACTAAATGCGAACGTACCTATAAGTCTAGTCATCGCACAGTTACTTATGGTGTACCCCAGGGCAGTGTCTTAGGCCCCCCGCTGTTTATACTGTACATAAATGATCTGCCAAAAATAACAAGTCACTATGTCACTATTCGCTGATGACAGCACTGTGACCATTAAGAGTACGGATGATCGGAACCACAACGACGTTGTCACTCAGACAATAACCTCCATAGTGAAATGGCTCGATAATAATAATCTTAAAATAAATATTGATAAGACGAAATTGATGATGTTTAGCCAACGTGCGAATCCCAATATGACAGTACACTATAACAATAAAATTATAACACAAGTAGAGACATCAAAATTCCTAGGTTTAACAATTGACATGAAATTAGACTGGAAAGCACACACAGAGGAGCTAACCAAACGAATTAGCAAATCGGCCTACGCCCTATTTAAACTGACCACAGTGATTAACGTCGATGCTTTAGTTACACCATATCATGGTTTGGTGAGTTCAGTATTGAGGTATGGTGTCATTTTCTGGGGTAACTCGACCAACAGGGAATTAGTTTTTAAAGCACAAAAAAGGTGCATAAGATCAATGTTCAGACTCCACAATTTAGATTCTTGCAAGCCATTCTTTATCAATTACAAATTGTTGACATTTCCGTGCTTATATATTTTTGAGGTAGTTGTATTTGTTAAGACCAATCCAGACCTTTTTACCAAAATATCATTTTATAACACACGAACTCGACCACAGAACAATAACTTGTGCGTAAAAAGGTCCCACACAGCATTAATGCAAAAAAGTGTTTTTTGTATGGCACCAATCTTATACAACCACATTCCAAATTCAATTAAGGAATTAAACATACGCTTATTCAAGAAAAGGCTTAAATCTTTGCTGTTGACTAAAGCATATTACAGCATTTCGGAATTTTTAACAGACAAAATGTAATTTAATTATTGTTTTTGACCATGGTCGGTACTATGCATTCCATTATTTTAATTATATTATCAATTTTAATGTCAATGACATCTTCTGTGAATATTTTTGTACGCCTTCGGGTATAACACAGCGCGCCTGTAAATTTTATAACAACTTTCTATTGTACCTACCTGTGTTAACAAATTAATAAATGATTTGATTTGGAGGAGTATCGGTATCTAAAGATGGTCACCCATCCACGGACCAACCCCGGCAAGCGTAGCTTAACCTGATGGACCGACCCGTGAGGCTGTTATTACTTAGCCACGAGCTGTTATTTCTTAGCGAAACAAACATCTATCCCTACTAAACAGTAAACGGTGTTGCATGTCGCACCTCTAATTTATTCCCACAAGCCCAACCCACTAGATGACTAATAAAAGGCAAATCAGATATGACGTGTCTGCTTTCTGGAATACTTCGTTATGTTTTTGTTACACTCCCTGATCAGCGAAGAGACAAATCAATGGGGAAGAAAACTCACATTAGCGTGTACTTTCATACAGCTGCCAATAGAGTTCCTTGTAAAAAAAAATGCTGCGAGATGGCGCTAAGTGTTTTGACTTGTCGCCAATTGGTCGCTTTTCCTTTAAGATCACTTTGACAACTGACGAACACTTAGCTCTCTCTTCCAGCAAACAACCCGAATGATAATTATTTCATTGTGGAACCAAAAACCGAAGGCACAAAGATTTCTCAAACGCAGTCTTCTTCTTCTTTTCGTGTCGTTAGTGACTAACCTAGTAGCCTGGTGTCAGAGTTTTAAAGCCGCCCATGGGCTTCTGACTTGGCTACCACATGCCCTCGAATATCTATCCTCACGATGTTTTCCTTCACCGTTGTCAAACGCAGTTAGTGGTGTCTTTAAAAAATAAATACAAGTACTTAGTATTTATAGAAATTAAACTGCAGTCAGGAACCCTATCGATATAATAAGTTCTGGGGTCATAGCTCCAAATCTAAAACTTTAAGACTATCCGAAGCCCTTCAATGGCACTTAAAACGTAATTGATCCTCTTTTAACCACCGGACGTCACATGCTCAAGAAGGTTGTTCCATCCTTACATATTATAAAACAAAGTCGTCCGTCTGTCGCATTGTTCGCGATAAACTCGAAAACTACTGCATCGATCATCGTTTTCACCAATGGATAGAGTGGTTCTCGAGGAAGGTTTTAGTATATAATAACCGACATCCACGCGGGCGAAGCCGCGGGCATCAGCTAGTTCCTTATAAATAAGAATCAGTCATGTAAAAAGACTAATTTTGCTAGTCCCCGCCACAGTTCAGTGCTAGTAGTATTACTAGCACTGAAATGATTCTACAATGACTGATTCTACAATGTCACCCTGAAGAAACTAGAAACGTAAATGTACACAATGGTACTTACACGGTAAACTAAATTATACGCCCTCGCCTTGTAGGTGCAATAAAAGACGACTAAGGACTTATAGTAGAAGGCTGGGAACTAGGATTTTCCTAAACGCTAATAAAAACGTACATTGATTACATAACTAGTGTCCTAAAGCTATTGTTGGTTCTGTTTTAATTGAGAAAATAGCAGGTCTTTAGTTCAGAAAATTACGTTACTTAGTTACGGTATGTAATTTTTTCCGGTTCCTATTAGCTGATGGCTGATATATAATATTATCTCTGGATACCACAGGAACTCACTTCCTCCGGTTGTGGTTAGTCTCATTCGAAACCACACGATGAGACACGAAGCGAGTCGTGGTAGAACTACTAACAAAAACCCGACCAAGTCCGAGTTGGACTCGCAGACGAAGGGTTCAGTGCGTTTTTTTTGCTAAAAACGCCGAAAAAATCAGGGTTCTTGTATTGGGACCCTCTTAAATTTTTATGTTTATTTTATTTTTATATTTTTGTTGTAGAAATACACTATCTGTGAAAATATCAAGTGTCTACCTATTACGGTTCACGAGATACAACCCACTGACAGATAGACCGACAGACGTACTGACAGCGAAAGCTAAGGCCCGGTATCCACCATAGCGGAGAGGAGAGGAGATTTCGTTATTTCCAAGAGATGTGGAAATCGCGAAATCGGACTGGTTTATTCAAACACATCTCCTCTCGTCTCTTCTCCTGTCCTCTCCGCTTTGGTGGATACCGGGCCTTAGTTCCTTTTGTTACCATTCGGCTACGGAACAATAAAATATATCATACCTTCATAGTTGATTCAAAATTGTGAACTTTTTAATTTTAAAGTTGCAAGTCCATTGCTTATTCTAATTTTATAAATGCAATGCAACAATGACCGGATAACCCCCTTCCTGCGCAGAAGCTGATGATATATTCCGTTTTTCTGCGACTCTTAAACTGTGGGAAACAACTCCTTAAATTCTAATTTCTAACATCATATTAGCCAGCTCATGGCATTGAAACAGACCGGTACAATTTAGGATTCAGAGGAGGTAATCACGTTACTTGGTAGATTTGTTTTTGGAGTAGGTACTAGTACTTTTTTCTTGTTACTGATAAAACTGCTGCCTATCCTGCACCCTAAGTGATCGCGACCACACGCGATCAATCACAATCTGAATCATTTTCGGTTTAAAGAAATTTATTTCTCAAAAAGAACATACATAGTTCACTTGAATATGAGAAACTTAACAAAATAACTTAAGGTGGGTTTAGACCAAACGAACTTAGAACCAGAACAAGAGCTAGAGCATTCTCTTGTTGATATTCTTGACATTTTAGTATGGAGAAACCACCGAAGGAATGTTCTGTCCCTGTTTACACAAAAAGAATTTGGTAGAGTGGGGGTAGAATGTGCATTCGCTCGCTTGGTCTAAATCGACCTATAGGTAACAAACACATTGTCGTTCGATCTATCGAGTACATACAATACAGTGAGTAATGATATATTATTGTTGGTCCGCTAAATACAACTTCGATATATTAAAAAAAAAAAAAACTGGTGAAGAATCTCTTTATTTCTTTCGGTAACCTGCGCTCCTATAAACTGAATAGTTCTTTATTCTTCTCTCGTACAAAGTCCTAACTAAAGGCAGTTCAATACTATCTCTATTTTGAAGGATATTGCTAAACCAATGATACATAATGTTCGAATAAAAATTCTGGTTAACAACGTAAATAACACAATGAATATTGTTGAACTGTCAAAATGAAACAGATTGTGATTGATTGCGTGTGTTACGCAATTAGGGTGCTGCTGCTGATCTTAATTCACATTAGTTGGTTATTACGCCACAAAATAAAATAAAATGGCCTGCTATTCTTTTCTACGAGTAGTACATCATCAAAATACAAATTGAATTTGATATTTTTATGTCTTACATCACCGTTTCCCTCAATTCACAAATATAGAACTCCAGAATCCAGATGTATGTACGTATTATTCGGTAAATGACTTTTATTCTACAATCCTGTTTTATTTAGGCTAAGTAGAGTTTATTTATGGTTTTTTCTATTGCTCACCACAATAGACAATTATTACAAGATTTATGTTTCTTTGCCATTCGTTTCTAGGTATTGAGAAATGGGAACGAATAATTAATTCCACGGCCTTAGCGATTAGTTACTATTCGCGCGTTAAGTATTACGGGACTGTTCACTGTGAAAACATCACAGAAGTTATTTTAATGAAAATCATGAATTCATTTATTTTTGCCTCTTGGCGGCACCTCGTAACTCTTCATCCGGATAACATACCTACTGTGTGATGTTTAGTCAAAGTCGAATCATTTATTTCAATTAGGCACAAAAAGGCACTTTTGAAACTTTTGTCGAAAATTTCCAAAAAAAAATGGAACTGACCATACTAGTCGCCCCTTCCAAAAGGTAGTTTTCGTATGGAGAAGAATGGGCAAGAAACTCCACAAGTTACCTACCTAAAATTTGCCTTACTGCGAAACATTGGAATCGGTGTATCCGGGATATCCATGCCCCATAACAATTGTTTTAAGTGTCCATTCTATTGTCAACACACAGCACCTTAGTTCTGCTACAGAGATGGGTCGTTAAGGCGCTTTCTCGCCACGCCCAGGCCCCTTGCACCTCGTTTAGATTAGAACGCTATTACAATAATAATTACAAGTGTTTACCACGCTTCTGACTATTGCGCAACTAGCCAATGGACTCGACGTTGTACTAGAAAATTTGCAAGCGAAAGTAGGCACCTCACTGACGTACAACACTGTGACAGATCATACTTATTTCACATGCCCGTTATGATTAATTGTCGCTCACATAAATATTTGTTTTTATTTTTTTTACGTCACGACTCACGACCATTAGGTTATGTCCGTCGATATTTATTAGCCACATTTGTCATATAATGCACTTCTTAGTTAACTTGTTAATAACTCAAAGCAAATGTTTGACTCTGCTGTCTCGTTATTGATTTGACTATCTCTTATTTATCATCTCTCACTTACATAACAAGCTACGTATCTGACAGAAGTACTAACTACGAATGAATTCAATAATCAATATGATATGCTAACAAGACATCAAACAATTAATTATTGACAAGAAGAGAGGAATTTTAATGATATGCAAAATATTTTAAACTGACCATCTGTACAACTCGTTTCACAACATTCATTGGATAAATATCGAGACCATTTTTTGTGTCAGACTTAAATATCTTGATGATTTTCATTCAAGAAAATTTTAATTGCATTCAGTGATTTTTGCGTTAATAATTTGATATAACGCCCCAGACAGTTGATCTCACATTTATCACGATATTGCAAAACCACAGAGTAGATATTGACGTCACAAAACTTTGTGTCGCGTTGTCATTATTTATTTGCTTGCTCCATCCGATAGCCCTTTAGCTGAGGTAGTGACTCGTGAAGGACAAACATCAATCACCGTGGAGCACACTATAATAATGCTGCTGACGGATAACTTTCATAAAATTATCGGGTACTAGTTTCAATATTTTTACAAGATGCAGGGCAACATAACTTTTGCTGTATCATAAATTCTCAGGTAATATCCTTACGTCACCAATCAAGACTTATTTCATATATATATAGGTAATTTCATAAAAACTGGCCATTCCGCGAAACCAACGTCAATATGCGTCTTGGAAATGGTCGGTTCGTCATAACTTATAATTGTTAAGGTCATAAGAAACGGAACTCAAATTGTTAGACACTTAAATTTTATGGGGACGAAAAGTCACCTTCAGACAGTACGACAGTCAAAGTTGCAAGAAAGACGGACGACCTCGGTAATTAAAACTGCATCGCGTTCCGCACGAGCTGAACACTGGCTTCACAAACGAGGTCAGCTGCAACAAGCAGCACCAGGACTGCTAATTACTGCTGAATTTTAAACGGTCCTTGAGTACCCTTGAGACAATACGAGATGCGTTACTTAACTTGCTTGTTTGCACTGAAGTCCGCTGAATCGTTGTTACATACACGAAAATAAACAATAGTTAATGCGGTCCGAGTAAACGCGGGGGGCTTACCGGAAAACGTTTCCTAGTCAAACATGCAAATTGTATGGCAAATATTAAAATGGCGAGGTTCCTACGCTTTGTATGTGGCTGTCGTACCGCTTACACACCGACGACCAACTAATAGCTATTCCCTAGCTGCAGCTTACTTAACGGTATGCTTGATGACTTGAATAAAACCATTGGAGCCAACAAAACAAACATTTTATCGCTCCTAAGTATTTGAGAACACCAAGACTTCCGCTCCGACGTGCAGTAGACGTGTTTGATATAAGCGATTATTGTTTTAAGAGAGTGAACTTGGAAAATATCACTTATCAAAGCAATCATTCTCGCAATCGAAGAGTCGAACTAAAATGAATATTGGTGACAGGGCGTATTGGAAGATGTGTTTATTCATGGCACATGCCTGTGCTGCAGGAAGTTAGCCGGTTCGGTGAATCGAGCGCCTGTGCGACGGCAACCGACATACGACACTGCGCCAGCGCATTCTGATCGCCCATTATCAATAAACATTTTACATTTACGTGGACAATAACCACTATCGACACATATTTCTGTGTAAATTATAATATTTATTGATCCTGCGATTCCTAGTTTTGCATATTATTGCGTATTTAGGTCCTTTTGAGATGGAAGATGATTGTAGATTCAGTGTCCTCGTAATACAGTACAAATGTCATGTGGGTATATGTAAGGTTTATTAGTTATTACCCGTATATTATGTTAATTTAATGAATGCTTATCGCCTATACTTAATGTAAACATTGCTGCAAAATTTTGAAATAGCTATGTAAAATATTATCCGTTCATACAGAATGAGGAGGTATGTAATTATTTTTAGAACAAGGCTCACTTTAGTTGACGTGTAGGTAATAGAGTGCAGAAATGGAACTGTAGAAAGACACAAAGCGACCAATTAACCTACCAAGAAGATGTGTGAGCCGGGGTGTGCTACTAACACTGGCTTCTAAAAACCCACATTTCCTAGTAAAGATAGTTAGTTGGCCGACATCACCGACTTTGGATACAGGATGCATTTGAGTTCACCGCCCTGCTCCCGTCCCTCAAGCGACGCTTACAACGTTGTAAACCTACACTAGGTGAACATTAATGTGGTTTTAAATGGATACTTGGGGCGCGTCTTTCTCTTTGGCACGCCTAAATACTTAAGTTTAATGGACGTTTTTCTCATTAAAGTTTATAAATATTACCTTTCGCACATCCTCTTTAATTAAATAATTTGAAGACGTTGAAATCTTACATCATACATTCGTGTAGTCAAAACATCACTGCCTTTCAGAAATTATATATGACCACTAGTAAGTAACAGTACACGAAATTAGCGTGTCCCTCATCACGAAATGCTATCATTGAATGAAATACAATTTATACAAACAAGTCGAAGAGGTCAGTGACTGGTTGCATAAGGTACGCGAGTAACGTTCACGTGCAGGGCGGATCATCCAATGTTGATAAGTGGGGTTCTAGGGCTTTCAAGTTTGATTTAAGAGAGAGCAGTGGCCCAGATCATACGTGCAATTAAGGTCGGTGCAGACGATGTGCCGCGTGTACCTTGCCCCTCATTCGCACGTTGAACTAGACATACATACTGGACCTTAAATCATGAACCGGTGCACTGTACCTTACACGAAGAAGAAAGCAATTGATAAGTATGTGATAAAGATTAATAACGTAATGAAATTAAAATGCAATTTACACGTAAGTATTAAAATAATAAAATGCCAAGTCGTAAGCCGGTTGTAACGGGTGATCAGCCCTGTCGCCTCGGTAATGATAGCTTCCCTAATGGTACGAGTGCTGGGGAAAATTCGCATTGCACCGTCGCACGCGCAGACGAACGATTAACCGGCGCCACTGATGTATTAGTCCACGTCACGGATATACTTAACTACTGTAAAGTATTAGTGTCACCTCCCTACAAAATATTATATCTACAGTTGGCTCTTTGAAAAAACCCAGCAATTATCATTAGTGTTGCATATTTCTAGTTAGATGTTTCAACTTTTAACATGCTTTTCTATTTTCTGCTTATCAGCTTTTTGTAAAACATGAATGAACTCAAGTTTATACAGTTTCATTGTAACTACATCTGATTACCTTATATCTTCAGTAGGTAATGGTTTTGAGTGGGGTGTTAATCAGTTACTTGTGGATTGTGAAGAGTAAACAAAACTATTCAAGAATTACAATTGCTTATCATATTCAACTTTGTTGTCCGTATGATATGAGAAATAATTGTCTTTACTTTCTCGTACGATCCCAGTGGCGCCGATGTCTGCAAAGCCTACGATTATTTTTAGATTAGAAATGGCTCAACCGCTTTACGTAATTGCACTAGTCGCATGCGCAGCTAGTTCCAGAGCGTTTGCTGCTAAATATAGTCACAGAGGTGGTGTGCAATTACACCTTATTATCGCATGTTTCCACTGGAAGCTAGGCTGCGTCTTGTCTGCCACAGTTATTACTTACATGTTGCAGTTTCTTTAGAAAGTGTCTAGATATGACGAAATTGAAATGACCATGTTGGGCAGATTACAGAATGGTCGCAAAGTAGTTTCCCTTGCTTTCGAGTTCTGCGTAATGCTGCGTGCGTGCCTTAGGTACCTCCCCATAGTGCTCCAACACTCCACAACGTAAATTACCACAAATTAGGGCAAAACACCGTTTGGAGTACATTTACCGTGTTTACAGCAAGTTCCTAGTGCTCTTGCAAAGTGCTTTGCGTGTAGCTTTTTCTTGAAAACTTTTAATTGTAAAACCTGAGTCAAAATATAAAATTCACCCCATGAGTGTTAACAATCAAATATTGGAACACTTGTGATCGTAATAATGATCATGTATTTTGAACGGATGTTGTTCGAAGACACCTACGCAAGCGCGACACGCGCCCATCCCAAGTCATGGTCAATTTTGTATAGAACATCGGCAAGACCGTGAAAACGACTTGACACAGATTCTATCTGGTACAGAGTGCCTGCAAGTGATGGCACTTTCAATTATCACTGCACTGATGTACACGCCCACACTTGATTATTGATCATTGCTGATGCAGTGTTTCACTGTTATTTTACGAATACTTTCTCTTGTTCCCAGATTTTTTTCTCTTGCATACCTATCTAATGATCTCGAATGCGCCTGTCATTCATTACATTTTCACTGTCTCCTAATAAGTCTCGATGTCGTCGTTGTTAATCTTAATTACTAATTTAAATCCAATAGAATGTGACGTTGCATTACAATTTAATATTTAAATGATCTTGAATCGGTAATTTGATTTTAGTTAGCGAACCATGTCCAAAAAAACATCGCGCCAATTAGCGCGCGTGCTGCGCCTCATGCAGATCGGATCCTGGTAGTACCAGGTGTCCGTCGTCGAGATGTGATGTAAAAGGCTTTCAGTGAATCGTTCGCGTCGTAAATTTCCGTTGACCCAGATATGATGTGATTAGAAACGTATGTACGTCAACGTACAGCGAAAATGATATTTTTTGCTAGTGCCAATTTATCGGTAATGGAGCGTCGTGCACACGAGATGTGATGCGACATCCGCAAGTGAGAGTTCTGCGACTTGTCACCGAAACTGGTATGTGTACCGTGGACCACTCTAACGCGAATGTAATTATTATTGCCTAGAGAGTATTGATATGTCCGGTACGGCATGTCAGCAAAAGTGTAAGTGAGGTCGTTCATTAAACCCTCAGATATAAACATTATACTGCTTACGCCATAAACTATAGCTTATTATATTACGTAGATACAGTATGTTTTTTGCTAATTTTTTATGCTCATAACATGCATAACACTTCTTCGAAATTTCTATTAATTTACTATGCGATGCAAAGTTGAAACAATGTTATAATCTTGACATCCACGAATCTAACGTAATAAGATGACTCTTGCACTGCAAAATTCATCTTGGTCATTACAAAGAGAAAACATAATTTCAGCTTAGCTCAGTTTTGTTCTGAATTATTTTAAATTGCATTTTCAACTTCGACTAAATCTTTTTGGCGTGAAAATGGCAATGAAGAAAATATAGAGACTGCTGTATAAAATTAATGAGAGAATCACACTTATGCATAAGTTCACACGTCTGCCCCGTACCTAGAGTATGAAAAAAAGTTGGCATTCGTTTAATATTTTAGTTTTTATTGTGCTGTGGCAGACGAAACGGGGGCGGGCGGGTCCGCTCTCCGCAGCCGAGGAAACAGCCTCACACTGAGCTAGGTCGTTCATCGACCCGCCGCGCAGCCGCGCCGCGCGCACCGACCGCAGATGCGATTGTTTATACACCACCATTATCTAAACACTGTTTTGCTGCTCACTTCGTGACATTCCTTTGTAATCATTTTGAAATGTAGGTTAAGGCTTCTCTTTCAAGAAATCGAGAGACGCACTTTTCACTAAACTATTGTCCTATGTCAAAGTTGTACAATGCCTAGCCTTTGTTGCATTTTCCGGTCAATTGACAATTTGACTATCGATCGACGTCATTACATAATTTTCAGAAGGCTTCTCTTTCAAGAAATCGAGACACGCGCTTTTCACGTCACTATTGTCCTATTTCAAAGTTGTACCAATCCTAGCCTTTATTTCATTTTCCGGTCAATCGACAATTCGACTGTCGATCGATGTCATTACATAATTTTCAGATGTTTGACCAGAACGACTTCACAGTTATGCATTCATAAGGAAAAAAATGCTACGTAATTCCCTTTACAAAGAAAGATTGGATCCTCGACAGGAGGATCGCATGATTAATGACACAAGATGAGAGTGCAGTTAGGTTTTAAATAAAATATGTTCTGATACGGTATCGGAATTCATTAAAATCGAATATTTATTCATTCAAAACCTTATCGAACGAGGTAACTTTTTGCTATCAGAACAATGTCTTAGCCAACGTGAAAACAAAGGTTTAAATGGGTACTAGCTACTGCCTTAGAGACTAGTTAGAGTAGGTACATTATGTTTAAAAATACAATGTCTTTGTGTCTAAAAATATTTAGCTTTAAGAGCCGTATCAAAACGCTGTACGATTTTTCTCGTACGTAATGTCCTCTGGCGTTGCGAAGTCGTCTTCTGAGACTTGTTTTATTTTATTCGAGACACGGCCTTCTCTATTCCCTACTTAATCTTCTAAAGTCATTACTCCGCGATACACTGTATTTTACGAGGTTGCTTTTATTTTTTAGTTTTATTTTAAAGCTTGGTAGGTAGAATGCGGATCGCAGGACATGCGCGGGCGCCGCAGAGTCGCGCCGCGAGCAACTTTCTACAGCCGCGTCTAGAACGCTTTAAACCGTAATCTGCAGATTGACGTACCTTCGAGATGGTTACGACAGGCAAATTAAACTGCACATTAGTGCTAAAAATGTGCAATTATCTTTGAAAATCTTCCTCCCCATTGGTCGAATTGACCGTGAATTTCTCTCCGTAATAAGAGAAGATTTAAACGAGTCGTAACTGAGCTGTAAATCTGCTGTTATTTATTGTCTAGTATAATCATATTGCACATAATCGGTTTAATTTTATGACTTGGTCTGGATATTTAAAATTAGCATATTTAAAAGGATGATTCAGTGATTTTCTTCAAACGTGACTTAACCTACCAGCAAGTTTGGTACGGATAAAGGAAAAAAAAAATCAAGCGTGTGTTCCACTTAAAGCCCATTCAGAGCAAACTGAAATATGTAAGCGAACTGCTGAATATAAATACTTATTTATCAATTCTGACAAGGTACTGCGGTTTTCCGGAAATATCTGAATGTTCGCGAAAAATCTGTATTTTCCTTGTTTAAAATTCATTATGTATGTCCGCTACTTTGTTCATCTTATCATCACTGGCTTAAAATTACGATGTCTGCTCACTAATTGTAATATTATTCTTTGACAATGTTGGAAAAACAGCTCACTCATAAATGTATACTAATAAAGGTAGATGACAACAATAACATTCGTGAATACGAGCAGAACGTTTGTGAAATCTTTACAACAATTAGTTACGGTCAATTCATTGTCGGTTTTTGTTGTTTGCATACCTAACTACCTAAGGTGGCGTTACGTTTCATTAAACCCTGAATTGTTCGGCTACACTAATGTAACTTGAAAATTTAGCAAATTATTACAACAGTATTATAGTACATACAATTCAGTTATATTTCAAAACAAAGAATAAAATAGGTAATCCGTTATTGTAAGCCGAGATATCAGGTAATAAACTTCAGTATACTTGCCTTCTTTGCCTAATAAATAGGTAGAGACTAGCTAGAGATACTTACAATAGATTTCCCTAATGATAGTCTAGCTATTAAATGCACGTGTTCAGGCACACGTTAACTCAGCTACTGTTGAAAATATATTACCTATTAAACCTTACAGGTTTAATAATCACAAACATGTGTCCGAACACGAGTGTATCGCTCCTCGTGTGTAATTAAGCTGCGTTTCATTGGATAAAAAAGCAATAGTCTCAATTCGAATTACCCACTGGCTTGCCTGATTAGCTGCGTGCAAACGTCATTTCATAATTTGTGCTCCCATTTATCAATGCTATGTGTAATCCAACAGTAGCGTTATAAACTTATAAATTAATACGTACAGCTAACAATTTTATGATGTCGAGAAAAAATCGCGCGTCGCGAAGTGCCCGGGCGGGCGCCATGTCATGGCGCCAACAGCGCGCCGGCGACGCCGCTGCCCGTTTGCTTCCTCGAACCGTGCTATCACTGGCCGACATTATACAATAAGTAACAAATTCGCCAACCTTCACGTCAATAAAGCACCTCATTAATACACACACCAACAGAGAAATCTTCATTTGTATGTCATCCTTGTTTATCGTCATCGTGAATATTTTATAAGATGATTTATCTTACACATCATAAATTTTGTATATTCCTGGAGATCAAAGCTTCATAATGAGCGATAATGAAGTGCTTGTAATTAAATAAGAAGTAATATTACCATTAAAATTTAGCCAAATGACTATTTAATTAACGTGTCATTTGGTTTCTATAAGCATAATGCAAATAGTCACTTTCAAGGAATTCGCATTAACTTGGAATTTTGCGTAGCAACCAAGTTACTTAACAAGCTGGGGTGAATGAATTTTCATTTTGCATTAAAATACAAATAGTGTTTCGGATTCTGCACGGCGTGGTACGTGAGACCTAGATTTCAGATGTAATAAATACGCATCTGTATCTTCTACATATATGAATGACCCAATGAGACTTCATGCTCTACTTGCAATTGCTTGCAAACTTTCCTCTTACTTTTTCCTTCTTGGTTCCTTCTTACAACCCTTTATCAAATCTCTCGTGTACGTACATTCAAATAACACTTCACGCCTCAGTTTTGAAATGCATCGAAAATATGCAAATGAATTTAATACTCTTGCAAAACAAAAACCCAACTGAGACTGAATTAAATGTGACACACACGCTTTCGTCCTTGCCCTCGATAAAGACACAAATTAAAAACGAATTTTATTTATTTTCCTGGGGTATAAATGAACAATATTTCCATTTAAATGTATGCACTGTCAATGTCATATATTAATATGAATTTTCAATTTCGATATGACCACACTGTCCAACTAGGAAGTAGCGGTGTTTCCAAATTAACTTGCATCGAATATCCAGGGGCATCAAACATACAAACTGCAGTTATAGAATAGTATAAATGTACAATTCTTAAACAAGGTGTAAGTAATTGCAATACTGAAAACCTAAAAAGGTCATTATACTTTATACTCATCATTTTCATGAACTTTTACTATGAAACCATCACTGAAATCGTAAAAGAAATCTGCTGCTCTATACATAACTAATTATGTTCGTATAAATTAAAAAAATCTAACAAGCTGGAGCTTCTATGCTTCGAGAAGACAACCTGAAGAGAAATTAGACGCAACAAAACTACCGGCAATAACTTTTAGGTAGAAAATCTGCCGTCACACACGTCTCATGTGATATATCGAAACAAAAAACCCTATTGAAATCAATTCGTGAGTCGTAAACAAGAAGACAAATCGATACTTCCGTTTATATAACACCTACTTATTAAACAGCTTCATTTAAAATGTTCTACGGTAGTAATAAATAAACTTCTTCCCTTTTAGTCAATTCTAATTCATAGAAGCGGGCAGTAACTGCAACATCGTACGCGGCACCAAGGTCTGTTGTTTGTCTATTGTTTGGTGCATCCGATCGATGTTCTTTATCTGAATAAATAATACTTTTTTCCTGTAGTCGGCCGGTTGGACTTCCCCAAACCGAACGTTCCATTGAACGGAAAGCAATTCTTCGAAACTGATGCGAGAGTTTGTTTGCTACCAGCATCTGAGAGGTCGTTCATAATCATTCGTGCATACATCTACGCACAAAACGTTTCTGTCTTAGAATACGGCTATGGTTACAAATAACACACTAATCTTTCTAGCTGCAACCCGTCTAAGCCTGAAATCATGATATTAAAAATGTCGCGGGTTCATCTAATCTAAATTAAACGAATTAAATGTAAATCATTTCTTAATAATAAGATCGGTTTATATTAAATACTAAAAAGACCATTAAGGAGTTTATACGTACAGTGATATACATTTGAGTACAAGGATTGCTACCCTTGTGGCGTGAAAAACATATTGTTCGGCGTCCTCAAGTCCATTCATTTTAAAGGAATGTTTAATTGTCTTCCACGTTTAACTATAAGGGGTTCATTAAGCGTCGTATGGGTAATTAATACTTGATTTGCCCGTCCCAGATACGGGTGGCGCATCGCAAGCTGCGTTGGCGCCGAGCCTAACTGTCCACTGGCATTTGCGCATGACGGTGTTACATGTGTATACTCGTAGCCACTATCTATGCGCATTTACTTTATTTATCTAGCAACTATTAATTACCTTATTGCTTTCTTAATGCCTTTAGGAGACAGCCTTAGCAAAGCCTTGGAAAGCATTTACGCTTTTTAAAATATAATTCTGTAGCTGTTTTCAATAATGCACCAGAATTGGTATCATTGTATATCGTGACTAAAATCTAGGAAAACAATGCTGAATGTAATTACCGAAGAAGGTCTGCGGGCAATCTAGAGAATATTACAAACAAGAAGTTGGGCTTGCATAAAGCTTGCGGTATTGCATCGGCCGGCGCGACGACTGAGTGATGGACCGTCCTGACACGAATAGGGCCAACACAAAGCGGCCTAACTGTACGCGACAGGATGACCCCACATCAGATGGGGTGACTTACGACTCTCTGCTCTCGATTGCCTACTTAACTTGCAACAATGAAAACCGATTCCATTTACAATATTTAAAACAGTTATTAATCACCAAGAATCTAAATTGTTGATAATGACTATAAACGACGTCCGTGGTCGACGAATGTTTTACTAATTTTGGTACGTATTCGTTACGTCACCGTAGCAAACCTACTTGAATTCCAGTCCTTGCATATTTTATGCAAATAAAATGAAGATTGCAAGACAAGAAACAATTGACATCAGACTTAAAAAAAATATTAAAATTTACTCGATAAATGTTATAACAGCGTTCTGATCTAGTTGAACTGGCACGAACATATAATTTTGAACTTTAACATCGAGTGTAAGAGCATCTGAACCGTCTTCGAAAACGCCAAATATTTTCAACCGCCTAATCATGGTTTGACTAGGTTGGTTAACGGTTAAAATGGGTTATCCATACCGTTACATAATTCCGACGAGGAGTGCATCGGATGAAAATTGATGTATGATCGAAGGTGATGGCGCGGCGGCGTGGCGGGGCGTGCGGCGGGCGGCAGTGGTGCGCGTGCGACTCTCACCGCCTTATCTCTCGCGACCTCCGCCGGACGCGCACGCACGCCGCGCTCCACCACCCGTTACCGCGCCGCGTTCGCGCTATGCCGTCTCTTCGACAACAAATCTATGTGCACACTTACTTGTACTTTTTTTCGATTCCGAAGTGTAGGACGTAGCCCGGAAATGCGCCAGTGAAACAAAACATACTTTAACTTTGTGACAAATTGTTGGATTTTTGTTGTATTTATTCAAAACAATAGTAGGTTGTAGAGACAATATCGAAACGAACACTGGACCGTAACGACGATGGTGTCTGAAGGGGCTCTGCCCGTAGTATGGTGTATACGCGATAATCAACTTGTGCCTCACCAAGTATCCGGTGTTAAATTACAAGGAGCTGTAACTGGAGCGCATATAGCCGCTGTTACTGATTTTTTGCGTATGGTAGCAGGGACCCCTATTGTCCTTCCGCATACGGCGGTTCCTGAAGATATCGACAATGACATTAATCAAGAAAAAGAAAACTCAACCAGAAGACGAAAAATGTCAATGCAAGTGGAAGTGCCGTGTGTTTTCCTCACTGAAAGCGCCTTGCAAAAAGCTAAGAGCCGCAGTAATTCTAGAGAAGAAAAGGTAACAATTGAAAGATGTAATATTACAACTACTCAAATGTTAGAGAGTCAATCGTCTTTTCTGAGTTCTTCTGATATTTTAGAAATGAAAGAGTTTGAAGATAACTACAAAGAAATGATAAAAGATAATTTCAAATCAAATACTTCGGAATCATCAGTATCATTAACTGAAAATAATTATCCTCAAAGAATAACTCGAATTATAGAATTAGATGACTTAAACCCAGCCTCAGTGAATATAGAATCGGAAAGAGAACACCCTCAAAGGATAACTCGAATTATAGAATTTCAAAAAGAAAAGGCTCCTTCACCGGTATGTACTGATGGAGAAAATGAGACATTACAAAGAATAACCAGAATAATAGAATTGAATGAGGACAATTCATTTTCTACCATTACGAATAGCACAGAATCATTGGACAAAGAATGTCCTCAAAGATTAACTAGAATAATGGAAGTTGAAAAAGAGAACAACTTTCCGAGCATGACTAAAATAATTGAAATGGAAAACGACATATCAAATGAACGAAGAATTTCTTTGACGAATGAACGTGAAACTGGTGGCGGAAATATTGAAGTTTGCAATGAGGAAGTGACTAGGTCTAAGTTTGTGCATCGAAGTACCCCTAGGTTTAGTCTTGACTCTTCGTGCTCCGAAAACTCTTATGTTAATATTGAGTGTATAAAGAGTTTGCAGGATGTTAGAAAAGAGGAAAATACTGAGAGCGGTGTGAATCCTGAAATATCTCCAGCTGGTAGATCTATCCGTTCTCGATTTCCGAGGAAAAAGACGTCGGTATGTTCGATTGGCTCTTCGGACTGCGACGATGAGGTAGATGTAATTTTCAAATCCAAGCCTAAATCTAGTCAATGGGTCAGTTTGGATTGGATACCACCGCCTCCCAAAGAAGAGCCAGTGATTATGCAAGTCTGTGATAAAAATGATTTCATAACAAAATGGATAGCAGAACAAAATTCGCAAGACTCTGTAATTATTGCTGACGAAAGGCGAAAAAGCCTTCCACCAAAATCGAACGAAATATATCTTCATAATATGAGAAGATTTAGTGACAGTTTACAAATATGCAAAGAAGATGCCGCCAGTGATTCTCCAGCTACAGTGAAATGGAAGTGGCATGATATAGTGAAACGTCACCTCCAATTATTAAAAAGCGAGAAAGGCTTTAGACGACAAAAAGGAAGCTGGATGCGCACGGCGAGACGGCTGTCTGGAACTAATGTAAATCACAAAGACTTGGAGTCTTTCCCATTGGATACATATATGAAACTTCAGACTATGCCGTAAGTGTGAATTGCCATTTTTTTATTTGTTTGCAGGGTCTTTTAGTCAAGTTTTATATTTTAACAACCAAATTCACCCTGTGCCCTTACCGTTATTGTGAGGCTTGCAATTTTTTTTTTACTAGCCACGTTTCTCGCTGCTGGGCAAAGATACGTTAGAATTTCTGAAATTTAATTCCGATATACTTATTTACGAAAGCAGCGTATCTGACATTTCGCATTTAATTTTCTATGTTATCCGACGATTTTGATGCTCATTCAATCCACATCCCATAACGATACAAATCTATGCACCTCATTCAATATTGCTCAACTAATCGATTATAATGGGAAATGTCAAAAACAACATTGCTTGTTTTGTTTTTATACACCGGTAGTTTGTATACGTCGCAGGTTTATTGGAAACTACGAATGATTTTCGTAATCATCACCTTATCAGAATCATTCCAAAAAACCCAGTCGGCTTTGGACGATTGGAATCTTGAATGTATATTGGCTAATCTAAGGGTCAGTTCATAACATCTGTATTCTGGTTGGTCAGATCATGGCTCTATAGTAGCTGTTAACCAGTCAGCACATCCGTTAGTGCCTAATGTTCATATCAGCTAATTAGATTTTACCTAGTCATCCTCGTTTTTCCAGATTTCCCTAAGATAAGCTGGATATTTGCAATTATCTAAATAAAATCTCGTGTTATTACAAAAATATTTCTTATTTTCCCATAATCCGGTCCTTGGCAATACATCCTAGGATTTTCGCGGACCTTCGAATTTTCCAATAATTATCCTGTAAAAAACCGACCTTCAAGCATTTTCTCAAACTCCATTCAGATTAGCAAAAATAGTTTGATGAATGGATTTAGAACCCATTCATCAAACAATTTTTGTAGAAAATTGGTTTTGGTGGCCCGATCCACCATGGACAGTCGGCAGGATTACAAAACACTCGTATTGATCGATAACCTATTCTGACAACTGCAAATATTATTTCAGTACGCTTATAAAAGGTTGCGCCAGGATGTTATCTAGGACGAAGTCGCAAGCAAGTGACGGTTACCATTTATATCTACAGTCTTCTGAAACACAGTACTTCTTTGATTTGTTGTGTATACTCTATTATTAGCTTACCTTCCTAAACACATTCCGTATGATCGTTCTCATATTTTTGGACGCGGCCATCCGTGCCAGTCTCGCCGGTCTACTTACCAAAGTCGACCCGTTCAGCGGGTGGAACTGGTTACCACCTCACGAACGGCCCGCGGTCGTCCACAGCTTTGTGCTAATCATTTCCAATGACTTATGCAGACTTACTCTGTAACTCTTTCTTTTGAATATACCAGCATATGTACGTACATGGGGGTTAACGTGCGGCCGCTACCAGGAACCGCGGCAATAAATTGACCGTTCTCGTTAAAATTAACTCGCGGTTTTCCTTTTGATGCCAACACGTTGTGATAGAGATAAGGCGATATCTGTCAATGTAGTGATTTGTCGAGTCTGTTGATAAGGGGCCGTGTTACGAGAGCGGGTTCGAGGCACGCGCTTCCGCAAGGCCGCTCGATTAGAATGCAGGGAGCTCGCGTCCAAGGCTACGGTTGCGCGGCCGGTCGCTGCACCGGTGGCCGCTGTCTTCCTCCCCGTAGTTCGGCAATTGGAAGCAGGCTCAGGAAGTGAAGCCCTGAAGGTGACGCTCACAAAACTTAACTGCCTGTTGATCGGAAGCGACTGTGCTTTGAATTTTTGACGTACCTTTTGTTGTTCGGAAATTTATGCGCTTCCTCAATCATCTTGAATAATTAGGACACGAATAAATCATTCAATTCGTTTGAACTCGGAACAAATACATGTTTTGCCTGAATTTTAATATTCTTTATAGCTAGTCATCTATTAGGAATGTTTTGATTTCGCAATAAATGAAGAAGGCGTTAAGAAACAAATTATAAAACAATCCTACGATTAGGGAAACAACAATACTTGTGCTGAAGCGAGGTAAACGGATGCACCGACGTCAGTTTCACTGACAAGCCTTGAGAATTACTCCACTTGCACAACAGCAAACCGTTTATCATAATAATTGAAATTTCTTACACAAGTTGCTGTTTCAATGGGGTGAATTACTGTAAATATGATGCGCGATCCTGTTCAAAGCTCATAAGAACGCCCACAGAACGTAAATATTATTTCGGCAAGAGTTAATATGCAAAGCTATAAGTAATCAACTCACCGTAATGCGTTAGGATTTTCGTATTCAACGCTTTAACATCAGTAAACTTGTTTGTGTGTGGCTACCGTTCTGAAAACATGAATGTTGTGCTCAAAGTTCATCAACATAGCTATTGTACCAAATGGGCATACGCGTTCTCTGACGGAAACAAACGCATTCACATCGAACTATTTGCTTGTTTTTCAGTTTCTCACAGTTTCTTGTTACTTTTCAGGAAAACCATGATAAATTCGATACGCGCGCTAACATTTATATTAAAAAATTTACTCGCAAATGCTCGTTTTCAATTATTGACGGCGAATCGGTGGCTTTTAAGTACTATACCTTGTAGGTGTATTTTTATATCTCTTATCAATCTTCAGGAAATCATATTTATCTTATTATGTAGTAATTCTGTGATTGAAAATTGATACGGAATTGTAAATGATTTCTTATCGTCATTAGTGTTTGTTTTGCAGACGCACATGACGTCGACTTTAGTCTTTGAAATATTTATTCCTAAAATCTGTGCTAAAAAGTAGCTTGTGATAATTAATTAATTAATTATTCTTAGTGCAGTTGCATTGGTGCAGTTCCAAATGGAACTAACTTTATTAAAACGTGGTAGAATATCGTCTAGAATATCTCTCGGGTGTAGCTGTGAATCGTGATGCCGCCTCGCCAGCGATTCTCATTTGTGCAACAAATCATGCAAGCTGATTTGGCCTTCGAAAACGAAAAAGAACACATTTGGAATCAAAAGTAACTGCATTTTCCTCATGAACTATAAGATAAACAACATTTCACCTACTTGGACTATCGCTGCGCTAACAATACAATGTATTGCGTATTTTGCAAACATCGCGTAACTTTATATTGATAAAAAATGAAAACGGACTAAAAGTTTTGTAACATGAATTGCTTCTTACTCACTTTCACTATGTCGAACATTTAGGTTCCGTTTCGTGACGTCTCACTTTAGTAGTCTCTGTAGCGTCAAAAATTAACTTGCTTCTTTTTTTTTTTCAATATCTTACATCTTGCTTTCTATTCAAATCGTGAATCATGTCGTTTATTATATTTTGTCAATGACACTCATACTGAATGCCCCACAGTAATCGTTTAAGTCTGTCTGCGTACCTACGACAAACGCTCTGTTTATCGAACAATAACTTTGCATTGCAAATGTTTCTTTGTTATACAAACTAGACACGTGTTAGAAAATCGATGAAAATTACTCGTTTCTTATCAAAAGGCCTGAGGTCGTCTCTTGCGAAAGAACAATACAACTGGTTTTTATGATTTGTTTTTACTTTTTACGGCCGCTGTGCGCACCGCCTGCGCCGGCGCACACCGACCTCCGCCGATAATTGTTACTCCTGCGGATGTTTTCATGCTAACCATTTTCGAATGCGAGTAACTATAGCAGCAATACAATCGTATAGAATATTATACTGCTACTTGTTAGCTTGTTAAATCCATGCGTTAATCGCAGTTACATTACAGCGAACCTTATCGAACTGTGCCAGAACCCACGAGCGACGTAGCTGTGCGTTCGGCAATACTTCCTTAGAAGAAATAATTAAACATTTAAATACAATCGTTTGTAGAACCGTCTACCTTAAGCAGAGTCGCGTCATCACCTACTGAATCCAATGAACGATGGCTGTCCACAAAGGCTTTAGTTCTATTAGCAATTCGCAGTACTTATCATTACTTATTTTACGTTTCGCATCATGCCCTTACCTGATTAACAGAAGGCAGTAATATTTAACGACTCATTGTGAAGTTCGCTAATAGTTCTCGCTACGCCAACAGATTTCTAAATGTTTTATATCTTAAATAACAGTGCCATTTTGATTGTTTTGACGTTGACGTTCAAATGACTGGTTTGTTTACTAGGTACTGCCCGTCATCATAACCAATATTACGATTTCTATCGTGTATGGAAACTTGTCAGGTTATCGTGACTAGGTTTCGTTTACCGTATTATCTGTGTCACAATTCTTAGCACCTAGCAAACAAGCAAGGTATCTGGGAAGTCTTATTGTGAATTCAATCGATGTCGCCATTTGTATGACTGATATCCTTATCTGTCACTTGCCTGAACAAGTAACGGACAAACCCATATTGCTCGCGAAATACCGTTCAAAATACAATTATCTCAAATGGGGTTTGTAGTCCATGCATCTCAACTTTTTCCCCCGTTAATTTGGTTTTTCACAATTTCGACGTTTGTATTGTTGTTCCTTCACTGTCACTGCAATATGAGGTTACAACGATGGAATATGTGTTATTTATTATAAAGACTCCTTACTGCTGACCAGACGTAAGTGATAATTTTATTAATCAATGCAGAGCCTAAGTCACTATAGCGTTAAGCGTCGTGCAGACTGGCGCGACCCGACACCGGCAATTGTTATACCGTGAAGTTTTCTTAGAAATTGCTTTGTTAGAATCGCGTCGCGCTAGCCTGCACGAGGCTTTATTTGAACAGTAGGTTCCTCTATGAGTTTAGGAATCCAATAAGCAAGGATTTTTGGAAATTCTATTTCTAAATGTATGAAAATCCGTAATTGTTTAATATAAAATCTGTAAAAATTTGTATTAGGGGTTTCGGTTAAAAAATATGAAACAAGTTTCGGATTTTCCAAAATTTCCGAAATAGTGGATGTCAGTTTCTATGGAAAAGTCGTAAATCTACGTGAATGAAGTCGTTGGAAAATTGCTTGTTAATAATAAAGAAAATCCTTCTGTAACAAAGATAACTCCCACGGTATTAAAGCCTTTATTAACAATGCAAGTTAATGCTGATTAAATCCAATTTACTCAGTTGTTCAGAGTTGGACGCACACGCACCACCAATTATAAGCCATTTCAACTAAATGTTTTGTCACACGTGTAGGTATCTACTTAAGTGTTTTCTTCATCTCACCCGTCTCTGTAATTTTCTAATCAACTTGTCAACATTACAACATTATGTACATACTTTTCTATAATAGTAATAATAACCCAGTATCGTAGTAATAGAGATGTCAGCACACCTGACGGGGTCCGTTAGGACCGATGCCTGCCGGGGTTGCGGAATAGTCCGAAAGGGATACCGGGACCCTGGCAACAGGCAACTGAAGGAACACGGGTGGGTTTTAGTCAGTAAGAGTCTGACACGCCCTTCCGCTCCGCCCAGAGCGGGAGAAGTCATTTGATGATTTCCCACCCAAAAAAAAAAAAAAAAAAGTATCGTAGTAATATTTTTTTTCAGACGGCTCTGAGCTCATCTTGCCACTGCCAGACATCCTATAAAAAGATCTTGTAGAAACGGTATCGCTCTATCCCCTGAAAAAAGCAACTAGTATAGAAGTTTAAGGCAAACTTACTTGTCCATCTCGAGAGGGAGACCCTATAATTAGATTACCCATCTAGCGAGCAACCCGGAGCCAGGCGAGACTGGCTTAGCAAAAAAGTTGTGGCTACATCGGCACGCGAAGGTCGATGACCGGCGCCTCTGCTTAACTCGCTATATTATAAAACTGAGCGAAAGTCACGTAATTAATTCCCCTTGATTGCGCCACTTTACATCTCGGTGTCAAAGGGTTTAGGCCAAATTTTCTTGATACTCAGACCCAAATCCGCTTATATAACGGTTTTTATAGATGATAGCGATACTAAATTGATTTTTTTCTTATCACAACAAAAGTATTATGATGCTATGTACTATAGTTATGTTATCGAATAATACATCAATTTTGGCACGTGGGTCTCTATAATAGTCGGTCATTCAACATGATGGCAATTATCTTAAATAAATTTGCATTTCAAGTTTTAATAATTTATCTTCGAGTTATCAATACTATAGGATTATTCTAATTGAGATGTTTACAAACCGGAAACTCTGTTACGTAACAAACCCAATAATGATATTTATTAGGAATTTCCGTCCCCCACCTTGACTGCTAGCAACCTGCCTATGACATTCTATTTCGTAGTATTCACTGCTTTGACAGATTCATTACATAAGGTAATCAATTCTTATTAGATATTATCTTCATAGTTCGTGCGTGACGAACAATAATGATAACCTGGATTATGTATATTTTTCGACACACATATTAGACGTATGCAAAATTACACTTATTATTGAACAAACTAACACTTTTACTAAACTTTTTCCAAAGTCTAGACAAAGAAGCTAGTCAAATTTGCACAATGCTATTTGCACTTTCGAAAATCTGCAATTGAAACGTATCTACTAGAACAAATATAGCGGCAAACTAGCTTATTTAAATAAGCTTTATTCAAATCGGGAACATACTTGTGGTGCCCGACATTTTGTACAAATATTGATTGTTTGTTTAGAAATATCAATGATCGCTAAAAGTGGTAATCTTTTAATTTAAACCAAAATTCCTCGTCAAAAAGTTGCAAGCATATTTTTTATAAAATTCTTAGTATTCTTTACGCAAGTTACCTTACCTTAAATCTATAAATGATATCATCAATATACAAAATTCTCTGTAGAGAGAAGGTCTAATATTATGTAGGCATGATTCATGATACAGATGACGATTTCTCTTCGCCTATAGGGGGTCAAGGTCGCTCCATCCGTCTGGCACATTGATATACTTGTGTTGTTGACAGGGTTACTAGCACAAGCTTTATTTTCTGGAATCTCAAAAGATACCCCAAGGATTCCTGACGAAAGTAGTTCAAAAAAAATCATGAAATTAATGATAGGGCAAAGAACTCTTACAAATGTAAGCTTGATCCTTAATAACAACTTGTATAGACTTTTATGAATTGACTTTCTAGATCTTTTACGCTTAGATAATTTCTTCTCGTATGAGCAGAGTTCAGTTGTTACACCTCCTCTCAATGAAGCTTACTTTCTGTCTAGTCATGATTACATCGTTTTGAACACTTTCTATTTCTTATTATTGAGGAAATTAATTAGCTTAATAAACATGTGTATTATTAATCTATTCTGTGTGCGTTTTCCACGTTAAGACCTTCGACGCTATCTGCTAGTTACCGATCTATGACCCTAAGTATGCCCTTAGTGCGTGCCGAGGTCTCACCGAAGGCATTCGTAGTTACAACCCGTGGCGCCCTTTTCATGTCTCATTTTTATAGCGCATGCGACATTGTTCATAATAATTTTCCTCCATAATATCATCTGAAATTGTTATTGACTTGATAGCCTGTTTGACGATTATAGAATTTTAACTAGATCGAGATGCAGCTGGGCTATTGAAATAGCTACGAGGCTGCAAGTTATTTGCCGGGTGCAAGGCTTTAGATAGCTCCTTGGCTTGCAGGATAAAAATTAACAGACGCTTGTTAACATACAATTTGATCGTTTTGTAACGCTACGTGGTTTTAATGTGTTTTTTGTGAAAAGTAGGTCGCAGGTCGACCTTTGTGATGTACATTTCGGAATTGCAAAAATTCACATTATTCTGCGATTACTCTTAGATATTGCCACGTAAGTTTATTCTTGTAAAACGGTTAGCGAGTTGTGAGTGTAAAAGATATACTTGAAAGTATCAAGTTTATTTATATTATGTTTCTATACACAACAGCGAGATAAAACTAAAAAAAAATTTAGTAATTGTGATATAATAGCATTGGAGTATTTCAAATTACTAAAACAACCTTACCAATTGTGAATTTTGTTACGAAACTAGCTTTTGTAAATCCACCAGGCATTTTGTCTAGTATGCTAAATGTACCTACCTACCTACCTACAGAGATAGATATCAGGCTTCTTATGACTATCGTGCTCTGAGTCGTCCATTTAATTACAGTGCAAGGGTCCATCCGTGATTCTCTGGCGGAACAATCTTTTGAACAATAGTAATCATCATAGATCAATCAATTTTTCCAGTCACGAACGATATGAAATTATTGTGCAGACGTAGACGATGTTATCAGCTTTGAGCTTCTGAAAATCAAATCATCAGAAAATTATCTTGCCATTGAACACCTACCCAAGGTTCGTTCTAGGAAAACTAACATAGTATTGATCAATTAGTTGAATGGTAGATACTTTATCAATCAGCTTTACGCTGCCAATTGTTTCCGGTTAACAATTGAGACAAAAATATAACGAAATAAAAATAACCCAAATCCAATTTCGTGTGTCGATTTCACGTAAATAGATTAGTAATTGACGTAGGTAATTGTTTCTAAACTTTTCGCTTACAAACACACAAGGTTGCTGTACTAAGTTGCAGCAATTCTAAAAATATGATCGTTGAGAGTAATCGTGGCTCTTTTTACTGCTCACAGTTTACCGTTTTACAGCTGTACTACTTAGATACTATTTTTATATCAAGAGCCCGACGACCTCGCCCGTCTGTCGCGCGGGATTTGATGCAACACTATTGTCAGACCCCTACAGCTGTGTGTTGCAATCATTCAGTGAGAAATGAACCTGATTTATGCTCTTATTAGTATGACCATCATACTTGCAATTTGTCTTTAGACATAGTTTGTTCAAAATTCGTCCCGGTGTTACTGTACAAGTTCTGTTATTTCTATAAGGTGACAAATTATGATTCATTATTAGCAGCGGGGCTCATGTTAAAAGCGTTACTACAATAAGTTTGTCTCCGGCGCAGACGCCGTGAGCGTACGTCAATTGAATGCAGAATACTATTCATTCGTGCTAGTTGAGTCACCAAGCCGCTTTCTGAACACCCTACGAGAGCGATACCGGTCCTTTACACTCATATTGTCACATTACAAAGATAATCACAATGTACAACATAGGTAATGAAACACTCCTCAGATGGACAATTCATTAGCTTGTCAGCAATAAGATGGACTGTATTAATTACATTGTAACAATTTGTATTAACTCTTTTGTTGCTACTTGTATTAATTTTAATGGTGTCTTAATAGACTTTTTACATGCGTTTAACTTTTTATGTTTTTCTCTATATGAATCATATTTTTTACCTTCAATTTTGCTTAAATTGTATGTGCACACGTAATTTAACACTCCACGTATGCGGTTGTGATTATCAACCTTCAGTTATATTGATCGTAACTTCGATAACTCGCATATTTCTAAGTTTTTCAATGTTGTTACAGATGGTACTTCCGCAAAATAAAACGAATCGAAGCGGAGAAGAAATTGCTCCTTCCCGAGAACGAACATGGCGCTTTCCTCATCCGAGACTCCGAGAGCCGCCATAATGACTTCTCGCTATCAGGTAACAGTGACATCATAAAATGATTTATATTCTATTGATAATTTCCTAATAGGAAATCGTTTAGATAATATACACAGCAATATACAGCAATTATAATCATCTTGTTAGCTCGGAAAATAGAAGAATATTTATGTTATGTGGTACTGGTTGGCGATGATTCATACGTACGCCCTGTGGCACGTAGCACAGTGCTAAGTGCTATCCTGTTACAAACGCATCCAGCTATGCTGGCCGATTCGATCACGGTGCAAAACCGGTTAAAAGTTTTTCTAAGGCCCCTAGTGCAGGCGCCGTGGGAACAAAGACTGAACAACTGAATGACTGACTCGATATCTGCTAATTAGTATTGTTTATAAATGCAAGGCTTCAGCTACACTTTTTAACTATTTTTGAATTGCTCGGAGACATCATATTACATTCCAAACAAAATGCAGAGACGTGACAGCGGTCTTCTATAAGGGCGTATTAACGCAGACTCATGCAACCCAGATATTAAATTATATTTATTTAACATTTGCATAAAATACGGTTTACTGTTTGACTAGTTAAGTTTATTCTATATCATACAGTTTTGCATAAAATATGTTTGGTTTTTAGAAAACTATAAACGTACGTCATTATGCAAATAGCAATATTGTATTAACGATAATTGAATGCAGGAACATAATATTATATTGCTAGTCACTTACATCTTTCTTGTTCGTGCACAAGCACAGAAAATATTGCAGTAATAAAAAAACCATTCTCATATAATATATTCAAGATTCACCTCGAAAAATAGAAATCGACGTTTTCAGTAAGAGATCATTTCTTGAAGGAGGGTTACAATTGTTACAAAATGTAAAGATTAGCCGTGAAGGTAACGAGCAGCAAACGTACCGAAACTCTTAATGCACTTTGGTTTTTCCACAGTGATTATTATTATTGTTTTTTCCATGAGAAGTGATGGAAAATTGCGACAGACATTGTTTAGTGAAAAATACCATTCGTCATACCTAAAAACGATTTTGTTAAAACTCTGGCGCTTAGAAAAAAAAAAAATAAGTATTTTTTTTTTATTTTAGATTTGTCTTGAATTAATTACGGTAGAATTTTTAAGATTAGTAAAACAAAAAGCACTTAGACTGGCTTGAGTCTGCGTTTTTATATCCAGTAAATGCATGTAAAAAATTATACATGGTGACTTACAAGTTATTCTTGCAGGAAAAAAAAACAGATCACGTGATGAGAAAAAAAAACTATTTCATAATTGTTACAGGAAAAAATTAAAGGAACTTAAACAAGAATAAATCAAAGTATTCCAAAGGTCTGCGTCTGCGCCAAAGGAATCTTTTAATTTATTAATTGAATTTTCTTATATCGGAATTATTGCGCGTTGATATAATCTAGAGCAGTAGGCGCGCGACAATGTTACATCATTATTGTAACATCAAGGACGTTTATCTGCTTTTTATTCTAGCGGTTTCTTAGAACATAATTTATGTAATAAATATCGAATACCTTTGTTGGATTCCAACATTGCCAGCTAATCGTTTTAAAGAACAATACCTATTTCTAAAGAACATTGTTCTGTGTCCTTTTTTAGAACGCAGATTTTAACCACAGAATCGTTAACGTGTACTCCATAAATACGAGCTCTCTTATTTCTGCAGTCAATCTTCATTAGGTCCGGTTTATGCCTGTTAAACCCGTGTCATTAGTTGAATAAGTAATTTAAGCAATTTATAAAGCCAATGTGATACAGCTTACTAAATACGATCGATATTTCTACGATAAAGTTCGATAAAAGTATTATTTTTATAGTATTACATGCCTAATCCGTTTAAAAAATTGTAAGCCTCATGTTGACGATTTTCCGGGAAAAATGTTTTATCTTTACCTAATGCGTCGTTCATTACAATTTGAAGGTGAAAGCTGTTTTAGATTTACATATTTGTTGAATTTAAATAATTATTATTTTCTTAACAAAATACTTGTACGAAGATGCTGCGTCACACATCGACCATTTTCCTACACATTGTGTCGTTTTATCCATTGTTTTCCAAAGCAGAACTCTTTCCACTTGAATTCCTGCTCATATTTGGGCCACAAAACGGGTATGGCCCACATTTCGAGACGCTGTTCTATATTTAACTTCAATCGATACCCCACCTGGCTAACACGGGGAAGTGTGCTAATATTATCTCTAATATTTACAGCGGATAGCTATGAATATGCGAATATTAATTATGTACGAAGGAAAATAGAAAAAGGTCAACCTATGTAAATACAAAAATGGAAACAATTTATATTTTACAAGCTTTTATATTTGTAACAAAGAATTCTGTGCGTGGTTTTGGAATCACTTTCCTACGAGTGTGCTGTTCGAATAAACTTTCACAATCGAACGTCAGGAGATGCATTTATATATTCATGTTTTAGAAAGAGCTGTTGCCTATCATTAGGGTATATCACTGACCATTTATATCTGCATATTGAATTAGCTTCACGAGCTCCTAAATTGCTCCCTCATAAAAACCCGTTGTCAGTACGCCTAACCTATAAAATTATATTTCTATGTTACAATGGGTGTCGCATAAATTTTCCGACTGCTTTCTCAATCAACGAAAGTGAAGTTTCGATTCTTTCACTTCAACAAATTAAAATTTCACGTAGAACGAAGTTATACGTACTTGCTAACGTGCGAATTCGGATATTGTTGACAGTGCTTAGTTTGTCTACTGATCTTCGCAGAACTGTGTAGTTTAGTTTTCTATATCTCGCACTTTAAGTGCTAGGACTCGTTTATTTGAACATGACTCAGATTCACTGTTAGTACTTTACCGACGCTATTGGCAAAACTAAAATAGAAGTATTTAATGGCCTGTTTAGATCAGCCGATATGAATCGTAGTGAAAATCTCCAGAAAGGCTCGCGGGCGGATTGCGTACTTATACTCCAGTCCTATCCTAAGGACACTTTCGGAACGTCACCCGTTGGCCTTGCACATGACGTTTTAAACTTAGTCGTCATAGGTGAGATTAATCACGTTCTAAAGTATAAATGCGAGTTATCGGCTAACGCAAGTGAGCTATAAGTTTCATCATTTAACAAATCCCAAAATAAATATTTTCAATGCAGTATTAACTGGATTTTTAAGGCGTATAAGATATTTGGTGTGCTTAACATAATACCACCAATTTTTATTCGAGTTTTTATCGATAAAATGTCATGTATTCATTAATAATTATTAAAGAATGTACTAATAGAACGAGTTATGATAATCAGGTCTCATTTTCAGACCACCAACTTTTTCTCCTGGGTTTATTTTATCATCTTTAGAATAATTATTTGTTAGTAGTACCCAGTAGCATTCTTAATACCATTAATACCTTAATCCCAGTAGCATACTTAATAGTTGACACGGACGAAGAAGATATTATGAGTATGGAGCCTTACGGAGTGCCTTTAAGAGAATCAAGAAAAGCGACTTGAATTTGTACTTTAGTATACCTACCTACACTGTATACAGGATGAATTTTCCAAGTGTGCATATTTGGCCAAATCCGGTTTAGTTTTTATCAAAATCGGGCTCGTGACTCCTTTGGGTTTTTTCCTCTATTTCTTATGTTTGCTCTACTTACTATATTTCAAAACGATCAAATATAAAATAACCAGTATTCAAACTAAACTAAACACGGACATAAGCAATGAATTCCATTCTTGATCTTACTTGGTGGTAAGCAAAGAAATATAATAGACCTAGAAGAGAGAGTGCAAGGTTCATTAAGCAAATTAATCTTACACACATGCATTTACAAAAAGCTTGTAATAATATTATGTGATTAAAACTCAATCAAATCACGTTAAGATGCGGACGTTACACGGCTTTCTAGTTCTGTTTTCTGATTCATCACGTACTTATCGTAACATTAGAATTACTTCAGCAAAATCGAAGTCCGATAACACTGTTGTAATAACTCGATTCGCGTTTTATTTCCTATTTTTTTGTTGAATACAGCATTTTTCTGCTATATATAAGTTTTATTTACATTTTAATGCTTGCATAACAAAAATAAAATAGAAGAGACATCCCAGCGAATTCTAAACTTGCTGATTTTAATGAAAACGTGATTAAACGTCAGCTCAAGATTACCTTCATCAACTGAATCGAACTGTCAAAATTGACGCGATGATTCTGAGAACTTCACCCATTAATTATACAGCGTCTGTATTCTTGTGGTTTAGCAAGGTCGAGATGCAAGTTGCTCGACCTAAGATAAGTATGACAGACCCAAAAACCTCATATCTGAGTCCCGATAAAGAATAAGTTAGCTCTCTTTGCGACTTCTTAGAATTAAAACTTTCTTTTTGAGACATTTTGATGGATATACTGTTCTTATTTCTGTTAAACTCGTTGGTTCGCCACTGTGGCGCTACGTTGATGACTGGCTCTATAATTCATTTGTAACTTAACACACAGCTTTTGCAGCGTTTTAAAAAGTATTATGACTTCTAAATAAGCTTTACAGAGTAAATTCGCTTTTAAATGAAATTTTGCGTTAACTGCGACTGATTAATAACCGAAAATATTGATCATCCTCGTCTTTAATTAATTCTACACATTATGACATTACATCAAACTTACAAAACATTTAATTCAGTATAAACATTCGTACTCCAGTTTTACGCAATTTGTATTGCAATAAAATGCAAATTAATGAATATTTGTTGTTCACAGTGCGAGACGGAGATACGGTGAAGCATTACCGCATCAGGCAGTTAGACGAGGGCGGTTTCTTCATCGCCAGGCGCACCACCTTCCGTACGCTGCAGGAACTTGTGGAGCACTACAGCAAGGACGCTGACGGCCTCTGCGTGTCACTCAACAAGCCCTGCGTACAGGTACGTCACGGTGTTCAAGCACTTCTCCATCATCGTCTGCATCTTAAAGCATATTGTAACCGTCGACGATTTACATAAGCATAGGATGTTCAGGTATCCGGTAAGGTCATTCCCATTTCGTCCGTTTCCATTCCCTGGTAATCGTAGATTGAATGCACGTCGTAAATTCAAATCTAATTCAATTCCCGTTTCTTATCCATAGTCAACAGTTTATTACTAGAAGCCTTATTAAAATTGTAAAACAGTTATTCTACCAAGTGTGATCTGACATTCTTTCCGAATGCTTAATGCCACATACATACATAACAGTTGAGCTTGACCCGACCTTCCTACGATGCTATAATAAATGATTGAACTCAACATTTGACAGTAACGCACAATCATGGAATCATAGTGTTGTCAAGTCAAGGTCACGTGACCGAAATAAATAACAAATCTCATGAAAAATATTTATTTATTATAACGGAGCCGCATAAATTGCAAAATTCAATATCGGGACGGCTATAAAATTTATGGTTTTCGCCGGGTCAACCTTTGTGCGCCGCGTGAGAAATATTACAAGGCATTGAACGAGCTCGAGGATACTTTAAATTCACCGAAGGACTCGGCTTTTCTCGGACAAAGAGCATCGTCATATTTAAGTTATTTAAACCGGGTATGTATGTACGGCCGCCGGCCGCGTAAGTGCCATTAACATTTTCAAACTTTTATTTATTATATTTTCCGGCATGTACTCGAGCATTTCACAATGAATTGAGGAAAGAACTTTTATACCTCAAGTGCTATTTTCTTAAGCTACATTTTATATTTTAATGCCACGTGTCGAAGCGAATTATAATTTAGCTTTGCGTCAGTAGCCGATTTAAAATTAACAATGCTCCGCTCATTGCAACACGTGTAAATTCCATTTTGATTATAATTGTATAGATATAGCGCACCATCACGTAATTAAATATGCGAGCTTTATGGATTCTTTCTTAATGACGTTTGCGAGGCGTTATCATTTGTCACTGTTTCGTTGTTTGTTTATCCGTATAATTGGTGTTATGTTACAACATGCTTGCAATTTATGTGTTTAAAATGATGGTGGAATATGATTACGCTATTAATTAGCATATAAAGCGTCAAAAATTTGCTGTTCCAGTTTCGCGATCGACCTACCGCCAAGGCCGTGAAGGCACTTTCGTTACGGACGATGCGTACATAACACAACACACTTGACGACAACTCTTTGTTGTCAATGTTTTCCTCCGTTACAATGGAATCACGTAAACACTAAACATTTTTTTTTTCCTGTTTTATTGTACCTTGGCGCGATGTCTCTTAATCCTAAATCTAAATAAGTTAGTCACTAGGTCGATACGTCCTTAATGCTGTTGTCGTAAATAATTAAATACAGTTTTGGCGACCACGAGTTATCTCATCGGCAACTGTGTGGGAACATCACTAGGATTTACAAATATTTGTTTCAAAATGGAATGAAATTTGATGTGTTACGTAACTGTTTATTAGAAGTGCATTTAATATAATAAAGCCTTCATTAATAATTCTAGAATTATGTTGACACCTTTTCAATGGGAAATAATTTAAGCTGAAACTATGTAATAGTTGAATGTTGAGTAACTTGCTAAAACTTAGATATTATTAAAAAAGTTTTCAGACCGAAAAAAGTGAAGTAACAATTAACGAATTATTTCAGAAAAGTTCTAATGGTCGTTTTATCATTATATCACACAAAATTGAGCAGAAATCTATTTTAATAATAATTGTAGATAGGTAATCTACTATTATTTCTAACTCAGAAACGAGTTTATAATCTCGACATAATCAAAGAGGGTTTAGTAAAAAAAGATGGTAATTTCGACCTTGCGAGGTCGGTAAATTCTAAACCCGATTACTTACTGGAGAACCTTCAATGATGAATTGTTTTTCACACGAATTTTTTCAACGGAGCTGCGGAGGTTATTTATGCCATTCATACCCAAAAACCGCTCTGGAAATGCATGCTTCACGCTTTATGAATGGCAATGCAATTAAGTATGTTATCAAATAAAACCTACCTATAAAATAAATCGAAGTGACGTCAACCAATTATAACGAGGGCTATTGTTCATTTTGTGTCTCGTTTCAACAATTGTGTTGAATTTTCTAATGAGCCATTTGTTCCTTATCGATACAATGTGCCGATCGAAGCATCGACACACCGTACGGGCATCGATACTCGATTACACATGCACTTTTAATAAAATAGTCAAATCAATTAATTTACATACATTGTTAGCTGTTACAAAATGCCATTAAAATAGAAAGTTATGTAAAGTGCAGTATCGTACACGGCTTCAAATTATTTTGTAATTTTATTGCTTTCGTACCAACGCGGGCAATTGTACTGAAGTAGTATGAAAATAAAGCTGCCTTGTGCATCGAAACAGTCGCTGCCGTATGTTAAAGTTCAAGGTCGTATTCATGAACTTTAATTTTACAAAGACAAACCAAATGACTAGATAATACAAGTACAACCATTTATTGTATTGTAAATTAGCCTCATTTGCTCGAGCCTTTGTAAAGCTGATACCTGTCACAGGTTTGTTAAAACACCTTCGGCGATTAAACAAGTCTTAATATTAAATTCAAGTACGTTAACTAGCCATTTGTGTAATAATATGTAATGTTTGACCTACGCAAGTGACGTAATGAAAATCGCTCGTATGTAGCAGTGCCCCCTTCACTCTCTACCTTATCGGTGTACTGTTAGCATTTGCGGAATTTCATTGTTTCCATACGTTTATTTATACTCACCATTTCTCGGCGAGCATGCGGTTTAGTACCTCGTTTCAGACCCCTAGTACATCCGAGACCTCAATATTTTAATCACTCAATTCTAAGCCTAACGTACGTTGATTTTATGCTAAAATTGTCGTGATGCATACGCATGATGAAGTAAAAAATTGTTTCACGATTATCCTCCTAAATATTATGAGAAAATATCCGCACTTAGCTCTAAGAACCTTTAACCATCTAAGCCTTCTCAGAAATCCAATCACCTATCAAATACCTAAGTGTTAAACGACCTAATGTGCCCTTTTATTATTCCTAACGTCACGATATCGTGCACGTCCACGTCCTAAAAAGTACGGAAATTTAAAAGCGTTTTCATATATTTCCATATATTTTACTTCCCTGTGCTATCGTGAGTCCCGTGGACGTCCACGTTATTATCGTCTCAAAATTATAAATTATATATTTAATAACGCACAATAGGTAATTTTGAATCATTCATACTTTTTGCATAATAATAATTAATGGTATTAATTTATTATAACTTGTTTTGACGTTTGCTCCTTGTTACGAGAGCCATCATTCAGTTGTGATTTCACTTCTAACTCTGTTCAATATGATTGATTGTGTAATAATCATATATCACTTTCTGCAATCGGTTTATCTGCGTACCTATTACATCAACTTCAAATACATAATATATCAACTTGTATTTCAATGCTTAAATCTGACGTTTCAGATGTTTTTGCAGTATGTTGTTTCCCTATGATGACAAAGCGGAAGAGTAACCAATTTAGCAGTTAGTATTTGCATTTATATTACAGGATGGATCATTTCAAATAAGGTATCATGTCTTAGTAACGCGCGTTTAATAGTATGTGTAATCGGGTTTTTGTTAAGCGATAAAGGCACTACAACATTGTTATAGATTTGTGACGTGTTTCAGCGTATGTTAATGTGGTTGTAATGACGTTGGAGCGTTGATTAAGTATTTCACGCCGTTCTTCAGATTGTCAACAAGTAACACGTTGATTTGCTCGTGGTCTCTATTTTTACCTCAAATTCCAACATAATATTCCAACATTATTGAAACATTTTTAAAGTAATAATCAAGCTAGTTTGTATTCAAACAATACTTTTTGATTTATTTTGTAAAAACCAGTTTATGAGAGCTTATCATGAGAAGGTTGAATTAATTAACGCTAATATCCTCAAATCAGATTTGCTAGTATTTCTCTAATTATTTCGATTAAATAAAAATCAAGTCATTTATTCAAATTAGGCTGCGAATCAGCACTTTTCGAACGTCAAATTTACATAAGACAGTCCCCCAAAACGCCCGCCCTTCACATTACTAGATTAAATACAATAAGCATAATTTTGCTATGTACTATTGTATTATAAGTTACTAGCTGCGCCCCGCGGTTTCACCCGCGTAAGTCTCGATCCCGTGGGAATATCGGGATAAAAAGTATCCTATGTTTTAATCCAGGCAATAAACTATTTGTTTGCCAAATTTCATCCAAATCCATTCAGTAGTTTTTACGTGAAATAGTCACAAACATCCATCCCTCCATCCATCCATACTTACAAACTTTCGCGTTTATAATATTAGTTAGATTAGTTCTACACTGACGCCATCACTTGCTATCATTGGACGTCATAATAATTGCAATTTACTATTTTAATTAACGTAACGATTTTAATTTACAGATGTCATAAACTTACGAGGCTGCATTTAACGTCACCAAATAGTTAATGAAACGTAAAAATACGTAGTGATTCCAATTTACGACATTAAGCAACGTAGTTTTAGTAATTAAAACGGTTTCTTTTTACTAGGTAGAAACTGCAGGTTTTTTTGAGGCAACATGTGCGCTTGCTTAGGTATTTAGCACCGGGCTCCTCCGCAACATGACTAAACAATGCATTGCCACATCAGCTAAATATTCTTTTCGAAATTGTCAATGAGGTTGCCACTGTGTAGCATGCGGTAATACCCTTAGCCTTGAAGTGGTGCTAACGCAACACCACTTTTAGCTCAGTCACCCCTTAAAATAACGGTGGTTCTAAAGTACATCTCGAGTATGCATTGTATAAGGGTCGTAAGTATTTGCCGAGCATGTATTGTATAAGCGATCGAGTGGAGCGTGACAGGCACACCAGACCGACGGTCGCGGTCGTTGGACAGCACCAAAGTCTCATGTTACAAACGCACAACGCGGTGTGAATTAAAAATCACAACACTACATAATAACGCACGGATTTAATGCCTTTTGGAATTGAGCGGCACATTGTCTTCAGTGTAGAGTCGACAAAACAGGACAAGATTAAAGTAAACCTGAGTTGATCAATTTTGATTTCGAAAAAGCTCTTTTTCTTAACTCACTATAAAAACTCGTTATCAGTATCAATTCATCATAACATCACGCCTATATTCCCTGAAGGTTTAGGCAGAGGTGTAACTACCTATAGTACAACCACATTTCGCCAGATAAGATAAAGTCCCATGTAATAACCGGGCCCAGGCCGGGCCCCGGGCCTTCAACTGGGCAAATCCAGACTCCGAGCTGCTACTGAGAAATTCCTGATGGAAAATCTCAATAACACTGACCGCCCCGGGAATCACATCCAGGACCTCATACTCAGCAGTAGCGCTTGCGGACCACTCGACTAACGAGGCAGATCATTATCAATACCTTTTCAGATTTTAATGTAATATTTCACCCTCTCACAGAGAGGAGGCCTGTGTCCCAGCAGTGGGAACGTTATAGGCTGATTATGATTTCAGTCTTAGCTAGAAAAACCTAAGTATATCTTAAGCAAAGTAATAAGTACTGCTACGCTCATCATCAGTAATTTACTGAAGACGTAGTTTTCAGCTAGCCAACCTGAAGGTAATTTTCCGATGGGTTGTCACTGCCAATAAATGCATACTAATAACCCTGAGAAGCCCTGTAATTTTCTGTAACTCTATACGATTGTAAGCCATTATTTATGTACCTATTGTGACTGCGTACCCCGCAGTGGGCGCGTGCATTAAACCTTGACGCCTCGTGTCGCCTCACAGTCTGACACTCTTGTCACTCCATAGTCAATACTAAATCTTTAGACAAGACTCACTTACATATCGTTACAACACCTTTTACCCATAAACTCAGTCTACCAATAAAAATACTATCTATTGTTTGCATTATAGAAGAAAACAGTTACTAATTACACCTAGACTCGTTTCCTGCAAATTTTATTCGTTTCCATTTCTACCTGACAATAACTAACACTAGAAATGTAGTTATTCCATTGTTTTGTAGAAAATTAAAACTGATAGTACAACGTCGACCCACACGTTTAGGATAAAGAGTGTGCCTGTCAATGTCAAGTTAATAAAATCTGCAGATTATAACATTCCATTTTCAGCTGCTTGTCTCATGATCAGCGTAAGAATGACTCTCATAAGGAATATTCATGATTTTAAATCGAATCGTATATTCTCTATTTTAGCCAGTTTATAAAATTGCCAGCATATTTCTCCGGTGGCTCTTGTAAACTAGTATTCAAGAGGTATCGACCGAAAACACAGGACAATAACTCTGGGATCCCTCAAGGGACAATTCTGTCTCCTGTCTAGACAGGAATCCGCGATGAATAGTCGTAACAAACAGGGAAGAAAAACATTAATGAAAGTGTTACAAGTTCACTTAAAAAACGAATTGAAAGAAGTTTTATGATTACATAACATACCTTTTTTGCTGTCGGTACGGATTACTCATTCATGTCAATATTGTATTCAGATCTTGATCGAACGCGAATAATCTATGTGTGACTTCTGTCTAATTTGCTTCGGGTATCCTGACAGTTTGGAGTCTTGTTTGTTTTATTTGAATATGGCTTCTCTACACAGTTTCCTTTCCACGAATACCTTTAAATAATAGTATTTCCAGTTAATAATCCAAGGTAATAATCTCTGAAAGTACAAATAACAAGCGTTCTGCCTTATAATTTGAAGAGGTTACGTAAAACATAATATGATCTAAACACTAGTGAGAAACGAACTAACAACTGAACCGACCGATCAGAATAATTACATGAAACTACTTTAATTGGATGACAATCGTCATTGTTACATTTATGATCCATTGTTTGAGGCAAAAAACTTATTAATAGGCTATATAATCACATCATTCAGCTTCGTTGTAAGATTCCGTTATTATAAATCAAGTAAAAATTCAAGTCCTGAAAACTAAACAACCGTAATATTGTATATAATTTTCTTAAAAATTAACTACAATATTATTGCAATCAGATTCGCTTGTTGACGCAGACACCGACACTGTTGTTCGTTGCCACAATGCATTACGAAGAAATAACATCATTATAGTTGCTTTTACGAATGCTTTGGAATCGGATGGAGTCGGTATCACCCATTTTACTGATAATAGTAATGCCAAAGACGTCATAATAATTATAACTACAAGTTAATTTAGCTATAAACAGATTTTATATTTCATAATTTGTTCACAGATCGAGAAGCCAGTTACGGAAGGTCTGTCTCACAGAACGCGCGATCAATGGGAAATCGACCGTTCATCGCTCAAGTTCGTTAGAAAACTAGGGCATGGCCAGTTCGGCGAAGTATGGGAAGGTCTATGGAACAACACTACTCCAGTTGCCGTAAAGACACTCAAGTCCGGCACTATGGACCCCAAGGACTTCCTCGCTGAAGCTCAGATCATGAAGAAACTGAGACACAACAAACTCATCCAGTTGTACGCAGTGTGCACTCTTGAGGAACCAATCTACATCATCACTGAACTGATGAAGAACGGATCTCTATTGGATTACCTACAAGGTAAACCTAAAATAATATTAAATATAGTTATCAACAAAATTAGAAATTGCGAAAACTGATAACTAACTACTGATAGATTTATAAAAACGTGTATAATATCAGATGTAATTTCAAATTAAGTTTTGACAACATCCGAGGCTAAAAATTTAACAATGTTCATCAATTTATCAATTTGTTTGTTTTTTTTGTTTTTATACAGGCAAAGGTCGTTGTCTGAAACTGCAGCAGCTTATCGACATGGCTGCGCAGATCGCCGCCGGTATGGCATATCTCGAATCACAGAATTACATACATCGCGATTTGGCCGCGAGAAATGTTCTTGTTGCCGATGCTAACATCGTGAAAATTGCTGACTTTGGCCTCGCTAGGCTTATCAAAGTAAGTTCTATCATTATTTAGGTATTTTTTATTCTATAACCTACAATGACGAAATTCTACAGTTCAATTACCTGTTAGGTTTTCCTGTATATACCTGTATCTACTTATTTAAGGAAATGCGTAATATTTTTATTTTATTTTCATGTTAAGTACACAAGCAAGCTGTTTTACCCTACCACAGGTTATGCAATTGTGGTTTTCCATGAGTGTGACTCATAGAATTCTTATATATTTTCCCCCTCAAGAACAGCCAGTTAAATTAATGTATTTGATTAGAACAATGAGTAATAAATAATGATAAAAGTGCTTGCGGTTGACGAAACAATTTCACATCACTCAAGTCTCAAAACCACTTTTACCTGTTGGTTTTTAAAACGATTTTTTGCTTTCTTTTTAAATATATTTTCATAAATTAATATAAACTTCCAAAATTTTTGAAGAAGTTTTGAATTCCATTGATGTTCATTGGACTTAGGTATCAAAATAAGAAGAAACAAATATAAGACATGCGACAGACAAACGTACATGGCCAACTGCATATCTCACTACATTGTTGTTTCAAATACAAATGTTATTCCGTTAAAACTAAATATGGGTGTTCCGTTAACAGGAAGACGAATACGAGGCTCGCGTGGGCGCCCGGTTCCCCATTAAATGGACAGCGCCCGAGGCGGCCAACTACAGTAAATTCTCCATAAAGTCAGATGTCTGGTCGTTCGGCATCCTCTTGACTGAGCTCGTCACTTATGGCCGAATACCTTATCCAGGTGAGTGCTTCGACTTTCGAATAACCGTAGTATTTGCAAGCTGTTGATGATGTTGCATTTTTCATCTGTTTTGATTTGTTTACGATTTATGTTGACTCTTTTTCGAGTGGTGCTTTTGAGTTGTAGTTTTTGGTAACCCTTTCTTCAAGTGAAATTGTTATTCAAGGATTTGTTTGATTAAAATTTTAAAGCTGTCATTATTGAATTATACTTCCCTTCCCATCTTTAAAGTAGTACGACAAGAGGTTCAGTTATATTAAAACATACTTTTCTCAACAGGAATGACGAACGCCGAAGTCCTCCATCAAGTTGAGCACGGCTACCGCATGCCGTGCCCACAGAACTGTCCCGCCGCACTATACGAAATCATGCTCGAGTGCTGGCACAAGGATCCGCTCAAGCGACCCACCTTCGAGACCCTGCAGTGGAAGCTCGAGGACTTCTTCACCATGGACAACTCCGAGTACAAGGAGGCTTCCGCCTACTGAGCCCGGCCCTCCCTGCCGCCCCACCGACACGCACACTCGCATCATGTAAGTGTCATCATTTTGTGAACTCAGAATCTTTTGATATTAAGACACCGGTAGGCTGCTGATGTTGGATAAAGTTCGTTTTTTAATCCCAGATAGTAATTTGCCATTTCAAATCTGTTTGTTTTTTCATTTTAGATTTTGACTTTTGCACTTGTCAAATTACTATCGAGGATTAAAAAACGAACTTAGATAGGATTCTCTTTTTAGCACGCCAACAAAGAACTTCACAAAAAAACAAGCGACTTAAAAAAATACTAGAAGTGACAAAAAATAACTTTAATTTCGGATCTCTTTAGTTTTGTGTTTTCGTTTTTAGCCACCGACTTCCGAGATACTCCTCCTTTATTGTCGGTTAGAAAAGAACAGGAAGATCTTATCGCAATGATGAATGACCGAATTTGAACCTCGCTTGTCCACAGACTCCAGGCCTGTATCACATGCCGCCAGAGCGCCAGATGCTGCACAACAGTCAGTCAATGCAGTATCTACAGAAGCACCCAATGGCGCAGACGAGCATCGGACAGATGCAGGCGGCGCACCAAGCGAGTATACAGCTGCAAGCCGCACAACATCAGGCAAGCTTGCAAGCCGCACAGCATCAGGCAAGCTTGCAAGCCGCACACCAGGCTAGCTTGCAGGCCGCGCATCAAGCGAGCTTGCAAGCTCACCAGGCGAGCCTGCAGGCTGCGCATCAGGCGAGCTTGCAGGCCGCGCATCAGGCCAGCTTGCAGGCCGCGCATCAGGCCAGCTTGCAGGCGCACCCAACCAGCCTGCAGCTGTCGGCGCGGCCGCTGTGCGCGCACCACGCGCGCCACGCGCCGCCCGCCGCCTACCGCGCGCCCTGAGCGCCGCGCGCCTCGCCAGCTGCCACAGGCCCCAGTCGGTAGGACGCCCGTTTTCAGTAGCAGGGATTCGTACATATCCATCTGTATAGATTTGGAGTCGTGAGCGAGTGATGACGATTACGATTTTACGTTTGATGATACGAGCAGCGATGTGCAGGACACGCGCCTTCCGTTACATTCCCTTTTATGATTGACGGAGTATAAAACTCCCGCTCATAGATCCTTCCACGAAAATCAGTTCTACTGGTGACTAATGATCACTATGATGTTTGAACCCTCACGAGAGAGTTCATGATTTTATTATTGCAAGACGAAGCGAGTACGAGATATATGCGAATTTGAAATGACGACGTAGTCGTAATTTTATTACTCCTTGATCGGTAATAAGTTTAGTTAGCCTACGATTTCTAAATGTATTTAGCCATAGGTTAACATTTACGATTCTTCAAGTATTAAATAAGCCACTTTAGAGTGATCACTTACGATATTATTCGAAAATGATGAAGTAAGCTATTAGGAGAGTGTACACTGAGTACGTCTTAATAATTTTCTCAAATACAGCAATAATATGAGTGACATATCAGCGCTTTATTCATTTTCACGACGCTTCAGAACATCGATATTACATTGAGCTATTTATTGGCGTCGCGTGGATCGCTTCTTACGTCATTTCTCTTGCAATCAAATAAAATGTGTTCTCTGCTTCGCTGCATTTGTTTTACTCGATTTATAAATGTTAAGGATACATTTCAGGCTCTATGAAAAATCCAACGTAGTTAATATGTTCAAGTTCGAGGTAAGAGGCTATATCGTATAAAATTAACTGCGAAAATTGGTTTCGTCTTCATAATCACATTGGAATGCTTGTGGCGCTATGGTGTAGCAGTCGTGTCGGTAGCTGGTACAGCGACGATAGGCGACACAGTGCAAGTGTGTGTCAACAGGAGGAACTTTAGGCTCGGCAGGGAATTAAATTATCGAGCGTCTAGTACGCGTTTTGTAAGGATTTACGTTATGAAGAGACGCATTAACAGATTAGGTATTTTCACCTTCGTATACCATGTTTAGTAGAATAACGATGTTGGTGATAGATGCCAAATAATCCTAATAAAGAACTGAATTTTATATACATAATTAATTGTTCTGAGGGTATTTAGACGTTAGGATTTATTTAATTTAAGCTGTTCTAAAACATAATTAATGGAACGCTATTCTTAACTATTTATATAATTGTAACGATGACATTTATACACTTCTTATCTCGCGAAGTTTAGTTTTCTCGTAATCATTTTAATATTTATCATGCTCAAGAACTTAGTAATTTTATTTGAGTGTATCAAAATATTCATCCAAAACTGATATTTTATTTGTGCCAAGACTTTTAGTTTAAGTTGAAAGTGGCCACATTGTAATCTAAATTGTATCGACACAAACTAATTACGTATTTAACCATTTACTTTAAAGCTAAGATATAATTGGCCTAAGTAAATAAGTATTTTTGAATGTGTAAGTTTTGTATCCTAACTTATTAGACTAACGTAGTATATATATTAGATATTTTCAATTATATTACTGAATGTCAGGCGTAAATATTCTCATTCGTTAAAACTGCACATTTTTATTGAAAATGTCACAGTTATGTGCAATATTTATTGATTTCAAACCCGGTGCTTTGTGTATTTGTATTCTACGAAAGATTATAAAATATTGTAAACTTACATCCTCAGAACATTTAAAGCAACTGTTGATGTAAGCTTGAAACGTTAATTGTATAATTTGATAATAAATTACTAATACCAATAACAGTACAACAATGAATTGTTGTCGTGTACATTGAACTTTCCACAATTTTTAACTTGTAAATAGTACCAAGATTAGTATTGGTTTTAATGGAAATAAGTGATATTAGAATGTTGGTATTACGGTGTAAGTGTGCTGCTTACTCAGGTCCACTGACTCGATCATTCCAATTGGATCAGGCAATATACTAAAATCGACAAATAAACAGAGTTAGGCATTACAAAGATGATATTCTTTATATCACGATAAAATATTAAATACAACTTTATCGCACAAATATACATTCGTATCCTATTTGTAAGGTGCGTGAAATAATTGCATTTGTACGTCACAAAATATTGTATGGTCTGTGACGAGTGACCGTGTCATGATTGTCCAGGGCTGACCTCATTCATTGTTGGCATTTTTTGCTCGTCGTAATCATTTTCTGGAGGTCAGTTTTACACACACGTCAAATTGGCGCGTCACTCGTTGCCAAACTGTTTTCTCACTGCACTGTGGATAGAGCACGATTATCTAGGATCAAAAATTATATTAATTCAATTTTTACTTAAATGTTAAAACACAATCAGTGTTCACGATTTTCTCTACAGAAATGTGTCCACCAAGTATTAATATTAGAAATCATACGATCTTATTTCACATAATTAATTAATTCCAACGTTATTTTTTTGTTTATTCTCATGTATTATTTCTATAATTTATTTCTTCGTAATACGTTAAGTTTTAGCTGTATGATACGCTTTAGGCTTTATGCTTTATTGAATGGCTACGTCCGCTACGTCTATCCCATTATGTATGTACATGTACGGCAATATTATCAATGTATTCAATAATTTTAATTATTAGTTAGCCAATTTTAAGTATTTTCTTAAAAGTTTCGCCATCACAATTATGAAGAGATCAATAGAACGAATAGTTTTAAGCTATGTGAATGATGTATGTTAGAATATAAATATTTAACTAGAATTTATTTAGTAACTGTTGCTGTGTTACACGACATTTATACTGCGGTCTACGGTACTGTACAACTGTACCAAGTGTAAATGTATCGGCGATTTAGGGTGAAGTCATAAATTTCAAGTACGACTGATGATAGTTGATACTATTTGACATGTGAACTAAGGTCTTATTACCTCCGAGTATCAATTAAATCTATTTTAGTTTATTCTCGTGTACCAGTATTGTTACACTGCCATAACTATAAATTGCATGGCCGTTATACTCTCGGCCGTTGTTAAAATGTTATCCCCTTTAGATGTTTGATATCCAAACCTTTATAGTGAAGATCTTATATGACAGTGTAATCCTAATACTGGTTTTAAGTACGGTTATTATAATGATTACTATATTTCACTTATTTGTAAAGATTTTTTTTAACACAACAATAAATATAAATGTGAAATACTTTTTGTTTTATTTCTACACAACGAAACAAAGCATGAGCTCAATCCAGTATATTGTTCAACTTGTTGCGTACATTTTTAATTCTATGCAAATATTCAGTAGTAAAAATGTTTTCTTTTATTTTACAAAGCGAAGATGCGTCAGTTTCCAGCCTGCTAATTATTTGTTCTATTTCATTGGTGTTGAGTTTTGCTTTTTTGCTCGCAGGCTCTGCATCGTTCTCGGCGTCAAATAGCAAATCGATATCAACAAAATCGAAATTATTACTCGATGATTTCTGCATGTTCACGGAGGCTGAATCGATGAAGTTATCGACATCCTTTAGGCATTTGTGACAATATTTAAGGTCTGTTGTGTAAAGTAAATGTTCCTTGATGTTAACGCCCTCTTTTTTCAATATTCCATGTCTTATAAAGCAACTCCAGGTGTCTCTCAAGGAGTCGTCTTCATTGATTATCTTAGAAACTATTCGCTCCAGAGTATTAGTTCTATACTTCCTTAGCATATTGAATAACTTATTCTTAACAGTCAAATCCGTGTCTTGAAATAATTCGCTAAATGCTCGAGTAAGCATAGCTTCCACGAGATGGATATTCATATCATATGTTTCAAAATTCGCGAATTTACATAGAATATTAATCAATAGTAATTTCAATTCTTTACACCCTGACTGGACAATTTGCGAAATAATGTGTAGAACCTAAAATCGTAAAATGATTTAGTTGAAGAACTTATTACATAAAAACATGCGTAAAATGTTTCAAAGGGCCATAACTAATACTCCTTTACTGATACGAATCTAGTACAAGGTTAAATAGAACAAAAACATGGGGAGGCATTTTTTTTTAAGGTAGGTACTTTTGAAGATCGCAGCGGTGACAAGAAGATGAGTATCATCAAGCCATCTCACTCCACTTCACTTCAGAGAAACCCATTACCAGAAAAGTGTTTTAAATCATCACAAAATTGTTCTCAATTTTAACTGCCGTGCGAGTCTCATGCGTTTTTAAGTGAAGTGAATGAATTTTCTAAGCTGTAGTGATGTTTTAGTTTTGAACGATCTGGGGGCTTAAAACAGTCACTTTGGCAGAATCATAATTGGAAAATATTATGAATCATTGTAAAATGCCACAAACTGGCAATTCATAACATGATCTGCTTGCGATTCATATTACGTAATAATTCATCTGTTTGACAGTTTTCTATGGAGATTCGTAAAATGGTCCACATATGAATTGCTTTTGTGTCAAATAAGAGAAATTGCTAATGACACCTGGAAATTCAGGAAATGAAATGCTTTTAGAGGATTTGCTAATGTGGCCGTTTAAGGCCCACTGTACTCGATTGACAATAATTCGATGATGTATGCATATGGACTCCATTGTCGGCACTTGACTACCATTCGTTCCGTTGTGCGTGCGGGTAATGCATAAAAATGTCGTCCTTCACGCCAACATTCTCAATGTTTACGCACAATAAGTTCTATTTTATTTAAATTTTCTATTTACTACTCATAAAAGGCACGACTATTAGTAATATTAATAGTCAATATACGATTTTTAGTATTCAAACGTGACTAAACTGAAGTAATAACTAATTACCTTCACTAAATTAGCGCTGCTCCCGTGGAATATATGTTCCGTTGAATTCGTTAGAGTCACTAGTGCGTCAATGTATCTGTAATACCATACGGTGCCTTTGTTCACTTCTTTGACGATGTGTAGGATGTTTTGAGGACAAGCCTTCATCCAAGCTTGTATTAGCAAAGTCTCCATTTCGTCCTCTCTATTTATTATTGAACAAGTACTTGCTATGTTAATTACTTTTATCTGAAAACGAGAATATATTATCAAACTAGCGACCTGCCCCTGCTTCCCACGGTTTTTACGACTGAACAAAACATCGAGATTTCTCTATATACTTATATTATTATGTAAGTTTTAAATTAATGTAATAAATAAAGAAACCTTCCGGAATAAATTCTTTATAATGGTGGTGTAAACCGCACGAAATCCGTTGCGTATTTTAGAAGAACAACGCGGTCATCAGACAGACTCGAAACTCAAACTCAAAGCATTTATTTCAAATAAACCAATTACAGGCACTTTTGAATTGTCAAAGGGTCGGTCAGTCAGAAAATATGAAGCTAGTTGCCCATTCCAAAGCGTAGTAGGTACCTATGGAGAAGAACGGGCAAGAAACTCCACGGAGACTCTTCGAAAAGCGACTTTAATTAAAATGTGAAAAGGTTTATTTTTATCTATCCAAATGTAATATCCCTGCTGTAAACAAAATGAAGATAGAACATAGACATTAAGTAACAATACGTCCTTCAAAAGTTTTACATACAACTTTTTGAAATGACAGCGACGAGGTATAGATATAGGCGATAGTGTTTTATGCTTCTCGCATCCAACGGATATCCGCGACCTTCACCAAGTCATCGAACTGAAAAATTTATTATTCTTCAGGCTTCGAATGGGAATACCCGACATTACTAAATTATATCTACATTTAAAAAAAACAATGATATATTGTCTATTGTCGTTTTGAATAAAAGTCAAATAAAACATCTTAAGTATGAAGCCGCATAATTTAAAAAGCACATAACTATGGTTTAGTTGTGCAAAATTCTATACTTTTTATTACGTTATAAATACAATGTATAATGATATCGCTTCTCACGATTTTAAGACAACGCGGGTGACAAGCGGTATTTTAGAAACAAATGTTGCAGTTGCGTTTTGCGTCTTCTATAACAGGGACATAAGGTTCAAATTGTAGTGATTCAGGTATCTGTGTCCTTGTCCTTCAGGAACTACCGTAATGACAATTGAGACCGATTCTTGATGAAAATATCTTTCAACAAGAATCGGCCCCCTGCCGTACAACAAAATCAATCTGCCTAGCCTTTTCGCAACTATGTTGGGGTCGGCTTCCAGTCTAACCAGATGCTGCTGAATACCAGTATTTTATATTAACTGCCTATCTGACCTCCACAACCAAGTAACTGGGTAATACGATACCCCTTGGTACTGGTCAGACTTTCGGGTTTCTGAAGACCCGTAACGACTTAACGTGCTTTCCGTGGTACGGATCTCCGGAGTCTCCGAATGAAAAGATGGTCACCCATCCACGAACCTACCCCGGTAAGCGTAGCTTAACCTGATGGATCGGCCCGTGCGGTTGTTATTACTTAGCCACGAGCTCCTTGCTTCACGGGCTCCTGCCCTACACTAATGCTTAAAAAACATGCACTACCTACCCACAATAATGTTTAACTAAAACAGAGTCTAGCAAAAGAGGTCGAGGGGGTGGGGGTACCAAATACCCGCAGAATACAAGTCTGAAGATGAAAAAACCGTTTAGCTTACCAGTTCGTCGATATCTACAGCATTTTCAGTAGACAAAATGCCTCGCATTTCAAACTTAAACTTCTCCATTACAACCACCTCGCCGTCCAACTGTGTTTCATTCGGTAAGTGATACAGTTTCAGACAACTCCATAAACTAATATTTTTATCATCACTAATAGAGAAAATATTGAAGACTTTTATTTTGTCTTCGTCGTGCATTACTTCAAATAATCCGGTAATAGTATGTGTCAAGTGTACTTTTTGCGGTGAATCAGCGAATAGGGGATTATTTTCCAGTTTTTGGTACATTTTACACAATGATAAGACTTGCGTTAGTAGGAAATGACGGCTCGATGTTCTGAAACAGTAAATGGTTATTCAAACAAACTGAACCATAGAAGAAATTAGACGTCTAAACGAAGTATATGTCTGGAAAAAACTTTAAGCAGAAAATTCAGTTTTTTTTAAGGGCCAGTTCGGACCCCGACGTGACGCGACGCGACGCTGCGCGCACTTTTGAACAATTATCGAACTTATTTTCTGCACAAAAAGGTATAATTTCAGTGCCAGCGTTAAAACGTGTGTCAAAGTACGCTGAGATGTGCAGTGCTGCGCAGCGCGTGTACCTTATTACCTACTTATTAAATAAATTCGATATTGTATTGGATCATAAAAAAAATGCGCCTCGCGTCGCGTCTTGGTGTGAACTGACCCTAAGGAATATTTCCTCAGGTTGACTGACTATAGAAATACGTATTCATAGCTTCAAAGAATTCAAAATTCTCGTTACTTATAATCAGTCACAGAATAGTCGAATAGATCATAGAAAACTTTCCTCTCACTTCCACTAAACATTTTTTCTTACATACCTGGCCAAAAGCACCCACAAATTAGCAGAAAACATAGCACTCCAACAATCAGTGTTAAGTACGGCCTCCACCATTCTCTTCTCCAGTAGATTAATTTCTTCGTTATTCATCGTAGCCGACAGTGTGAGTGTTTGTTCTAGTAAGTGCTCATATAATCCGTATGTTTGGTACTGGCGACTCGACTTTTCACACTTAAATTTGAGGCCCATATTGAACCAGACGTGACCTGAAATTATTGAATATTTTATGACAAGGTCAAATTAAATTAACTAGCGAAACTTCACAGACATAGCGGGTATCGATATTAAATCATGATAAAAACAGAATACCACACATAAATTCAGAAGGCATATCGACTGAACTACATGCTATGTCTGCCTCGTCGGTCTAGTGGTCGCAAGCGCTGTTGCTGAGCGTGAGGTCCTAGGTTCGATTCCCGGGTCGGAAAAAGTATTTAGAAAGTAGGGTTTATCCATCTGGAATTTCTCAGTAGCATTGCGGAGTCTGTATTTGTGCCCGTTTAATGACAATAGGCTCGCCCCCTATTACATGGGACTTAAACATAACTGCGAAATGTGGTGTGCACCTCTGCCTAACCCGCACGATGACATAACCCATTGTCAAAACTGACGTACCACTGAATAACTTTGAATTTTGAATTTAGATTGATTAGAAGATTTTTGAAACTCAATATCCAAAAATCTTTCTTTGGTGCTCACCTGCATTGTGTGACTGAATGAATTTCAGATTTTTGTTAAGTAGAGGGTAAAAAGGAAATATTTACTTACAATGTGGTAATAAGTTGTAAACAACATTGGTCAAGTTATGCTTTGATACTTTTAATGACTGATCACCACTTTTTTGTACAAATATTTTGATTACCGATATTACTAAAAGTATCATTCCAAGCAGCTTGTCATCTTTGCTTATTTCATTTACGTCGTAGTCACAGATAAGCTGAAAACAAAATTATTATTGAACAATTACATTAGTACATACTACTTAGATAATTATATAAGAAATAATAAATTATATCTACTTGTTTTTGCAGACATATTATTTGCAGAAAAACAATGATTGCAAGAAAAACAAGCAATTTGAAATGCAAAGCGTAAAAATAGGTGTTGTCGAGAATATGCAGTGTTACCACAAAACAATAACAATGATTATACAATTACAATTATTATGTTCATTCATGTTCATAGGAGGAGCCTAAATTCGCCCCGCCTTTTAGTTACGCCCTCGTGATTAATAACAATAACTGACATTTCTAAAATTCTATTTAGAGTCAAAAATATTATGTATCTTATACAAAAAGTACATTTAAAAATATTGCTATGCTTATTTTAAGAAAACAGAAAGATTTTATCAAGTAACGAGACAGCTACAAATTATTCTAAAATTGAATCTTTGGTAGTTTAAAAGAACCTGTAAATGGTCTTATATCATAATAAATATTTTGACTTGACTTTTAAGTGACTTTGTATTATTTTTTTCAGAACCATTAATAATATCTAAGTAGTCATTAGTCTCTCGGAGTACCTATTATTAAATAATGAGCTGCTGCCCGCGACTTAGTCTGCGATCAGGATGAGAAGAAGCCTATGTCCCGGGTCATGGTCTACCCATGTGCTAAATTTCACCCAAATCCGTTCAGCCGTTTTAGCGTGAAAGCGTCACAAACAAGCACTTTCGCATTTATAATATTAGTTAAGATTTGTAGAAACCTAAAGGCTGGTTATATTTTTTACGCATGAGTGTTTTTTTTAAGTGGCGATTTGTAATTGGACGAGAATTGAGAGTCAAATTTCAACAAGGACGCGTCATGTTTAGACACATTTCGTTACATGAGAGAGAAGAAAGATATGACTCTCTCTCTCTCTCTCTCACACTAAATCTGTCTTTTTTATTTTGTTTTTTATTTAATTTATTTAGTTCATTCATTATTTTTTAATACAAAATAAATTGTTATTTTTTTTCGTTTCACTCTTTCCTCGTTTACGGTGCTGCACGCGCAATGTTTATTATAACAAATATGTACTATACTTAAGTTAATATATACTTACAGTTAATAGTTACTAGACTACTTACAGTTAATAGTTTTTCATCCGTCAACAGTTCACTTAGCAGTAGGTTAACTGGACCAGTTACATTGTTATTGACAAGATTTAAAAACTGCGGCGATTTCCCACGCATTGTGTGTAGATAAGCTTCATTATTTCTGAAACCAATTATATGATAATTATTAATAAATAAACCTGTTTATAGTAGTTTTTTTTTGTTTTATTGACGTTCATGTTTCGGGATTGCCCAACTGGTTATATAACTTTCGTAAGCTACGTATCAACTAGAGGTGCCCAGGCTGAAGCGGCGCCTCAACCTAAGGCTACTCAAGTACAAACGTTACCTCAGCTAGAGACACGTCACAGGTTAATTGCATTTTTGGCATATTTTGACATTTCAGTTCAGACAGAGTTACTTTCAAATTTATAATATACATAGTATTAGTATAGTATGCAGCATGGATAAAGAAATATCGATGTCGCGTTTTATGAAGTCGTAAAAACCGTGCTAAGCAAGGACGGGTCGCTAGTTATACGTTCCATAACTTTCTTGACCAAATCCATTGCATATGGAGACATAAGATATAGTTTGGATGTCATATCTAAGTAATATTATAAACGCGAAAGTTAGTAATGTTTGTTACTCTTTCACGTAAAAACGGTAGAATGGATTTGGATGAAATTTGGCAAACAGATAGTTTATATCCTGGATTAACACATAGGATACTTTTTATCCCGATATTTCCACGGGATCGAGACTTACGCGGGTGAAACCGCGGGGCGCAGCTAGTTCTTTTATACAACGAAAAGACACTGCAGCAATTCATTGACAATTTTTTTTTTAAATTATATCTACAAAACTTACAAATGAACGAAAAGTAGAAGTTCCACAATAGATGTATAATCTTTCAACACAGCATGCTTGAAAGTGTTACAGACTCTCAACAATATTTTCAGAGTGAAGCTACTTATTTTTAAAGACCTCAAAACTATTTTCTCTTCTTGATTCTCCTGTAAACAAAATATATATAATTGAGAAGATTTAAGATGGCCACTCCACTACTTGCTTTTCAGTACAGTGGAAGAGAGATAAATAATACCACACAAGTACCTAAGTTTTTTTTCTCACATGCCATTATAACTATTTTTAAGTTCCATACAAAAGTCTATAAATCTTAAGTATCATACATAACAAAGGAACAACTTATATAATAATGCATTGGTAGGCCAGAAACATGGCGAATTAACTTCTTTTAGATAAATAGAAACATGTAGAGCTTTCTGATTTTTTGCTAACTGGACAATAAGAAAGAAATAGATGCACCTCTGCCTAATTACCTCCAAAGCTGTTCTAATATTATTAGTGACCATGCAACACAAGATTCTAGTACAATCACTGTAGATCTTCTTGTCCATTAAACAGTTGGAGTATTTTTCACATATCACTGTGTAAGCCTTCCACTGTTCAGCCATAGTTTTTACATCCAGGCTCTGAACTATTTCACCTATCTTCAAGTTGATGTCTAGAGCTGAAAAAGGAAAATACTTAGTTATTATTTTAGAAGTAGAAATTTCATTGAATATGTACTGAGCTGGACTCCTGGTCCCTGGCAGTTCTAGACAGAGAGAGGTGGTATAAGAGTGGGGAGGTTTGCCTTGCAGTTGAATACAATTGGCATTAAAAAAAATACTAAGACATTTTAAGGAGATAATAGGTTCTTCATTCAAATTCTTTTTTGTCAAGACAGAGCCTGGGTTTCTGCTTGTTTATTGGCAATAGGCTGACCTCGCATGAGCATTACAATTTAGCTTTTAAAATGCAGGTATACCACCCCTTCTTAACTCTATGGGGAATACAGGTGATGTTATTGTTCAGGTAATTTTAATCCAATACTGATATCCATTATTATTATGGATATCAGTATTAAATCTGCATCAACAGTGCTGTGTCAGTGACCAGTCATAATCAGTTTGAAATTCATTATTTACTAGAATTCCATTTTCAAGTAAACGAGATGTCACTTTCCAGCTCACCTTCAATAAGAATATCCTGCTCCTCTCTTTCAGTTAAATCAAAAATGAAATGTTTTTCTAAAACCATCAAGTATGTCAACTGAAGTTCATGGCAAGTTCTGAATAAGTCCTTCAATTGCTTTTCTACACAGTTTAACTGGCTTCCATACAGAGATTCACTAAAACATAGATGAATGCAACAAAATTACTGCTAAAATTACTTTTTTTTCCAACACACAATAAGCATTAAGGACTAGTTTCTAGAAGCCAGCCAAAGAAAAGCCAGTTTCTGATGGGCTGATAGGTCTCAGCCAGTCTCAGGAAAGTAAGCCTGTAATTGAAACTATATGCAATTGAGTTGTGAGTATTAGTTAGTTGACCATTCTGATTGAGGCCCTAAAAAGTATAACCATATATTATGAATCTGTGGATCTGATTCCAATACTATACTCCTTGCCAGTTTTTTTATTTATCTTACATCCACTCCAAGTAAATAATTTACTTAAATCTTGATTTACTTAATCTAAATTATTTATTAAATTAGTTTGCACATACCTATCCTTACAGTGTATAAACACTAACATAATAATGCGGCCCGTTATGGTTGGAAACATTTTCATAGAACAACATGCCATTGACATTGTTTCTACGACTTGCTTGATTAAATCTGATAATAACTGTAGAAGGCACACCGCATCATTCATATATTCTTTTAACTTATTCTGTTTCAGGCTTGTTTCAGCCAGTAGTTCTGTGACGAGGTCCAAACTCTAGAAATTAAGACATTTTGTTTTTTAAACAACTGTGTCAGTATTGTAACTGACTCAGTTGTTAGAGGGCCTAAGCCTTTATTCTACGATTCGTATGTATAATTTATTACGATGTAATCTTTGTTTACCTGAGAAACACAAGTACCGCAGTCATTTATTAGACTCGAGAAGTAAACAGAAAATGTAGACTTTTTTATTTCGTTTCTTATACTTTTAAAGGTTGTTTTTGTATTCAATACCAAAGATTCGTATGTTACAGTGTCCATCTGCTGGCTTGGTCAAGAAAATATATTGTTGTAAAAGAGAGTAACAGAACTGAAAGAGGTAATTAAAGTTGTGAGTACAAAAGGATACAATCGCTGGATCGGTAAGGCTATTGCAAAAAACATCGGTGCTTTCGGACAAAAAATCGGAGCTCTGAGACTCGTCCATTTTCAATAAAGTGAGTCTGATTTCATTTAAAAAATAAATCACAAAGAACAAAAAACGAATCCCACAATATTTCCCTTCGTCCCGGTCCCGCTCAAACTAAACGTCACTGTCAGTCAATCCTCAATCATAGCCACAGACCAGTCTGTGCCACAGATAGCCACATGTCAAATGTCAGTTTATAAAAACCGGCCAAGTGCGTGTCGAGTGAAAGGGTTCCGTAGTATGAGATGTTCCTTGAGTACGAGTGAATATTAACGCAAGCATTCACACCATAATATAAGGATACATATCCTCAGACCAACAAAAAAGGAAAGACAGATCACGCCGTACATCCAAAGTGAAGCCACAAAACCAAGCTCCTGCAAGTAAACACACAGGCTCACGCACACACCTACACTAAAACCAAGCTCATCGCTCCTAGTACGTCACGAGTCGTCGTGTAGCTAACATCACCAAAACAAATATAATTATGCCTTCCTGTGTAGTGAAAACGTGTAAAAACAATACTAAATCACAGAAAAAGTCTCACGGAATCACTTTTCACTTGTAAGTACTTAAAATAACATCGTTTTTTAATTTAGATAACTATGAATTTTAGGTTATTTGGAACAAAAAACCTGAACGAATGAACGAACGAAAACAGTGACATTTAAAGAGCGAGGGTTGCCATAATATGATTTCAAATTTCCCCATTCGATATTTTTTACTTCGAGTAAAAAATATCGAATATGTCTGTTTTATTATGCATTTAATATTTTAGATTTCCATGTAATACTGAAAATAAAAATAAATGGATACTAGCTAATTTACTAACCTATTTATACACATATATATATCTTTTTTTAACACTCAATTGAAAATTAATGGATAATTCTAAGTGAAAGAGCGGAGTCTCCTAACACAAGCAATTCTTGCATAAAAGGTGATCTCATAAATGCACTTTGTACTTAATTGTTTTTTTAATTTATTTTGCAATGTAAAAAAAATGTTTTTGTTTCGGAATTCTTCCTAAAAATTGAGGTACAATACCATACTCAACAATATCTTACTCATACAATATTAGCTTACCCAAAATATTATTCCCCAAGTTATAGGGAAAAACTTTAACAACTGACAACCCTTTTTACACACACATAGATAAAAAGGTGGCTTCACTTTTGCTGTACGGCGTGATCTGTCTTTCCTTTTTTGTTGGTCTGAGTACATATCACTATGTAGCACTGTATTGATATCAACTACAAAAATAAGATTGTATTTATAAAAAAAAACAACGAAAAGAAACTTTTTACAAAAAAAAAAACAACTGATTTAAAAAAAAAAGCACAAAAAAAGTGAAAATTAACTTTAATATACATGTAATTTTCTTATCTATTATTTTTGTGGCGCTCAGGCCAAATAAAAAACCAAGACAGAGCGCTGCGAACAATACCAGTGAAGCTATAATAGGAATTACTTAACATATTTTGGCCTTGTTTGAGATTTGATTAAAAAGGATTTCTAAAGATTTGGATCACAGTCTTTAAGTAAGCGATGCATAAATCGAGGTGCGAGGCCCCTTGGACCGCGAGGCCGAATGGCCTAGGTGGTTGCCCACGTCACTTACGCCTTCCGCCTAATTAATAGGGAGATTGAGCAATCGCGCGTGGCAGACTTGGCAGATGTGGAAACAACAAAATATTTACGTCGGTCGATCCGATCATTCGTTTGGATGGTGGCTGTTGGCCGCGTAGCCTCGCCAACAGCTGCTCTGACAATCCGGTTATTATACATATAGTGCTCTGTGATCCGGTTTCTAATTTCTACTAGTTGCTTTTGATGCCAAAAACTATGTGCTCAAAGACATTTTTTTAAACCGATGGTTTAAAAAAAGTAAAATATAAGATCAATAAAATATTGTCACTGTCATCGAGACAGCAAAATGGACATCAATTTCACGTGTTGCTGTACTTTGTAAATGCACAACACGCGGCCGGCTATCGGTTTTATTTCTATTTACGCAAATATTTGTCATAAACCTTTTATTTTTTGTTTGGCGGAATGATAAAATGTCGGTGTGCAATATGTTGATGGCACTCAAAGCAGTAGGCATCGAAACTAAAACCTCTGAATTAACTAAAACATGTGAAGAACTTCAGGTTAGTATTAATTGAATGGTTTTTACTGTCAGTAAAATAAATAAGCCTAACAGAAATTATATAGTTTCAATATATCGCTGTGAGTTTAATTTATATTGCTTAAAATTAACATTAAGTTTTTTTCATATAAGAAAATAATATTTCCATGTCTCCTGGTGAGTATTTAAAAAAGATTAGATATGTATGGCAGAATGGCATCGGGAGAATGGGCCCTTGAGCAATAGGGTGTCGCATTCCTCTTCCCATCAATGAAAAATAATATACTTAATGCAATTATGATTTTTCCTTTTTATTACTTCCTGTTGTGTAATATCTATTTCATGTATATCATCATTCTGTTAGACATTTTAGCGGTTACTTATGAATATAGCGCCATTTACACATTGCCATGAATTCAATCCATTTTATAAATTTTGTTCTGTGGCCTCTCTGTTACCGCTGCAATGTGAATACAGCATTATAAATTAATGAAAGCCATAAAAAATTAAGCCAAGTTTTGCTATTTCTCAATATAAACTTCCTCAATTTATTAAGATCCATCTCCATATTTGTATTATGATATGCATGCATGTATCAGTAATCTATTTAAAAAGAGATGATATCATAAAATAGCCTTGGTATCATAAAAGCGTGAATTCAATGTTTGAACAGTGTGTTTACAATCTTCAATGCAAGTTAGGTGATATGTTCATGTTAGCTATTTTACTATGAATTTTATAAATTGTTATATTAAGGGTTTTGTACATAAATGGTACAAAACAAAGTCTCTTACTTAGCCTTAATATTTAATTTGTGTGTGGATCAAGGAGTCTTCCTGGATTTCATGAAATACAGTAAGGTAATACCACTTTTCAAATCCGGGGACAGTAAAGACACTAATAATTATAGACCCGTATGCGTGCTGCCGGTTTTCAGCAAGGTGTTTGAAAAGGTAATGCTGAATCAAATGCTCAATCATTTTAACACAAATATAATCCTTCACGACCAACAGTATGGTATCACCAAAGGACGTTGTACGATAGACGCCGGTGTAACCTTATTAAGACACATTTTTAACGCGTGGGAAGAGGCCCAAGACGCCATAGGAATTTTTTGTGACCTCTCCAAGGCATTTGATTGCATCGATCACGAAACCTTACTCTTGAAACTTGAGCATTACGGACTTGGAAAACTTGCGCTCAGTTTAGTAAAATCTTATTTAAATGATAGACAACAGCAAGTTCAAATAAACGGTATCAACTCACTAGGTTTAAAAGTAAAAATGGGTGTTCCACAAGGCTCGATTTTGGGTCCTTTCCTCTTTTTAGTGTACATTAATGATCTACTCCATTTATTAAAAAATCAGCCACACATGGTGTTATTTGCTGACGATACATCCTTAATTTTTAAGGTAGATAGACGTGCTACAAATTTTGACGAAGTAAATAACGCCCTACTGCAGATCCAAAATTGGTTCACTGCTAATAATTTAGTATTAAATGGAAAAAAAACTAAGTGCATAATATTTTCTTTACCAAATGTCAAAAGTAGGGATTGTGTGATTATATTGAATCAAGAGAAACTAGAATTCGTCGATAAAACTGTTTTCCTGGGGATCACGCTCGACTCAAGGCTACAATGGGGTTCTCATTTAACATGTCTTGCAGGACGGCTAAGTTCAGCAGCATATGCTGTCAGAAAAATCCGTCAATTTACTGATGTAGATACCGCGAGGCTAGTCTATTTTAGTTACTTTCATAGCATCATGTCTTACGGTATTTTACTATGGGGACGGGCTGCAGACATCGAGTCTATCTTTATTCTGCAGAAAAGAGCGATTAGAGCCATTCATAATCTCCGCAGGCGCGATTCTTTAAGGGAACTGTTTAAGGATATTAACATCATGACGGTTGCTTGCCAATATATCTATGAAAACATCATGCACGTAAGAAAAAAATTACATCTTTTTAGTAAAAGAGGTGATAGACATAACTATAGTACTAGAAATAGGGACCTGTTAGTTCAACCAGGTTTCAGACTGGTTAAAGTACAAGTAGACTCATCTTTCATGGGGTACTGTTTAAAATGTTACAATAAAATTCCTCCCCACATATTTCAACTGAACGAGACGAAATTCAAAACTTGTATAAAACGCACACTATGCAGGCAGGCATATTATAAGTTGGAGGATTACATTTCTGATAAAAATGCTTGGCTTAATGCTGGTCCTGCTCCACGACCACAACTAACTAATTAACATTCGAAAATAATGTTGGAGCTGCTGAAGATTGTAAGACCATCTTTGCAGTGTATAAACTCAATTTCCTTTGTATTATACAAGGTGGAGACGACAATACAACAAAAAATGAAAACACTGGCAATACGAATGCATAAGAGTATTTTGGAACTAACAAATAAATCCTAACATCGAAATTAAAAAAGTCATTTTTTCAAACAAACTAAATAGTAGTGATGGGCCAACTATGGGGTTTGCCGATCTTTGACTAGCTATCATAACTAAACTACTGGAAATATTTGATTAATTTTTTGTATGTAGACCGAGAACGTCGTTAGATATACGGAGTTTCATTTATTGTTGTATTGTCGTCTCCACCTTGTATAATTGCATAGCACAGGTGTGAGTACTATGTACTATAGAGCCATTTACCGGGTAATTTATCTTTAATTGCCTTGAATGTGCCCTGGCGGCTGGGAATGTCATGCTCACTCAAATGTCTCGCTGATGGTGGCGCGTGTGTTGGATCATTTAGCTCCCTTCAAAATGGTTGAGCTGAATGGTGCTGATCCATGCGTCATGTTCGTGAACGGGCGCCGTCAGTTGTGACTGGTCATCTCTTAGCTGCCATGGCTTATTTTAATTTTTGATTTGTTTTTATGTTATAATTGCGGACGCTTTTAACGTGCTTTCTAGGGATGCAAGAAGTGTAAAAAAGTATCGATATATATCGTATCGATATTTAAGAAAAATATCAATATCGATTTCGATATATCGAAAAAAAAATATCGATATATCGGTGGAATTTTCAAAAAACATTTTTTTTTTTTTTCTTTATGTTGTTCAAGTTTTATAATCATTTAAATACCAAACTAGGAAAAAAAGTACTAATAATTTTTACGGCTCTGAATTCCAGCGGTTTTAGTCAGCGGCGATAACGGTGTTGCTATTAAAAATATATCGTTTTTGATACATTTTCGATACTTGATATTTTATATCGATACATCGATATATCGAAATAATAAATATCGCCTGAAAATATCGATATATCGAACAAAAAATATCGATATATCGATAATTTTTCTGCAAGCCTAGTGCTTTCTACATTGTTCTCACATGTATAATTTCAACATGAATGATGTAACCAATATTTTGATTTAAAAGAGTGTTCGTGGAGTTTCTTGCCCGTTCTTCTCCATAGGTACCTACTACGCTTTGGAATGGGCAACTAGTTTCATATTTCTGACTGACCAACTCCTTGACAATTCAAAAGTGCCTGTAAATGGTTTAATTGAAATAAATGCTTTGAGTTTTTTTGAGTTTTTAGTCTTACTTGGTGCAACTTTATCAGTCCCTCTATCACAGCTGCTTTTGTTTTCTCTTGCAGGGTGCAATAAATTCCAACACTTTTGACATTCAAAATGCTGTTAAGAAATTATCAGAATTTTTGCTCAAAATCGAAGACGCAAATCTGTTCAAGAAATATCTATCAAATATTCTTCTTGCTTTGGTGTCGGCAAAAATCCCTTTGAAATCAGTATTTTCTAATACAAATTATGACACATGCAGTGATGCTGAAAAGACTAGTCACTTGGAGTATTCAATAATACTTGCTGCTTTGAGCGACCATCCAGATGTGTTACAGTAAGTGTGTTTTGATTTGTACTCAATTCCAAGCTTGACCCCAACAACTGGGAAAAGGCTAGGGAGATGATGATGACTCAATTCCAGGCTTCAACAATTGGAAGCATTGTAAAAGTAGAAGCCATCCTTCCATTTCAGATATGCATTAAAATATTTCGAAGTTAATGCAGTGGCGCCATTTGAAGTATTCAACCATCATGAGGATTCCTACAATGTTGCTCCAAAGAAGCGGAGACTGCTTGATTGTGGGCAGAAAATTCCAGAAAAACAGGTGGTATCATGCTGCCATACATTGCTTAGCAAGTTACCAAATGAAATGTCTGCTAAATGGGATTGGACCAAATTTATCGGAACTTATGGTAACCATGGAATGGCAGATGTGAGATGGTATGTTATTATTAAGTTGTTAAATACCTACATTTAATTTTTTTTGTTAGGCGACTCTGCCCCTGTTGGGCAAATGCCTCCCCCTCAAATATATAGATATTTAATTTATATATTATATTAGATAGATAGATAGATATATTATTTAAAATACTATTACAAATTATAATTCCATAAGCCTATTAATAATTATTTGTGCTTGTGCTGTGTTGCTGAAAGTAGATGACCTCTTAATCGAAAAAAACCGTACTGTCTTTTGTATGCAAATATTTTTTATTTATATACTTTATGAAATCAACAGGATGATAAAAGAATGCATGGTCCTTCTAGCAAATATGACAGATACTCAGTCTATGATACTATCAATCAGAATGCTCTTACAAGAACAGGAGACTCATGAACTTTTGGAGCGAAGTAAAACCGAACCCATTCACACTATGACTGAAGTAATAAAAGATGATTTAAGCCCTAATGTTGTCAATATTGATGGTATACTGCTGCCTATATATGAGAAGGGTAATGTACAGAGTGGTAATTTAGTTCCAGTGACATCTACCATTAATAATCTGAGGAGTTTAGCTTTGGCAGTTGCTTCAGGTGAGAAGACAGGTTTTTTAACGGTTTTTGTCAATATTTACGACATTGATGTATGTCTATAATTTTTGTAGGATAAATTGCAATTATACATTTTATTTTATGTAATGTAATTTCTTTAATAATGTAGTTACACTTCTTCCCCTTTTTCATTATACATTTGGTTGCTACACATTAATTACTGTTAAATATCACTATCCTCCAGTAATGATACTATTATCCCATATCCCCCATCTCTTTTTCCCTCGAAATTCTATGTAATTTATTATTATAACACATCTGTAAAAACTGTTTTATCGCAGGACAAGCCCTCAGTCTTATGGGCCCAGTAGGTTCAGGAAAAACTTCCTTAGTGGAACATTTGGCTGCTATCACTGGCCGCAAAGGAGTGGCCTTCAAGAAAGTGCAGCTAGGAGACCAGACGGATTCCCGCATGTTACTGGGATCTCATCAATGTACAGACATCCCTGGAGAATTTGTGTGGAGGCCTGGCGTTTTAACTGAGGTATGTCTTCCGCTGTTTCAGAACTATGTTTTACCCACAGAGCATGAAATCTGCACGAAATATCCGTGTCCGAATTTGGCGCAACTGAGCGCAAGCTAGCTGTCACAGGGCATTGTTAGAATTATAACGGTCCAGCAGCCATTGAGGCGTCTTCGTGCTTTGTGGTTATACCAGGACTGCCCAGAGACTTGATTTGTGCCCCTTTAAAGGGGGGAGGTGTATGCTATAAAGGGGGCCTTTTTGCTATGATGAAGCTAGCCCCTTACTACATATGGGACTTAACGTAACAGGTGATTTGTGAGAGTATGTCTGTGGTTTCAATGGGTCACGACTATAGTTGCAAAACTTCTGAAAAATTCGGAATAATTCCGGAATACTTCTGGGAAAGTTTCTTTAAATCAGAATTATTCAAAATGAATATAATTAAGTTTTTTTTTTTGCTGAAAAATCGTATTTTGCATCGATCGTCGATCGTCGCCGCCGCTGCCCCTCTATGCGCCGGCGCCAGCCGCTGCGCTCCTCGAGTCGTGCGTGCAGGCAATGGCGGTGCGGGGTGCGGTAAGACGGGAGATGCTCCCTGGAGAAGTTTTCCCTCGACCCGCGAGAAAGATTCGTACCCCGCAATCGAATGTTTCCGCGGAATATTTCGCCTGAATAATTCAATGGGAATAAACGTGTTTGTTTGTGGTGTGGTGGGTGAGTTAATTATTGTTCAGTGGCACATACGTAAGTAAAATATAAATGTTTATTTTATTATAAATGGAATTGATTAAGTATATGTTGATATTTTTATAGGTAGATAATTATGTTAGCCTGCGATTAACAGGATTTTAATTCATTTGTTTTTAGGTCGGTACCTACTTATTTCGAAATCGAATGCTATTTTGGAACGAAGTTCCTTATCGCGCGTTGTGAAAGGGGGCTAGACGGAAAAAATTCTTACGAAAAGTTGTCACGACACTTTTTACCCGACACTTTTTGCGCGACGCAAAGGAGGGTAATGTGTTTATTACCATGGAATGGAATGGAATGGAATGGACGACTGGACTGGAATGGAATGGAATGGAGTGGTGTGGAGTGGAGTGGAGTGGAGTGGAGTGAGGTGGAGTGGTGGTGAACCTTTTTTTTAACCTGCTATCGTTAAGCAAGTTAAAAAAACAGGTGCAAGCGATTTTCGACCTTATTGACATTTAAAATTTAGTTTGTTTTTTCTGACATTCTCGTTAGCTAACATTGCTCCATTAAAATCCGGTGTTTGCATAAATGTCAATAAGGTCGAAAATCGCTTGAAGGTCGGAAAACATTTGCTTAACGGTTCCATCCGGGTGTCCCTTGACACCTCTCAAGTTTTTTTTATGTCAGTTGTGGAATAAAAAACCAGGCCTAGCATATTTGATTGGTTTTTTTAAAAAGGGTTAGGTAAGTAAGTACCTATGTTTTTGGTTAGTTTGTATGTAGCTCTGTAGGTACGCATCGCGAGGATTCGCGAGTCGCATAGGTAGGTATTAATCATTACCTATAGTGCGTTGCAAGTTGCAACTAAGAATGTGCCCGAGTCCGCGCCATCTTGTGACGGCTGTCAAAACTAACGATTTCGGTAGGGTCAGCAAAAAAAAAATATTCATATACATTTTTTTGACAGTTGAAATATTCCCAAAGCTTCGGAATATTTCCGAATACTTCCGAAGTATTCAACGGGAATGATTCGGAATTTTTCCCGCCAGCATCTATAGTCACGACAGGTATGGGTTTAAATTGTTAAGACACAAAAGTAATAGGAACACAAGATTTCGGTGGTTCACTTATTTAAATTTCTTAAACAATTAATTGTTTAAACAGATGTCAGCTTGCTTATCTTGTGCAAGTGCAAATACTCGTATACGTTAGGTATACAATGTGTTACATTTACAATGTGTTCAAAAATATTTTGAAGTGGCATTGAAAAAATACTTAGTAAGGTGTAAGGCCTTTGCCCAGCAGTGGGACACACAATAGGCTATAAAAAAAAAAAAAAAAAAGGTGTAAGGTCTAAGTATTTAAATCCTTCTTTCCACTTAAACAAAAATAAACTTTATGTTAATATAAATAAAGTTGATATTAGACTGACTGAACGTTGAAAAAGTCATAAAAAATATGAAGTTGTAGCGCAAACCGAACCTTAATGTGTAGTCATTACAGTTGTTTTTCCCAAAACATATGTTTGTTTACATGTTTGGCAAATAAATTGCGAACGCAGAATAGTTGTAACTGTTGCCTGCATGGAGTCTACAACCGGATTAGATTTGATATTATGATTGACAATAATAATAAGACTTATTATTCTCGCCTCTTAAAAATTTCAAATAGGTCGATGGTACTTTTTTCTCACCGAACACTATTTTCATCTAATAAAATTACTTTAAGGCCGTACAAAATGGACACTGGCTGCTATTAGAGGACATAGACTGCGCAGCGCTAGATGTGGCTTCGACCCTTAGTTCTCTACTAGAAAGAAACTCACTATGCGTGCCTGGCTATCGAGATTCTTTGCCAGTCACACCTGGGTTCCAACTCTTCGTCACTCAACGGTAAGTACAAACAGAACAAATTAAACTTTAGTCGTATACAAATAAAGTTAATTTTCATTTGATATTTGATCCTATGAATTTTGTTTTAGAACTTTGACGACAAATTACGGGTTTCAAAAGAAAATGTCCAGCAGTAGTACATTGCTTCAAAAACATTTAACACAAATAAACGTTGAACCTCTATCGAGGTCTGAACTTGCAGAGATCATACAAACTTTGTACCCGGCTCTTTCTACTATCTGCTCTAGAATGATTGAAGTATTCATGATGTTCTCTGTAGGTAGTCACGACACATCCCTGCAAGCTACCGAAGCAGTAGATAGCGATAAAGAAAAGAATCTAATCCTCATACGAGGATCTCGACTGATTTCAACCAGAGACTTGTTGAAATGGTGCTCTAGATCAGTAGTTGGCTTTGACGTTACTAGCCCAGAATCCGCACTAAAAGTCCTACAAGACGCTTTGGATATATTCACTTGTTCAGTCTCCTCCCCTGATCATAGATTGGAACTGGCCAAAAAAGTTGGTCTATGCCTGGGTATAGTAGAAGCTAAATCTGAATTCTATTGCAAACATTATAAACCAAATGTATCTCTAAATGCCACCTTCCTAGAAGTTGGCAGGTCTAAGGTTCCGAGGGTAGAGAAGAGTTTGGAAACGATAGATTTTGATAACAAACAGACAGTGTTTTCGTTTACAAAACAGTCCGCCTGTTTACTTGAGAGAATTGCTTGCTGCGTCACGTCCAATGAGCCTGTACTACTCGTTGGGGAAACTGGTACTGGCAAAACATCGTCAGTGCAGTACATAGCAAGGCAGACGGGTCACAAACTGGTCGTCATTAACATGAACCAGCAATCAGACTCAGCTGATCTGCTCGGTGGGTACAAACCCGTTGACCTAAAATACGTAATCAGACCCATAAGACTTCAATTTGAGGAACTCTTCCGGCAATTCTATAACACAGAAAAAAATCTGAAGTTCTTGGGCCACATTGAGACATGTTACGACACGGAGAATTGGACAGCTTTGCTGGCGTTGATGAAGCAAAGTCATAAAGCAGCTATCAGCAGGCTGACGGCGGAAAAGTCTACCATTAAACTGAAGAAATGGGTAGCCTTTGGATTTAAACTTGCGAAGTTGGAACAGCAAGTTAAGGCAGCCTCGAAGTTGACCTTTGCGTTTATTGAGGGGTCTCTAGTCAAAGCGATGCACGAAGGCCATTGGGTCTTGCTAGACGAAATAAATTTGGCGTCCGCTGAAATATTGGAATGCCTAGCTGGGTTGCTAGAGGACAAAAATGAGACTATAGACTTGCTAGAAAAAGGCGATAAAGTCCCTATAAAAAGACATCCAGATTTCACACTATTCGCTTGCATGAACCCAGCAACAGATGTCGGTAAAAAGGACCTGCCTGCAGGTCTTCGGAATCGTTTCACAGAGTTCTTCATCGATGAGCTGACTGAACGCAATGATTTGATATTGCTTATTGGTGACTATTTGTACCACATGAATCTTGGTGGTGCCGTTTTGGAGGCCATCTACAGTTTCTATGCCAGTATTAAAAAAGAAGCTAAACTGAATCTGGTGGACGGATCAGGTAATTCAAGAAAAAAAATCTGATCATTATATCCTAACTAATATTATAAATGTGAAAGTGAGTTTGTTTGTTTGTTTATTTTTTTGTTTGTTACGCTTTCACGCTAAAACGGCTGAACGGATTTCGATGAAATTTGGCACAGTTAGAGACCTTAACCTGGAATAGGACAAAGGATACTTTTTATCCCGATATTCGCACGGGATTGAGACTTACGCGGGTGAAACCGCGGGGCGCAGCTAGTTTAATATATTTTGTTTATCATATTTTATCTAATGTTTTTGTATTATTTTAGGCAACACACCTCATTACTCTCTCAGAACGCTATGCAGAGCTTTAACGGCTGCTGCTAAAGCTAGATGCGGAACAGTATCAAGATCTTTGTACGAAGCATTTTGCTTATCCTTCCTTACCCAGTTGGATAGTTCATCGCATCCTAAAGTAGAAGCTATGATTGCCAAGTACGTATAAATTTTAATAAGATAGCATTTGGATAAGAAAATTCATGTTTGCTAATTATTTTTCTTTTATTTCTTAGGGCAGTCATCGGGAAGAAAAACGTGAAATCAGTGACAAACCAACTCATTCCCGAGCCACAAGTTTTGGGCCAAACATACTTACTCTTTGAAGGCCACTGGATCCCTCAAGGCAAATTAGAAATTGCTATCCCGGAAGGTTATATCCTAACTCCTACGGTCAAAAAGAATCTTCGTGACATCGCACGAATTATATCCCTTGGTCGATTACCGATATTGTTACAAGGAGACACGTCTGTGGGCAAAACATCCCTCATAACATACATAGCCAAAGCTTCTGGAAACTATTGTGTCAGGATAAATAATCACGAACACACTGACCTCCAAGAATACATAGGGTCTTATGCAACTGACTCGAACGGTAAGCTGGTCTTCAAAGAAGGAGTCCTAGTCGAAGCCATGAGGAAGGGATACTGGATTATACTTGACGAGCTGAATTTAGCACCGAGTGATGTATTAGAGGCCCTAAACCGTGTGCTAGACGACAACCGCGAACTGTTCATACCAGAAACTCAACAAGTCGTCAAAGCAGATCCCAATTTCATGTTATTCGCAACTCAGAACCCGCCAGGTTTGTATGGCGGCCGGAAAATGCTGTCCAGAGCATTCAGAAACAGATTCGTCGAGTTACACTTTGATGAGATACCAAAGAAAGAACTGGAAACTATTTTGCACCAAAGATGTCATGTTCCACCAGCCTACAGTAAGAAAATGATAGCGGTCATGGCTGATCTACAAATAAGGCGGCGTGGTTCCGCAGCCGTTCAGGGCAAAGACGGATTTATAACCCTACGAGACTTATTCAGATGGGGCCAGAGATACAAATGCACTTCAAAAGATTCTTTGACTGATGATAAGTTTTACGATTGGGATCAACACATAGCTGATGAGGGATACCTTATCTTAGCTGGAAAAGTAAGACAAACTGACGAGAGATCTATAATCGAAGAGGTTATAGAAAAACATATAAAAAGGAAGGTTAATCCTGACAACCTTTTTAGTCTTCATGCAGCAACGTCACCCGTTACCAAGTCTGTATTAGAGACAATACTGAACAACCAACTTGAAGAGTTCAATCACGTTGTTTGGACATACAACATGAGAAGACTCGCAGTATTGATAGCCAAGTCTTTCGCTTTTGATGAACCAGTCTTATTGGTTGGAGAAACTGGTTGCGGAAAGACAACCATCTGCCAAGTACTGGCAGCTTTAAAGAAACGTCAGCTTCTGTCAGTCAACTGTCATATGCATACAGAAAGTTCAGATTTCCTAGGAGGTCTTCGCCCTGTGCGTCAATACAAAAACGATGGAAGACTTTTTGAATGGGTCGATGGACCTTTGATAAAAGCTATGGAGATGGGAAACATGTTCCTGGCTGATGAAATATCTCTGGCTGACGACAGTGTTTTGGAACGAATGAACTCTTTACTAGAACCTGAAAGACAGTTAGTGTTAGCGGAAAGAGGAAGCGACGATAATTCTGAAGTCGTCGTCATCACAGCAAATGCGAACTTCCACTTTATCGGAACCATGAACCCTGGTGGAGATTTCGGAAAGAAAGAACTTTCGCCCGCTCTGCGTAATAGATTTACAGAAATATGGTGTGACAGTGTCACATCTAGAGAAGACTTACTGAAAGTACTAGAAAAAAGCGTCAACAAAGGAGTGTCGCTAGGCAACCAAGAGGACGGGAGTTCTGGAATTGGTACATCCATATTAAACTTCACTGATTGGTTGAAAAATTCAGAAGTGACAAATAAATTCCCGTTTAGTATACGCGATCTGTTGTCATGGGTCCATTTCATAAATATCACAGTTGCAAAAGGTCTTTTGGACACCCCTGAAGCGTACGTACACGGCGCTTGTATGACGTTCCTAGATTGTTTCGGTACAGCACTAACAGGCCATATAGATACCGAGACATTGGTTTTACTACGAAAAAATTCCATTAACTTCTTGTTGGATCAGATAAAGTCCATTGGCGGCGAATATGTGGAAAGTTTACAAGAAATGTTGAGCGATAAAAAGACTCAATTCGTGGCCGAATGTAGTTCCGAAAAGTTTGGTATAAAACCTTTTTATATCGAAGTTGGGCAGAAAAATGTCAACACTGCGCCAGAACAGCAAAAGTTCACGTTCACAGCTCCAACGACCGGTGTCAATACTTTGAGGTTGTTGCGAGGCTTGCAGCTGAATAAAGCCATCCTTTTGGAAGGAAACCCTGGCGTTGGAAAGACAAGCTTAGTAACTGCCCTCGCTAAATCATCTGGTCATAAAGTTGTTCGGATCAATTTGAGTGACCAAACGGTAAGTCCATCTAAAAGTATTTTAATTAAGTTCCAGATTTCTTTGTTGCCGGAATCGTAATTTGTATTTATTTTTACAGGATATAACAGACTTATTCGGAACCGACCTACCAACGGAAGATGGATCTTTCACATTCAAAGAAGGCGCATTTTTGAGCGCTCTTCAAAATGGAGACTGGATTCTATTAGACGAGTTGAATTTGGCACCTCAACCAGTCCTAGAAGGTCTTAACGCATGTTTGGATCACAGGGGAGAAGTATTTATTCCAGAATTAGGTAGAACTTTTAAGGTTAAAGAGCAGACTAGATTATTTGCCTGCCAGAATCCTTTAAAACAAGGAGGTGCCCGAAGAGGTTTGCCAATATCTTTCCTGAACAGATTTACTCAGGTTTACATCGACACATTAACTAAAGAAGACTTGATATACATTGTGGAGGCCCAGTACTCATCCGTACCTAAAGAAATTTTACACAAGATAGTCGATTTCAACTGCAAAGTTGCCCATGAAGTAACAGAGATACAATCATGGGGCCACAAAGGCTCTCCTTGGGAAATGAATCTCAGAGACATACAGAGATGGTGTGAGGCTCTTATCCTAGACCAGAATGAAAACGATAATCCATTATGCCCTGGAAAATACGTTGATATGCTTTACGTGAACCGTATGAGGACCGAAGAAGATAAGCAGAAAATGATCGAAACGTACGATAAAATATTCCTCCCTGATTATCCAAGAAGTGATAGTAGTCCCCAGTTCCACTTGACTCATACCCATGTTATAATAGGAGACGTTCAACTAGGCCGTAATGAACAAAAAGAATTCAAAAATCGTAGAGCTGCTGAAACGAACTTGCTTGTACTAAGAAATCAACTGCCGACTTTGAAAGCAGTGGCTCAAAGTATCAAGATGAATTGGTTGACAATACTAGTTGGTCCTTCAGCTACTGGCAAGAGTAGTGTAGTGCAAGTACTTGCTGACTTGATCGGCAACGAACTGCAAGTCATACCTGTGACGTCAGCTATGGACGTCTCTGACTTACTTGGTGGTTTCGAACAAGTTGATTTTAACAGAAATCTTGAAAGCTTGTATGATAAAATCGAGACTTTAACCATACAAACTGTTAGGAAAATGTGGTTTTTCACAAGACCCTTCGAATGGAAGGAGAACCTGCTTCTAAGTGAGCTTTACCAGTACAAATCTCTGCAGAAAGCGTCAAGCACTGACATATCAGATGGTAACATGGATAAGTTCAAACAAAAAATCGAGTTCCTGAATACTCACTGCGAAAAATTGATTAAAAACAACGAGTATCAACCAGCTTTGTTGCCAAAAGTACAAGAAGTTGTAAAACTATTAAACAAGTTGGAGAACAAAGTGTCACAAGTGTCTTCCGTCAACGCCGGAGGAAAATTTGAATTCGTGGACTCTTTGCTTGTGAAAACTATGATTGAAGGCTCGTGGTTACTCCTAGACAACGTCAACCTCACTTCCGCAGCCGTACTTGATAGACTGAATGGTTTGTTGGAACCGAACGGCGTGTTAAGCATTCCTGAAAGGGGTGACGTCAGTGAAATAAAACCTCATCCGAACTTTAGAGTGTTCTTCACTATGGACCCAAAATATGGAGAGATTTCAAGGGCTATGAGGAATAGAGGAGTTGAGATATCTTTATTAAGACCAGATGATTGGCAAATATCGTATGTGTCAGAAACTGAGAATTTGTTTGACTTGACAGCTTTGTTGTCGTCCTGTGGCTTGCCCAGCAAATATCATGACTTGTGTATCAAATGTCATGAGTTGATGCAGTCCTTTGTTGAAGGTATGTATATAATGATTTGGTACTTAATAATGCCTAAAACGACCACATTAGCAATTCCTCTAAAAGCAATTCATTTCCTGAATTTGACTCAAAAGCAATTCATAATGTGTGGATCATTTTACGAATCTCCATAGAAAACTGTCAAATAGATGAATTATTTCGTAATATAAATCGCCCGCAGATCATATTATGAATTGTCAGTTTGTGACATTTTACGATGATTCATGATATTTTCCTATTATGATTCTGCAAAAGTGGCTGTTTTAAGCCCCCAGGTGGGAAACAACTGTTTGTTGAAATGACATGATGACTATATACATTGTTTCTTTTCCAGGTCTCGATCGTCCAACTATATCACATTTACTGCAAGCGGCTCACTTGACCTGGCAGCAGCTACTCCGCGGTATCTCCACCACCACTGCTCTAGTCAGCAGCTTCTCTGACGTTTACATAAAGCCGAGATGCGGCGCAGACTTCGCTTCAAGTGTAAATTCGTCACTCGCTGAAATGAAGAACTCCATGTTAAAGTCGCTTGATGAGTTAATAGAAGACGAGGAGCTAGACGAAAAGGCTCCGCTCCCCGTATCTACGAATCACACGGTCACAGTAAAAGGTTTGTGCTCTAATTCCACAATGGAAATCGCCAAGCAGCTCGCGTACACAGCCGTACAAGAAACTAAAGACGGTACGATAGACTCATACCTACACGTCATCTTTAGTTTGTTCACCGTTTACCAAAGATCTCATCCGACCGTGTTAACAACCGTTTACTCTATTATACATAACATTATGAAGAAGCAATGTCGCGCCGCCAACGTACAATATGCTGACATTCTCAATGACACTGCCTACGAAACCTACAAGTATCATAGCGGCGATATGCAGTCGTACAAAAAGTACTACCCAGAATTATACATATTAGAAGAAAGACAAGTACGTTTGGGCAACATAGAGGGACTCATCATGTTCAATAACCTAATGAAGTACTATTTGGCGAACCTCGCCCCTGAAACTACGTTTACAGTATCAAATTATTCAGGAGCTGTCTTATCGGGCAAGCTGACAGATGATTTCGCCGAATATCCGATACTGAAACATTGTCTAAGATATCTGGCCGTTATTGAAGAATTTATTCAAAAGAGTATTGAACGATCTGCGAACAATTTAGATACTGAAACAGCTTGTAATATGTTCCCACTTCTGAGCTGGCGGGACAGATTCTTGAAGTTGGCAAACGAGCCAATATTCGTTGCTAATGAAGCCAGTAGGCGCAGAATTTTAAGGGAAGACATCGTTCCCCTACTGTACACGCACAGTAAATGGTTACAAAAACATTTGATGATACCAATCATGAGACTTGCTAGGGACAGCGATACTATGATAAATAATTTCAATAAAGCCGCGGAAGTTATAGTGATGCCAGCTGAAAACGATAACTCAACAGTTACTAAGCTGAGCAAAAAGATCCGTAAGATGTACGGCCAACCGAAGTTATTAGTTGACAAAGGAGAATACGAGAAATGTACCGAGAAGTCGAAAATTTACAACAAAATTGCTTTGGACCTGAACCAGCCCATATCTAAGCAACTCAACAGACTCTCTGTAGACAACTATGCTGTTACTGACATGCATTTAGCATTGGATGTGCCTAATAACGATACATTGGTACTGGTGCAACAAAATATCACCAAGTTGGTTGACAGTCGAGTCGTTGAAAAACCAGGACCCGACGTCAAACTTCTTCCAATAATCTCTTACGTAGTACAGAGAATATTGACAATTCTACAGAGAGATTTATTTGATGTAGTGTCTCAGTTATCAAAGAACGAAGACAAAGTAGTTGTGAGGATCGAATCTTCAGAAGTGTTGGCCAGTTTGGTACACTTGGGCAAAGTGACTAAAGGATTTCCTCCAGCATTATTGAATCTTTTAGAAGTAGTACTCAAACTGCAAGACAATAGTCTCATGATTAGTGAAAGGTAAGATTTTATTTTTTTATTTAAAGCGGTCAAGGACTTTCTAATTAAATACGGTAATTTTTGGTCCGCGCGCGTGCCGCCCTGGTCGCTTAGAGGTATTGGCTTAAATAAATATATTATAGTATCTCATCCATTGAGGAAATACTACAGCAATAAATTATTTTTCAGAATATCGTCTCTTCCTGTCAAATTCTGGGATGAATTTTACAAAGCGGTGGTATATTCACCAGCCTTCTATCCATCGCCATTTTTGAACCCACATAATAGTGAAAGCTCGGAAGACATAGTTGAAGAAATACCAATCAACAGCAAGAGGTTGTCCAAGAATGTGCCTTTGCTACCTTATTATCTGCAGAAGTTCACCGTGTCTGCTGACAATCCAGGTATTTTCTAGTTAGCATAATCAGCCTATAATGTTCCTTCTGCTGGGACACAGGCCTCCTCTTTGTGAGACGGAGTGAGCCGTTATCCACCACGTGGGCCTAGTGCGGGTTGGTAGATGTCACATGTCTTCACTTGACATAGTAAAGCGAGCCTTTTACATCAGGAAATTTTTGCTAGATATAAGATGAGTTGCCAGGACCGGGGTTATGTAATGTTGATCCGAGCTACGGATCGTAGGATCTCATTATGGCCTGTGGTTGCCTGTCGACAGATATGGCGCTGTCTTGCGTGGTCGATCGAAGAATCAAAATTATCATGAATGGTGACTAATGAATGCTCATTATTTATATTTCAGAGTCACGTCATTTACTAGCCTATGAAGCTGTTTCAATAGAAGGCAGAACTGATTATTCTGTGCAGCTCGGAACAATTTTGAATATTTTGTGGAAGAACATCGCCACATTTGATTCTGCAGTTTCGTTGAAAATGTAAGTATTATTTTTAAATTTCAAATCACAACTTAGATTTGAAGTCTCATATGTATACTTCGCGGCTTCCGAAGATAAGGCCCTATAATAGTTTCGATTTTCTGGTCTGCAAATCATTTACCGACTTGAAAATCGAACCTAGGGCCCGCTTACTAAGCCATTTGCGCTTTACACTTTATGGGTACTGAATATTGGTGATATCTTCGAAATGTAAACTTAACAGATTTATTTTATTTCAGAATATCAGACGCCAAATTCGAAATGAAGAAATACGAGCAGCTGGTACACTATTTACACTCCGCTCTCGAACTCAAAAACGACAATACATTTGACGACATTTGCACACATACTATCGAAATGTTCCGCATTTGTTACAAAGGCACTTCGTTCGACGACATACTAAGCGAAGCGAATGACGCTTATCAAAGACTCCGAAACTCTATAGAAACTAAAACAGATGATATGAAAACAAAGATTTTTACCGCACAGCTTTCATTACAAACTAGTGTTTTAATCACTAAAGTGTTGTCTGAAATTAATCCCATGGACCATGTCGCGAAGTATCGTTTAAAAGTTCAATATATTGAAGAGGACGTTAAAATGTTTGATGCTCTACTCGGCGCATACTACTTCCATGGTCTTGTGTATGGAAATATTCCCCATTACGGTTCTATTGAGAAGCCTTCACAAGTAGCATTTAGTAAGATGGATAAGGACTGTGGTTTGATGAAGGTACATCCCCATTGTAGTGTGCTCATGGGGCTGAGACAAAGTACTGCTGAAAGAGTTAGCAAGTACAAGCTGGGAAATACTTTTAGACCTGAAGAACCGAGTTATAACAGTTTTGCTAATGTAAGTAGAATATAAACTCGTTTTTACGTATCAGTTCTTTGAAATTTTTATTTTTTTATTTTTTGTCTTTAAGTACATTTTTTTTTTCTTTTCTTCTATGTGTTCGATGCTTTTTAATCTTTATTCTTATTTAATTTACACTCAGATTACCAAATTTAATAATATAATAGTATAATTAACCCTAATAATATATAATTTTAATTTTAACTTTAAGGGCTACTTCCGTTTAAATTACTGTTCGCTTGTTTTTATTGCATGATGTGATCTCCTATAATTGAGGGAGCACATAGATTGTTGTTCTTGTCTTTTTTATTTTAGCATGCAAGGTGTATTCTTTGTTGGAGATCCTAATAAAATAAAATAAAATATAGGTTAACAGTGAAATCAGAAAAAAATATAGCTCAATATTTGTGGATTCGTTCATCTTTACGTAACAAAAATTACATAAATTCCGTCTTTTTCTTTTCAGGACTGCAAACACTTTACAAAATCAGTACTGTCAGCAAAAACAATCCACGACATTAGTACCAACCTAATAACAGCTTGCAAGAATTTATACAAGAACCTAGTCACCAACACTGTAAACAAAACGGCCCTCCTAACTGGACACACTGTGGTTAAAGAAACATCGTCCTGGCTGTACTCTGTCAACGCCTTTTACAAAAAAATCGAGGTATATTCCGACGCATTGCCGGACATAGCAAAACCTCTACAGAGTTCCATATCCCAACTCGTCTATAGCGTAACCTCCTTGAACGATTTGACTAAAGAGATCATAGTCAAGATAGAGCAAGGTCCGGTCCTAAAGGAGGTTGTAACCGATTTGATGGTGTTCCCCAATGGTATACCGAATAGGAAGAGCAAAGAGGAATATTTGAATAGATTTGTGTCGACGAAGTTTGTGCAGTTGTTGAATAGAAATGTGGTGTCTGGGAATGATGAGATGTTTGCTGCTGAGTTGGAGGGTATTCAGTAAGTAGTTTTTTTCGTTACGTGTTTACAAGCTCTTAAAGTACTACTTATTTTGTGAAAAAAAATACCTCTCTTATCTCTTTCTTGAGCTTCTGTGTAAGGACTTTCACAGTCGCCAAAATTACGTAGTTCTTTGTATATCTTCCTCTTTATGGTCTTTGGTCCTCCGGCATGAGTTGTAGGAAAATCCTAATACTAACTAATATTATAAATGCGAAAGTGAGTTTGTTTGTTTGTTCACGCTAAAACGGCTGAACGGATTTGGATGAAATTTGGCACAGGGTTGACCATTGCCTGGAATAGGACATAGGATACTTTTTATCCTGATATTCCCACGGGATCGAGACTCACGCGTGTAAAACCGCGGGGTGCAGCTAGCGGGTATTTTATATATTATGCCGTGGTAAAAATATTAGTTGGTTAGCAAGGTGATTGACCTCTAATACTTATTTTAGAGTTGCGATACCTGTCAGCTGTTTAGTTCACCTTTTTCGAAACCATTTAAATATTCTTTTTTTTATATATAGGTATGTATGACCATTAACGGTATTGCAATTTTTTTTCCAGGGTTCTAAAAATGAATCTATCAGAGCTGCGCATGTATAGCACAGCGTTGGACAAACTAGATAAAAGTACGATGGACTCCGTGCTGGCGACGCTGAACTCTCTCGTGAAGGCGTGGGAGCAACAGCAGAGAGATATCGAGAAGAAGAAGCAGGATGATGAGGCGTTATATGTTACTAAGTAAGTACATACATACACCCTTAAATCTATACTTAATATTATAAATTAAAGTCAATTTTCGTGTCCGTCTGTGTGACCTCGTTGTTCTTCTAAACTTCGCAACCGATTTTGATGATTGTTTCTACCATCACTTAGAGAATTTATTCCGGAAGGTTTATGTGTGTATTATTAATGTAAAACTTGCATAAAATAAGAAATCTCGAAGTTATGGCAAGTCGTAATATCTGTGTGAAGCAGGGGCCAGTCGCTAGTTATGTATAAATTTCTTCGCTTTGAAGAAATGTAACTACAAGTTAATGTATTCTCAAGCATCTAATGTGTGAGGTTTTGTTCCAGTCTCTGATCACGGGTCTGAAAAGTTTTACTGTCAAAATATATTAATTAAGTAACTTTTTTTATTGGTTTAAAAAAATTACTCCTAGCAATCGTATATTCTTAATTGAATACAGAAAAAAAATAGGCCTTCATTAACTTAGCGTGAGTACATATAAAACCCTATTATAAATGTATACCACTCTTGCAGATCAAAATGTGAAGATGAAGACGAAGACGCCATAGCACTGGAAGAAATGCAAGAAATGTTCCCATCTTACTCCGACCAAGACTTTGCTGAGTTCAAACCACCAACACTAGAACAAGTTCCAGTTAAAACACAGAACAATTCTGAAAAGCCTAAACAAAAACAACTCATTTCTCCCGAAGATGTTTCTCTAGTATACAAATGGCATTCAAACATAGTTCGAAATATGACGTCAGCAGAATGGCTACCCGCCCGAAAGAAGTTGGTTGGCAATGACGTGACTAGTGCGTTCTTGCAGAGGTATCCCACATTTAGTCGGGTTATAAACAATGTTTGGGAGGCTTTGGACGCGGAGTTCGAAGGGAGTATTTCACCGAGTTTGATGGTCCTTATTTCGCAGATTAAGGCTAAAGTTGATGGACAAGGTGATTTGTTGTTCTTTTTACTACTAGAAATATGAAAGAGTTTTAGAAAAAGTTATGCTTTGTAGGCACAAATGCTCTTTGTTGTCGTATTGACGCCGGGGTTCTGTAATTTCGCTATTTTTATATGTAGTAGGTATACTTACACCGTTAATTGATTCAGGCGTGACTTTGCGGAAATCCATTATAAAATACAATAGACGTAGATATTTTTAGTAACCTTTTCCGTTTAACTATTCTTCAAGAGCCATAAAAAAACACGTGTTCTGGTTTGCAACTGGTCAATTGTCATCCTGAGGATGCCTCGTTGAGAGGTGAAACAAGTGTCGATTTCTTACAGGGTTTTTTATGACTCTTGAAGAATAGTTAGGCGATATCTACGCGATATCTAAGATATATCTACGCCTATTGTATTTTATTATTATTATTAATTCATTTATTTCAGATAATTATAATCCATACACAATACAGCAAATTATATTAAATTAAAATCAATATTTTACACTAACACATTATTATATAACATACACTAATACACCGTGACACACACGTCACATTATACTTACACCGTGCAGCCTATTGATATACTCATTTGTTTTTATTATAGAGTCTTCAGCCAAAGTGGACTTCTACAGATCCTCCTGGGTCTCGGAAACGAAACAGTGCGTACCTTTACTTCATAGAGTGAAGGAGAACACTAATGAATTACTTGATCAATGGCCAGACTTCCCTACTTTGAAAGAGGTAAGCAACTCATTACCACTTTTACATTTATTATTTTAACCGTACCTTCCTGAAACCGTTTCAAAGTTTCAACCGAAAATCGAAACCGTAGTTGCTAAATATTTTAGTGCGTAATTCATAAACTATGAGATTTTATCGATCTTTAGGAAAGTGCCAAGGTCATTATAGTTCCCAGAAAGAAAGTGAGGGCGCATAACTTCCGGTACACCAAAAATATGTAGTGTGCGAATTGAAAGTTTGATGACACAAAAAGCCCATATCCCAATATCATCAAGCCCTAAGGCTGCCATCAGACGGACTGCATCGCAGCAACCGCGCGCAGTCGATATATTCAACTGCACACAGTCGTGTCTGGACAGCGCGGGTCAACACTACACGACTGTAGCCGACCGCGTAAAGTTGAAGTCACGACTGTATGCAGTTAATATTGACTTCACACGACTGCAGCCGACCGCGTGAAGTTGATATCATGACTGAACGAAGTCGAACGTACGCAGCAGTATTGTCTGCATGCAGTTGAATATATCGACTGCGAGCGGTTGTTACGATTCAGTCCGTCTGATGGCAGCCTAAGCAACACAATTTCTCCTTTTCGAATTCCAGATAATAGTAATAGTGAACAGAATTCTGAGCTTCCCAGTAACGAGTCCAGTGAGTCGATTCCTCACTGGACTTGAGTTACTTCGGGATAAGATCGAGGAATGGAACAAGAACGCGCATAAAGGTAACAATATGATCGACGTGTCGCTAGCCGTGGGACAGCAGATTATCAACTGGAGGAAGCTGGAGATGGCGCACTGGAAGGAGTGTCTTAATAATTTGTATCATAGGTAAGTTGAGGTGTTTTGTCATGCAATTGTAGCGTTTGATAAGTGAGTTTTTCTGGAAAATATGACAAGCAACGATTGTACTTTTATTTTATTTCATGATTTAGTAGCAGCAGCCAAGTAGCCAATATTATTAGAAAGACGGCCTAGTACACCAAAAATAAGCTTACAGTTATTCCAGCAAAGATGTTTGATATGCAAAGGAATCCTTCGCTGCTGACGACTGAAAAAAATAGATCAAATTATTTATTTAATACATTATAATAACGCAAGATTCAAAAGCGGTTTTCTCCTGAAATTTTGATAAGAAACTTATTAATTTACGAACATAGTCTTTATTATTGGGTTATAGATTTGCTTTATTCAAAATCAAAGCCATTAAATGGACCATCATAAATACTGAATCCATTTTAGTACGCAGTTGTCAAAATCATGCTCACATTTACAGAAAACAATCAGAAGCCCACAAGTACTGGTTCTACCTATACTCCGTCATCAATTCATACTTGGACACCACATCGGATCCCGTCCAAGCCGACAGGGTCGTATCTGTGCTCAAAGAGTTCATGGAAAAGTCGAACTTAGCAGAGTATGAAATAAGGTTGGAAATCATATTCGTGTACCATTGTCATTTGGTGCATTTGGAACCTTCTGAAAAAAGAGGTAAGTGTGTTTTTTTTTTGGCCTAAATATTTGACTGGATTGTTTCTACTGGATTTTTCAATGAACTTATTAGAACCGCGATGAAAATTTTATTCTCGGGGTAATATATCGCTATTTTTGATGCAATAAATTGCAAAACAGCGCACCTTGTGTGATCACTTCTACTTTGAGCCTAAGATAAGCTGCAAAGTATTAAAAAGTAAAGTTCTTATTAAAAAAAATCTCAGTATCAATATCCCTCAATTTGTATATGCGACAAGCACACAATCTGCGCCAAATGTAAAATATCCACGGGTATTCGGCAAATTCTAGCGAGCAGCCGGAGGTTGGTAAAAAAAAATACTAAACCATTTCAACATCCCTTTCAGACGAGCTCCTCTCAATCCTATGGAACACATACAACTACTATGCGCAGTTTAGTGCACAAGTCGCCTCCCACATCAAAGAGAAACGCGCTCCCATAGAGAAGAAACTACGCGATTTCGTCAAGATATGCACGTGGGATAGGGACCTTAGCTACTGGAGTGTTAAGGATACTGTGGAAAAGGCGCATAAGGCTCTGCATAAACATACTAAGGAGTTTGAGGTAGGTAGCGTTGTAACTTTACAATGTCATTCTTCTTCTGTACAAGATTCATATTTGGCCCGTCGGCGTCGCCAAAATCAGAACTAACTTGATTTTTCAATACCATTTTCTTGGAATTAGATAATTTCACAAAACAACTTCTCAATTAATTAATTTACCAACACCATTAAAGAGCCCAAAGATCCTTGTGGGCCATCTAAAGTGCCACAAGTTGTGGCACTTTAGGTAGCTTTACTTGGCAAAGACTACGCCAAAACTTGTGCGTTGTCCCGTCATAAAAAACGACTAATGCTCAGCGCAAATCAAATAAAACCGCAGAGCAGAGGTTTTATGTTGACATTGAATTATAAACCTTATTGTGTGTATCTTATAGCACCCATAAAAAACTTTAGAGCGCGATCGAGTAAACCCTCCCGAGGAGCTCTTTTACGTCTGCTTCGATGTTTGTACATCAAGATACTTACAATATAGTATTTAGATTTGTTAAAGTTTTGTTTGTTTATTTACATTCTAGAACGTTCTAAAAGACAGCGTAACTAGCTGCCTAGTGGACAACTCAACCGAGGTGGTAGGGGACCACGTCGGCCTATGGGACCGGCCTAAACGTACCACCACCGCTAACGCACCCACAGGCGGCGCATATATGATTGATGTACAGAATCATATCGTTCTTGCCAGGAATATTAAGGTATGTTAGATTATATTGTTTTGATTTGATTATATTGTTGTAGTGGAGTACTCTCGTGGAATGGAAGGGTTATGCAACTAAAAAAGAGACCTTAAGGTCTGAGGGCCAATTCTCTTACCTAAAAAACGTTCACATTCAAGACGCAATCTGTCAAACTTGCCAAAAATGTTGGTAAATTGATGGTTTTTTTGACAGATTGCGAATGCGATGCGAATGTTCTTAAAAATAAGGGAATTGCCTCGCTGGTCAAACTGAAGCGAATTCTGCGCGGGATGCGTGACGAAATTCGCTCGCGCTGTGTGTCAACTAATTTGTATGGAGGTCTTCAAACTGGCACGAATATTCGCGTGACTTCCCAATAGGGAATATGCATGTGATTCAAATAAGGGTCAAGTATTTTTTTTATAAACTATATTACTTCAGAATTATGCCTCCATCAATATTTTTGAATAAAATTTCTTTTTGAGCGAGAAATAAATTTTTAAAAAGTGCCAAAGAGTGCGGGTATTTCAAATACTTGAAACGCTAAGAGCGGATGTGACGTAACAATCTAGCACAACAATCAAAATGTCAAGTCAATCAACAAGTGTCAAGTCAGACAGTTGACAGTTGCTTGTTTGTTTTCATATAATGTGACGTCACCATACCAAGCGCGCCAAATGGAGGGCGTTTGAATAGCCCGGATCAGTTGGATATTTTTTGCATTTTTTTTTAAGTACTTTAAATTGCTTTTTTTCCGTCGATTTTTTTTAAACTATTATTTGACGATGTAAACTATCGAATAAAAATATTAAAAAAATACATACATATTCCCTATTGTCCCGAGCGGTATTCGCCTCAGTTTGATCAGTCCTTTTTTCGTTTCATTAGTGTATGTAGTGGGTTTCTTAGACTGAAGTAAATATATTAGAATAATAATATGAATTAACATTCTGTGATTTTATTTGTAGTCAGAAAGTGTAACCAGCTTGTGGTGCCTCACTTTTAGTATTGCGAGTTTTTTTAACTAACATAAAACGTTTGCGTTATTTGAAATCAAAATGATAAACAATAAAAAATACGTTTTTCTTTGCTTCGAGAACACTTACCAATCACGATCATGACGGCTGATTCACGAAGGCTGCGGCTTACGACGAAAACGTTTCTGCGGTGGCGCGTCTACAGTCCTATCATATTTATTTTGCATCACAGTGATATTTATTGATTTTGGCTTATAGTTAGCGCAAATAAGGGCGGGCCGCCCCGCACCGCATTGCAAAAATCCTCCTTGCATCACTTTCGTACATTTTCTATGAACCAACAAACACTACAGGCGAGGCGTACCGCTTTTTTTGTATAAATAGTCGTTGTGCTGCGGCCCGTTGCGACTGTAATGTCCGGTTGGCTTTAAGGTTCATAATAGGTTGCTATCAGAGGGAAAATAACTTTGAAAGGACTGTAAAACAATGTTCGTACAGTGCCGCGACATCCGTTCATTACGCCTCCGCTCCGCTATCACTTTCGGCCACCCCCGCTTTTTCCCAGGCCGCTGCCACACTGATATACTGTTTCTTAGGATATATAATCAGCTTATAGTGTTTCCACTGCTGGGATGCAGGCCGCCTCTCTATGAGAGGGAGTTTCTTAGGATAAATTACAACAAATAATTGCTTGCACTTACTCAGACATAAATGAAACAAAACTTCAATTCAGAATCTCAGATAATTAACGATGATTAAGTTTTGAAATAACAAACTCAATTTCGTACGTAACAAAGTTTAAATCCCATTGCCACCAAAGTTTATTTAGAACCTTTTTATTACAAACAAATGTTCACTTAAAAATCAACTTAGTATACATAAATAACGCTAATACAGATGGTTGAGTAACGGCAATTTAAATATAAATTATCTTGGTCTCTGAATTGAAATATATGCATGCACTTTGTACATTTCACACTTGCGTTAGCACTTTATTTTCTTGTTCTGTTCCACAATAACACTGTATTATACACATACTAATTTTTCTTTTCTGTTTTTAATTCGCAGCCGATACAGGTAGTACTGATTGATCACTAATTTATTTTCGTTTTTAAACTTTGCGGCTTCTGTACACAATAAATACCTACACCGTTTATAATAATTATTGTTGTAACCTTGTTACTGAGTTACGCAAATAAAAGACGCGACTTTAGTATCAAACGCAGTTATTTTGTTTAATAATATATAACAGAATGCTGAGAAAACGTACGGCCTTTTATTTTGAACCATTGCGTTTCATCTGTCTTGTTACACAGTTCTTACTTATGACCTAGTAATTTTATCTTTTCCTATTTCACGCATTTTGATGGCCGGTATAGAATGATACAGCTTAATTAATGTTTCTATTCCCAAATAATATGAATTTAATAAGAACAGTATTAAACAATACAATAGACGTAGATATATTTAGTAACCTATTCCGTTTAACTATTCTTCAAGAGTCATAAAAAACCCTGTAAGAAATCGACACGTGTTTCACTTCTCAATGAGGCATCTTCAGAATGACGATTGACCAGTTGCAAACCAGAACACAGTATTAATTAACAGTACTAATTCTGTTCCTATACTGACCTGCAAATTGCAAAAACGTAAGAAAATTGCAATTTTGCGGACTATCTTAGCATCCCCTAAGGAACCTTACGGTTCCAGTGTTTTGTTATTGTGTACAGAAGTAATTAGATTGAATGGTGTTTGTTCAGTAGTTATTACTAAGCGGTTGCGGGGTAGATTCTCTATATACATAACCGTAGATTTGTTTGTTTGCACATTGCTAACACTACACTATACCCAACTTCTTCATACATTAATCCACAATCATTATTTCCTCCTATAGAAATATTTGGATGAAGTGGACCAGCCGTGCAAGTTGATTACAGACGGCAGTCTTTTGTCTAAAGTGACCAGTTTGCTGAACAAAGCTAAGACGTTATGTAAGGATACTATTACAAATACTGGGTACCCGTCGTTAGTGCAAGCTTTGGATGATTTCGTGACGGTGGTGATTGAGACAAGCACGCATTTGGGATCTTTGGAGGTAAGACTAAAATATTACTTTTTTCAGGGTTCCGTACCAAAAGGGTAAAACGGGACCCTATTACTAAGACTCCGCTGTCTGTCTGTTCGTCTGTAACCAGGCTGTATCTCTTGAATCCTGATAGACAGTTAAAATTTTCACACATGATGTATTTCTTTTGACACTATAGCAACAAATACTATAAAACAGAATAAAATAAATATTAAAGGGGGTTCCCATACAACAAACGTGATTTGTTTGCTGTTTTTAAAGATAATGGTACGGAACCCTTCGTGCCCGAGTCCGACTCGCACTTGGCCGGTTTTTTTTGTTTTACATTGAGAAAACAAGGTTATACAAATAGCCATAAGATTTATTTTTAATTGCAATACGATATTTCACAGTTTTTTTTTTGTTTTATCGTAAGGATAGATTAAAGAATAAAAAGTAGGGACTTATTGAATTAAAATCGGTGACAACACAGCATTGAATTTAAAAAAAAAAATGCAATTTTTTAGATTAGTAACTGAAATTAAAAGTTTTTTTATGACTACATGCAGTCATTTTATTTACATTTAACTCCTACAGGTTGACAGCTCCCTCGCGAAAGAGAAACAGACATCTCAAGCAAAGAACTTCGTCCAACAAAAGCGCAAAGCCTTAGCGGATCTGTTCAAATACTTGACCAAGCTTGGTCTGAACTACCGCACCGGTTTGGTTATACTGAGCGCAACTGACAAGGAATTGTATGACTTTACTATACCTCCCGTTGATTTAGAAGCAGCTGTCAGCTATTTGAAGAGCAGGTTGGTAAAAAAAAAGAAAGTTTGGTACTTTATTTACTGTGTGGTATTTGTCCGTTGTAGTAGTGTTTTGTAGAATAATGTTATTAAATTATATTATATCGTATCAAAATCAAAAGTCATGTATTTAAACTAGGCTGAGACTCAGCACTTTTCGAACGTCAAAATTACATAAGATAGTCCCCCAAAACGCCCACCCTTCACCACTTCCTAGTGCTTTAGCTGGGAAGAAGAAGTGGCGCAACGAACTCCCCAGCAGCACAGCTGTCTGTTCAGTTAGAAATAATTGAATCTATACAATAGTATGCAAAATCATTTACATTACGCAACACAAGTATAATAAGTAACTGACCTAGGTACTCGTAATCATTGCACAATACATTGTACCAGCGAATCAATTTTCACGCCTCCCCCTTAAGACCTAAGCTAAATATTTTTTGATATTCAGATAGCACATGACCATTGTGACGAATTGAAAATCTAAAAAAAAAATAACCGCGAAATTGGTCGGGTTAAAGCTAACAAACCCTGTAAATGACTGACAGATTTCCATTATTTTCTTCGAACACTTCTTAAGTTCCCAAAAGAAGATTTGAAATTGAAAGTTACTTTATATTCCACTTAACAATACTAGGGAGAGAATAATAAAAGAAATAAATTAAAAAAGTCTTAATAATGTCTCTTCGTTCAATAAAACCTGGCATAAGTTAACAATTCAACAATACTTTTAGACGTTGCGACGCGTCTCTATCGCTCCTGTGGTCTGGTTGCGAGAAATACTTCCAGAGGAACATAGCTCGTCATAGAATCCTTACCTTGGCGCTACAAACACCACACCAGGACCTGGGTATGCAGAACATCGAACGATGCAAGGGATTCGCGGCGCAGTTACTGGTAAGATAACCCTGACATATTATAAAACAAAGTCCTCCGCCGCGTCTGTCGTCCTGTTCGCGATAAACTCTAAAACTACTGCACCGATATTCTTGCTGTTTTTACCAATTGGTAGAGTGGTTCTCGATGAAGGTTTTAGCATATAATAACCGACATACACGCGGGCGAAGCCGCGGGCATCATATATAACTATGTTTTCTTATTTTATCATAAACAACCGAACTTTTTGCTGAAGTCGTAAAAAGTTAGCCATATAGCAAATAAAGAAAAAAACAACCATGCAGCGAGATGCAGACCTTCTTCTTTTGTTGGATGTGTTGCGTTCTTGAGTTTTCTTTTAAAGTTCAATAAACTCCATCTCACTCTTATTTACAGAAAATAACCAACACTCAAAAGAAATCCATATCAAAATATTCGCGATACCTCTGCGATTTGCGTACTCTCACCGCAAACTTGATGAACGCCCTCGACGTTGACAACACAGACACAAACATATCCACATTAAAAACAAAGATCGAACTACTCACAGAATGCTACGCAAACACTAGCATTGTTCTAGAACAATTCCATGTAGTACTAAAATCTTGCCCAGAAAAGGGGCTAAACGCAGAAGCCGAACCAGATTTCGATAATGTTCTATCCGACTCCAAAATCGTACGTTGTTATAAAAACAGCGACGAATGGCGCGATCTCAATAAGAAGGTAAACGCACTTATAACTCAAGTAAATAAACAAAAGAATGCATTGCATAAAGTGTCCAATAGCATGCCTAAAGAAATCGGTCAAGATGATACGATAGTACCTGTGATATCTCAAGCTCATATTGATATTGCAAACGATTGTAGAATTCATTTGAACAATATGCTCAAAGACATTGACAGTTTGCTGCATGAGTATCAATTTAAATTCAAGTTGACTACCTTTGAACATGTACCAAACCATCCACTACTAAAGAGCATAGTCAACCTATCTAATTACTTGAAAGAAACTGTCAATGAACTCATAAAATTAGATGAAAATGTTGACGTTGTCATGGATGGAGTAACAAGTGATAAACTTATAAATGAAACTGATGATTTAATAGCTACAATGCTACTTATAATTCAGTCTGTATATAAGAAACATTTACCACAAGATAACACAGAAAATGCCGAAGTTATAAACGCTATTGACGAAATCATTAAAAGCGATAAAGAAGAATCCAAGGATATTATTGAAGACAAACATTTGAAAGAACATTTACAAGATAAATTGACAAACGATTCAAGACTACTCCAACTAGAAACTCTGATTAATAAAACGCAAATATTGTTTGGCGATTATGTGGAATATATCGCGAATGGTAATGTTGTAGATGAAGTTAAGAGTGTGGTGATGAGATTGGTGCCAATATTAGAGCAAACGGTGTTGTTTGTCCAATACTTTATTACACAGAAAGTGTCAGTGCACAGGGTGTCGTGCAAGATGCTGTCTGTGCTGCTCAAGATATTCTCTGATCTGGCTTCTAAGGGGTAAGTGCAGACAATATTGCGTCACTATCTGTTCTACACAGATTTTGAGTCAGTCATCGTATCACTAGTTACTTGCCAGTTTTAGCGTGTTGAACTTCAGTCACCTTTCTACGGTTATCTGGCCTAAGGCTGGGTTTCCACCAGAGATGAGCGAAGATGCGTAGCGAGGGATGTGTGTGAAACTAAGCAATAACATCGCTTCACTGTCATAGCTTGAGCTAAGCTAGCATTGGTATTGGCTAGTTTTACAGACATTCCTCGCTACGCATCGTCGCTCATCTCTGGTGGAAAGGTAGCCTTAACAGTAAAAATATCTGGTAAGTACTATAGTTATAAAAATAAAAATTCTACTACTTTAACGTGAAAAAATGCAGTTATGAGTATTTCTATATGTATTCTCAATATTTTTTTCAATGCCAGTCAGTTATGTTTATATGGTATTCAATGTTGTTTCCTCTACAGCTTCTGCAAGCCATCAGATCTTGATATGGAAGAGGGCGAAGGCGAGGGAGGTCCTGGCAAGTTAACGGGAGGAACTGGACTCGGTGAAGGCGAGGGACAGAAAGACGTGTCGGATAGAATTGAGAATCAGGTAAAGAAGATCAATTTTGATTTGAATGAAAATGTATTCATTCTCACAAAACGAGTTCTAAATTTTTGAGTTTCAAACTTTACTCCGAATAAGGTTAAGTTAAAAAACTGAGCACTTTAAAACTAGTCGAGTCTAGGGCCTAGATTCACTTTCACTTTACTTTGCCAAGCAGCTCATATGAATGTGAACTTCATTCGTGTAACATTTATGTTGATATACGTACGAAACGGTTGCTCACATTCGCTTATATGAAAATGAATATTACGTTCATGAGAATAAGATTCATATTTGTCTAAAACGCTTACTTAAGTCAAACCGCGATCTGTGAATTTTGCCCAAGTTTTTCAATGTTGAGTTGTGCCTTTAGTTTTGCTACTACATATATCCATTCAGAACTCTTTAGATCTTGAAATTTCACATAAAATAGACGTATTTTAGCATTCGATGTACAGTCACAGACTTTAATTGATAAGCCACCTGGCACTGTTCGTATTTTAGCCGTGTAATGCAAATCGGGTTTATTCGGTTCCCGACACGCAAAGTCATATATTATGCCTTCGTATTAGAAAAAGAAAATTATATTTCATATCTTTACCGGTTGGCTAACCTGAGAGCCAGAACTACAAACTTGACAGCAAAGTGACTACACAAAGTCAACCAATTACAGGTCTAGCAACAGTAACCTAGCAATGATAAACAATCGATGCTAGGTTACTGTTGCGATAGTAACGTTAGCGTACGGAGAAATATTATTAGTCATTTCAACAAGTAAGTAAGTAATTTTAATGAGCTATGATTCAAAGGAGGTCGGTATCAAATAGATTGGATAAACTTAATGCAACATTGTATTTATTTTTATCATTGAGAACTTATTAGTCAACCTCTATGGATAAGACTATTTCCGATTAAAAGTAATTTATTTGTCATCTTGTTTACGAGCATGCGATTTGAGTTCGTGTTTAATCGTGTAATCTCTTGAATGTATGAAACTGCAAAATTCAAAAGTTTGAAGGGGGCTCATCAATTAAAGTCCGTGACTGTATGAACCCCTGTAATAATAACTTATTTCTATAGGATCAATTAGACGATGCCCGTCGTCCTGGTGATGAAAAGAAGGAAGAAGAAAGAGATTGCAAAGAAGAAGAGAAGGGAGTCAACATGACTGATGACTTTGATTCACACCTGCAAGATGTTGAGAAAAAAGGTTGGTGTGTTAAATTATGTTTTTTTTTTTAAGAATGGTAGTAACTTTACGCAAAAAACTGTTCTTCGATCCGTGTGGTGCCGGACGTGAAGAATAGCACCAACCCATTTCTTCCCGTGGGTGTCATAAAAGGCGACTAAGGGAATCAGTAGAGAATGGGCAGCAGCGTTTTCTATGCATTTTAACATCATACTGCGATCGCCAACCCGCCTGTGGCGATTATGAACCCCCCCCCCCCCAAATGACAAGCACCTTAAAAAACCGGCCCCTAGTACCCGGCTGCATTAAATAAGCTGCTTTAACTAAAAATACTGTGAGTCTGGTTAAGCTTTCATTAACCATCAGCTAAAAATTAAATTGTTGTCTTTGACTTGTATGCTGAATGATTATTTATTTCATCTGACGGTTGTAGAAATGATATAACGGTGGTTTATACAATTGTTATAGAAGGTGAACAATCAGAACAGGATGACGACGAAGATGACGCTGATAAACAAATGGGCGACATTGACAATGCTGCTGAAAAGTAAGTACATACCTAGGTAGGTGTGTGGTATGGTATGAAGGTAGCTATGGTTGTAGGTACTGTAACGACTGAAGGGCGTTAAATAGATTTGGGGGGGATTTGTGTGGAGGAGGGAATTCCAAAGAGGAGTAGGTTTTCCAAGGGTTTATTAATTAGAAGAAACGTTTATACATATTAAGGGTTCAGGCGGATCTCTCCGACTCGACATAAAAACCTATCTGTCAATATTCAAACGACGACTGCTGGAGCGTTCGCAAGTCAAGGCTGCGGTTCTACCAGCCAGCCCAACGTGAGGTTGCATATCGCATAAAACCTCTACAGTACCTACGTTCATACCATTCCACATCTCCTACCTCTTCTTGTCATACCTACCTTTTATTAACTAAGTAAACTGTAAGTAAGTAATATTTATTTTGTAAAACATGAGTACAGTATGAAGGAATAATTAATATGAGGTAGCTACATGTTTTGCCATTTATGGTGTACAAAATTAGCTGCACGAGACAACACACACACACGACACTTTTATTTTTTGTTAATACAAAAATAAAAAAGGGTAGACGTCAGATAAAACAGCAATAAACTAACTTCCTAAATCTCCTACACAGACTAGACCAACAAATCTGGGGTTCAGAAGACGAAGAAGAATTAGAAGAAGAACAAGGTCAGAAGAAAGATAAAGAAGAGAAAGGTAAAGGAGAGAGTACAGGAGAGAAGGAAATGGCCGCAAAAGATAAAGAACAGGAACAGGGCACTGATGATGGAGCTGATGGCAAAGATAAGAAGAAGAAGAAAGATATCAACGAAATGGAGGAGCCTGAGGTTGATGATGATCATGTACGTGCTCATTTTGACAGTTACAGCTTTTAATACTAAAAATACTCATTTTTTTTGGAAAGACAAGACTTTAAATACAATTTTTTTTTTACGTTAAATCATGTTTTGTTCGACTTACGTCTTTCACCAATAAGATAACTTTTATCTAAAGAATATATACAGCGGTTTGACGAATTTAATATACTAAAGCTCTCAAAACGCATTTATTTATCAGATTATGGTTACTTGGACTACTTAAAAATGGGCTGCACCCCTTAGCTAAGGGTTTCCACACAAAAATGCGTTGCGATGTCGCATCGCAAAAATCAGCGACGGTACCCTAAGATTTTCTGAAGGCGAGCTCGTAGTGGCGATGCGTAGCGCATTCGCAGTTGTGTGGGAGCCCTAAATAATGTAATGTCTTTCTAAAGTTGAAGTTGTAACTAAAGCATATGTTTTTTTCTCATAGACGGATCCTTACCACGGAAACGAGCAATCTCTCCCCGAGCCTGAAGACTTCGAATTGCCTGATAATATGGATGTGGACGGTGAAGACCCGGGCGATGAAAATGTAAGTCGTCTTCCCACATTGGCGGCACTGCTTTTGTAGGAAACCCAAGCTTTAGAGGCAGGTTTCGTATTCTAGCAAGCAGTGCTGTGCTTTGTTATACTAGTGAAAAGACAAGTTATCCTAATTAATATTGTAAATGCGAAAGTGAGTTTGTTTGTTACGCTTTCACGCTCAAAGCGCTGAACGGATTTATAAGAAACTAGCTTCCGACCGCAGCTTCGCCCACATGGAATGTCAATAAAAAGTAGCCTATGTCCTTCCCCGGGATGCCATCTATCTCCTTGCCAAATTATATCGAAATCTGTTCAATGGTTTACGCGTGAAAGGTAACATACAGACAGACAGATAGACAGAAAGACAGAGTTACTTTCGAATTTAAAATATTTGTATGGATTTGTCAGAGGGGTACACCATGACCTGGAATAGGACATAGGATACTTTTTATCCCGATATTCCCACGGGATCGAGACTTACGCGGGTGAAACCGCGGGGGGCTGCTAGTAGTAAATAAAAACATGTCTAAAACTAAATTTTCATCAATCTAACAGGATGGCGAAACTGAAACAGAGAATCCATTTGACATTGACGTTATGAAAGAGAACTTAGCAGACGAGCCCGAAAATGAGGGTGATGACAAAGGTGAAGAAGGCAAAGATACCAATAATGGACTCGAAGTGTCCAGTGATGAGGAAGATGTAGACAAGGAGGGAGAGGATAAGGAGGGAGGTGATGAGGATAAGGTATTTATTGGAGTTGAGGCAGATTTCACTATAATCAAATTGAGTCGTCGAGCCATAAATCATTGTTATAAGTCTGTCTCGCTCGCACTTATGAAGCTTATGGAGCCGAGGGCCTAGACAAGTGACAATCGCTTCGAAAGCGTTTCGTATTTCTACAACGACTTTCAACAGGATTGACATAAGCTTTTCGATAGCTTATGTCAGTCCTATACATTTTTTGCCTTTTCCATCATCGTTATCGCTGATAGAATGTCACTTTGGCCTCAGCTAGCTAACTTTCGATAAGTCGCAAGGCGTTGCTCATTCTTATTGCTACTGATATTTATGGTTAGATCAAGTCTTTCTATGATAAAATTCTATGTTTTAGGAAATAAAATTCATTTAAATATTCAAACATGTGCACTTTAACATTCTTGTAATCAAAATTGCTCATAAAAAGTGGATTAATTAAACCTGCGCCTTCTTAAAACTATAAGCACAATTACGATAAGTGTCATTATTATTCAGCAGGACAAAGAAGATGATCCCGATAAACCAGGCCCAGAAGAAACACCACAAGAGGAAGAAGAAAAAGATGGCGGCCAAGAAATAGACACTGAACAACCAACTCCCGATCAACCAGACGAATCAGAATCCCCCGAAATCGCCGAAAAAGAGGACAAGGAAGAACTGCCAAAGAATCCGGAAGATATTAACGAAGAAGATGAAGTAGAACAGAAGAATCAAGAAGCTAATCCTCAAGCGAATCCTTCAAACAATGATCCTACTGCAGAAGATAAAGTGGAGAATGCAGAAATGGAGAGAGGGACGGATGATAATGTTGAAACTAATGCTGAACAACAAAAGGATGAGGAATCTGCTCCTTATGTAAGTATATTTTGTTTTTGTGAGATTTGTTGAAGCAATTTGCAACTCGTGTAGTCGATGAAGAATTAATTTGAATGTTTTACAAATATTTGGAAAAAAAAATGTCCACAGAACATTTATTTTTATCCACTTTTAGTTCTCTACAAAAATTTCTTGAATTATGAGAAATTTTACAGTCCAATTTAAGCAGTACGGTTTGCCATTATTTTTACAATGCATTTGTAAATGTGAAAGATGTGGGCCACAGACAGCAATTTATATGACCTTGCCCTGCAGTGCAATAATCATGATTTGTACAAAGATCAGGGTGCCACACGATTTCTGGTGTCATCATATACACCAGAAAATTGAGTTAAAAAAAAGGTAACTCTTAATATATACAATGTGGAGACGACAATACAACAATAAATGAAAATACTGGGAATACTAATGCATAAGAGTATTTTGGAACTATCAAATAAATCCTAACATCGAAATTAAAAAGTAATTTTTTCAAACAAACTAAATAGTAGTGATGGCCCGACTATGGGATTTGCCGATCTTTGACTAGCTATCGTAACTATTTGTATGTAGACCGAGAACGTCATTAGATATACGGAGTTTAATTTTTTGTCGTATTGTCGTCTCCACCTTGTCTAAATATCATATTACTAATAAGATTTCCATTCAACAGGATCAAGCCCAAGAGCTAGTCGGCGAAGAGAAACAATCAACAGGTCGTTCAGAATTAGATAAAAGCGATAAAGGACATCGCGGTGAAAAGCAAGCCGCGAGTCGCGCTGACCGGTCGCAGGAACAACGCAAGAAACACGAGAATAAACCGGGCAAGACTGATCAGGAACGAACGCTTGGTATGTATAAATAGTACACAGTAGAGCACTGTGATCTGAGTTTCAGAGGGTTTGTGGCGGTATCTACATCGCCACATGCGAACTACGCATTGAAGACCTGACGTCACACAAAAATCCTGACGTCACAAAAATCCTGCATCGCGCAATTAGAGTTTACCGTGCAGTGGACATATATACAAGAATCCAATATCAATCATTGGGCAGTTGCCCGCCAGACACAACACCCGTCTGGTAGGAGGATCCTCCCTTTTCTATGGTGGATGAGTGAACTTTACACCCTGTTCCTCATGCGCCTACAGCTTCAGATGTTTATTTGTTCATGAAAAGCAACACATTTCATAAAAACCGGCCAAGCGCGAGTCGGACTCGCGCACGAAGGGTTCCTTACCATTATCTATAAAAAGTCAAAGTCAAAGTCAAAATTTCAACTGTCTAACTATCACGGTTCATGAGATACAGCCTGGTGACAGACGGACAGACCGACAGACAGACGGACTGAGAGCTGAGTCTTAGTAATAGGGTCCCGTTTTACCCTTGGGTAACCCTAAAAAGCAACAGTTTTAGTTTGAAGTACAGATCCACTCAAGATCCAATAACATCAAATTAATTTACATGGCATCCATCCCCATCCCCCGGCGATTTGTAATTTGCTACAAATGCGACGTTAAGACTGAACACAATATCAGAATACTGGCTCTGTATTTGTATCATCATCAATCTCAATCTGCCGAGCCTTTTCCCAACTATCTTGGGGTCGGCTTCCAGTCTAATCGGATGCAGCTAAATACCATGGAGTGACTGCCTATCTGACCTCCACAACCCAGTAACCGGGTAATACGATACCTCTTGATAAGACTGGTTGTCAAACGTTCGGGCTTTTGACGACCCGTAACGACTGTCAAAGATCCACGAATGACAGCCGGGCCAACGGATTAACGTGCTTTCCGAGCCACGGAGGAGTCTCGGTATGTAAAGATGGTCGCTCATCTACGGACCAACCCCGGCAAGCGTAGCTTGACCTGGGGGCCAAATCTACTAATTTACAAACATGTCAGTGGTCTCACAATTATCAGTTTTTGACAGATATACCATTACAAAATCCGTCAAAAACTGATCATTGTGAGACCACTGATACGTTTGTAAATTAGTAGACTGAGAGAGATACGTTTGTAAATTAGTAGACGTAGAGAAGTAGACAGATAGATCGACCCGTGCGGCTGTTAAGCCGCATTGGTCGATCTTATCGATCCTCGGTCGTCGGTAATTTACAAGGAGCTCGTGGCTAAGTAATAACTTACTTAGCCACGAGCTCCTTGTATCATCATCAATCTTCATGCCTAAAATTATTGAGTACTATCTTTTGCTTACGGCTTCGCCCGCGTTGTGGTCATAAATTATCCTACGGGCCGATAAACAGACAGAGTTAACATTCGTATTCCTAATATTGGAATGGATGTTTCATAATCAACAGCTTGAATAACCTACATCATCGTTCACAGGTGACGTGAACGAGAAGAAACACAAGCAGTCTAAAACTCTGAACGTAGAGCGTGAAGATGAGGCTGAAGATGGCGGAGACAACGATGATGAAGCTGAGAAGGAAGCTGATGCCTACCAGCACGTGAAGCAGGCTAAGAAAGATGACTTGCAGGTAAAGTATTGATATAGATAGATAGTGGTGCCGATTCTGTTGTCTATAAACTAACTAAACTAATTAAATTTAAGTTCAGTGCATCTTTTTCTTTCTATTTCATTAAGAAAGGGACTAGGGTCTGACAGGACTAAACTAAAATTTATCTTCTGTCCTTTTCATAATAAAATAGAAAGAAAAAGATGCACTGAACTTAAATTTAGTTTAGTTTGTGAACAACAGAATCGGCACCAGTATGCATGCAGGTAGTTTTGGTAGTAAAAACAGTGAAAAGTATTTACCTGATGTGAAGCTTTCGAAACCCACAAAATAATAATGTCAGACATATAAACAAGAGGCCACAGAGTCTGTCTTATAACCTTCTGCCCGAATAGAAAGAGACTATAAAAAAAACCATGTGTGTGCACCATGTGTCTATCACATAATTTATTTATTTGTCATTGCTCCATTTTTAATTCTTTTTACCTTTTATGGTACAGTAATCCTATTGTAGGTGCATCGTTTTCTCATATAATTACATAATTGATGTATACAAAATATTGTAAAACATTTTTAAAAGATTAACGGTGGAGTTTCTTGTCCGTTCTTTTCCATACGAAAACTACCTTTTGGAAGGGGCAACTAGAACCAGTTCTATTTCTATGTTTTTGACGTTCAAAAGTGCCTTTTATGTGCCTAATTGAAATAAATTATTTGACTTTGACTACGCGATCATCGCGTAAAATTCGGGTCATATGATTGCGCGACTCATTCTTTAAAACACATATCATTTGTCGCGCATTTGTTCGAAAAACCGGGAGGCATCCTTTGTAGGCGCGACGATGCGTTCGGGTTCGACGAATAAAATGAACACAACGATCTCGTATTCACGCGACGTCCGCTTATATTAAGTCATATGTTTGAACGCAGATCCGTACGAGCAACGTTCGCGCGAACTTGCGATGGTCGCATAATCGCTTTCTAATAGGACAGCGTCTATGCCCAAAAGACTGGACCAATTCTTACTGTAACTCAAGCCAGCCTTCTAATATTGCAGGCAGTAGATGCTGCCACAAAAGAACAAGCCGAAGAGCAGCCAACGTTACAGCAAGAGGAAGACGAAGACGCAGAGAAACTCAAGGAAGATGAAGATGTACCCATGGATGTAGATGAGGACGAATTACAGGTTAGTTTCATTATTGGTAGGACATTTTTAGATTAATGATGTGAAATATGAGAGCAGTGGTGGCCCAGTCGTAACGGCCGTGACTTACTAGTTGTAGGGTAGAACCCAGCCAGGCGCTTTACTTTGTGTAAATTATTTCATCACCACTGCTCTCAAAACGGTGAAGGAAAACATCGTGAGGAAACCGGCATGTCCTAGAAGCAAAAATTCGAAGAAATGTGAGACTTACCAACCCGGACTGGGCCCGTGTGGTGGATTACGCCCCACTCCGTCTCACAGAGAGGAGGCCTGTGTCCCAGCAGTGGGAAAATTATTGGCCGATTATGTATGTTATGTATGATGATCCCAATTTATCCAAAAATAATGTAACTTGTCCAAACAAAAGGAATCCCGGTTGTACTTTAAACTTTCATACAAACATTACAGGTGGAAAAATCAGAAGAATTAAAACCGGAGAAAATGAAAGAAGGGAAAGAGAAGGAGAATGAGAAGTCTGGCAACAAGAAGGAAGGGGGGGAGGAACCTACAGGGGAGACGGGCATCGAAGTGGAGGGGGAGGCGGTAGTTACTGCGCATGTGCCTAGAGGGGTGGACACTACGTATCATACTCGGTAAGACAATTTAAACTTGAACGTAGTTTGCTTAACCATCGACAAAAAAAAAATGCGTTCGGGAAGCGCTTTAAAAAAGAAAAGTTTTTTTTTTAGTTTTCTTAAGATGTCTTACAGCAAAACAAAACGAAAAAAAATAAAGATAGTAAGTGTGACTATCAGCCAATTGAAAGTACTAATTAAGACTTGTAATAGAATAGTGAGAAAGAGTTCTTGCAAAAAAAACGGGCATTTACAAAAAAAAACAGGACAATGATTGCATCATCTTCTAAAATGCTATAGAACGTGTCAGAGATCTCTATGTCGACGTCAATGTCTTCAATATGCTATAGTGATACCTAAGCTAATAGCTAACTACATTGATGTCGTAGAATAAAATAGGAAACGTTTATTTGCATAGAATGTAGGTATACAGGAATGAGCTTGTCCGTCTCGACGAAGCGCTAATGCTTACTATAAAAAAATACAATAGACGCTGATATATTTAGTAACCTATTCCGCTTGACTATTCTTCAAGAGTCATAAAAATCCTGTTAACCAATTGCAAACCAGAACGCGACGTGTTACCACCGTACCGTGTGTGCTCCGTGTGGTAACACGCCGCGTTCTGGTTTGCAATTGGTCAATCGTCATCCTGAAGATGCCTCGTTGAGAGGTGAAACGCGTGTCGATTTCTTACAGGGTTTTTATGACTCTTGAAGAATAGTCAAGCGGAATAGGTTACTAAATATATCAGCGTCTATTGTATTTTATAATGGATTTCCGCAAAGTCACGCCTGAATCAATTAACTATAAAAAACTAATTTTCTAAACCTTACACAGGCTCAACGACTCCCAATCCCACTCGGAAGACTTATCGGTAGACCAGTACATGGGCATCCGTCAGTGGCTGAACAGCGCTCCCACACAGGGCCAGGCGGGCGTCACTGTGTCCGTGTGGAGGACTCTGTGGAGAGACTCGTCGGCGGCCGCGCGCGCGCTGTGCGAGAGGCTCCGGCTTGTGTTGGAGCCGACCGGCCGCTCCAGGAGAGCTGGTGAGTTTGAATGAAAGGAAAGGTGGTTTCACATACTAGACGCGACTGGAAAATAATATTAGTTCAGATGTTGTGATAGACGAACTCGTGGCTAAGTAATAACAGCCATCAGATTAAGCTACGCTTGCTGGGGTTGGCCCGTGGATGGGTGACCATCTTTACATACCGACATCCAGTCTTACCTAGGGGTATCGTATTACCCAGTTATTGGGTTGTGAAGATCAAATAGGCAATAGCTCCATGTAAAATTCTAGTATTCAGCTGCATCCGGTTAGACTGGAAGCCGACCCCAAAATAGTTGGGAAAAGGCTAGGCAGATTGATTTTTTTGCGATAGACCATGTAAAATACGTAGAGACTAATAGGTCCAAGAGTTTTCTACCGATGTCTTACTTTTTGACGAACATTACGGAAAAATATCTCGTCATATTTGCACGCCATTTATCCTTCCTCTTGATATTAAAACGTAAGCCTATCATATAAGTGAGACCTATATATAAGTGAGGTTCATCATAATAATCAGCCTATAATGTTCCCACTGCTGGGGCACAGGCCTTCTCTCTGTGAGAGGGAGCAGGCCGTAATCTACCACGCGGGCCCAGTGCGGGTTGGTAGATGTCACATGTCTTCAAATTTTTGGTTCTAAGACATGCCGGTTTCCTCACGATGTTTTCCTTCACCATTTTGAGAGCAGTGGCGATGAAATAATTAACACAAAGTAAAGCGCCTGTCAGGGTTCGAACCTACGACCTACAACTCGCAAGTCGTAGACGTTACCACTGGGCCACCCCTGCTCTCCAGAGTGCGCTGGACAAAGTTAAGAATGATATATGGTTATAAAAATGTATCATCATGTCCTCCATCACAGGTGACTTCAGAACAGGCCGCGCTATCAACATGCGCCGCGTGATCCCGTACATCGCGTCCCACTTCAGAAAGGACCGCATCTGGTTGCGTCGCACCAAGCCGGCCAAACGCGAGTACAAGATCGCTATAGCGGTCGATGATTCGAGTTCTATGTCCGATAATAGGAGCAAGGAACTGGCGTTTGAGAGTCTGGCGTTAGTGTCGCAGGTATGTGGAAACAAAATTCTAAAGAATTCTTACTTTTAAGTAGTAATATTAGATTGTTAGGTTACTATAGGGCTTATGTATCAGGCAGTTTGCTAATGTAGTCCTTGCAAACCAAGAGCACGCGTTATGTGAGTTTTATGAACATTGAGTTAGGGTTTAAATTACAATAATTGACGAGAAAAATCTAGTGACTAAGCCTACGACGTATTAATGCCACCACTTTTCCAGTGTTAGTGAGAGACGGAGCTATACAAGACCGCTAGCACCATCCTATTTTCGCAGTGGAATAATGATGGCATTAATACTTCATAGTCAGCCCCCAGACGTGTAAAATTATTTGCCAGAGAAACCGATTTTACTGTCAAATTGGTATTTCAGTTAACAACATTTGTCATTTTAGTCCTTGATTTTATTAAACTTCTAACATAACATAAACAGGAGGTAACAATCATCCTGATGCCTGATGTTTATCTTATTCTCTCTATATATTTCAGGCTTTGAACCTCCTCGAATCCGGCGACCTAGCCGTGCTCAGCTTCGGCGAGAAACCGAACCTACTGCACCCTTTCACCGAACAATTCTCCGAACATTCCGGCTCGAAGATTCTAGAACAACTACGCTTTGAACAAACGAAGACTAAAATAGCACAACTTCTTGATTTTTGCACCGTTTTGTTTGAAGAACAGACGATGAGAAGTGATGCTGTTAATGCTAAGTTATTGGTTGTTGTAAGTGATGGCAGGGGAATATTCTCTGAAGGAGAGACGAAGGTGTTGCAAGCTGTGAGGAGAGCGAGGCAGCAAGGAATATTCTTGGTTTACGTTATCATCGATAATCCTGATAACAAGGTAAGAGGCTTACTTATCACGATAAGTAACATCGAACACTATTGTTGGTCACTTTCTTAGTGATTAATATCTTATCTACCAGTAATCAATTCGTTTATAGATAGGTTATGCTGCATATGGCAAAATTCAGGCCCCAGTTTATACAAGCCAATTATCTAGTGCCATTAGATTTTTATTTTACGTCGTCACGTCTGACAACCAGTCTTGCCAAGGGGTATCGTATTACCCAGTTACTGGGTTGTGGAGGTCAGATATGCAGTCGCTCCATGTAAAATACTGGTATTCAGCTGCATCCGGTTAGACTGGAAGCCGACCGCAACTTGGTTGGGAAAAGGCCAGGCAGATGATGATGATTAGATTTTTATTTTATTTTATAGCTGTTGCATTATTGATCTGTCGATGTTATTCCAGGATTCCATCATGGACATCAGGCGCCCCCTACTGGATCCGACGACAAACGCTCTCACAGGCTTCGTTTCGTACTTAGACACATTCCCGTTTCCCTTCTACCTGATACTGCGCGATATGTCGGCCCTACCTACTGTTCTGGGCGATGCGCTACGGCAATGGTTCGAACTGGCTGCTAATACTGCTAACTAGATCAAAAAATTCGAAAATCGATCACCGAGAAAAAATGTTCGCCTGCATTTTCGGTAAACGTGTAACCCCGCTTCATAATTAACACGTTCATTGCCAACTACGCGTCGTTGCGTGTACGCCTTTTTCTATTTCGCCATTCACGCGATGTCGAGTGATACCCTCATAGTGTTTTGTATGAAGTAAAAAATGTAGGCTGTGGTTACTGTAAATGAACTTCTTTACAGTAACCACAGGGCCTCTAGGGAAATGGTTGTACTACCGGAAAGGAGGCGTGGTCATTTTAATCACGCGTTTCGTGCTACGGAATCGGATAGTCCGCGCACTAAAACCAGCAGTGAAATAGCTTACTTTTGATTTGGCAATGAACGTGTTAAAAGCGATCATTGCACAGATTCACGATCGTTCGAACTTTTTGTTCGGTGAACCTGAACGCGTGGTCCGGTTTCAGACAGAGAACAAAAAGTGACAATGCACGCGACCGATCGCGTATTCGCGCGATCGCTTTTAAATAGGACGCGGCCTAATTAGTCATTTAGATGTAAGAATATACTTATACAATCAACGCCTTTATCCCTTTGGATGGGCGATTTAAGAAATAAGTGTCTATTTAACCAATGGCAGAAATTGCTCAATATTAGTGTTGATTAATCTCTCCATATCATGTTTTTATATGTCAAATCAGTGTAGTATTCAAGTATGAATATAAATTATACTTTTTTCTTCTAAAACTGTTCCATTAGTGTCTATCCATAATCAAAGTAGTGTTTTCAATAGAAATATGTTACCAGTATCAAAAACGATACATTTTTGTCATTTCACTTTTAAATCAGTCAATGTCGTAATTATAATGTAGGATATAAGTTTAAATGATATTATAAGTCAATGAAGACTTGAAAAAATTCAAAATTGAGTGCTAGTTCGTATTGAGCTGTGATTGAGAAAGGACTGGGTAACGACTGCTGTAAGCTAAAATACTTAACATACGCATTGTATGTCTTTTTGGAAGAATAAAGGTTTGTCTGACAAAGTTATGTTTTTTATTTCCCTCCCTTATATAGCGATCATTGTAACTATTCTGCGTTCGCAATTTATTTGCCAAACATGTAAACAAACACGAGTTTTAGGAAAAACAACTATAATGCTTACAGAAGGTTCAGTTTGCGCTACAACTTTGTATTTTTTTTACTTTTTCAACGGTACAGTTAGTCAGTCTAAAATCAACTTAATTTATACTTACATATAGTTTATTTTTGTTTAAGTAGAAATAACATCAATATTTCAATATTGGAAACAAGGATTTAAATAGACCTTAGATTATTGTTTTGTCTAACAGTACTAAAACTGCGTCCCCATTTGTAACATTTCGCCAAACAAACTAACAACATTTATGAAATACGAGTAGAAAATGTGACGTCACACAGCTATCCACTCCGAGTTCCCATAGAAAATCACAACGTTTTGACGATCATACCTAACAGTTGCTGCAAACTACAGTCCTTATCCAGGAGATTCCATGATTTTGAGACGTATCTCCAATCTCCTTCTTATTTATAAGCCGACTACGGCGAAGAAAAAAGGAGGGTTATGATTTTGACCGATAAGTATTTATGTATGTATGTATTTATTTATTTATTTAACCATTTATGCACACACGCACACACATATAAATACAGAAAAGAAGAAAGGAACAGAAAAATTCGTACAAAGGCAATATTATTATATTAGGTATGTTCATCTGTTCCAATCCTATCTTCCAAACCACTTATATCGTTCGTATCGTTAGAAGCGTCGTGATTGTCCGCTGGTTATAGGCTATGTGAAGTCACATTAAATTAAAAATGGCGCCCTCTAGAGGACATAAAGTGAGGAACTTGAAAAAAAAATGGTTTAATCGTACCATGTTGGGTATCAAATGAAAGGGCTTAATGAGCACATTTCAAAAATATATATATTATAACCCCAAAATAATTTAAAAAAAAAATCAAGTAAAAAAAAACTAAAACCCAACTACGACTAAAAAGGTTTATACAAGACACCACAGACAGACAAATTAAAAATCCGGAGTCACACGTAATCTGTTCGATTTATGCCCTAACACGTGTGACTCCGGATTTTTAATTTGTCTGTCTGTGGTGTCTTGTATAAACCTTTTTAGTCGTAGTTGGGTTTTAGTTTTTATTACTTTATTTTTTTTTTTTAATATCACGATTTAACCCAAGTTTACGACATTTTATTTATTTATTATGTGAATAACGGAATATCTACGGATTTTGAGCGAATTCTAAAAGTTACGTACGAGACTGACAATGCTAAATTAAACAGTACCTACATGATAAAAATTGTAGCCTCTGTTAACGCTCCGTACATGGCGACTCGGCTTATAGCACAATAATAAGGCCAGTGTTTATCAGAACCTCACTCAAAACTCAAGCATTACTGTGCGCGAAATACGGTCCGAAACGTATGGTCCGAGTCTCGAGCCGTCGCTGCTTTTTTCGGGGGTTCGCCGAGTGAATCCCCGTCCTTATTATACGTACGTAACATGTTGGTCCCTACCCCCAAAGGGAGGTGTGTTTATGTATGTTTGTATGTATGTTGATCCCTTTGTTAGTGCAGTTGTTGCCGTGTTTGTCAAAAGTGAGGACTCAGCTTCAGTAAACACAAAGGATTTTTTTCTTAATCCTCATCAGAAATTGGAAATTTGTCTAAATAAAAGACGATCTTTTTTAAAAAATATTATATTTGTCAACTGAAAATTAAACAATATCTTATTAACATAATTTTTTCTCTTACCAGTATTACGGGAATTAACACAACTTGTGTAAATCTTTAACATTTAGGCCTATGTTAAATTAATAAATAATTTCTTTACGAACTTTCTACATTACAGATGGTGTTGCAAGTTTCGTATTAAATACCTAAACTTAAAAACCGTGTTTCAAACCGAAACAAACTTAATGGACCTCTTATTATCTAAAACTCTAATATACATACAAATCTAAAATTAGTTTGGATTGTATACCATTTAATAATGAAATGTGATGTTACTTAGAAATGTAACAGCAGCAAATAATGTAGTTAAACATTTTTGTTTTCATCACACGGTAGTTGATTTCGAGTATAATTTTATGTCTTTAATCGTACGCACTCGTACAAACCTTGTATACTTTATAGCAGAACAGGCATAAGTTAAAAATAGTTTCAATAAACAACAAAAAAATACGAAATTTCTTTTGAAATGAAAACTTCTTTAGGCGCGTTGAGCACTTTTTGGGTGAACAAAAATCATGGAACTCGCGTCATCGTCACGCTTGAAGTGATTTTTTTTATTGCCTTCCCAATTGCCCTTTCGTTTAATAATTTTAGGCCTTTTTAGTTTTGTCTCTTATAAGCCGTAACACCATGGAATGTGGACCGCGTACACGTGCGAGCACATTTTAAACTAGTTTGTGTACCAAAGGAAATGCAGATGTCACTCAATGGCGTTATGGAGACAACAGATAATTATTTTTGTACCATATTACACTTCCAAGGTGCGGCTAAGTATTACAACAATTGATTTATCTTATACATTCAACCTTCTGCCGTCAAAGTTAAAAGAAGCAAGTCCGTTGAAAATTCTGCGAATTTTTAATTATTGAAGAACTTTTATGAGATGTATTCCTTAAGATCATGATTTTCTAAAGTGTATTGGGGCTATACAGGGTGGCAATTTCGTCACCCGCGTCCGTCAAGGGGGTGATTTTACACGTCATACTAAATAACTTTCGCTATGAAAGTCATCTACCTACATAAGAGTCATAAAAAAAAACTTTTCATAAGTAAATGAATCGAAATTGACTACGGCTGAATAGAACTTGTTTTTCACAAATCTTCTATGAGTGTCATAGCGAAAGTTGTTTAGTACAGCGGGTAGGTGACTAGATCGCCACCCTGTATTTAACTCATACTAGGTTTGCAAACCAACTGGGGTTTATTATCGCAAAAAGTTGAATGTTTCATTTACATTAATATGTACTAAAAATGTGAACGACATTGTTGAACCTATTATAGACTAAATAATGTAATTATTATATTAAAACGAATAACATCGCTCTAAAGATACTTACAATGCAAGCACCAGTTCTTATGTTAAATTAATATTTAATGAAATATTGAATTTAACATGACTTGCTTCCCTTACATCGGCGCCTGCGACATTCGAAAAAGCAAAATATAGACCGTAATAAAGTTTACAATAAAATAAGCTTAACGTAACACATATGTAAAATATTAATATGTTGACATAACATGACTTAGCCTAAAATATTGTTAAAAACGTCTTATAACCTTGATGTCTTACTATCAAATAATAAATATGATTTAATCCTAAACAAAGAAACTCCATCTCAGTTCACTTTTGAGCGGTTTAAAGCTGTTAAAAGTCCAGCGAAACATCTAGCAATTTTAATTTGTTATCAAAATCATATCCGACTGACCACAAGTCAGTTATGTTGTATAAAAGTTTACGATTTTCTAAAATAATCCACTATAAAGGATTTTTATCTACCAAATTCTTCCTAGTGTAAAAAAATTTCGAAGGCCATTGTGGTAAACTCGGAGACCGTCCATATTTTAAACAAATATTGGGTTTGTATCTCGTAAAGTGTCTGAACTATGACATCTTTACGCTATTACACACGAGTGGGGTAATCAATATTACTGCCTACTTCATACAGGGTCCATTGCTTTTAAAATTGACCGGTTTTTAACATATTTACAAGATCGTGGGAGATTGTATTCAAGTCAGGTTGTCAACCTGAATGGTATCTCCCGAGTTGCAGTAAGGCAACTTGGGACCGCCATTCCCCTCCCTTTGACCAACTGTATAGAGTTAAATAGAAGAGATATAAGACACGGGCTGAAGGGTACAGAAGAAATTCTAAAAAAGATCACAGTATTCACAAGTCTAATAAAAATTGATCCCGTTAACAAAGTGACAAATAGAATAGAAATAAATATATAAGGACGTTTGTATGAAACTGAATGCACGCAGTCCAGTCTTTGAATTCAGCGTAATGGGATATCCACACATCTCGGTCAGGGCTTTCCGTCCTGTGACTCGTCTGGAAAAATATTGCTTACATTAAACATTTATATGACCGGATCTTCTACTTGCACGAATGCTGATTCCGGAAGGCCCTGACCCAAAACTGTGTGGATAAATTAAAATTATTTACGCTTCTATTATTAAAATATTGTATAAAGTTTATTGTTAAACCTGTGATGGACAGTGGTCTCTTGAATAAGATTTTCACTTAGCGGAATCCTTGGACGAATGATTGTTGGTCTCTTCAGTCTTATCACTGTCACCGTAGAACTTTGGCTGGAAAATTTAAAGAAATATTAAATTAGAACATCTAATATAAATATACAGATAGTGTTATCCACGAAGAAGCAACGCACTCTGCGATTACTGTATTTTAAGCTGTACTTTTGTACGTAGCGGAGCGGAGTGGGGCGAGTCTTCGTGGTTGGCCACTATCTATATGAATAGTTGTACGTTATGTTGAATATCGAATGTGAATAATACAGGGTGACATTAAAATCATGATCACCATGAGCATTAAGGATTTTGGTGCTGGCGAGTAAAAATATGGGGATGATATTGAGTTATTAATTATTTTAAAAATATTCATAGGAGTAGTATTGTGTGCCAGTGCTGTTAAAATCTCATAATTATCATATCCCACTTAACATAACATTATTATGAAATGTAAATATTCTTTTTTCTGGTAAAAAATAAAAACTATGATGTCAAACACTGGATGAGTAGAAAAAAAAAACAACACGACAAACGAATTAGTTGAAATCTATTGACAAAGACAAAAAAAACCAAACAAACTCAAACATAGTGAAGAAACACACAGACAGAACATGAAGAAGTAAATATTTGAAAATAATATTTTTAAGCGCTTTTAAAATAAACTAAAAAATAAGCTTATTCATTTAGTTTTCAGATGTCTGTTAAACAGGCCTTTTTTAATATTTCTCGTGTGTTTCTTTACAAATATCATTACATTTCCTTGATCAATTTAAAAGTGCCAAGTCATTTCGAAAACGTAATTGACCAAGCAAATATTTTAATTTATATCTCACAAACAATATCACAGGACTAATATTCTGCTGTGATCATTTAAATACACTATCTATTATGTTAAGGTTCAAATTCTAGCAAATCTGTAAACTAACTTCAGATGAATGACGAGTACAAAAGTGAATGTGAGAAAGAACAAACACATCATAAATCAACCAGTACGGGTCTTTAAAAGCATGATTTACTGTCTATAACACTTGTACTAGACTTACACAATTTCATTTTGTACTATACTGTGGTGACTTTATTTCCATATCCGTTTTTGACACCGTTATAACTTGTAAAACCCTAGAAATAAACAATCATCTGTTGGTACTGTGGTTCTAGAACTGTCGTAGAATAAACGACTGAAATCAAAAATAGTCTTCAAATACTAAAATGATCACTTATCAGTAACATATCAATACAATTTGTTGTCCAAACTGGTGATACCTTTTTTTGCTCAGGCCGTATACACTTTTTTACGTATATGGCGGGTAATGAATAACAATAAGCTCAATATAAACAGTACTAGAACAGAGCCACAGTTCAAAAGCGGCACAGGGCTACATTGAATAGCTCAAGGGCTGCATAATACCGCTCACCGCATAACAGTTTTTCAACATACCCTACCGAGAACCTATGGTCTGTATTAAAACTATCTGAAGAAAATGTAAACAAATTGATTTAAAAAAACGTACCTGTGACTGCCAATTTTGATACTTAAACTTCGAAATTCTAATTTTATAACAGATGTTTTTCATTTGGCAATGTAATAATGTTATTCAAACAACAGGGATATAAAGTTTGAACCTTTTAAATACACATGAATGTGTTGAAAATGAAAATAGTTTGAAATGAAAATAAATTATTTTGTTTCAAACAAAGAATAGGTATACCATGTTGTGATTGGAGCCTCCTGTTAAGCAAAAGAAAGCCTGTATTAGGAGACTCCGCTCTCCCATAACATAATGTTCATTTTACAAAACTATTTAACTATTTAATATAATATATTAATTCCCTTTAGTGAGTGATCGCGTAAGAATTTTACTTGAACAGGTTTTGTTTACACCTTCATCACATAATTTTGGAACAGACTATAACTAATAGTGAGCATGTAATAATGAGTTACCTCATCATGTTTCTCTTCGGCCGTGACGCGGTCATCATCGTCGTCACTGTCTTCATCAGCAGACGAGTCCCCGCCTGAACCAGCAGAGTCTTTCACTGGAAAAAGAAACGAATTTGTTAGATACGTGCTTTTTAACTATAGACGCTGCAGGTTCACATCGGCTTCAAATCTAAAGTCAAACAGATTGAATGGTCTTTGAGCAAGCAATGGAATCAAGGGTGAATATTCTTTTAATTTTTTTTTAAATAATACATTAGCGTCTTTCTCTTGTAGTAAGTAATTACCCAAAAACTGTAATTATAGTCATTTATGTAACTGTTATATAATAAGGGGTATTATAGTATCACATGAATGTTTTAATACCAAATTATTTACAGTTGCATACAAGACGTTCTACACCCATGTTATGAATCCTCTATAAAAGGGTCTTTGCAATACTAATATCGAAAAAAAATGGAGGGATACGACGCACTTGAATTCGAATTTTTAGAATTCGAATAAACTACAAGTTTTTTATTGAAATGACTTGTGCTTTGTTAGTGAAACGCGCCTGCATGACAGCGTTCTTTTTTTTAAATGAGTTGCATTATGAAATTTAGTACAACATTATAACACCCGTTTGGATGATATAATGTTTACTATGACACTGGTTGTTTTAATGTTGGTAATAAGCTAACTGTTCCAGAAACTTTTATAGAGGATTTATAACATGGGCGTAGATAAAACATTTAATAAAAGGTTTTGATTTGATTTGAGACTTGCCAAAAGTTTTATACGCATTTAGAAATAGCACAAAGTTTGTATTTTTCAATATCAAGTAAGCAAACGTTGGATTTTTCCTGTAACCCGTCCCAAATACATATCTATACAAAGAATCCTACGCGGTAATTGCGTAACACACGTCTTACAGTAGCAATGACTTTCAATTTAACATTTCAACAACATTCATTGCGTTATTTACGATGTTGAGTAGAATTTTATTTCGAGCATATGAACCGATGGATAAGCAATAGGTATACTTCAAAATCGTTCAGATTGTGATTGAAAGTGGTGCTGGTTCATTATGAATCATTAAACAATTGGATAAACCTTATTTTATTTGAATGCCTAAAACCACACGATTCCGACGAACGTAACAATATTAATATACAATAAATCATGACGTCATTGGATTGATAACAAATTGGCGCAATTTTATATTTAATTGGTTTTGACGTAAGTACTTACTTAAATTTTATTTGAAGTGTCGATGAGGATAATTTGCGGACAAAGAACTGTGTGCACCAAAAATGTATTTAATGAACAAGACGTGTGCCTAATGAGATATTTCTTTCATCCCCTATTTAACCCCTTTAGGGGGTGAACTTTCAAAAATCCTTCCTTAGTGCTCACGCTTTCGCTTTATAAATAACTCACTCTATATGGAACTCTAGTGCAAAACTTCATACTTCTTGACTAAGCGGTTTAGACTGTGTGTTGCCTGTCAGTTTATTTAAGACTACCTGCACCCCGCGGTTTCAGCCGCGTAAGTCTCGATCTCGTGGGAATATTGAGATAAAAAGTATCCAATGTCCTATTCCAGGTCATGGTCTACTCATGTGCCAAATTTCATCCAAATCCGTTCAGCCGTTTTAGCGTGAAAGCGTAACAAAAAAATAAACAAACAAACTCACTTTCGCATTTATAATATTATTTAGGATTTTTTTAAGGGGGATGCGCTAATATTTTTTGCAATTTGCAGGTCAGTGTCAGGTTGTATGTTGAACAAAATATGATTCGCGACCGTAACAAATATGGTTTTACAGAATTATAATGACTAGAATCAGTAATACAACTCCCTAAGTTCATAAATCGTAATGAGAATATACAAAAAAGATTTATTCGTTTTGTATTTTTTCGGCTGCGTATACCATACCATTCTGATGATTACATTAATCTCTGCAAGAAATTTCACTTTAAGCCACTTATAAACCGTCGTCGACTAGTAGATTGCATTTTTCTTCTCAAAATTATATCTAATGAGATTGACTGTCCTGATCTCCTGCATAAACTGCGTTTCAATGTCCCTCAGAGATCAGTTAGATTTAATCCACCTATCTCCATTCCATTTTCCTCTTCTAACTACAGGCAAAACTCATACATGGTGCGAGCCAGTAAGGACTTTAATATTCTTTGTAAAGAGTTCTCATTTTACCCATTTACCACCAAATCCCATTCTGCACGCAATCGGCTGAACGCTGACTTTTTAAAACTGCTTAGTGCTTATTGTGCCTTACATTTATATATATATATATATATATATATATATATATATATATTCTTTTCTATCGTGCTTGTTAGTGATCCTAAGATTTCTATTAATTTTTCAGTTTTTATCCGTGAGAACCTGTAATTGGGTCTATGTTTCTTACAAAATTGTTATCCATTTGTTATAGCTGTTGTTTCTCCTGTAAATAAATAAATAAATAAAACTGTTTTGAATGACTATTTCATGAAATCATGACATTTGGCACTTATATGAACTTGGAGGAGGAGTATTGCTTACAGGAGTTGTATTGCTGATTCTAATGATTATAATTCTATCAGTATGAAGATGACTTTTTTTGATTCATCCAAAATATTCGCCATGGTTTCGATTAACACCTAAAACTAAAGGTATAGAGATACGTTATCAATAAGTTTATCTATCTTATCACATCACATTTATATTAGAGTAAATAAAGCTTTAAATTGAATACAGATAACTATATTTGGTCGATAATGTTAGGAGTTTGAGTGTAGTTACTAATTTTAAAGGCGAATGGGGCGAAGTTACTGTCATCTATCATCTCCTTTTCCAAACAATGTTTGGGTCGGCTTTCAATCTAACCGGATGCAGCTGAATACCAGTATTTTACAAGGAGCGACTGCCTATCTGACCTCCACGACCCAGTAACTGGGTAATACGATACCCCTTGGTAAGACTGGTTGTCAGACTTTCGGGCTTTTGACGACCCGTAACGACTGTCAAGATTCACGAATGACAGCCGGGACCAACGGATTAACGTGCTTTCCGAGGCACGGAGGAGTCTCGGTATGTATAGATGGTCACTCATTCGGTTTCTATAGCAGTACGCTTGCCAATGTTACTACCATCTTAACACCCTAATGTGCGTGAGCTTCAAGAAATTGTCACATAACACGATTCTATCCAACTACCTCGAATATTTTTTCGATCACCTTTAGGGAACTTCGCACACTCCACGGCCAGTGACCGCAAAGACCAGGATAGACTATAAAAACTGAATGTGCACCCCACAGTTGGCTGCAACGACCAACTAGTCGCTCTATTTGCCTTCACGTTGTGTACTTTAGTATGAGCTTCCGCATCTTGGTCGGAGTTTCTGCGACCAAAGGTTACGATCACGACCACAGCCAGACGTGGTCGTCACCGCGTCGTGCGAGAGTTCCGTTATCATCAAATAGTAACTACTTTACAAAATAACATAATTCAACTCACCGGGCGTCAAATTAGCTGCTTGCGCCTGAGTGGGCGGGCGCGCACGCTCCCGGTTGAGTTCGTCGAAGCACTGCAGACACACGCGGAGCGGCTTGTCACTCTGGCCCCGGAGTATGTACCGTTTGGAAGAGCATGGACCGCAGACTACTGAACCACACTTGCGGCAGTGATGCTGGAAAGAAGGGAAAATTTAAGTTTAGATAATGATCAAACATTTTATTTTTCGTTATATAGGGTGACTGGTAATTAGTGACCGATACTTAAACACGTTGGGCGAGCCTATTGTAATCTAGACTCCAGGCTGCTACTGGGGAAAATCCTAATGCTGTGCTTGAGTCTTGGGTTCAATTCCCAGGTCGGGCAAAGTGCAAGTATATTCAATAAAATGTCTTACCCTCCTATTGAGAACAGTGAACTGTGTCTTCTTGCAGTGCATGCAGATCGACGCCTCATTGTCTGGCACCCATACAGCGGCATGCTCTGACGGCGGTTGTTTGCCACCTGAAAAATAACAAGAAGATAAAACACGTTAGTTATGCAAAAAAATACAGTTAACAGAAATACTGGTTACAGTGTGGGCCCCATGGCTGTCTAACTTAAATGGAATTGTGGGCCTAACACAAACACTCGGAGTAAACGAAACGTAAATTAGAACGATATTGAATTGGCGGTTGTATTTTCGATTAAATAATCGTTCGAATTTACCTAACGTTTATGTCGCGCGTTCGTGCTAGTGCCTCTGGACTTGTCATCTGGAGCATACCATAATAAAGAACTAACCACTCATGATGTCCTAAAAACCGGCAAAAGACAGCACAGCAAGTCCAATAATAGGGAATATGCATGTATTTTTTGAATATTTTTATTCGATAGTTTACATCGTCAAATAATAGTCGACGGCAAAAAAAGCAATTTAAAGTAGTTAAAAAAATGTTTAAAAATATCCAACCGATCCGGGCTATTTGGCGCGCTGGGTGTGGTGACGTCACAGTCCGTGAAAACAGACAAGCAACTATCAAGTCAACGTCAAACACTCCTTTTTCTATGAGCGTTTGACATTGACTTGACACTTGTTTATTGACTTCACATTGACATTTTGATTGCTATCCCGGATTGTTACGTCACATCCGCTCTTAGCCTTTTCAAGTCTTTGTTAACAAATAAAGAATCTGAATCTGAATCAAGTATTTGAATTACCCACAGTTTTTTGGGACTTTTTAAAAATTAATTTCTCGGTCAAAAATAAATTTTATTCAAAAATATTGATGGAGGCATAATTCTGAAGTAACATAGTTTAAAAAAAAATATTTGACCCATATTTGAATCACATGCATATTCCCTATTGCCGGAACGAAGAAATAAATGGACGTAGATATATTTAGTAACCTATTCCGCTTAACTATTCCTACAGAGTCATAAAAAACCCTGTAAGAAATCGACACGTGTTTCACCTCTCAACGAGGGATCCTCAGGATGACGATTGACTTGTCGCGAACCCGAACAAGACGTGTTGCCACGCCGAGCGCCGGACGATGAGCCGCCGGACACTCTCTGCTCTGAATCAATTGACTGGCGGGACGAAATCGACTCTTTTCTCACAAATCGGCAACAGAATAGAGTGCAGTGAAATACTATGGACTACTTATTCTCTGATGTGAGTACGATCTATACGAGAAACGCTGATAAATTCGCGCTTCTCGCTCTAAAATTATAGTAACTTACTTTTCCTTAGCAAATCTTCTATACATTTTTCTATGTGCGCCATCCATTCTTCTTTCTCGGTGGCTGTCGCGGCGTAAACGGCGAATGATTTGGAGGCAGTGCGAATTAGCCAACCGTTGCGGTATTCTGTAACAAGGAAATTATATTCTAGTATTTCTTCGTAGCAGCCCGGAGTCGCGAATTGACTGGTTGAAGGCAATAGGCTCGCCCCCTATTACATGGGACTTAAACATAACTGGCGAAATGTTGGTGTACCCACGGCTACACATCAAGCTATACTTTTCCAGTTTAGGTTGACGGAAATCCTATACAAGGCGAGATCAGCATAAACTGGAAATGTATAGCTTGATGTATAGCCGTGTGTACTATAGGTACATCTCTGCCTAACCCTACTGGGAGAACACCCGTTATAATAATAATAATAATTTTATTTCACTCTCAAAGTACAGCAAAAAACTTAATCTAAGAGATACATTTTTAAAGGTGTTTGTTGGTTGTACAGCAGCACATAATTGTTGATATACCAACTCCCAAACTAAGTCAAGCTTGTATTTTGGGAGTTAGTGGTTTTTCAGATGCAGGACTTACATAGACACAACCTTGTAGCCATAAAATTGGTTGTTATAAAATTATAACGATTATTTTATTTTAGGCGCTTAAATAGCTGAAAATTAAATTACATACAGAGTTGGTCATCACATGCTAACTTTTTAAACTAGCGCTAGCTAGCGTAAATTATCCCACGGGAACGAACTACCGCAGTAAAAAGTAACCCGGGTCATGTTCTTCCTGTGTGCCAAATTTGATACAAATCCATTCAGCAGTTTTAGTGTGGAAGTGTAACAAACAAACTCACTTTTGCATTACAATATTAGTTAGCAAGTTAGGATTAAGTATGGATGCGGAAAAGCAAAAAACTTAAAACACAACCAGCCAGTGGTTTTGGTGTTTAGCTTTTGGTAATATAATATCATATACCATGTCCTTGTATACTTATGAATTCATTTAAATCAGTGGCGTATATGTTACGATGTCATAAGGGGCATGAATCAGTATTTCCATAATTTAATGCTCTTTGTAATAAGCTCGCAAGCAACGATTGACTAACGAAACGTGCATTCATTAATGTGGATGTAGCTTTACAAAAATCTTTTTCACATTATACCTAATATATTTGAAGAAAATTTGATAAATTGCTGTTCGTTAGTCTCGCTAAAACTCGAGAACGGCTGGACCGATTTGGATAATTCTATTTTTGTTGTGTTCGTTATTCTCAGGACAAGGTTTGTACATAAACTAGGTGCAGGTAGGGTAAGTAGGTAGGTATGTAAGTAAGTAGGTAGGTAGGTAGGTAGGTAAGATAGGTAGGTAGGGTAGGGTATATTGAGACTAGCTTCCGGCCGCGGCTTCGTCCGCGTGGTATGTCGATAAAAAGTAGCCTATGTCCTTTCTCAGGCTCTAGACAATCTGTGTACCAAATTTCATTTAAATCGGTTCAGTAGTTTTGGCGTGGAGCGAGGAGCTCGTGGCTAAGTAATAACAGCCGCACGGGAAGATCCATCAGGTTAAGCTACGCTTGCCGGGGTTGGTCCGTGGATGGTTGACCATCTTTACATACCGAAACTCCTCTGTGGCTCGGAAAGCACGTTAAGCCGTTGGTCCCGGCTGTCATTTGTGGATCTTTGACAGTCGTTACGGGTCGTCAGAAGCTAGAAACTCTGACAACCAATCTTACCAAGGGGTATCGTATTACCCAGTTACTGGGTTGTGGAGGTCAGATAGGCAGTCGCTCCATGTAAAATACTCGTATTCAGCTGCATCTGGTTAGACTGGAAGCCGACCGCAACATAGTTGGAAAAAGGCTAGGCAGATAATGATAGTTTTGGCGTGAAAGCGCGACAGACAGACAGACAGACAGACATACAGAGTTGCTTTCGCAATTATAATATTAGTAAAGATTGTATGTGTGAGCTTCCCTTCCTTTGAACATTAATCTTCATTAGGAAAGTCATAATCATTGTTGATGATGCTTCCCGTCCTAATGAGGATTGCACGGTGTAATAATTGTTTCAATAATCAATTTATTATACAATACAATATATGCATAGGAGTGTTGAGTCACACAAACTTTCGAAGATCAATGTCAACATAGGTACATCTAGCAGCGATACATAATATTAAAGATGATTCACTGGCCATTCACATTAATGAGTCAGTCAACCAATAAAATAATATAGTTTATTTAATTTTACAGTAAAGTAGATAAGTAAGAAGTTTTTTTATTATATTTGTTTTTACCCGACTGCCCCAGAAGGAGGGTACGGTTTTTCTTATCTCAACTTTATGCATTAAATTTTAAGTAGTACCTAACCACTTATTAACATTGCCAATTGCCAAACAGTTTTTGCAAGTTGTTATCAAACTTTTGAGACTCACAACTGATTTATAATTTTAGAACTTGGTTGACATTATTATCTTGACAATTTCTGACACAAATGTTATGAGTAATAAGAATGATATATTAACAGGTTCTAGTGTAATAAAATAAGTTATAACTTAATCATCATATGTGGTGGTTGCCACATACAGGGCAAAGTACTTCTGTAACCCAGGTACCCTACGTGAAATTGTCAGTTAGGGTGGATCGAATAAGCTATTTCCCACCCGTACGCAAAATACGCGCTTTGACGTGGAGTTGCGGATACCAGCCCTTATTACCTATCATCATTCTCCTGCTCTTATCTCCATGTATTTAGGGTTGAAGCCAAAATGTCTTCGTCTTCTATCCTTCTGTATTAGTTGTAATCTCGGTCTCCCCTTTCTAGCCATATCATCTTTCTTATAGGCCATCCATAGTTTCTTTAGTCTTCCCCTACTTTTATAGCCATTGTCATTCATACTCAAACAAAACTCAAAATCAAAAATATCTTATCTTAAATAAATCATTCAAGCACATCTATAAAATATAAAAAGTTTTGTAAAAAAGGTATGTAATTTTTCACCAAAACAGCATCAAAGAAACAATCAATAATATTGTGATTTACTACTAGATATGCCTTTTTAACTGCATAAAGGAACAGGTCAATGAATAAAAATATTAAATGAAACTTACGTCCTTCATCTTTCAGGGACTCCAACTTGACCTCTTCAAGTGGTATAACATGTTGTTTGTTATATTTCTTCTTGTTTATAACAATATTTCCATAGACAAGGATGTCGTTGAACAGGAAGAACTGTCTGGCTTTCGGTTTCTTGCGGCACATTTTTGTCAGGACACCCTCCCCCACAAGGACCCTGCCTTGCTCCGCCAGAGGCTAAAAAAAAGTAACTTAACTTTTTAATATGCATAGGATATGTTTGTGCAGGCTATCTGCCTGATAACAAAATAGTTTTTATATTAATGTCAATACCATTTTTGTTTACACAGCTTTGCGAGGCTGACAGATAAAGTAAAGCTGAGATATCAGTTTAAGTAAAATATTCATAATAACATGAAAATATTATATTATAAAAGTCTTGAACTGGTTCTTATTCATCAGACTATGTTTGAAATTAGAAACCTTTCAATAATGCTAATGAGCTAACAAAGTAGTTTCTCTAATTAGGATTTGTAATAGGTATTATGTTTATATATGTTGGGAATGGTAGTCCAAAATCAAAATTCGATTATCCTAACTAATATTATAAATGCAATAGATTTTGTTTGTTAAACTTTCACGCTAAAACGGCAGAATAGATTTGGATGTAATTTAGCACATGGGTAGACCATGACTTGGAGAAGGACATAGACTACTTTTCATCCTGAATTGTAGACGAAGCCATGGGCAACAACTAGTAATGTATATTATGAATTGATGCTTCATCTTTGAATGCAACTGGAGTACAAAATGATAAAATACCTCCGTCCATCATTGATAAGAATATCATGACTTCAATGAATCACTTATTTTAAAAAATATAATAAATTTAAGCTATATTTCTCTAGATAAAACTCGAGCCACCTTTTGGTAGTAATTGGATAAAGTTATGGTATATCAATACTTTAATCATAGAATGGCAACATATAATCTAACTGATAATGAACAGGCTAATCAATCTCCAATCTATTTAATTCAATTATACAATCATAATGTGCTTTATTTATTAAGTTATTACAAGAAAGTATTTAGCATTGTTCATGAGTATTATAATGAAATGAAAAACAGTGCTGATACATGCTTGATATCTTTAGTCAGAACAATCCCACCCGAGCGATGTACCGAAGATTTTATCTTGTCGAGTTTGTCGGTTGATAAAACGACGGCATTCGACAACTTCTAAACTTAGAAAAACTTATATTTTGTAACGACTGACGCTCACCTGTCCAGAACTGCCGAAGCAGCTCTCAACCATAGCAATCCTTCTAGCATTGGCCTCACTGTTCACTGAAAAAAAGAAAATTACCTACTTAAAAATTGCAGTACTGTATAAAAGTTTGACGTCAAAGGAAAGTGAGCGACAAGCAAACAATGACAGTGATCTCCCACGTAACTATTTTACATGATGATTGCACACAAATAACACCATTGTATTCTTACTAGTTTGCCTTTCTTACACGGATGTAAATAAATATTTGCCTACCTAAACGGTCCACCATTATCGAAATTTATTTTCTCGTAGATACGATCGAGAAAAATGTGTCACTAATAGAATATATAGCCAGCTACAGAAAAGCAATTTCTGCTATTCCATTAATGTACAATTTTTCAGTTCTGTTCAAAAATGGTAGTAAAATAATAATTTACTAAATATTTTCAGCAAGTAATAGTATAATAAATTATTTTTTGTAAACGTCTCGAACTCGACTTTGAAAATATCAAATGTAGCTTGTTGGAAAATCACTTTCTAAATCTACTAAAAGGTAGGTTTTATCAGTCAATGGCAATACTAAAATAACGTTCCGATTTACGGCAATGAGAATAGGTTATCAAAAACAATATTTTAAAACGCAAATTTTAAGAAATCCGACTCTTGTAATCAAACTTCTAAGTATTTAGAATGATAAGTCTTTCTAACTTGATCCAAAAATCATTCTGAGAATTATTCGAACAAAGTTTAAAACTTTTCAAAAATAAAGTTACACAACATCCATAGACAATCACAAAGCAGAGATCATGTGAGTGTCCATTTTTTGACACCAGCTGACAGCGAAGTGGTCGATACCATTTATTTTAGTGTTCGTAATTCTGATAAATAAACCAGCAAAATGGCCTGCAAATTCTGTGGCCCTAAGCTGTCGCTGTGCGGGCTCGTACTGAGCGTCTGGGGAATCATACAATTGGTGAGTAGGAACTTTGAAACTTACATTTTAAGCCATGGTACTTCAATGCCGTGTTAACACTTGTGAATCTTTCAGACTTTGATGGGCGTCTTCTACTATATCAGGGCCGTAGCTTTGTTGGAAGATCTTCCTCTAGAATCAGAATCTGGCCACCATACTATGGAAGGTTTTATCGCTACCGTCGAAGCTGGATACACTCAGGTGAGTCACAATCTATCTCACAAATTGATAAAATGCATATCTTAGGACAGTGAACTACTAGAACGTTATTATTATCCTTGTTGACTATTCCTTTTTATGGTTATCCTTCTCTAATAATTTGTGTAATGGAAATACCATGTAGCACTGCAACTAATTTGTACTACATAGGCGCTTGCTACTTGATTTCCAAAGTCAACTGTCAATTCAACTAACATTTCAAATAAAATTATGTAAATGCAATCTCAAGACAATTTAGAAAATCAGTCAATAATATTGTCAAATCATAATTTAAATACTCTAACTTTATATGAAGAAAATGAAAGTAAAAAAAACTCATAAACTCAGTGGACTATTTAATTGAAAATAAATTCACTAAGCATAAAATTTACTTGGCAGTCAGTTTTTAATTAATGGGTGCAAAAAAGGCTTGACATTGAAAGAGATTTGCATACATTCGGCAATCTTTAATTTTCTTCCCATTACCACAGATATTATAATATTACGCCATTAATATCACAGTGATTACTATCAAAGATTACATACAAGAAGATTTTTTATCTTAAGTGACATATTAGAAATATGCAACTAAAATGAATAACCAATAGTATCTTGATAGTTGAAAATTATATGATGAATTTCATCAAAGATGAATACATTGTGTCAATAAAAGAACCTTTACCAAATGTCAAGGAGATAGGATAGGAGAGTCAAATGGGAACTCCATATGTTTAGTTAAATTATATGGAATATGTTATTAATTTAATTTCTGTCTTTTTCCAGAATGCCTACAATTGCTGGATTGCTGCACTGCTATATGTCATCACTCTGGTTGTATCTGGACACCAGTTCTGGATGAACAACCGTTCTTCAGTTAGTATGTAAGGTGGTATTATCAACGTAATGATGGGTACTGACGCTGGGGTACAAGTTGTTATGTTACTGTTGAATAACTCCATTCCATTAATAATTTATTTATATATAACTCTTGAGTCATGAGTTCTAAAACATACTTTTAATGTTGTTCCTCTAGTTCTAACACCCTTCATTATGCCATCTCAAAAGTTTAAATACATAATAAATGGTATTGTTTTGTGAATTCTCAACTTTTGACCCTGGTTTCTAAAAGTCTAATCAAGTCAGCAAATCCTCTTAACTAGTGATTTGTTAACTGAAATATCAACACCCAATCAAATCACTTGACACAATGGTTGACCACAGATATAATCACAGAGCAAAATATAATTTTAGAAACCACGTTTAAAGTTATAACTGAAGTAGACATAAGTTAACAGCACGTGAAGGTTGTTATAAATTAGCATTTAACTTAACAACAAAAAAAAAATTACATTTGAAGGTGATTTATCAATTTTCATAAATTATGCGACTCATATATCATTATTATAAATATAAAGCTGTTTTAAGTATTTAAAAAACCACCCACTGTATGTTTTTCAATGTTCTATACCTACCTTATCTGTTATCCTCTAAAATGGTTAAGATTTAACCTACTGTAATAAAGCCCTACATTGCTTGTAAATGTGAATAGATTATAATTTAAGTTTCAAGTGATTCACACATAAAAAACAATGTATCAAATCGAGTTACAGAAATTATTGTGCATAAGTATTACTTACATAAATAAATATGAATGAATGCTATAAAATTGTACATAATATATCTATTATTGTAGGTACTACATTGTAAAATGCTTAGTTTTTCTTGAAGTAAAAGGTATTGATGTTAATTATTGTTTTATTATCGCGTACGCGTAAGAGCTTTTGTGTTATTAGTTTTGGTCGTTTTTGGATGCGAGGATCGGGGTGACCGAGGCATTCGATGGACCGAAGGACCCGGCCCAGGGTGGACCGCCACTGCCGATTGGTTTAATCTAAGGGGCGCGCCCCCTTAGATTAAACCAATCCGATTTCGTTATTTCCAATCCGGATTGGTTTAATCAAACACATCTCGTCTCCTCTCCTCTCCAATTTGGTGGACACCGGGCCTTAGTCCACAGTGCTCCCATCCCATTCGCGATAGATTCATAAACGCTCTGCCGATCATAGCGATATCTTTTTCCGCCTGGAGTTAGGTATTACACGAATCTAGGGTTTGTGTCACCAGAGTCTTAGTCCCATAATGCCGTCAACAAGGCCTAAATCTAGACTCTAGGAGAACCTTACAAAGAAATTCCTTCTAAAAAAACCTATTAGACTACCTACATTTATCTAATAACTGGCGATAAGTGCGTGTTCTTTACTCCTCGCCCCCTCAAGGAATGCAGACGGGATGTTATGTTTATGTTTTACCCGTTTTTCAGGGTCCTTCAATCTCCCTGTAAGGTCAGGCTCTCAAGAGTTCATAACGTCTAGCACCTTTTTGGGGAGACTACGATTTTCGACTGACATACTTAGGTAGGTACTCCCTCGGCTTGCATATATGGCATGGCCTAACGACAACCAGAACTTTTGGGGCTGATTTGCTACTTGTGCAGTATGGGGAGTAAATCTAAAAGATTGCTGCGACCGAAGAAACGTGCTGGTTTGGACTTTTGCGGTTCTCTGTCCCCCAGGAGTGCTTTATCAGTTGTATGGAAGAAGATCAACCGTTATATTTGGATGTTCCCCTCTCTCGAGAGACTGCTGAGTCCGAGCAGTTTTTAGACAAACTGGGTCCCCCGTATATACTATCTTGAGCATCTACAGCTTGTGGAGCAGGGGGTGTGTAACTGGTTATGACCGTTATGACCTATAGTAGACAATTTCGCGGATACTGCTGGTTTTATTTGCCAGATGAAACTCATTAGAGGTTTTAATCAGACCACAGCCAACCTCCATAAAAAATCTTGTTATCAGAAATATTGTTCATGAAACGTCACTTCAGAATTCTCGATTATTCTTGCTACTCTTTGATTATTTTAATCTGAAACTTGACACTGACATTTGAATTTTTAACAAATAAGGCAGGAAATACATTGTTTTCGCAATGAGCGGATTAATGAACTGTGGGGTTTGTTGTATGATTATCAGCATATGGGGTACTTTACAGTTGGTAAGTTTTTTTTTACTCCCTCAGAGAGAAAAGCCTTGTGTCACTGCAGTAGGAACATAATAATCAGCTGTGTGCCAGTGCCGTGGCGTAGCTACTAAGTTGCAAAGTGGTGCGGGGTACCAGTGTCCACAGTGTTTTAGCGCCCCCCACAGTGTCCGGGCCGGGAGGTTTGCCAAGTCAACAAGGCACCAGCCTAGGGCCTCAGTAGACAAGAGGGTTTTAGAATAACATAATAAGCTAAGAAGAAAGTACACCGTAATCCAAAAAGCAAGCCCACTTCAATTCATATTATGAATGGTCAAATGAGTGGTAGATTATTCACTAAGGGGATAAAGCACTGTCTTAGGTCACGTCACGAGCGATATAATGAATTCCGAGCGTATCGAAAGATCCTAGGGCTCCCGAGCGCAGCGAGAATACATTCCTGAGTGCAGAGAGAGATTCAAACTCGCCCAAGACGAAGACACCCTTTATCCCCGAGGAGAATACTCTACTGTTCGCATCTACTCTGCGAGGTAATAAAAAACAATTTGATTTAATTAGTAGCTTAAGAAACTGTTAAATAACCGGGAATACTTAATTATGTGCAGTTTCCACAATTTTATCTAACTCATGCAATTTCATCAAAAACAGAATACCTAGTAGGTAATATAAAGCAGCGTCATCTATTTATAAGTCACGAGCGCAATTTTGAATGCCGAGCGCAACGAAGGATTCTAGGGCTCCCGAACGCAGCGAAGGAGTTGAGACTAGAATCCTGAGTGGAGCGAGGGATTCAAGCTCGCTCAAGATGAAGACACCTTTATTCCCGAGGAAAATACCTACTTTAGTTTTCGCACGTCGTAAATAAGTATGACGTCCAAATCCAATGATATAAAGCGGACTTTACATAAGCGCCAAATCAACCGATCAGCTGTTGCGATGACATGCCATTACCGCCACAAATAATGTAGAAACAGCTGTTGGCCGAGTCTTATATGCAGACTACGTACCTATTCAATAATTTAGGACTTGCCCATAAATATTAAAATGAAATTAAATGCTATTAAAGCGATTTCGCAAAACAAAAACACAATGAGCACTGCGGAATTTATAAGAGCTCTAAGTAGCATTAAATCATTGATATACTAAATAGTAGGTATAAATCCCTCGTTATGCTCGGGATTCTAGAGTAGAATCCTGAGCGCAACCGGATTCAAAGTACGTCACTCGAGTTTAAAATAGTGTTGCTCCCGAGGTGGACACTCTACTTTTTATCACCCTCTATGAGAAAATACGTAAGTGCAACTTATGAATAAGAATAGTACCTACGCTTATTTATTTCTTTGTTTAATTATTTACTTGAGGTAGACACACTTATTCTATACATATTATAAATTAAAGTTGCTTTTCGTGTTGTCTGTATGTCCGCGTTGTTCCTCTAAACCACGTAACAGATTTTTATGAGGTTTATAACTAAGAAATCTCGATGTTTTGTCATGTAGTAAAAATTGTGAGAAGCAGGAGCTGGTCGCTAGTTTTTTTTTATAAAACTAAGTAAAATCAATTACCTACCTACGAGCTTTTGAACTTTTGGAGGAGCTCGTGGCTAAGTAATAACAGCCGCTTGGGTCGATCCATCAGGTTAAGCTACGCTTGCCGGGGTTGGTCCGTGGATGGGTGACCATTTTCACATATCGAGACTCCTCCGTGCCTCGGAAAGCACGTTAAGCCGTTGGTCCCGGCTGTCATTTGTGGATCTTTGACAGTCGTTACGGGTAGTCAGAAGCTCGAAAGTCTGACAACCAGTCTTACCAAGGGGTATCGTATTACCCAGTTACTGGGTTGTGGAGGTCAGATAGGCAGTCGCTCCATATAAAATACTGGTATTCAGCTGCATCCGGTTAGACTGGAAGCCGACCCCAACATAGTTGGGAAAAAGGCTAGGCAGATGATGAGCTTTTGAACTACTAACAATAATATCCACATTCCAAATTCAAATCACTTTTAGCCCCTAGGGATTAAAGAGCTATGTTAGTCCCTGTTTATAATTTACTAAACTAGCTCTTTTTGAATAAGTAGATGTGATTTGTCTGCTGTCTTGCCTGCTTTGACATTAATTTCAGTTCATCATGGGCATATGTTACAAATACGAAGTAGTAACTCTTTTAGAAGATGTTGAAGAAGAGGAATATGAAGATTATAACGATTTTATGACCAAGACTAGAAATAATTATGCCGCAGTAAGTAATAAAATAACTACTTGGTTGATATCATTAGGTAATACCTACGTTCACTAAAATAAGCCTGAGTCGATGCATTGGTAGGTAGTGTAGATGTTCCCAGGTGGGAGAGAGGCTCCAAATCTTTTACGTCGTGTAAATAATTGCGTCATCAGGCTCGCTCAGCATGTTCGCTCATTGTAATGTTTGTCTCCATATTGGCTGTCATTATTTTTTAGCATTAGGCGGCGTCCTAATTGAGAGCGATCGTACGATGGCGCGATGCGTTTTTCATCTCACGATCAAAGTGGTCGTGCGATGACCTAACAGGTGTCCTAATAGATCGCGCGATGTCCAACGTGTGAAACCCTCGCGCGTCGACGCATCGCGTAGGTAACCGATTAGGACACTCAAAAGAGATCTGTTGCTTTGATTACATGATCGCACGATCAAACGCATCGTACGATCGTTATTAAGCATTTCATGTGCTCGCACGATTACTTGCGAGGTTCAAATAGGACACTGATGAAATCTGTATGTTTGAACTCATCGCACGACGAGAACGCATCGTTTCATCGTGCGATCTTCGCCAAATAGGACGACGCCTTAGAATTTGTCATATCACCTTCACTTGAAAGGTACTTGTAAAGAGAAATCCAATGAACCTAAACACGACTTTAGTTTCATTAGTCATGGTGTGAGTGAAGTCAACCAAGTTGCACTATCAAAGTCATGCTATAATTTAGAACGGGTTATCATATTTGAATGCATAATTATATAAATTAACTGTTTCTATTGTTGACCGTTTATAGGAGTTGTAGGTATTGCTGATTCTAATGATTTTATTTCTGTACAAGGCAAATTATAAAAACAACAAAATAGTTAGTTTTTTCGTTCATTCAAAGTATGCTATTCCCAAAATATACTAGGTATTCCCAAAATAAACTAGGTATTCCAATAATATGGTATCCCCAAAATATACTAGGTACTCCCAAATTATGCTATTCTCAAAAATATGCTATTCCCAAAATATATTATTCCCAAAATATGCTATATGCTATTCCCAATATATGAAAAAACAGCTGTTCCATACATTTTGTCGATTTAAGTGAACACAAATCTATGGAACAGCTGATTTTTTTTTCGCGATTTCAAGGTTGGTCCCATAGAAAAAGTTGTTCAAAATGATGAGTACAATGACCCCTTTTCGGGTTTAGTATAAACAAAAAATAATGTTGTATATCTACTTACCTAATCTAAATCTATTTTTTTAGACGTCCGGTAACTGCTTCATTGCCTCGGCTATTTATGCGGTCTTGATCGTAGTTTCATATGGATGTATTGTAACAGCAACCAATAAAATGAAGGAAGAGGACAGAAAAGCGAAAGACGACGAGCTCTTCTGTATGCCAAAGCCACCTCCGAAGACGGATCCGAAAAAAATATTATAAACTGCTTATAGGTAGGTGAAGATCGTTTAATTTCGCGCTCACTACACGATTTTCTTTATTAAGGGCGAATTTAACCAAACTTTTATACCGAGTATTAAGTCTTAACCTGCGAGTAAATTTTGAATTTTTGACAGTTTTTCCATACAAAAACTGTCAGACGACAATTTTATACCACGGATAAAAGTTATCTGACTTTGATAAAATCAGCCTTATCTATGTTAAAAGTCGAACAGTACAGTAACTCCAGTATTTGACACACGGCCACATATCAAGCTGCACAATTCAGTTACGAGCCGCCCGCATTCGCTCTCTGTAGGGTTCATTTTATATAGACCGCACGCAGCAAATTGTCCCTCAAGCATAAATTGAGCATCTATACCTATCCATACCATCCATACCTGCGACGTGTCCCGCACACGCAAAACCAATCCATAACCTTGGATGCAGACCCTCCAGAACCCGTCTTTGCGAAAAACCTCCTTTTATGTTGTCCTCTCTGGGAGTCCTCCTTTTATGTTCGCAATGAGAATATTCATCTAGATATCAGAATGCCTACCGTCTTACAGATCATGGAACGTCTCCCCAAGCGTTTCTTCGATTCTGCTGAAAAGCACCCTGGTTGTGTTGGCACCATCAGTAAGATTGCCGACCGAGGCAAACTCGCATCACTCCCGTCAACGTACCCTTAGCGTGTAGATGTATGTAGCTTGGAGGCCATAATTTATTAAGACACTATAGCTGCGCCCCGTGGTTTCACCCGCGTAAGCCTCGAAACGGCAGAAATGAAATATTTTAATTTTGATTTTACAGGAGGTGGTCGACCTCCGAGATGACCTACATAAAAAAAAAAAACACAATTTCCATTATGAGCTCGCCTCGCATTGTACGGAAAGTAAAGCTAGATTATCAATATAATACAATGCGACACCAGTTATACTTAATGGAAATGTATGTACCTTGTATATTATTATATTTAATTTTATTCTTCTTAAGAATTTAGTTAATGTTCAATAAATTATTTTAAGCTACATATTTTTTTGTATCATTTTCACTTTATTCCTTTAACCCATTCAAGGCGGCTCAAAAAAGTATAAGTATCCCTTTAAAATAGAATTTGACCAAGTTATGGGCAAAATATAATTTACGGCGATCGGCGTCATTCGCAATAAGGTGGGTTTAGACCAAACGAACATAGAACCAGAACAAGAGCTAGAGCATTCTCTTGTTGATATTCTTGACATTTTAGTATGGAGAAACCACCGAAGGAATGTTCTGTCCCTGTTTACACAAAAAGAGGTATGTTTGGTAGAGTGGGGGTAGAATGTGCATTCGCTCGCTTGGTCTAAATCGACCTTAAGAATGACAGTTTAAATTACGCTGTTGTGCGTGCACCGCAACGAAGAGGTTAACTGTAATTTAAATTGTGTAGACATTCTAAACTGCAGTAGGTCACACCAGATTGTAACACCAGTGTGAGGCGATTATCATGAGTAAGAATATGTGAAGCGATTGACTCTAGAAATTAGGCAGTATAAGTCTCGTAAGTATAAGTTTCCCACTCCATACTAATTCGTAAATTGGCAATGTACGGTATTACTGAACCCTTACTTAATTGGTTGAAATCTTATCTTTTGGGGCGTGAATTTTATGTGGTCGTGAACGGTTTTCGGTCTACTCGCAGTTATTATATGACTTCCGGAGCTCCTCAAGGCTCACATCTGGCTCCCATATTATTTGTTATATTCATTAATGACCTTCCCACCTGCTTTCACTTCTCTGAATATTTTTTGTTCGCTGATGATCTAAAGTTTGCAAGAAAAATTGAATCATCTAGTGATAAAACACTCTTGCAAGACGATCTAAATAGACTTGTCGATTGGTGTAACAAAAATGGAATGGAATTAAATCATAAAAAGTGTTACCACCTGTCATTTTCGAGAAAGGCCCATTTCATACAATCGGAGTACTTAATAAGCAACGAAAAAATACAAGAAGCCGATACAATTAAAGATCTAGGCGTACTTTTTGATAAAAAGGTTACTTTTATACCCCACCACGAGAACATTATTAAAAAGGCCTCTAAGATGTTGGGGTTCGTACTTAGAAATACAAAGGGTTTCAAACTGATCGGCACCAAAATAATGTTATACAACAGTCTTGTACGAAGCGTCTTGGAGTATTGTAGTGTCGTATGGAGACCACATTACGCTACGCACAAATTACTTTTAGAAAGAGTCCAGAAACGGTTCCTATGGCACCTTGCGTTTTCAATAGGAAAAAGCAAGCAGTTGCCCTCCTACAACTCACGCTTGAAGTACTTCAAGATGCACTCTTTATCCACTCGTAGAGATATTATTGATGGTTTGTTTCTTTACAAACTCCTAAGACATAAAATTGACTGCCCTAATATACTCAGTCTCCTAAAGTTCCGTGCCCCATCCCGATATCCGCGAAACCCTGTCACTCCACTACATCCACCCCTACGTAGAACAGTTCTGGGTGCTAACTCACCGATCCCACGCCTGTGTAGAATGCTTAACAGCATCAGTGATCTGATGGATATACACCACGACAATTTGACCAAGTTGCGCAAAGTAATTATAGAACACTTTTCTTGTAACTGATTGTTCCCCTTCGTTTCTCATTGAAATTTCATTTCCTATGTGTTTATTTCTTTTTTTTAAATCCAAATTGAATGTTTTAGTTTTAGTTCAATATTGTGTTATATTTATTGAACTTATGAAATTTGCATCCTATGTTATTTGAATACTTATAATCTTATTTTATCTATTAATCATTATAATCATCAAATTTTATTTGTCAATCATCAAAATTTTAATTATTTTTCTAAAGTTTGTATGGTTATATATTAACTTTGTAACCATAGCCTATTTTAGTTTTTCGTATTTTGTTTGAGAATAATTAACTAATTTCATTGTTTAACCATAATTAGTGTATGCAGTGTTAGCCTATAAGTAATTGTTACACTTGTAATTGTAGCTAAATCAAATATATTGTAATAGCATGGTGTAAACAATTGTTGGCTGACCTAAAGTAAATAAATAAAAAAAATAAAATGTTCCCACTGCTGGGACACAGGCCTCTTCTCTGGTTGTGCGCGTGGGCCCGGGTTGGTAGATGTCTCATGTCTTCTTCGGCTTCTAGGACATTTTGGTTTCCTCACGATGTTTTTCTTCACCGTTTTGAGAGCTGGTGGTTATGACATTATTTACACAAAGTAAAGCGCCTATCGACCTACAATTCGTAAGTCGGGGCCGTTACCCCTGGTCCACCACTTCGCCTGGGCGACAAATAATTCCAATTAGGGAGTAAATAAAAAAAATTGTAAAGCATAATTTTTTATTTAAATTATTCCGTTTCTTCTTTTTTGTTGCTTTATTTAACTTCCTCTAATTTTCTGTCGAAAGTTACAGTGCCAATGTTCACGCTTTTTATTTCTTCTTTGCTGACTTGCGCGTTTTCCTGAAAAATTATGTCTTTTTAACGTAATGAGCGTGATTGCTATTCGTGGAGCTCTTATTATAGGAACTTGGACAGAAATCCATTCTAGCGAAGACCACGAGGGAAAAGCGACAAAGAACAAAAAGCGTTACTTAAGGGGCCATGCACGAAATAGACTCAATTTTGTTCACTGTTTGTGAAAAAGGGGAAAGGAATTTTACCACAATTATTCCTAATAAGAAAAGTACTTCTTACTCTTGCAGGTAGCTTGAGGGCGAAATTAGAGTCCGCGGCACCACTCATGTCCGATAGATGCGGCGCTAGTTTCTATGTCATTGCATTAAATTGTATTTAAAAAAAACTAGTTCCACAATTTTCCGCCGGACTTGAGTGGTGGCGCGCACTCTAACTATAATTTGAGTCCGCAAAAGTGATGAAACTTTTAAAACAGATGCTGTGACTGTCATAGATGGTGTTTTGCTTTACCCAGACCTATATTTTTTTGTTTTTTAGCTTTCTCACAATAAGATTAGAAATTGACAAAAGGGTTTTTTTTTCGTGCACGGACCCTTACTACGCTCCAACATAAATTAGTTACATTATCAGGTTTTGCCACTTTAAAGGAATCCAATTCTGTGTCCTGTTAAAAAAGTAATGGTTATAGCTGGTGCCAAGCGATCTAGAGAAGCGATCTGATCACGATGAGGAGATAATGGCAGTTCATATGCGCTTCCCCCCTTCGTTTGTCCAGAATTAGGATCCACTGTATCCATGTATATTTTGTAATTAATAATGTCCGCATTTGAAACGCACAAATCTAGGAAAAAGACGAAGACGTAAAGAAGAAAGAAAAAGTCGTTTCTCGTTATTTGGACGCGCATGCGCAAAAAGCTAAATTAGAGAACTAGGAAATGGGCTCAGGAACTTCACAATTTAGATAATAAGAAGTGAAAAAAGCAAAGGGGCGTATATTAGAATATACAACTCTTTCCTTTTAGTTTAATGGCGGTTTTTTTTATTTTGGGCAATTTGCGACCAGAGTCTGACGATGGAGGAGGAAGGACTGGAACTCTTCAATGGCTACAACCAGTAGAGATTTCTGTCTTACTTTGTACCGGATGGACCAGCACTCTTAAAATGAAAAAAAAACAATAAAATTAGACAGTATTTGAAACCAATTAATGTATTTAAATTGAAAGCAAAATCTAGCACGAAAAAGTAATAATAATAATTAATTGCAGTGCCTACTAACCCTAACAGGCGGAAGAAACATTCGTGGACAAGAGGAAAAAAAACAATAGATCCACTTGTGGATCTAGAAGGTCATAAGTACCTATGGGTCCATGTTGGAATCTACTAGGAATCTACGTCGTATTCTTTCAGTGTTTTATAGAATATGTCGTGGCGACATCTTAGAATTGATCATTTCAAGTGTTTGACCATTTAATTAAATTAACGTTTGTATTTCATGAAATAGAACATCGACCACTGGTCACATCATGATGCAGTCTGGACCGATCATGATCGTTTAACGATGCGAACAGTTAAACGCACAACTACTTCATGATGTGGCCAAATATTTAGTGATCTTAATCGTAAAATAGTTAGATTATCCACCAGTACAGGCGTTGATGTCGTTTTGTTTTTGTTTTGCATCATGGCGGCGGCATACAACAAATCAAACAAAGTAGGGTGACCATGACCACGTAAAAAAGTCGATGAACTTTTATTAGATTTCCAAATATGATTATGGAAAACAACTAACTTAGAAGTAGCGCTCGCCGGCCGCTCTGCCGCGGCAACTGCTCGCTTCGCTCGCTCAGCTCGCCCGCGGTTGGTCAAAGTTCTAACCTAACCTAACCCATTTTTTCGGGGTGCCATAAGCGGCGTTTTTTTTTTTATTTTTTTTGTATTTCACGCCCCGGGCGCTATTTCCAAGTTGGTCCCACCCTACATTAATGACATGACCAAACGTCGCCTCGACATAATCATTACAGTTGGCGTTTAAGCGTTTAAAGGTTTAAACGATGGTCAATTTTACTTAGCCATTTCATGAAACACAACCATTTCATGTGGTCGTACACTTCAGGAAATGATCAATTTTAGGATCTGGCTACGACATATAAAAAAGGCGATAGATCACCTGTGTTGTATCCACCTCTTCGTCCTTGGGTGGTTGGTTTGGATTGATCCACGTGTCTGCCAGGATCTGGGGTATTTTGACGCGCACCTTCAGTGGCGCTAGTATTTTTGTGATTAGCTTGCGACAGTCGGTTGATACTTTCGGCTCACGAGGAAACGACACTTTGTTTTGTACTTGCTGTAGAGAAAATGTGAAGTTTAAAACCTTTTTATGCACTAGTTGGCATACAAGAAAAAAAAATGATTACAAGGCAAGGGCTGATAAGCGATATTTAGATAAGCTTTAGCATTCGAGATATACCACTAAAGCACAGAGCGGGCAGACCTAGAACTGCACCCAATTGCGTAACATACAGTCAATCATAATCTGCGGCGCTCCGGTTGGGTCTTCACCAGTGAACGCCAGTGAAGGGCCAATCGGAGCGCCGAACGAGGTTGATGCGTAAAGTCGAGATAGTTAAAAGAAACTCGCACTAGGGCCTCCGTAAAGGGCCAATCGGAGCGCCGAACGCGGTCAATGCGTAAAGTCGAGATAGTTAAAAGAAACAAACTAGGGCCTCTGCTACATACGCTAATATAAAAAACAGCACCTTTAGCAACTGAGTGTAATTCGTATCGTCGAAAGGCAGCCTTCCATACACAATTGCGTAGAGCACCACTCCCATACTCCATATATCAGAGTCTTGTGGCCTATAAGGAACTCCCTTCAGGATTTCAGGTGAAGCATATGCGTAACTTCCGCAGAAAGTCTCACTAAGCGCAAAAACACCATTCTTCGGCTTCATGTGACCTCGTGCAAATCCAAAATCAGACAGTTTTATATTCAATCCATGGTCCATAAGCAAGTTCTCGCATTTGATGTCCCTGAAATACACGGGTAATTTGTTGAATTTCTAGCTGTGTAAGTTCACTTTTTTAGGAAATAATTAAACCGTAACGGCCAGCCGTAGGATAATTTTACTGGCTAAGTATCTAAAAAATACAATCTTGAAATCTCATAATGGTGGTAAAGCCAAACGTTTATCTATATTCTGGAATATTTCTCTTATCTGGTACATGTGAAAAACGGTGTAAACTACTCTATAATATTTATCCTGTAAGTAATTAACAATTTACTAAAATATATTATTAATATTTTATTTATTATTATTATATAGGTATAGGTAGGGCTTTGAGTATTTATTATTATATAGGTACCTATAGTGTATTTATGTTTATATATTTAAGCTTTATGTATTTATTTAAGTATATGTTAATTTTCTTGCGTATATGTGTAGGTATATTTGTTATTTTTAGTTAAGACTTCGCATATTCATGTTTTTTCTCTTCTTGTTCTCACACACTATTGTCTACATTTCTTTTTCATTTCTCCTTTCGCAGGTCTGCTGGAAGAAATTTCTTAAGAAATAAGCAGTACCTTTGTACTCATATTTTAATTATGTCGTATCTTTTTGTATTTTACTGTGTGTACATAAATAATAAAATAAATAAATAAATAAATAAATATATTACAATATCAAATAATACCTACTACATACGTATACATACCAATAACTAGATTTAATATATTGTTTACACAATTATTAATTACATTTATAATTGCATCATTTACTCAAAAAAAACAAAAAAAAAACGATACATTCTTGGCATGAGTTTGTTGCGTTATTTGTCATGAATCAAGACGATGTCTGTCTTTTGACATCACTAAGGGTCGCTTCAGATCGCGACGCACTTTTTAACAATTATGGAACTTATTTTCTTCACGAAAAGGTATAATTTCAGTGCGAGAGTTGACACGTGCCGTGTACCTTATTGTGTAGTATTTTTTATTGTTGTTGCTCGTTTTTTATGCTATATTTACGTTCTCATAATCAGCCCGTAATGTTCTCACTGCTGGGACACAGGTTTCCCCTCACGCGGGCCCAATCCGTGTTGGTAGATGCCACATGTCCACATGCCAAATTATTTCATCACCACTGCTCTCAAAACGGTGAAGGAAAACATCGTGAATTATCTCACGATGTTTTCCTTCACCGTTTTGAGAGCAGTGGTGATGAAATAATTTAAGTACACAAAGTAAAGCGCCTGTCTGGGTTCGAACCTACGATGTACAACTTGTAAGTCGAGTCGCGGCCGTTGCCACTGGGCAACCACTGTTCTCGTTTTGTGTTTATTTGTGTACTCGCTACTAACTATTTAATCACCGTGCTCATGTGCTTGCATGACTGTGCTCAATAACTTTGTGTGAAATTAATTACTAAACTTTGCTCCTTCAAAACAATATTGTGTGTGTATCCGTGTGCCTACTGTGATTTTGGATTGTAGAAATCAGTATACTTCACTACATATTATAAAAAAAAGTCCTCCGCCGCGTCTTACTGTCTGTCTGTCCGCAATAAACTCTAAAACTACTGCACCGATTTTCATGCTGTTTTAAACAATGGATAGAGTGGTTCTCGAGGAAGGTTTTAGTATTTAATAACCGATATCGACCCGAAGCCCCGGGCATCAGCTAGTTATGCATAACCGTGAGTCGAATATTATTTATTATTCCTCAAGACTTCCAACACACATTTATCTATCCGATTAGACCTGCATGTGAATTTCTAGACCTTGCATATTGCTAATTTGCTACATTAGTTGATTTATTTTACATGATTGGATGGATTACAATGTTTACCTATGAACAACTCCTCGCTCATGGCAGTAATCAACGGCTTCCACAAGTTGGCGGAACCAGCGACGACCTCTTGCCTCATCAATATGTTGGTCCTTGCGTATTATGTCCAGGAGACTGCCGTTTTCGGCATATTCCATTACAATATAAACCCTGGAAAGTGCGTTGGAGATGTGGAAAAAATATATTATTCTAAAGCATAGTAACGTATTCATTCGGAGGAGCTCGTGGCTAAGTAATAAAAGCCGCACGGGTCGATCCGTCAGGTTAAGCTACGCTTGCCGGGGTTGGTCCGTGGATGAGTGACCATCTTTACATATCGAGACTCCACCGTGCCTCGGAAAGCACGTTAAGCTGTTGGTCCCGGCTGTCGTACGTGGATCTTTGACAGTCGTTACAGGTCGTCAGAAGCCCGAAAATCTGACATCCAGTCTTACCAAGGGGTATCGTATTACCCAGTAGGTGGAGGTCAGGTAGGCAGTCGCTCCATGTAAAACACTGGTATCCAGCTGCATCCGATTAGACTGGAAGCGTACCCCAATATAGTTGGGAAAAGGCTAGACAGATTGAGTAACGTATTAATTTGCAGATAATTATGTTTCTTAAAACAGATTTACATGGTTTGATTAGATTTAAGATTGTCACAGATCTGAATGAGCATTTATGGTTGAAAGAGCATCGTTCTGGACCTTGTGCCTTTAAGTTCAGCTACTTCGTTACGACAAAATAAACAACCAGAAGTCCACATTAGCCCTGGAAAGACAGTGCTGGACGAAATAGTCTTTGCCAAGAAGTGGGAAGATGCAGGCTAACAGTAACAGAAATTCGGAGCGCAGACCTGGGTTTAAGGTTGTCTTTAGTAAGACTATCGCTGTATGATAACAAAGTTGACGCGTTCACTCGCTAGAAAAAAAAACCGCGACAAAATTACAAACTCTCAAAGAACGACTCTGGTGCGGTAGGCCACAGCCGGCCACCCGGCAGTGGTAACAAAACCAGTATAAGTGGGCCTATTGTTCTATTGAAACTGTGTACAACGCTAGGACAGCTACAAGTCAAAATGTTACTTATAGCACTGTAGATTTAAGAGCTCAGGGTTATCATACCTGTGAGTAGTTTCTATTGCTTGTAGAAACCGTATCAAGTTCTCATGTTTGAGACCTTTCACGACCTCTATTTCTCTAGGCAGAAACTTTTTCAAATAATCGCCTGGTGCTTGAAACTTGCTTATTATTTTTATTGCCACTTGACAGTTATGTCTGTCGCTGGTTGCAACCTACAATGAAATTCCAAAATATTGTAATGGATCCTTCTTGTTTTTGTATCTTTTATGGGCCGGTTGCCATCAAACGAGAAGGACAGATGTGTCAAATAACTTGCAAAGAGATTAAAAGTAACAAAATTCCTCCAATACTTGAATCCTTTGCTAGAAATCTGTTATGTAGGTTATAAATACTGGATTCAACCTTCTTAAAGTTGAAAGCTTTTATCTGGAACACAATGATACTGTCTGTTCCAAGGCAGATGTAATGATTGATGAGGTGGAGGTAGCTACAATGGAACCGTGACAATATCTCCTACAGACTGCGGAATGAGTGAAAATATTTTTTTTGAAATAACACACTGCAATCGTTATCGGAAGTGGCAGGTTCTTCAAATATTTTAACTCTGTATTCGTTGATTATTTCGCAACTGTTTTACAAACGATCTGATACCTTGACTGTGGCATAAGAACCAGATCCTATGGTACGTCCAAGTACATAGCCATGGGACTCGAGGACAGTTAGTTTTCTTTCAGCTTTAGCTTCTACCCCACTGTGCACAGTCGCTGTGGGCTCTGTCGACATCTCGCCAAGGACATTTTCATTGGCTCTAACATCAGGTCCAGGCATATCACAGTAATGAACGTATATATAAAATGTAAGTTTAGTAAAAGTCACATTATATTGAATTTTGCCTCATTTTATTTTTCACATGATGTTTTTTATTATATTGTACATGCTGTCATTTTTGTCAAAACCGATGATTTTTTGGTGACACGAGAACGTTGTTTCAAACAAAACTCTATGCATAGATTATTTTTACATCGCCAGTACGATATGTGGTTATAGACCTATAAATAGTACTTACTAACACCATGTTATAGAGTAATTAGCCCAATTAGCCCAGTGATGTATGTATCTAGACGTCACTATGTGATATCATGCAAAAAAAAATAAAGATTGATATGTCATTTGATTTTTTCCTCAAACAAAATGACTTGTTTACGAAGCGGCTTCACCGACACACTCAATCTTACTTGCGCAGATTTTAATTTGCACAAGTATGTATGTAATGCTATTAAAGGAACTAAACATAACGAAGAAATGCCCTGAACATTGGCTGCTCCAAGGCTCTGAGAATCGGTGACACTATGTATTTCTGCGACACGAATACCAACAGTGACAGAATTTCCTGTTTAAAACAGCAGTCGGTCCAACAACGTCTAAAAAAAACAAGTAAACAATTGTCGCGATTGGAACGTTGGCACTGGTTGGTCGAGCGAACCGTGTCGTGTGCGTTCCATTCTCTCTACCCTTTCACCACTACCAACCACCTTCGAACCTCATACTCGATTCAAAACCTCTCTTACAAGCCAAACCCACTGAAATCTCGGGTGTCTCGCTACACTGGTCGGTTGAAATATTTCATTCGATGACCCATTTTCGTACATCCACATTTTATGTTTATTTTCATTCATAAAGCTTTTTTCAGTAGATATTCTCCTGTCCCCGTCTTTTGTTACCTTAATTGCGTATTCTGTTTGCTTACGTATTGTTGTCTGAATAAACGATTGTTACTTATTGACCTAAGGAGGACGAAAATAGCTACTTTTAGTGGTTTTCAGTTATAATTTGGGTTTTCAGTTATTATTTAATCAGGTTCATTGAACTTCATCGAAGCATTCTTAAGCCCTGTAGCAATTTGAGAAGTTATTGCTTAAAGAAATAATAAAATATCTGTCTATTATACTCTTAAAGCTCGTAGCAAATTCTTTAAAAAGTTGAAATTTGTTCGCAAACAAGATAAAAGGTAAGGAGACGGCTTCCCCACGTCTCCGCGTGGCGTCACATCAAACAATTAAGAGTTATCTCGGGAGTTAGGAACGCGACGCGATATATCGCAGACTTGATTACTTTTTCTACTCGGAGAACTAATAAAACTTGACCAGCAGACCGGGAACTGACAAGTCTCGTTTTTAATTGAAACACTCCAGTTTAATAGAGAATTGATGAATGGTTTTGAGAATTATGTTTTTGAAAGCAGAAAACACATTTAAAGATTGCTTTATCTGTCAATTTGCTACCAAATATTGTGAAAAACAATGTAAATGAGGCCGTGAATAAGAAAAAAGGTTGAGCATCGGTTTAAACTTCGTTGGTCAGTAATTAAAAACCCATTAAATTAGCTGGAAAAGGCGAAAATATTCGCAGAATGAAAGGTTAAAAATATCGCTGAGCGTTGGCTCCCTTCGATGTTAGACGTCAATAATGGCGTGGGAAGCAAAAAGTTTAGCTCCGGGCAAGTTATCAATTGTATCTACCAAGTTGGAGCAGAGTTTTTCATTCATTTATTGCACGCAGAGCGCAAGGAAATGCTTAATGGTTATTCTCTTGGTCGCATTTGATATAAAAGCTGAACTTTGTCGCTATCAGAGAATCTTTGTGGCTTTTTATTTGTTCTATAAAGTGCAATTTTTGCTAAGTTTGAAGTCTGGGACGATGTAAATGGATTTGTGGAGTAATTCAAATGGAAATGTCTTTTGTCTGTTACAAAATGGATCAACATTCTGTTTATTGCAGACTTACGTATTTTGTTCGTAATTGCGCGAAGATAAGTGCTTTTTTGCGTTATTGGACATCTGTTTTATTATTCTCATTAATTTTCTGCATCAAAGGTGCTTTAATCATTCTATCACGTCTTCATTTAAGTAAGAGCATTCTATTAATATTAACGTACACTTATAATTTCAACGCTAGATTTATCTTAATTACGTCAGGTTGCGCTGACGTCGCAAAATGAACAATTAAATCCATTGTTATTAAAGTTGAGCTGCATTCGTGTTGGGTGCAGGCGGGAGACAGGGCCATCCCGGAACTCAGTAGCGCCATTGTTTCTCTAAACGGTCCTCCACAAGCGTCCGTCGCAACTCACTCAGTTAGTTTTACGAGTTTTCACCTGTTGGGGGTCGGTCAATGAAACTGTTGTTTGGTTTCGACTGTTATTATGGTTTGCGTAGAGTTATAGTTTGGGGGAAAACATGGAACTTGTACAATAAAGGCTTACGTTGGTAATTTAAATACAGCAAGCAGCATTCGAAATGGTTTTGTTTTGGAGAGATTCTATATAATATACATCATTTTTAACCAGTCGAGAAATAAGTTCTTAAATAAATAAAGTAAAATCTTTTGTGATCAGAACTCCAAATACTTCCACCACGCACGTTCGGTCAACGTGAAAAAAAATACTTTGAGACTTCGCAGCGTGCGACATAGACTCGAAACGGTGATGTAAATGTGAATAATGAAAATAACTGGGGCTGTATTACATTCCTTTTTAAACACAGGGCAGGTAAACAGACAGGGGCCGGTAACACCTCTCGTCCCTTTTGTTATTTGTAGAATTTTAATAGAAAGGTCTGCGTCATGAACCTGCGCCCAGAGAGCGTTCGTTCATTTGTTTTGTCGAAACCATCTACATAACATAGAATCATAATAATGACGGTTAAAACCGACAAAATCCGGGTTCATATGACACGTTTTGTCAGAATTACCGTGAAAATGTGCGTTATTACAAAATTGACGGCTTATCCGGATTACCCGGTTCATAAATTAAAGTTATTGCTTTTCTGTTGAAGTTATGGCGGATAGTTTAGGGACGTCCAATTTATTTCGTGACCGAAAATTTTCGAGTGGATCGTATTTGGTGCTTGACCTCAATTCAGCAAATCAGGTGCATTAACTGCCAAGTTTTGACCTCTTCATAGAACGCTGTAATAAGGTTACAAGGTAATATCTTCCCAATCACCACGCCGTGGCAAAGGAATCGATGATGGTGATCGCCACTATTATAAATCACATTATTGAAATATTGCCAACGACAGAGAAGTATAAATATTGTACGAAATACGAAAAGATATTGCCAACCATCCTCACAGTTTTTGTTTTCGTTTAAATAAAAAACAAATAAATAAATAAAAAAATTAAAAAACTTCAGGCAGAGACGAGACAGGCATATTTTTTTAAAGAAGATGTTTTTTTTCGAAATTCGAAAATCGTGATGACAGAGTAGAATACTTTTTATTATGTAACCCATGACTATGCTCTTCTGTAATGGTGTTTGTTGGTAAGCTCCTATTAGGTAAGCTCACATTATCAAGCTTCCGACTTAATTAAACGTTAATTGTAATCGACAATGTTTTTCAACAGGATACTGTTATTTTAAGAGTTATAAATAGTTTTATGTAATACATTATTTATACGATTTATTTCCACCATAATTATATTGCATTGTAGCTACATGAATGCGGACAACTCAATCGAATTCTTGGAATATTAGGTGAAAAATCAATAATAATATTGAAGTGTTAGTTCGTTTAAAACTAGGTCAACGATTTATCTGAATGGAATGTTTCTCAAACTAAAGTACACTGCCTAATTTCATTGTAATTACAGTTGGACTATATTTACATGCTTGCCTTTTAGCCCGCTTATGAAACGCTTATGAGCACGAAGTACGCCTCACGTTTCTTAGTAGCTAGCCAACTTACAAAAAAAAATGCTTCGCTGCGCTACGAATTTCAGACTTCGTAGACGTTGGTTTCGTAGCCGCTACGTCAAGTGCTACGCAGTGCTACGCTTGTAGTTTAATACGAACTTATTTTTTGGCGACGGCTTTGTATACGGCTTTAAAGCAGTGTGGCATTAATTTTATTTCAGATAAATAACTCGTGATCCGTGCATGTCATGAAGAGTGTTAAGCAGATTATTAAAATGGTAACATAATGAGTAGTTTTATTAATTACGACTTAATTATATTTTTCTAAATATAAAAATAATACAAATCATTTTAAATGACCAATTGGCCATTCTAGTGACTATCGCTGAAATGTCTAGTAAAACCAAAATCCATTGGGTCAAACTAAAATCATCATAACTATATACAGATCAGATTGATGTTTCTAGGACCAGTAATTTTTGGTGTCACCGAGTCTCAATACATATTTACGAAAGGTACCTTCACTTTTTTTATCAGAATGTGTAACTAAACGAATCATATGTTAAAAAAATAAACTTGGAATAAATAAGAATATTTCTATCGAAAAAATATCAACATCGCACATTAAATATTGTTCCACATTATGCTTGCTAATATTATAATACTGGAAATGAATCAAATTTCTCTCAGTATCTATGCATTTAGAAATAGTTACATGAATACCGACTATATTTTAACAGTTGTCAAAACAAACAAAGCTGGCAACACTAAAGGTAGAGCAATCTATCTCCATTTATTATTGGAACGTAATATTTCTGTGTACATTAGTGGCTCGCTTCCGCCAATATTGCAACGTAGCTAATTGTCTGTGACCATTTTAATTAGTTTCTGTCGGACATATAAATGGTAATGACCAAATGTATGAAGCATTGGCTTACCTGCTAATGTTTGGATGTTTGTTAACGTTATGTTATTTGATGGTGGATGTTTGTGTAATGTGCTGCTGTAGTTCATGTTTGTATGGATAGAGCTACGTTTCCGTAGAAGAGCGGTGGCTGTCATATAGCGTCCGCAATTTACAGGCGAATGACGTCACTTAAACGTTGTTTATGTAAGTAAATTGGTGTGTTTTCGAAGAGATTGTTTTTTGACACAGTAATGTCAAACGTTATGTTGCCGTTATGTGGCGGCCACCGCTTTTCTACGAAACCGTAGCTTTAGGCGTGGGGCATACATAAGTCGCGTGGCGCGGGCGTGGTGATGGTGTGGCGCGCGGGTTGATATTTTACCTGAGCCACGTCCGCGCTCCGCAGCCTGTGTATGTTCCGCGCCTCGTCGTTGGTCCTATAATTTTGTATGAAATATGCAGGGAGTGGCGCAACATCCGCGCCGCACAGTCGCGTCACCAAGCCCATGCCCGCCCCGTGTGTATGTACCATGCCTTAGGGAAAAAGTATTACTTTAAGAAATATTTCAAAATAAAATTCAGTCTGTATATTTTATTTTACTCGCGTAAATCTACTTAGACATTGATAATCACGATCAAAATACAATTACAAATGATTGAAAAGACCGATTTCTTACAGATAATTTATGTATACTATTTTAAACTATGTATAAGTAAACATTAAGTAAATCTATTCATTGTTATTATTGGACGGTATAAAATGACTAATAATTATGTTTTAATCTATTAATGTTTACATTTTATAAACAAAACAACCCTACATAGCAAGAATTTTATTGCAATTAAAGATTGCATCAATATTTCGCCGAGAGTGCTTTCAAGAGGGGTTCTGCCCACCCCGCTGTAACGGAGTTAAGTAGCGTGAAGTTTGTGTGTTGATCTCTTCATATCAATTTAAATCGCTTTCTCAAGTACTGTGTAAATTTTCGCTTTGATATCCTTTATTAATGTTTCTGCTTTTAGTAGATATTTTGTAGTGTCGTCATCTGAGAATCGCTCGCTCGAAACTTGACTGTTTTACAAAAAGATAATTATTGTCTACTAGCTGTTGCCTGTGACTTCGTCTGCGATCCAGGATGAAAAGTAGCCTATGTCCTTCTCGAGGTCATGGTCTACCCATGTGGCAATTTCATCCGAATCTGTTCTGCTGTTTTAGCGTGAAATCGTAACAAACAAATAAACAAACTCACTTTCGCATTTATAATATTAGTCAGGTTTAAAATTCATTCTATTTATAAATACTTCTTTCTATCTTCGTCTTTGCGTAGCGCCACATAGAGTGATTACGCGACGGAAATTCAGCATGTTTGGTTATCTAAAATTACGCGACGTAATTTCGTTCTGGTGTGTCGCGGGTGTGTGTTGCCAGTGATGACCTATGGCACTGAAACGTGGTCGCTCACAATGGGCCTCATTAGAAGGCACTCAGGTCAAGAGTGCCTTCAGGACAGGTCAAGGAGAAGGCTATGCTCGGAGTTTCCTTGTGTGATCGAATCAGGAATGAAGAGATCCGTAAGAGAACCAAGGTGACCGACATAGCCCGAAGTATTGCCAAACTTAAGTGGCAGTGGGCAGGGCACATTTCTCGCAGAACAGATGGCCGATGGGGCCGAAAGGTTCTGGAGTGGCGACCGCTTCCGGAAGACGTAGCGTTGGAAGGCCCCCCACAAGGTGGACCGATGACCTGGTGAAGGCCGCGGGAATGCGCTGGATGCGAGAAGCACAGAACCGGTCGAAGTGGCGGTGCTTGGGGGAGGCCTATGTCCAGCAGTGGACGTCTTTCGGCTGAAATGATGAATGATGATGATGTGTCGCGGGTAAATTAAAAACCATTGTAGCTGGAAACACGCCGATGTTTTTAAAGCGTACTTTGTTTACTCGTATTAATCAAATACATTTTTGTGATTACATGTGTCAGTGCATTCCATTCAGTGAAGAGAATAACATGTTCTAACGGAATATATATTTTTTCGTCCTTTTATTACTTTTATTATTTAGCTCAAAATGTATGATCTTGTACCAAACTACCTATGTGCCTATGTATAATTCAACTAATTCTTTACATTACACGTAGAACCTATTACAGATACATTAGCTATCGAGTATTGTTTACAGCGACCTGTTCCTAGAATCAAAATGTTTTGCGTAATTTAATTAATCACCTCATTCATAACGTTGTTAGGTAACATTTGCAGCAAACACGTCTCTGCATCAAACTAAGTATTGATTTATAAACGGCTATATTTTGTAGTTATGGTGTGATTTTATGACTAATGACGTCATATGTCATGGTTTAGGGATGTGATGGACGAAGGGTTTTTTTATTAGTGTACCTCAAAATGGAGCAATGAAAAAAGAGTACCTACAACTTAATTAGGGCAAGGCTCAAAGAGTGTCAATCATTAATGATTATTATGATGTTACAAATATATTTATTTCTTAATTTCCAAGCTAAGCAATTTGGCGTTTAAAGATATAGATTCTCAGACTACTTTGAATAAATTACTTTTGTTTTTGTTATAAAATGATTTGATAAATTCACATTTCGTCTACTTGTGTAGCTAACAAAAAAGTTTCACAGTATGCTACGCATCATGCTACGCGCATGCTACGCGGATGCTACGCACTATGCTACAGCGTAGCAGACACTGAGTTAGGTTGATTTTGAAAGCTGAGGGAGGGCCCCAAATCTATCAAAACATAAAACAGTTTTTTGTCATTATATGACAGAGACAACGGCCGCACAGAGAATAGCACTTGTGCACTTGATGTCTTTATGCGTCAGTGAGTGCAGTTCGCGTAGCTGAATATTAGGTCAAACATGTTTTAAGAACTTTTGCCGTCGATAAGCAAAGAAGAAGATCATTAAAAAACTAGTAGTAAGAAAAAGTGCCTAGAACCTAATGAACTCTTATCTCGAAGTACAACAGTCGTAACTCCTGAGTTAGGGATCAAACGCGCGATTACAAAGTGATCAGTTATTAAGACAATAGTCCGACTTCAGAAGTTGAAGTCGATCGGCACTTAGAATTAGTTGAATTGATGTGATGAATCCACTCCTAGTGTAAGCACATTTAGCTTGGCGCTGAGTTGGGATAGTTTATCGTTCTTGTAGATTAGTGACTTGTTCAACTTACTGAATTAGTAGGAATATTAGGCGTCCTTCGGGTACTTTAGGCAGGAATACTTGTACCTGTATACAGGTAGGCATTAACGTACATAACACCGTAAAATGATGTACCTAATTAGGTTTGTGGTTAGAGTTTTAACAAGATCAACATTTTCACAGAATGAGAGTTGGAAATTGACTACCAATTTAAATTGTCCGCTCTAATCACAACTGTCATTCTTTAACTGTTGTATCTAATAGCTATAACATCACCATTATACGTATTTTTTTACCGACTTTAAAAAAAAAACCATACCGTACATTCGAAACCGTATTTTTTTTTTGGTGGCAAAAAACAAATATGAAACATTGAAAATTGTGTTTTTTTTTTTGGTGTCAAAAAACGAAAATTCAAAGCCAAAGTTCAGTTAAAGTTATTTTTCACTTTTAGTGTGTATTTGGAAGTCGGTTGTTTTTTTTTGTCTGTTCCTTTCTTCTTGTGTATTTTGATGTATGTGTGTGCATAGATGGTTAAATTAAGTAAGAAAATTAACCTTCAAACATTTTACACCAAAGTTTTCCACTCTTGCGACACAAATCTACTAATTGAGCGTAATACTTTAAAAGAAACAATTAATAAAATGAAAAGCTAATTTAGAACTATTAAAGTGCGCTCAGCGGCACACCTGTACATACAAATTTGTGTTTCACATTAGCAACGTATGGTGGCCATTAGTGAGCGAATATTAAATGGCTTTTACCTTAGGGTTCTGTAGTCAACAAGGAACCCTTATAGTTTCGCCACGTTCGTCTGCCTGTCCGTCTGACCGCGCACAGCTCGGAGAGTCTTAGTATTAGAAAGCTGTAATTTGGCATGGGTATAAATATTAACCACGCCAACAAAGTGGTAAAAGAAAACCTTGATTTTGTTTGTGTACCTCTCGTACCCGTGTATAACCAAATTAAAAAGAAAACTATCACAGCTAAGTAGGCTCTACAAGTTAACGAGTAATAATCGACCAACTTACATTTGCAGCTGCAAAAACATTTTCTCCCATACATGGGAGAACATGTTTTTCAACTACAATGTTAAGTTTGTTCTTAGGATAAATTAATCCCAACTACGGAACCCTTCATTGTGCGTGGTCCGACACGCACTTGGCCGGTTTTTTATAACATTTTACTTTTTTCCTTGGTGTTTTGTTTGACCGGTGTGATCTTAGATAGAAATGGAAGTAGGTACTAAGCGGTATGTTGAGTAGGTAGGTACGGGAATTAACGTGACTGACACGAATGTCGTGATGGTTAAGGCCTCGCTTCTCATGTAAAATCGTGTCGTTCCATGTAAAATACTGGTATTCAGCTGCAACCGGTTAGACTGGAAGCCGACCCCAACATAGTTGGGAAAAGGCAAGGCAGATGATGATGATTTCTTCAACCTTTGATACCATTTGACATTTTTTAATTAATAAGAAATTTTTAATGTAATTCAAAAGATTTGACATTAATTTTATATTTTATATTATTATTATTTCTTAATTGTTATTTAATTAAATTTAAAATGTCTTTTAAGTTTATGTATTAAATATGTTTTGCATGCCCATGGGAAGGTAGAGCATTGAGCACGATTTATATTTAAAAAAAGAAAACATCTATGTACTAATTACCCATATTTGCAAACGATTGAATGATTTGATTTGATTTGTTATCGTGTGAAGACACAGGCTGTGCCTAGTTTGGGACCAACGCTATTTTCATATTGTAACTTTAAGTTGAAATAAACGATTTTTACTTTACTTTACACGTCATGTATGAGAAAAAGCTTTTTATTTTTAAAAGATGACAGGCTGATATTACTAAAAAGCTAAATTACTCATAAAAAGTTTGGATACGACGCTGTTCTTTTACTTTCCGATACTAAAGCCAAATAGAGCCATAATGTATTAAGTTTGAAAGTTTTTCCTCTACTTAAGTTAGCGACAAGGTGTTAATCCGGTTCTTACAAGTATTATTTTGACCTACTTCCTTCACTTAACTGTTCAAAGTTGCTTGGTTATAACTCCAATATGCTGTGTTTTTCTAAGTCTGTTACATACTACTTACCTACATCAGTTTAGCTTGCTGGTGAAAATCTTGCAGCCCATGTGTAAGAAGCCACAAAAAAAGTAATTTATTAATTTCTTTTACATTATGTACATTAATAATGGTATATAAAGAGTGATATCTTGATTGGAACTCAACCATCTTCCACTATTTCCCTAGATCCACCATGAGCTTATCTAAATCGATACAATCGCAGTCCCCTTAAAGATTATGTTTTTGTATTTTTCTTTAATTTTTGAAGTACTAAAAAAAAACAATGAAAAAAGTATTTCAGTAAAGTCTTCATACATAAATACGAACACTTAAACAATAGAAAAATATCAAAAGTGCTCACTCATTCTGTAAACAGAAAAGAGCGTTAAAAACAAGCGACAGCGAAAAATATAAATAAGCCAACGTTAGCAGAAAAACTATTAGCTATAAAAAGTCGTCTAGCTTTTAAAAATATAAAACACGCCGCTTAGGACACCGTACCGAAACTAATTTTTAAACACGTAGGAGCTCGGACCCTCACTATTATTAGGTACTTATGTAGAAAACTCATTTTACGGTGCGTGAGCAAAAATATTTTAATTAAATTGCTTTCGAAGGGATACAACTGACTTTATAATCAGATTTTAATTCATTCTAGTGAGCAAAGGTTGTTACATAAAACATTATTTCGGAGATTTTGCGAGATATTTAAGATTTGTGTAGAAGCCAGTTATACTTCAGCATTATATCTATACATAAAATAAAACAAAGATGCGTTTTCGCGTCTCTCTGTGTGACTGTTTATATCTTCTAAACTACACCATGGATTTTGATGCGGTTTTCACCATCACTTAGAGCATTTATTCTGGAAAGTTCTAAATACGTTAATATTTAACTTAGATATAGCACATAAATCTCAATGTTTTGACATGTGACCATTGCACCCGTGGGAACCTGGGTCGCTATTATTCGCATAACATAAAAACTTTATCCAAAAAAGTTTAAGCCTTTGACGAAGTTTTATATAAATAAATATTCAACGTAAATTGCCTGCTATAAAAAAATGGTAGCATATTCATAATACCCGCATGAGCAGTGCCAAGAATAGCTAGCAATTTACAGGAGAAAATAAAAGTCATATTTTTTAAATAATTCCTAGATCCAGACAGCATCTCCCAATTTATTTACAATACTGTGTAAGATTGTGTTGTGTAACTTGTTTAAGCGAACGTTAATTTTTAAGCGGCATTGTGTCACGACGTCCATCGGCCAGTCGAGTTATGATGATTGTAGTGGTTTTTTATGACTCCTACTTTATTAGGGAAAGTGGTGGGGGTATAACGTCTCCGCCATTTTGTCGTGATGCGAGCTGTATCTTTTATAAGAACGCGGACATTTGCGGACAGGTTTATTACTTGTCCTTTTGTAAAACGAGGGTTATGTCCGAGCTTGGGTTAAACAAAAAAGTTTTTACAGTAATTCTGTTAGCAAATAGCTTTTCTTGCTGACATGTTTCATATGAAGGGTATGGCATATTTTTTTAATGGCCCAAGTCGCAAAAGAAGCTTTTGACATCAATACAATATTATGTTCTGTTCTGATACTTGAATGTGTGCTCGTATCACGACAGAATCTTAAGCCCGCGGGAAATATTGACCAAGATCACAAATACAGAATAAAAGCTTGTTTAAACACCTTCTCAAAGAAAGTACTGTGACGAGAAAAATATCAACAGGGATCCTATTAGTGTGAGGTTTGTCAAACACAGATAATAGTGTCAATCCGCTACGGACCACCGATCGAATGTAAAAGGGATGTTTGTACAGTATAATAATAGTGAGAGTTCAAGGACGGGCGGCGGGCGCCAATTTCAATATAGATATTATTGCAGTAGCAGGCTAAACGCAGGATAATATTTGCATATTTATAAGAGAGCAGCCCTCAACAAACATGGAGGGAATTGGCTACGAGGTTGGGTTTGTTTTTGACATAATGGGCCCTTTGTCGATGTAGGCTGCTCCTTACAGTCATTACTCAGGGCCGTATGAGTTAGCATATTGAGGGTATGCTCGGCACATAAGGCGTAGTAAATTGAAATTAATTGAAATCGAATGTAGCGGTGCGCGGTGGATGGTTCGCGATTGTGTTGAGCTTGTATAGAATTTCAATAGAGAACGCTAATAAAGAGTACAAGACTTTGTATTTGCATATCCATTCTGAATTAAAGGGTTTGCTAAAGTAAAAGTAAAACGGTGAAGGAAAACATTTTGAGGAAACCAGCATGTCCTAGAACCAAAAATTCGAAGACATGTGACATCTACCAACCCGCACTGGGCCCGCGTGGTGGATTACGGCCCACTCCCTCTCACAGAGAGGAGGCCTGAGTCCCAGCAGAGGGAAAATTATAGACTGCTTATGGCTAAAATAAAAGTATCTAACTATTTTACTTTATGGTATTTTCTATTACAGTATTCTTAAACATAAAATATTAAAAATCGCTCATAGAAATATCATTTAGAAATAATATTTGCATTACGTGACCGCAGAAACTTTACTACGAGTAAAACTCATATTTTATTTTAGGCTTAGAATTACAAACTAGTTTTGCTTCGAGAGTTTGGGGTCATCGCTACATTGACCATCCTTGTAAAAGGCACTTTCATATGAAATTGGTCTTATTTGCAAATGATTAAGTAATTTATAATTTATAAGGATTCATGCAAGTAATTTAGTTTTGCTTGAAATTCACCACGAGATCCAGTCAAACTTTTCACTCAATCAAAGTTTTAGTTAACCTGTCCGTAAAATAAAATTAGTTTAGCACATGTTTTTTGCGAGCTCTAATTATAACCTGTTTGTAAATACAAAGCTATCTTTATTGAGTGTATTGTATATTTGTTTAGTAACATACTAACATGTTCAGTGAATAAAATGATACATTATCAAACGGCTATAACACGGCATAATGACGTGGGGTGTAATTTTGCTTAACATTTAATTTCCCTGACGGTCCAACTGAAGACACACACATGCATTATCTGTCTACATATACACATACCTATATGTATATCTGTACATTGTATAATATGGCACAATATTATGTCTGTATGTACGTGATACGTCGCGACGCTGCGTCAGTCAGGTCATTTATCTTAACGTTTTTATTAAATGAATTATTCAAGCTGTTTCTACGTATGCGAATTTATTATTCCATATTTTTGTTTGCACACAATTAGAGGGTAATGTGAAGGTCTTGTTAGGATCGTCGGATTCTATTTTTATTCTACTATACTTAGCTTTTAAAGCGTGTTTGTGTGAAGTGGATTTTGTTAGGGATTTCATGATAACAAAAATTTGAAACCAGTAGGTTCCTGTACTGTACTATTTCAAGTTTGTTTGTAATATAAGTAGGTAGATTATGTTTTTCATGGGAATTTTCGTAAAGTTTTTGATAGTGGAAAATGTGGCAATAAATAAAAGCTATAAAACATGGTGTGAATAATTCCATTTCCTTTTTGATTATGTAAAGCTCGAGGATTTATTTGTACACTTTAGGTAGGTACCGATATGACGGATGTAAAAAGACGCTTACATAATCAGCCTATAATGGTCCCACTGCTGGGCCACAGGCCTCCTCTCTATGAGAGGGAGTGGGCCGTAATCCACCACGCGGGCCCAGTGCGGGTTGGTAGATGTCACATGTCTTCGAATTTTTGGTTCTAAGACATGCCGGTTTCCTCACGATGTTTTCCTTCACCGTTTTGAGAGCAGTGGTGATGAAATTATTTACACAAAGTTAAGCGCCTGTCGGGGTTCGAACCTACGACCTACAACTCGTAAGTCGCGGCCGTTACCACAGGGCCACCACTGCTATCAAAAAAAGACGCTTAACGAAGTCGAAAGTGATCATTTTCTTATTCCGTGATATTTTTTTTGTTCTCGACCACACCTGTGTACCTACCTTCTGGTTACGTAGATATTGAAGGTCAAAGTTCCAACTGTTTCAGACGTTTTTTAAAGAAACCAAGTTTTAAATTTTATAAATTAATTTAAAATACCCCCATAAACCCAGAACCGTTGCATGCACACCTAAACACAATGTTTTGATGATATGATCATTTTGGACCCTGTCGGGCACAGCATCTCATCGGAGAATTGCTATCGGCGCGGGAGATATTATAGTGCACAGGTACAGTTGGAGAGTGCTCCAACAGGGAACCTACTTAGTAGGTGTCAGAATCTTATGTAGAATTTGTAATTGGACCAATTATGATGCACTCAATCTCAAGAAAAAACTGCAAATGCATCCTTCACGAATACAAAATTAATGTATGATAATGACGATTTAATACGAAAGCATCGTACGAAACTGAATGCACTGTTATCATTCATCCTTTATTAAAACAAATGGCCACAATTTATCATAATTTATGTTAAAAAGCGTGAATTTAAAACAACAGTACCATACGTACACTAAGATACATCGCGACCAATTTGAAAAAGAACGAACCATGACATTTTGTTGAGTGTAAAATTCATGTTTTGCATTCTTGAAATAAATTCCGTCGCTCCCGCCAAATGTAGGAGTGTCACAAGTGGAATTATTCGTGAAATTCAACACTACATTTACACCTGGCATGGCTGTTTATGCTTGGTCTCCTCCCCCTCCCTGGGGCACATAACACTCGGTACTAAAATAGGGTGTTGGTATGTGATGTGAGGGGTCAGAGTGCGCTGGTTGTGTTGTTCAGTTAACGCTGGTGGCTAAGGACGTGGCATCCGACGACGTCACCCAGAGGTGGCTCAGCTCGAATTCTAGAGACGTTTGTTGCGTTCTCAACGTCTATCACGTGATAACTGTGAAATAGCTATTAGAGAACCCTTTGATAACATTCTGTTCTGTCATTGTTCTACAACAATTTGAACTTTTGGTTCGGAGATGAAGAGATCTCTTCAATTTAATATTATCGAAGGAAAACTTGTGACAAACTTTAATACTTAGAATTTTGTTCTATAAGAATTTACAAGTGTGCTTTATTTTGATGTACTGTACGGTACTTAACTACTTTTTTCAGGACTAGAACCGTAGCCTTAAAGTTAAGTACGCAATTTTACTTTTTAACACATGAAAATGTGTTAAAAAGTATGCATGCAGTTTTTTTGTAAATTGTTTTATTTAAAAATAAAACAATTTACAAAAAAACTTAACCACAACGGGGAAACTCTTGGCCTTCATCTCACGTGATGGTAAGTGATGATCAGGCCGAAGGTACAAGTGAGTTTCACTCGGAATCCTCAAACACAGAGGAACTGACTATCTTACCTCTAACAGCTGAAACACAACTCATTGTTGCTATGACAGACTTAGATAAGATGGTGATAGCTAGCCAGGCGGACTTAGAACAAGCCCTACCACCAACCAAACCGAGTAGAAAATTTTGCCTCCGCTGAGAATCGAACCCGGAACCTCTGGGTCTGAGACAGATGGCCTCATCACTAGACCATAGAGGCGGTCAAATTGATACTAAACTTGCCATATTTTATTAAGTTAAAGCAGTTATTCAGCACCGGATCACCAATTATTTTAACGGCATCAGTCATACATTTCAACTTTAAATATATTACTAGTTATAGTTACCATTAGTGCCGCCATATTCCCGTTAATAAAAATCAACAGCATACCGGAACAAATCGTCGAATCCCCAGCGATTTAGGGCGTGCAAAATTTAACATAGTAATTTATTTTTATGCCTCTGACGGACGATCCCTTAGCTGCACCTCGTCTCGGGAATTGGGGATTAAATAATCACATCACTGGCAACACTGTTTATCTCTGTTGGTACAGATATTGTTAAAATCATGGTATAAAATGTACACCTTTTGTTTTTAATGCTTATTTTGAGTTTACTGAGGAAAATTGAGGGCTATTTAGTTCAGCCCGTGTGACACACAACTCTGACACAATCATCTCAAAACTTATTTTATTACCACAAAACCGTGTTTATCAGTTGTTTAGCCCTAAACACCTTTTAAACATGACATTTCTGTATGGAGTTTGACATAAAACTGACATTAAACACGCGGTAAACAATTGTCTAAGTTTTTGTGGTACGGCGCCAAATGTCTGTGTGCTTACCTACAGGGGCCTTAGTCTACTAATTTAAGTACCAAAGTTACAATGACTCGCCTTTGTGAGTTTTTGACAGATTTTCCAAACAAAATCTGTAAATTAGTAGACTTGGCCCGCAGTTGGTTTGTTGTAACTTGAATAAAAAAGTGTCTTTAAAAATATAATAATTGGCCTTAGTCAGGGAGTTTTAATAGTATTTAAACTATTTATCCAGAATTATAAATAACTGGTAAATCCAGCCGGATAAGAGTAGTTCAGTCACACAAAGTACAATGTTTACTAAAAGTCCCCGGTCGAGCCGAAGATGTTTTTCAGCCCATAATGATACAGAATCTCCCATACTTTACGATAATCTTTAACATTTATCGCTATCTAAAAGAACCCAAAAAAGTAGCCACCTACGCATAATAATTCATCTCCAGATAGCCTTATTTGTTACCCTAATAATTCCTTTCTTTTCAACAAGGTTTAAAAAGTTATCACAAAAAAGGTCTATTGAATATCGCTTAGAGGTCAACATTATATAGGACTAAAGCGATAACTTTTTCTCATTTTCACAAAGGAAGAGAGAGACTTAAGAAAATATTTTATGCTTTCAAGGTGTCAGTATTACAGAGCCTTATGGAAGATAAAAGATTAAAACTATTTAAGAGGAGGGAAGCGGATCCAAAGTTCTCGATATTATGGTATCAATTTCTTCAGTAACTTATGATAATAATTGAAGGAGAGGAGCCCTTTAGAAAGCCACTAGACGAACGAAGGTTCATTCGATAGTAAAGTTTTGACGCTTGTAACCTCACGGGAAATTATTGTGCGTAAAAATATTTTTGTTGACTTAAATTAATTTGGAAAAGATAACCCGTTTTGAACAATATGTTGTTGATTTTTGTTGAATTATAGGTGTTTTTAGAAAAGTATGTTAGTGTTTGTTCTTATTTGATAATGCTTATCCCCAAAATATTATATGTGATGAGTTATACCATACATGGAGTTAAAAATAAAAGAAATGGCTTAAACGTAATCAACCAGACTGAGCCAGAATGAGCCGAGCGAGCAAAAACTAGTAAACAATATGTGTTATTCCCGAGATTTACTGTATTAAAACAATACAATCTGACTGCAATCCGCGCCCATTTTTACTTCATGACGTTAAATTTTTGAGCATTCCTTCATGTTTGCCGAATATAAATTAACCCGTATAATATTTCGATAAAACGTTAACTGCCAACATTTATTATTTACGGTTGAATTTTATCATCAATCCAGCCCATGGTAGGGTTATCAAGGCTGCCATGTCCAGATATTTTATACCTTTAGAGCTCATAATTTAAATATGGCTGAGATTTGATTTACTGTTCACGCGGATATCAATGTTTGGTGTAAAATAAATGGCAGCGATCGGTTTTTTATCTTTTTCGGTTACATTATCAATGGCTAGTCGGTATCTAGATATCTTTAATGTCTTTATCTACACCCATGCTATAAATCCTCTATAAAAGTTTCTGAAACAGTTAGCTTATTGCCAACATTAAAACAGCCAGTGTCATAGTAATCATAATATCAGCCAAACGAGTGTTATAATGTTGTACTGAATTTCATTATGCAACTCATTTAAAAAAAAGAACATTGTCATTCACGAGCTTTTCACTAACAAAGCACCATAATTTAAAAACAAAACACGTTCGAATTCAAAATATTCGAATTCACGTCGTACCGCGCCATTTTTGTTCGATATTTGTATTGCAAAGAAACTTTTATAGAAAATTCATATCATGGGTGTAGATAAAATCTTGTATGCAACTGTATATAATTAGGTATTAAAACACTCATGTGGAACTATTATAGAAGATATTCGTGTTTAATACCCTTTATTATATAACAGTTGCATAAATAACTATTATGGCCATCTATAAAGCTTTGGATTTCTATGAATGCGGTGAACGGTAACTCAATAACGGCTGTCTAAAAACAGAGCGTTTTTAACGACTTAAAAAATGAAGTGGTTCTCCATTCGACTGTATGTTTTTTTCTATGTTTGTTACGCTATTACTCCGCCAATTATGAATTGATTTTGATGATTCTTTTTTTGTTTGGTAGATCATGCTTCAGAGTTGGTACCATATAAATTGTATTAACTTTGTTTGTGCAGTTTTTGAGTTAGCTTCAATAATACGTATTTTTCCCACTTAGCCTATATGGAAGATGTTTTAAGTTCTCGTCACTGTTAAAAATAAAAAACTTTTTCCAAAAAAAAAAAAACAGACTTCAAAAAAAAAAACAGTGAATGTTTTTTTTTTTAATGCGCCTTTATGTCAAATATTGGTGAAAATAACAGATTTCCTCGACGTCCGTTATAATACAATATGGTATCTACTTAACTAAAAAATTAAAAAACTTTTTTTTTAATGGTGTTTTTTTATAGCACGTATAGACGCTATACTATTGCAGGTTAAAAATATTGTATAGGTACTCGAACCGCTCTTCCACGAAACCGTAGCTTAACTTAATTTTTCTATTTTCCCTTCAAGTATGAGTTTTTTAAGGTTTACAGGATCATGGTCGCATTTCATTTATAATAAAGCCTCTAGCAATGATGTGAGACAGGATAGTGACAAGGATTTACTTTCTTGCCTAACTAGATAGGTCCTTTTCCTCTCATCTATGTGCCTAAGTCTCACTTGTAACTTAAATATACCTACTTGGAAAGGTATGTATCCTATCCTCATCTAATTAAAAAGCTGTCCCTGTATTTTTCATAGCTGAACGTTGTTGTCTAATAATTTAATGTCTTTCGTTTAAGTACCTCTCCCACGAACTACGAAAAACAGACTATTTATGAAGCAAAGTTTAATGAATATTCAGTTACTGTGTAAAACAAAACAACCGATCGAACAAGCAGCCCTATTCGATACGAACACATTTTAAAATCAATGCGTTCAAGCCTTTTGTGCGAGTGAATGCTCCTGAATTTCTATTCTATTAACGTCCAAGTGAACAATAAAGCCTATTACATTTTATTTACTCACGTCTAACTCGATTTATTTGTTTTCAAATCAACTCACATAGCCTCTATATTTACTTAGTTATGGTTAACCAATCCACTCTAATTTTGTTGAACATTTAGTTAAAATGGAAGCTTTGTACTCGAAATAAAATTAAATTTAGACAGTGGACGTAGAATAATTTAGGTTCAGTATATTCGTGTAACTACGGCTTAAGTTTTAGGACCGATTTCGAATTTCTGAAATAATAGGTTTATTTGTAGATATTCGAATTGTATCTTGCTGTGCGTACAGAGGTGTTTAGCAGTCAGCACTGTAAATTCTAAGTATGTAGGTATCTACATACTTAGAATTTACAGTGCTCACTGCTACTTTATATTCGCACATAATATTAAAGGCAACTTATATACGGGATTATTAGAGCAGTGGTGGCTCAGTGGTAACGGCGGCACCGAGTAACGAGTTGTTGTAGGTCGTGGGTTCGAAACCCAAGCAGGCGCTTTACTTTGAGTAAAAAATTTCAGCCCCACTGCTCTCAAAACGGTGAAGGAAAACATCGTGAGGAAACATTCTAGAACCAAACAAATCTAAGACATGTGACATCTACCAACCCGCACTGGGCCGGCTTTCTCACGATATTTTCCTTCACCGTTTTGAGAGCAAGATTTGTAGACTTACTCATATCGTTTTAATATTACAATAATAAAGTTATTGTACCATAATAGTGTAAATAATACAGTAATTATTTTTGTAGTTTCAGCGCTTAATGTTAAGGTGTACTAATAATTCGGTTTTAGTAAAGTAATTTTGCCCACGGAGACTATAATTGGCTATAACATTGAAATAACACTTTAGCTCTAAATATACTTTTTCTTAATTGCCAATTTGTTTCGAGAATGTTTGAGGTAATTTTATCGTAGCTTCACAGAAACTTGACTAATGTTTTGAGGTCGATATTCATTTAAAGACTAGCTTCCGCCCGCGGCTTCGCCCGCGTGGTATGTCGATAAAAAGTAGCCTATGTCCTTCCCCGGAATGCCATCTATCTCTTTCCCAAATTTTATCGAAATCCGTTTAGTGGTTAAGGCGTGAAAAGGTAACATACACACAGACAGACAGACAGAGTAACTTTCGAATTTATAATATTAGTATGGATTAGTACTGAAACCGAGGTTTTTTTTTACTATGGAGCCATTTCAATTTTAATCTGGTTTAGTTTTACAGGTGGTATGAGCACCAACAGCATATTATTATTCCACGTATTATCGCATCACTACAACCGTCTGAAAACTTTTAGTAAGTGGTTAAATTATACATAGTGAAACTAGGTTTCGCCAGCGACTTCATTTTATACTTCGTGTATTTGTGGATGATAGTTTAGTTGAAGTCAGACTTTTCATAACTCAATATGAGTTATGAAAAGTATGACTATGGACTTTATGGTTTTAATTGTTCAACAGAAGAAAATCTTCCTAAGAGTTTATCATGAATTGCAGACTTACAGATATTAACTGTAACTATATAAATCGTTATCTATACATTTTCTTCTTACATTTAAAGTAGCTTTTCGTGTTTGCCTGTATGTCCGCGTTGTCCGTGCGCCTTCTAAATTACGCAACAGATTTTGATGAGGTTTTCACCATCGTTTAGAGAATTCATTCCGGAAAGTTTGTGTGTATACTGTATAATACGTTGCTATTAAAGTTACATATAACTAAGAAATCTCTCTTTTCAAGTCGTAGAAACCGTGCGAAGCAGGAGCGAGTCGCTAGTAATAATATAAAATTAAAGTCGCATTTCGTGTATGTCTGTGTGTGCGGTGTTCTTTTAAACTATACTCCATTTGAAATAAGATTAGACATGTAAATAAACCTTTTTTACAGTCCGTTCAACCGATTTTGACTTCTATTGCGTTGGTGGCATGACAAATGGCAGCTGCAGCAGATAGTTGGTATTGTGTAACCTTTTTTGCTTTTAATGCCATCCTCCTGCCTACGGTATAGAAGTCGAAATCGGTTGAACGGACTGTAAAAAGGTTTGTCTAATCTTATTTCAAATGGATTATAGGTTCGCTACGAATTCTGACGCTGGTTTAAAAAAATACAAATATGAAATTCTCTAAATGATGGTTTTTTAAAGAATTTCTTCCAAAAGGTTTATTTAAATAATACATTATTAGAAATCTCGATTATTTGTTATGAAATAATCGCACCTTTACAACATAGGAACAAACTAATAGACGCAACATTTTTCTCTTTACAAAACATGGCCTTTTTTTCGTGCCTCCCGTGTATACCTCCAGTAATCCGAGCCAGCTCGCCTTTCAGCCATGCCTCGTTTAATTGAAGCAAGCTAATGAGTAACCATTATGGCTGCCTGTCCTTAGATACAGTTTACCGCTTAATAAGTCACTTTGAAGTCACACTTGAGGACGCTACGTGGCGTCGTTCTCACTCGGAATTCGTGTTCACTGACCTGTTGTGGTGAACAGAATGATTATCTTGGTCAAGGGCGGTTATGGTAAGATGTTGTTAAGGTATCTGTGTTAAATAGCTGTACAGTGTAAAAGGATCTTTTGGCGCGTGGCCAAAATTGGAACTAACGCCGCCATCTTGTTTTTTCAATACATTTCACCAAACTATTGCTATTGCACACATGTTTACCAACAGCGCCCCCCTGTTCACGTCATTTGAGCGCAAAAGATCCAATAAGTATCTGTCATACGTATGCGGCAGGGAAGATACTCTTTTTACCCGACTACGGCGAAGAAAAAAGGAGGGTTATGATTTTGACCGGTATGTATGTATGTATGTTCATCTGTTCCCTCCTATCTTCCAAACCACTTATCACAATTTGACGAATGAGGTATCGTTAGAAGCGTCGTGATTGTCCGCTGGTTATAGGCTATGTGAAGTCACATTAAATTAAAAATGGCGCCCTCTAGAGGACATAAAGTGAGGAACTTAAAAAAAAATGGTTTAATCGTACCATGTCATGCCATCAAATGAAAGGGCTTAATGAGCACATTTCAAAAATATATACATATATTATAACCCCAAAAGAATTTAAAAAAAAATCAAGTAATAAAAACTAAAACCCAACTACGACTTAAAAGGTATAAACAAGACACCACAGACAGACAAATTAAAAATCCGGAGTCACACGTAATCTGTTCGATTTATGCCCTAACACGTGTGACTCCGGATTTTTAATTTGTTTTTATTTTTAAAGCCGAATTAACTACAGTAATGTATAAATAAACAGTCATGATTTACTTGGTATTTTGGGTGTTCAATTTGTCTATTTTATATCGCGTAGAAACCTCAAGATTTGGCACAACATCTATCTTATTAGTTCTTATTAAAGAATCACTAGAATATTACTGAAATAAAATATTTTATAACTTTAAGAAGTAATCCACACAATATTGAATATCAAAGCACGACTGTAAAAAAGATAATGAAACCTCAACCTACATATAAACAAAGAGAATAAAGCCGGAATCCTAGGGAAAAGCGAATTAAAAACCAACAAGATAATACAATGAAATATCGAAAATACGGTCTCACTTTGTTTAGGTTTTTGCTGTTAATTAGGTTAAGTAGTTGGCTCCAGTTCACGGAGGACTGAGCAAATGGAGTGGTAATGGCCGCGCGAGAGACATTTGCAGTGACACTGTATTTAACACGCTGATGTCCAAGACAAGGGCAATAATTTAATAGCAGTCGCTTCTTCCCCTCTTGTGTATTTTACTCACATTCTCATCTTATGCCTACTGAAAGGAAATTCCTGTTGGGCCTCATAGTAGTGTGCACCGTGCCTTTTGCTGAGCAAGATGTCAGATCTAGGCATATTTTTGCAACTAATCGCGGCTTTTTCTGCTGAAAATCAAAGTGTACATACAAAATAGTATTGTATCTATATCCTATCATGCTTGCCAGATTTCTTAAAGTAATAAGCAAAGTATCCATTCACTTATTCTTCTGTGGTTCTGTTTAACGTAGGTTAATTCCGTGAGGTTTCTGTAATTCGACGCGGTATTGCAGGGAAGCTTCTGTAAGCGCTTATTACGACCCTCCGTTAACCCTTCCGTACTTTGAACTACGTTTGCGTAATCGTTTCGAAGGGTTAATGATTTTGTGATTTTATTGAGAGTGGAGACTTGATTAGTATTAAAGAAACTATTATCATTTAGTCGTGAAATAATCGGTGAAAAGGGCAAAGAGCACGATCAGGCGGGATGTCCAACGTTATCAACAACGAAGACCGATATTTAGTACTAGCTGCGCCCCGCGGTTTCACCCGCGTAAGTTTCGATCCCTTGGGAATATCGGGATAAAAAGTATCCTATATCCTATTCCAGGCATGACCTGGAATAGGATATGGAATACTTAAACCAAATTAACACCTTTCACGATTAAATTCATCACGGCTCCCCCTTATGATATAGGCCAAATATTCTTTGATACTCGGATGGCTCATGACCTAAAGAGATGCCATAAAGAATATTCATATTACAATATATATATATATATAATGAATAAATCCTCGTTTAGCGGGTAGGTATCCTGCCAGTGTTGCGGATTAGTTCGAAAGGGATACCGGGACCTTGGCAACAGGCAACTGAAGGAACACGGGTGGGTTTTAGTCAGTAAAAGTCTGACACACCCTTCCGCTCCACCCAGACCGGGAGAAGTGATTGGATTATTAACCAACCTAAAAAAAAAAACGTATCCTGGTTACACAATAAATATGTGATAAATAGCTTGCAATATTAACCCAAGAGATCCAATTTACCTGTCTCCCCTTCCTCGACAACGTTTGTGGTCGGTTTCTAGTTGTGCCAAACGCGACTCAAAGATCACACCCCGGTGGCTAATTCTAAAATCTTCAGCTTCCTAAAATGGTAAACTTTAGTATCAACCAGTGGATTACACAAGCAAAGTAGGACAGCTTCTTCAAGATTTTACTTATTTAAAACTCAGCTTCGTCACAGTACAGATACGTAATAGAAGGTCGGGCTCGTGGCTACATATTATCATTATCTGAGATAGGAGCCTTTTTGGCCTCGCACAGGTCGTTATTTAAGTATTTTGATAGTTTTAAATATTGTTCGTGTTTTTGTTTTAATTATGTACGTAAGTAGGTACATAATAAATACATAATTTTATTACTGTTTGTTTTCCTGTGCGTTTCTTTCTTTATCATAACAGCGGCACGGGTCGATCGAAGGTTAAGCTGCGATAGCCGAGGTCGGTCCGTTGATAGGTGACCATCGTTTACCTATCGATACGGACCTTTTTAACGTGCACGTCTTTCTACATTGTTCTCACATGTATAATTTCAACATGAATGATGTAACCAATATATTGTAACAATATTCTGATTTAAAAGAGTGTCCGTGGAGTTTCTTGCCCGTTCTTCTCCATAGGAACCTACTACGCTTTGGAATGGGTAACTAGCTTAATCTTTCTGACTGAATTCAAAAGCGCTTGTAATTGGTTTATTAGAAATAAATGTTTTGAGTTTGAGTTAGACCCCACCGTGGCTCGGAATGGCCCCGGCTGGCATTCGTAGATCTTTATCAGTCTTAGTTAGAAGCCCAAAAGTCTGTACCAAGGAGCATCGTGTTACCTTGGTCCACGTTAAGCACTGGTATTCAGCTGCATCTGGTTAGACTGAGAGCCGACCCCAACAAAGTTGGGAAAAGACTACCTACGCAGATTGATTGCTGTGCTTACGCATCTATGTGTGTGTGCGCCTGTTTTCGCTCGATGTATGGTTAAATCGACCTTCTGTATCTTTCGCAGCTTCGTGTATCTTCGGGCTCATTCGATAAAGGTCGGTCAAAGGTGCGTTGATTTGTTATTGTCTCCGAGAAAGTGGCGCTTGCGATAAAGTTATCTTTAGTATTCTCAGATGTTGACATATTGTTTATAATTAGATGAGCTATTTTCTTTGCGTCATAATGGAAATATTTATAGGGCTAGGTTATAACCACGTCCTTCTCGTGGGCCCAGGCTAGTACCTTACAAACAGAACGATGGGTTCAATGGTTTAGGCGTGAAAAGGTTAGACAGACAGTTACTTTCGGATTTATAATATTAGTATGGATTTTCCCCAAATCCCCAAGCTCGTGTCTAAGTAATAACAGCCGCACGGGTCGATCCATCAGGTTAAGCTACGCTTGCCAGGGTTGGTCCGTGGATGGGTGACCATCTTTACATAACGAGACTCCTCCGTGCTTCGGAAAGCACGTTGAGCCGTTAGTCCCGGCTGCCATTCGTGGATCTTTGACAGTCGTTACGGGTCGTCAGAAGTCCGAAAGTCTGACAAACAATCTTCTTACCAAGGGGTATCTTATTATCCAGTAATTGGGTTGAGGAGGTCAGATAGGCAGTCGCTCGATTTTACCCTGCGTTTTCAATACCTACACTTCATAAGAAAGTATAATTCCAATCAGGCGAGCAAGTTGGCCGGGAGTAAAAAAAAAAATGCAAAATTTAATTAACAAAGTTATCTTGGAGCTAAAACACAAGTTTGTAAAGAAAAACGAGCGATATAACACGTTAATTTGATTCTCAGCAATACGGATGGTTGTGTGAAGATCGTGGGTAGAATCTTAAGACGCAATTGGGTGTTGGCACAGTTGGTACTTCGTTCGTGTATTAATCGCGGCTTACAGTGTAAACACACATTTTAATTGGTGTGTTTACACTGTAATTAGTAGATTGATTGTTAAACTGGTATTTATTAAAGAGGATAAAAATATATAGACTGGATAAACTTCTTAAACTTATTTAACTAGATCGATGGCATAGTTTAGTCTGTAAAATGGAATCAGTATAATGAAAGTATAAAGTGGAAATGTCGCAAAATAGCTATTCAGATATAGGTGATACCTATTCTGCTGCAGGTCTTGGCACGAAGAACGCTAGCCGCGAAAATTAGGGTAAAATACAGCTTGGTATTTTTCCGCCACAGCGCTAGCAAATATCGCCTATCAGAATAGGTCTTTCACCATCATCTTAGTGTCGAGTTTATTTCTCCATTGTGAATCATTTCCAGTGTTTTGTCTCCAATTTCTCAGAATAGGCTTTTATTTGACACCAGCTGCGCCCCGCGGTTTCACGCGCATAACTCTCGATTCCGTGGGAATATCTGGATAAAAAGTATCCTATATCCTAACCCAGGTCAAGGTCTACCCATGTGACAAATTTTATCCAAATCCATTCACTCGTTTTAGCGTGAAAGCGTAATAAACAAACTCACTTTCGCATTTATATTGTTAGTTAGGATTAGCTATTTAAGTTTTTATTACTATTAGCTGCGCCCCGTGGTTTCACCCGTGTAAGTCTCGATCCCGTGGGAATATCGGGATAAAAAGTATCTATGTCCTAACCTATTGCGTCCCCGAAGTCTAGGCTATGTATAATATTACATCGTGTACGATACGTCTCGATTTCTTGGCATAGGTTGTCACCGAAGCTTGGCTAGTCAATTGATTAACGAGCTAGACTCGACTCAGTATAAGGTGTGCATCGTGCCTTTGGTTCAATACTAAGGCACAATATGGATACGTCCATAGACGTACTATTGTTGTGTTAAATCTGAGTAGGTACATAAGACATGGAATCCGATATAAAGGCTCTGTTTTTCAGAGGTCAAAGATAAATTAACACTCATTACTACTATTAATAGTATTTTATGAGGCTAACAACAGCTAAAGCGCGGTCATTGTCGGCCTGCATTGAAAAGTAACAAAAACGCAATGACACAACCCTGGTAATTTATTGCAAAATATGTGGCAATTATAGTGGCCCAGTGGTAACGGCCACGACTTACGAGTTGTAAGTCGTAGTTTCGAACCCTGACAGGCGCAAAATATCAGAATAATTACATGTAGGTTATATTGATAATATGGTTTTTAATCGATAAAATATTTTTTTTTAGGTATCTACGTTTTTTTTTTCTCTAATATCAAATAAGTTCAATTATATTTTCAACACACTATCTAACTAGCGTATATCCTGAAGAATATTATATATTTTTCTGATTTTGTTCACTGCAGTGGATCATTATATACTTTTAGGCATTATAAAACTTTTGGCGTTTAGGTCCTGTCTGTAGACCCTTAATTCGTAACACTTAAAGGCCGATACCGGCAAAGGTATTTTATTACGGGCACTGGGTAATTAAACACTGCAATGGTACAGAAATTACGATAGGTATTTCTAAAATCTACGATAATTACGACGCATAACCCTTCAATTTAAAACGAGAGTAAAATAATAAATATCTACTAACGCAATCATAAAATTTATTCTCAGACTTACTGATTTACAATACTAATTAAGTAGTTCAATAAGGATTTAAAGCTAGGAAATGGATGGCGAGCGGAGAGTGGCTAGCGATTGCGCCCAATAAAAAAAATAAAAAACATTTATTTCAGGTGCACCCATCCAGGTTTACCCATAATTAAATAAAAAAACAATATACAATTTTGTCAATTTTATAAGTGTCACAAATTAATATATATAAAAATATAATTTTTGGTCCATGATAAAAAATATGTACACTTTCTAGTTGAATGGTACAGAACAAACCAAGAAAATTATTTACAGACTGTCTGTCTGAAGAGGTATATAAATTACACAAGATGAAATCCACATAAAAATAAAGCTTAAAAATATTCCTCTGCATTGGTAACGTGCCCAAAAGACGAGAAGCAGTACCTTTACGTTAGATGGCAATGCATGCCAATAATAATTAATCTTTTGACCACCCAGCATTAATCCTTTGACCATCTTTTGAATACACTTAGGTAAGAGTTATCGTCACCGATATTTGTACCAAACTTAGCTGGTATTGAGCTGAACATTGTGACCCATAACTGTTAGCTGACTGGCGTTTTCACACAATTTGCTGCTCATGAGTTTGCACTTTCTACTGCATTACGGCATTAGAATTTTAAAGCCGGGATTCAAATATGAAGTGGTGCAAACTTTTATTGGTTAATAAGGGGTTTAGTGCCTAGAATTTGAATTTACAAACCAGTGGTATGTGTAAACTCTAGAACTCTGCAATTATAATAGCATAGCTGGATTTATTATTAACTCTTTAAGTGAAACCTGTTTCAGAAAAATACAGGAAGTACTGCAATTTCAGAAGAAATAAATTGCCAAACGGAACACTTTTATAAAATTCCTTATTCATTACTTTGTACATTACGAGCTGATGCCCGTGGCTTCGCCCGCGTGGATGTCGGTTATTATATACTAAAACCTTCTTCGAGAACCACTCTATCCATTGGTGAAAACAGCATGAAAATTGGTGCAGTAGTTTTTGAGTTTATCGAGAACAGGACGACAGACAGACGCGGCGGCGGAGGACTTTGTTTTATAATATGTAAGGAAGATCTTAGCAGAGCCCTGGGCCCTGTTGTCAATCAGCACAATTAACACATTCAAACCAAACACATCTCCTAAAAACATCTATAAAGTGTACAATAAAGTATTATTTATTTATTTATTTATTTATTTATTTATTTATTTATTTATTTATTTATGTATTTATTTATTTATTTATTTATTTATTTATTTATTTATTTATTTATCTCAACTCACTTAATTCTCAGAACCAATCAAATGGTACTTATATTATACAAACCGTTAAAATAAATCAACCACTCACATCCACACGAGTCACCTACGATCCGCTGCACGAAGTATATTTTCTTTATGAAGTGGGTCGATCGATCTCGGCTAGGTTACTAAGGATCGTCGGCACTTAATCTGCGATGTTGCACTTGATAATTTCACGCCAGCCGACGGCAGCGACGGAGGCTTCCTTCCCATCAATTCAATTTCATACCTATAAATTTTATCGGAAGCTATCTTGGTCCTACGATGAGTTGGTGCTAAGTTATTACTGTTTCTTATGGAGTATGGTTGCGAGTTAGATTGATTTTGAGTGCAAGAGAATGTTTTAATGTCTTTTCGCATAAGAAGCTTTATATTATCATTTATTTGCAGTGGTGTTGCCCAAAGCAGAATTCTTGAATACCTAGCGCTAACATCTGATGCTCTTACGATTGTCAGCGGCACTTGATATCAATAACCACACAATTTATAAGAAAGAATTGCTTCAGTTAACACCAAAAAAATCACTAAAATCCAAATGACCAACGTATTGTCCAACATTTGAAAGACATCTCGCCATAGTAAGCGAAATTGTGACAATTAAAACAAATGAATCCGATTTTAGACACAACAGACAGACGAAGGAACCACAAATGATACCACGAATACCTAAAAACTGCCTTAAAAGCATATAAGGTTTATTATGAAATTCTATTTAAAGGTTTTTTAAGTACCCTAAGATTACTTACTGTCAAGTATCACAATGAACAAATTAAGCAAAATTTAAGAGTTTTAATGAAAAAAGGTTCATGCTTTGAAATCATTTATGAACAAAACAAGTATTTCATACTAACTACTGGGATATTGCAAACATCACCAGCCTCGCTTCCCAGTAAGTACAACTCTCTGAATGTGTGTTCTAGGAATGCATGAATAAATACAAATCGACGAAAACTAATAGATTTGCTAAATAGAGAATCACGTTGACTCTCTACACGAAGCTTTGGAGTTTTCACTGTTTTATTTTCCTTTGTAGGTATGTGAAGAGTTGACAAAGATGTCTTTCAGGGAATGAGTACTGTTTTCTGTTGCCATAATCATAGTTTTTTTTACTGAGTCATGATAGTCGTCGGAAAATTTAGATAAGTTTAAATTTAAAAAAATTCTAACTCCATCTATTATTAATACGTATGTAATTAGTACAAAGTTATCAAACTCGTTATCTTAGGCTCAGTGTATTTGAGTGCAAATATTTACTAAAACAAAGTATGAAGAGAAATATCGAACAGATATCTTTTACGAGTACCAAAGCAAATAACGAAAAAATATGAAACTTTTCACTTTGAAAAATATTGCTACCATCAATTTTATAGTGCCGTTTGTGGTACGTTTTAAATTGAATCAAATCACTTTTATATCGAGGATTTATTGAATTAAATTATTTAGAAAATAACTAGATAAAAATATCAATAAATTTATTTATATCAATAGAGGGGTGGCTCGCAACGAATTCGTTTTCGTTCTATCCCATATTGGAGTTACCCTCTGCATACATCAAATGAAGTCTTTTCTAAACTATTCGTCAGCGCAACGATTCGATTGACGAACTTTATACGCTGACTAAGCCATCTCGATCGTTGAAGTTTCTATATTAATATTGCTAGGTGAAAAATCTATGAAGTTTTGGAGTAAGTTCTCTGAAGATAGCTATTAAAATTATCTGAATATTTTTTTAGTTTTTTTGAAATATTTGAAAATCCATTACCTATTAACGAACATGGGATGAAATGCTACTTATTTAATATGTTATCACATATTTTTTATTTTTCAATAACATTATCTCAACCGAAAAAAGTATACTGTTGGCGAGAGCCCCTAAGCGTCGCAATTTTTCCGTTACGTAGCATCAAATACCAAGACCTCTCGCCAGCCCTACATTCCGGATCGATACTCATATGATTGTAAATGTAGATTGATTGGCTGCATCTTTCGTTTCTTTTTACGTCGAGTCCCTGGCCGGTCCATTACGACACTATTCTACGCGATTTAGTTTCGGAACCAACGGAGCTTTTCAACCCGGACCCGGCTTGATTGATCAACTAGTGATGTAATAGTGTATGTGGATACTGTTTGTGGATTCATATTGAGTTCATGTTTTCGAATGAAATGCTGTGAATATCAAGTGTCCATACACCTTCACTTTTGTGGATTTAACGAATGCCGTTGACGTTGCTATTAACGTGGCCTTACAAAAGCTGGTACACACGGCTACACATCAAGTTATACATTTCCAGTATAAGCTGACCTCGCATTGTAGGGAAATCCTATAAAATGCTAGCTTTGTATAGCTTGATGTGTAGCCGTGTGTAGTATCGACTCCAAAAAATAATTAAATGCTGTATTGCTTTATATTGATGTGCCTTGATATTTTTTAAACATTTCTAAATAATATGAAATTTTGTGGTTCATGAAATCATGAAGCATACTGATTCTTTTTTGGCTTTAAACCTTATTACCACATAAATGTCGTGTTTAAAAGGTTTTTAGCCTAAACAACTGATAAACACGGTTTTATGGTAATATAATAGTTTTACCTAGTTCATTCATTCAACACGTCAAAAGGATTTTAAAACCTACTTTCCTTCGCAATAAATGTATACTTTGTATACTTTTACGTTGTTTTGTTTTGTTATACCTACATATTATGCAGAGGTAAGTTGATTCTATATTTTCAACTCTTTCCTACAAGTGTAGGCGAAGCGAGTTCTTATTTAATTTTCTACTTGCTAAACTTAGGACTGCCAAGAAGTTTTTAAATACGCTTTTCGTAACAGTCAAACAGAAAATTGAATTTTATTTTCAGATTGTAAGGATGTTTCAATCTGTGAAATCATTTTTCATTTTAAAAATCTTCATTTTTGTTGCTCTTTTTTTATGTCTGTTATAGTTATGTATCAAAAAGTTGTTTAGATAGATTATTAGATTTATTCACAGTAGGTTTAAGACCAAATAAACTGTCAACAGTGACGTGAGACCGGTTTTGTAAACATGTGTGCACTAGTGACGTGTAGTTTGATTATAAATGTGTGCGTGTGAGCGTATATGTACAGAGCCGAGGTGTAGTTTTGGCATGCTTCACTGTATTGTTCGTAGCGCTCTGTCTTGGTTTTTTATTTGGTCTGAGACAGTAGGTACTTAATATAAAATTACTATATTTAAATATGTACTTGCAAGCATATGTAGTTATAGATTACATACATGCTATGCCATTACATTACCTAGACTAGATTCATGTTTGTAGAAAATAATACTTAACTAGCTTTTGCCTGCGCCTTCGCTTGCATCGTTAGGACAGCCTTAGTCTACGCCAGTCTTCGTCACAAACCATCCATGTGTCAGATTTCACGACTATCTACTGAGGCGTGAAAGCAGAACTAACTCACATACTCACTCAAATGGATAATAATAATAAAGACTAAGGCTAAGACTAAGATGCTGATTGGTAGCTAAATAAATCTGAAAGTTACGTTAAAGTTAAAGTTGGACGCCTGTATTCCCCGAAGGGTTCGGCAGAGGCGCACCTGTAGTACACCCACATTTCGCAAGTTATGTTTCAGTTATGCCATGTAATAGGGGGCGAGCCTATTGCCTTCAACTGGGTACAAATCCAAACTCCGGGCTGCTACGAGAAATTCCAGATAGAATACCCAATAACACTTTGCCCGACCCGGGAATCGAACCTCATGCTCAGCAGTAACGTATGCGACCACTAGACCAACGAGGCAGATAAAGGACATAAAGTAAAAAAAAAATACGTTGACTTGCCGTTACGTAGCTATAAACTTCAAAAAAAGAATGGTATAAATCCAAATGATAAAGCCACCAACACATTTAACGAAACACGCCAGCAAAACGCACACTCATCAAGGTTTGAAAAAGGAACGCATGGAACTACAGTGTCGAACGGAATTAATCCGAGATCAAAAGTTTCCCCGTCCACCATACGAGTTGAACGCATATTTGCGTTTAGGTCTGGCGGACTCATAAATGCATCTTTTTGTGGTCGCGGCGAACTTCCATCGTAGGGTTTTTGTAAATAGCTATGTGAAATAATGTTTGGTTGTTGTCATTCTCTGGAATTACATTTGTATGGAGGTGTGTTTTGCATATTTGGTTATGGGAACTCGGAAATAGAACGCTCTAGCGTTTTTCATGGAAAAGATGCCTTAGAAAAAAGCAATCTTCGATATAATAGATGACAACGATCAAGTGCGTGGCCTAGTTAGGGATCCAGAGTTAAACGAGTAAACAGTAAAACTTACTCTATATAAATATTTATAAAGATTCGCTAACGATAAAGTTTGCCAAAATGGGCAAAAACAAATCCTGAAAATTGGAGCCTAACCGGATGCAGCTGAATGCCAGTATTTTACATGGAGCAACTGCCTATCTGACCTCCACAACCCAGTAACTGGGTAATACGATACCCCTTGATAAGACTGGTTGTTAGACTTTCGGGCTTCTGACGACCCATAACGACTGATAAAGATCCACGAATGACAGCCGGGACCAACGGCTTAACGTGCTTTCCGAGGTACGGAGGAGTCTCGGTATGTAAAGATGGTCAGCCATCCACGGACCAACCCCGGCAAGCGTAGCTTAACTTGATGGATCGATCCGTGCGGCTGTTATTACTTAGCCACGAGCTCCTCCAAATTATCAGCAACCAAACTATCAGCCTAAAACACTTTTAAGGAAAGTCTGCTCTTCCTTCGCCTTTTGGTATGAACCTTGAGATCCACATTACTCTGGCGCGTAGAAATGACCCTTTCAAGCTTATCAGCGCAACTTGAACGGTTTTATCGATCAGCCATTCGTCACAACAAACAGTTGACCGTAACCTGTGAGAAAATCCGAAAATGTTTTCTCTGACCCAAAATGAACAAAGGGACTCCAATCTGCAATCAGAATTGGTGGTTCTTTAAAAAAAGAGTCTTGTCACCCGGGAATGGAGGCGGTATAGATATTCATCAACAATTCATCCGGAGCCAGCAAAAATATGTCAAGGGTCCTCGTATTTTTGCGCGAAGAATGAGCTCTAGATGTTTGCTTTGCCACAAATCAAGAGGACTGACGTAACACGATGGTACGTAAACGGCCGAGCCTTTGTCCTGTCACACTAACTCTTTGTATTATTCCTGTTGAATAGGATTTTTGTGTCAGTACACCAGGATTTATTCTGGATCTTAAAACAAACATTTTTGAGAATGGCCGGCGACTTGCGAAGCCTTTTGTTTGGCTTTGCGCCTGTTATTTAATATCTTGTGTGTTTGAAGGCCTTCGAGATCATTATACTTAACTGTACCGTAGTTAGACATGAATTGTTAAATTATATCCCGAGGTTTTGTGTCGCCATCTGATAGGCATATTTAGGTAAGCACGTTTTGTGCTTAGTCGCCCGTACTAAGTATTGTGACCTATTTCTTAGTTTATAATTACGGAGTTTGTAACGGAAGCAGTCCTTTTACGTTGCTCAGAATTTGAAATATTATTATATTATAACAGCTAGTTTTTGCTTAATTTATTTTTTACGCGATAATAGTTATTTATGCAACTTTTATATAATAAGGGGTATAGCCGAGTGTAATCATAGTATCACATGAATATTTTAATACCTAATTATTTACAGTTGCATACAAGATTTTATCTACACCCATGATATGAATCTTCTATAAAAGTTTCTTTGCAATACCAATATCGAACAAAAATGGCGCGGTACCACGTGAATTCGAATTCAAATATGTTTTGTTTTTAAATTACGGTGCTTTGTTAGTGAAATGCTCGTGAATGAAAATGTTCTTTTTGTGAAATTCAGTACAACATTACAACACCCGTTTGGATGACATTATGATTACTATGACACTGGTTGTTTTAATGTTGACAATAAGCCAACTGTTTCAGAAACGTTTAGAGAGGATTTATAGCATGGGTGTAGATAAATGATAATAAAACATCGGCCACTTGCAATTTAAGACGTCCTCATCATTATACACCAGCATCTCCGAATTATTCTAATTCTGTACAAATTTTTACATAAAAAAAAACACGTACCTACAAAATCGACACCCACTCACATTGCTAGTTTCGTATAAACTCAGAAACAAAATATAGATACACAAAACAGTCTTGTTTTCGAAACCAACAACACAATATCCCAATAAACCCGTTGAATACATACAAATACGTACTCAAATATGACAGTTACAGAAAAACATAAACTGTATCAGCTGGTTATCGTTCCGAGCGAATTGTGGAGTCAATTGGGGGAATTGGGTCAGCATGGCCCAGTCCGCAGTGGCACAGTGGTGGTCAGTGGACGTAGTGGTCGATGTGGGTGAGGGATGAGCATTCGTTTTGTAGCTTTTAAGAGCTTTGCTTTGTTTTGTGACGGATAGTATGCTGCGGATACGAGATAGATGGTTTTATTGTAGATAATGTGGGTAAGTGGGTACTTGTTTAAAGTTGGAAATAGAGGGAATAAATGAGGTTAAAGTAGGATAAAGTAGAGATACATACTTAGTGTCGGGGATACGATCACCAAGTCACAATGAACAATGCTAGTTTTTTGTGTGCAGTCCCATGGTGATGTCTGCATAATTATTTCCGGAGATACTTACTTATTATAATTTACCCAGCCACTGAGTTGTGGAGGTCAGATAGGCAGTCGCTCCGTGGTAAATACTGGTATTCAGCTGCATCCGGTTAGACTGGAAGCTGACCTCAACATACACAGTTGCCTGTTGCCACGGACTTTAACGCAACCCTGGCAGGAGGTAGTAAGGTTCATGTTTATATCAGTCAAAAAACCACATTAGATTAAACTGTATTTAAACAAAAAATGCATGAAAATCATACAGTTTATACAATCCTCAATTGGACTCAAAAACGTTTACAATTCAAAACCACTAAACTAAAATCCCTGTCTTCCTCATTCCGGTCCAAATGAAGCAGATATATTTAAACGCCCATTCAATGCTTTCTAAAACGTAATTAAGAAAATAATACGTCAACCGACCTATAAAATTCTTAATTAAAGTGATGTCATACCATCTCTTTTGACTCTAAAAGACGAAAAAAGACGGCAGAAGTTAATTGCTTGGCATCAATAAAAAAATGAATTATGTGCAAGTTTAGGAATTGTTGGCTGGAGAAGGGGAGGACCCTTCGGCCTAAGGTTTGAGTCCGAGTCGCGTGCGATTGTCGAGGGAGACTGCGACAGTATAGCCATGCACGCACTAAACTGTTTAGACTGACGTTGTTAATCGCAAAACGATGTGATTTTTGTTTAGGTTTTCAAATGCTCGTTACGTTCAGAAATTGAAAATTACGTTTGTTAAATATGTTAATTTTTCTCTTATTCAGATTTAATGCAATTAAAACTGTCTTTATTGTACTGCGATTTGAATTACCTATTTAAAATCCACATAAGTAAGTGAGGAAGTAACAGTACCTAAAGTAGATCAAGATGGCATTACCATAGACACAATAAAACAAAAACAGAACACCTTGACTACTTAGAAACCGAATAAAACGCCGCGTCATGCCGTCGGAGTGTGTCTGAAACAAGCACATCTCAATGAGGGGAAAACGACTCATTATTTATAATTTATTTCCTTAATTAATATAAAGATCTCGTTCCTATATTCTTTGTCTACACTACGGTAAAAGTTTAAAGGAACAGATGGTAAGATTCGTTAGTTCGCTGATTCCTTTTTGATTTCCGGACTATCCGTTCGAATGTAGAATTCGAATGATTCCGTTGTTTGAAAGCTTTTGTAGCACTTGCTTTAGTAAAAACTCTATTGAATTTGTTTGTACGGCTTTGAGGGCGATTATTGGGGAATTAAACGGTGGGTCGTTTGTGTTGTTATCTGGCTGGTTATAATAAAATTTATGGTTATGAGTTGATGGCCATAATTTTTGAATTTTTAAAACAATCTGTCAGTGGTGACACTGACAGTTAAAATAAAGAGGTAATCCGTATCGACATTGATTATTAAGTAGGACTTTTCACACATTCACTAATATTGTTTTTTTTATATTATCAATGCTAACATTAGAATAAATTGAAGTAAGATTAAAATAATTCTTTATCAATATCACACGCTGTCACTTTCGCTTCCTGAAAAACAAATGAATAGTTCGATTATCAAAGTGTTTTTGTGTTCGAAGTTCAAATTCTGTTTCGAAATTGAGATGCTGTCGAAATAATGATCTGTCGAAATTCAGAATGACAGTCATTCTAACAATCAACAGGCGCAGTTAGTGAGAAACCGCAAGATTCGCCATAACCATAACGGGACTACAAACCTTTGGTTGGTTATCACATTATCTCCCAACGCCTTCGAGGAAGCTTTAAATTCCATACTAATTGGATTATTATACAGGAACGATGGCCGCCGTGTGTCTATCCGGTGCAAGCTGTATCGAATAGTCTTCCAGAACTCGGGAATTGCTAACTTTCCTTATTTTAAAAGTCTTACTTTAATGCAGTTTAAGGTTGGAGTTAGGAAGTTAGTGTCTTAACAATTTTATTAAATTTCTATGGCAGTGCTGCGGTGCCGGGGAGGTAATGAGAATTCTCAGTTTAATTCTTATGAGGTTGTTCTACACTGCGGATAGTACAGATACCGCTGTGAACATTCATTGAGAGAAAGGTGCTGTTTACTCTGCATTAGAATAAACTTTAAAACGCACGCGACTTTTTAATGAAGATCATGCACATGAATAAAGATCAGTTGATTAATAATATCAGCTTCTAATTTGAATATTTCTTCATTCATAATTTCGGTACAAGTACTAAAATAACCGGACTTGAAGCTAAGCGTGTTAAAGTAAACAATAAAGTTCCACGTTCGTATGAATGCATACAGACCGGCGCAGGAGTCCCGCACAGTAAATGTTTATTTTATTGATTTTCACACGGGCCCACTACAATGCATCCCGCTGGTACTAACGCCGTACTTGTATTACTTCGACAGAGTTCTAAACTGTTCGAATAAAATTACTGGGGAACAACTTTGTCCAATTAATAATAATGAATGCGCCAGGGAGCCCTACTGTTGTACAAAAAGTTTTTATTTCGATAAAGTTGCACCGCTCTCATGTGATACGGATATTAGGACCTTGTGTAACTAAGTTCGTTTTTGTTGCGTCGGTTTTACTTGTAATTTGAGTCGGTTTAGTAACAATTCATTAATTTTACGATGCGTGTAATTAAAATATATGATTTGATAGTTCTAACAAAGTTTTATTTACTTTTATGAAGGGATTCAACAGTATTATTATTGTTGTTGTTGGAGCTTGAACAGAGCTTTCGTTTGTCGAGGAAAATACCCTGAAGAGTTTAACAAGACAAATAATGGATTTAAGTACAGGTAGTCGACTCCATCATTAGGAATGTTCCTACGTACCTCAATTAGTGGAAAAAGCACGAGTTGAGATTTTTTCCCGGAAGGGGAAAGTAATAGGAGCTTTCGCTACGCATTGGACCCTACTTCCCCGTTGTTAAACCATCAAAGTTGTAATTGCGACCTTACGATTCGCTGAACTGTCACGCCCTCGACATACCCCTAACGAATTTTTAATACAGCTAAAAACGCTTATAAACAAAAGCTCAGAGCCTCTGGCGGCGCCCTGTCGGGTTTAATTGCAGGTTTAGTGCCGGCGTTCATTAGGATATGCAGGCGCTTTTTTAACGCGATTATGACGTCGCAGGGTCGGCGATAGCCGTCGAGGGTGCGCTGGGGGCGAGGAGGGCTGCGTCACGTGCGAGGTCCGCACTCCGCAGCCCCACGCATGCGAGACCGCGGGGCGCCGGCCGCGCAGGCGCGCCCCCCGCCCCCGGCTCCCGGCCGCCAGTCGTCCGCCGGCCGCCGCGCGCCCCGCCTGCCTGTGCCACGAACAGCCGCGCGTCGCGAGTGTTCCCAAGTGATGTCGACTTGTGACTAGTGCCATGCTCGAGCTGCGCTGTGTCCTGCTGGCGGCAATCGTCGCCGCCGCCGCCGCCGCCTGGCAGGAGAACGTCAGGCCCAAGGTCTTCGCGCAATTAGGTGAGTCCACCGACAATCGGCATAGAAACATGTCGGTGTTAGTGAACTCCTACAACAATAGACTTAATAACCCTCGAAGCCGATCACGACAGGACCCCACAAAGTTCGGCACTGCGACGCGCCGAGCATCCAATGTTTATGTTGTTTTGTTTGACGACAACGCGCGAACAAACACTCCATTCAAAAGTTCTCGTGTTTGTGTCAAAAGTGTCACGAGTGACTGCCGCGGGAATCATAATACCTGTTAGATGAGGATCATTAGAAACGTGAAGGAACTGTTGAAATAATTAGAAAAGTTGAATTTAACGGCAGAAACATAAACTTGAAAGTAATAATCTAATTGGAGCTATATAACGGAAATATATAACTAAATCAAGTCCCGGTCCATAGTTTTGGATGTAAATATGTAAACGATGAAGTAATGGAACTGGCTGAATTAAATACAGACAGTAATGTTTTTAACATAACCAATCCAGCAAAATGCACTGTACCTAGTAAACTTCATGTCAATGAATGAATCTTTGAATGAATCAGCTATCTGTTTAGCTTCAGCAGATAAGAGAGTGTTAAAGTGAATACAAAACGCATTGTAGAGAAAAGCTTTCGTAATTCTAGTGAATTTCTGTTAACATTTAAATGTACAAAAGTCATATAGGGACCAATTGTGCTACAAAACTGGCAACAAAAAGTGATATCACCAACAATGTTGGTAACATTCGCCGGCACTCACATTCTAAATAGAATAAACAGAAATGCCTGTAGGAGCGCGCCTTGCGGTACCCCATAACGAGTCGCAGTCACGCGACAGTTAGTCCTGCAGGAATAAAGCCAGAATGCACAACTGTAGCGGCATTGTTTTATTGTGCAGTCTGCATTGCGGGGGACGGCCACGTGGCTCTCATTAGTGCAACACAAAGCGAAGCAGTTTGTTCTGCGTTTTGCAATGTTACGCTCGGATTAGCGATCCACGCGATGTTTAACGTAGCGGACGTAACTTTGTCTGCGCTATTGTATACGCTTCGTAATGTGTTTCCCTTTTTGAAGCCAAATGCTCCTCTATGAATAGCATGATCGATTAACGATGAACCTTGAATTAGAATAGCCGACGTCAAGTCGAGACGCGAATGTGTCGGGAACGTATCCTGCCACAGTCGCATATCCGGCTATTGTTTTAGTCGCATCAGGCTTATTGCATCGCAATGTTAATGAACTTGACTGAACGGTAATGCAAAGGGAAGTGAGATCACTCTGAAGTGAATCAGGTCAAGTGTGTGAGCAATGCAACATGAGATATTGATAGGTTGTAATAGAGTAAACAACACTCAGATTGTTGAGGAGACGGGTTAATTAGAATGCTATAGTTACCGTGTTTGATGTGGGGACACTCATAGTGAGCGTGTCAACACCTCTCTGGTAATATGATCCACCAATCGAAATTAGAAGGGTCAAACTGACCGCAGTGTGCGGTTTAATATACGATCTTCGGTCAATATGCTTTGGGCGTACGGAATGACGCTTTCTGTTATAAGGTTTTTATGGGATTCCCTCGCGTTATATTTCGGTCGTTATTAGTGTCACATTTGAGATCATCCCAGAAATATGATATTTTATCGATATTGAGTTTCATATGTAGCTATTATTTCTTTCATAAACTCGGTTGGAGTATTTTGACTTTCATAATAATTTGAGGTTTTGATAATAAAAACTTTCATAGGCTTGAATATGTATGCACAAAATTAAATAATATAATATGGATATATAGCACTTAGTGTATATGTAACATTTATACTATATAGATTTAGATGTTCAGATAAAATTGACTTCTGGGAAGCATCCCGACTCCACAATCTAAATTCTCGAAATGCATCAAACGAAACAGATTCATCTGATGGAACCACAGTGTTATTAACTACCATCTCGTACAACATATTTTATCCTCCGCGATCTAGTGATTTAGTAAAACAAGTATAAAACGCAATCACCCAGTAGATACATAGGAGCACAGTAAACCATGCCTTGGGAGATAAGTAGTGGCTATCTAACTAACCTCATTTGTGGGTAATGTTGCTGCATTCACGTCCGCTAGAAACCGATATCGTTATTATTTCCAAAGTATGCCACTGGAATACTGGGTAGGTGCATTCTAAATTGTAACGAGTAGTCCATACATTTATTTCTCATGTAAAATTCTGCTTGTAAACGGATGTTTGCAAACTAAATAAAGGGATTGGACCGACTCTGGTGAGTCAATGTTTCATTATTGTAAATATTATGGATGAGGAATCGTTGGTTGAAGGATGTTACAGTCATGATACAATGTCAATACATAAATGGTATGCCTTTCTGAATGGTCAGTAACGCTGAATAATACATTGTAGAATATGCATTGTGACCTAAACGAGAAATTAAGTTCTCTTATGGCTATACCATTTCCAAAGTCAAAATTGGTTACGTCATTGGCCCAGAAAAGTAGTTAAACCTGCATTGAGATTACATAAATCAGGCAAGCGTTGTTGTCGTGAACTATTAGAAACAGGAAGATAAAGTACCGTTACAAACAGGAATGCCCGCGGTGAACAATAATATCAGGTATAGAAATCTGTATATAAAAGAAGGTTTCCAGTTTAAGTTCATCTAGACCGGTTCCTTAAGAGTGGGCAGTCGGTAAAGCATGCGAGGAACTGGCTGGGATGAAATCTCTGACTCACAAGACGGTGACTCAGGCAGTACTAAGATTAACACAGGTCAGGTTTGAAAGCTTTCCTCCTTTTAATAAACCGATCATAAAAGCGAAGGAAATTAAATTTCGGAATACGATGGCTTCCTTTACAAGAAAAAAATACCAAAAGAAATAGAATAATGGAGATAATAAATTCTTAATTAAATATTAAAATGCGATACTCTTCATCAAAGAGTCCAAAAAGAGAGGAAAAATTAATATAACAAGTTTATTTACTTACGATATTAAACCAGTGTACAATATGGGCCCGTAAAATCCATAGACGTACTTTGCGTAGGACCCCTTAAAAAGTAGGAGATTTATGGTCCAAGGTTGGAACAGGTGACGTAAGTCTTTAGTTCAATTCTTTACCGTTTATGGTGTTATGGGTTCCGACACCCTCCTTTATGCTTTAACTGCTAGGATTATAGAACGTTTAAGTGGTCCCATAAAATAACCGTTCAGTTACAACCTGAAGAAGAAATAAATTACTTAACAGGATAATGCTTTTATGTCTCTAGAATATTTTGTACGTGTCGCGTGGTGCCTTATGGGTATTTATTGGGTTATTCGTCAGGAACCAATACTTTGGGGAGCTGTTATGTGGTTGGGGTGCATAATACTGCTATGACGGAGTGTTGTTTATGATTCCAGTGTATGGCTTACAATTTATTAAGTCTCTGTGAGGTCTCGGGAGTGGAACTATTAATTTTTTTCTCAATGGGTTTTTGTTTTAGACCTTTGGAGGGTCCTTATTGTGTTGGCGAATTCTATATCTGCGCTTTTGTCATGTTTAAATGGTATTGCATATAAAGAGATGGGTGACCGTGACAACAGCTGCTTTTATTTTTGTAGAGTTTTGATACCGCTGAGACTGAACTCTCATTTTGCTATAATTGATCTTGTTCTGAAATTCTCCTGCCCTATCACCGCAGCGTGAAATCCAATTAAAAGAAAGTCAATATCCACTAACTAGAACATATCCACGTATCAGTAGTATATCAGCTAAGATGTTACTCGAAATAAATCGACTTTAGATAAGAGTTCCGGTCAGAGAACCAATCAATTTCCGTTGCTCCCGTTACGTGCGTTCAAATAATTTAAAATGTCAATATTAATAAAAAATCGTACCGCCACCGATAAAAGTCAATCAAAAAAGGACAAAAGTTCAAACATGCTGCAGCACAATTGGTTTTAGAACAGAGGAATGCGGCTATGAAGGAAAACAAAAATGTGTTTAATGGTAACGTGATACGGTGACTAATAGAGTGTGCAGCGTCTTCTGCGGTTCGATAATATGCGTGAAGGAAAATGTGATTTAGGGTAAGGTATTAGGGTTTTGTTTTGGTTGCGTGGGGTTGTGAATGGTGGAGACAAGTAGCACGCACGTGCGTACGGCGTTGCGGCGGGGAGAGGGGGGAGCCGCCATGGCGCCGCCTGGCGGGAGAGACACAACTTTATGACGACGCGATGTATTGTCTTCCCAGTGTGGGATTTACCGTTCCTTTTGTTTTTATTTTTTCGGACACGCCGATTAATTTCTTTTAGTGGGCTGTTTGGGGTCGCCGGTTCTGCTTGTACAATCAAATTTTCCTCGTTTGCTTTTGAGGCTTTACTTAAGTGCTTTCGCATTTGCGACTCCTCAGTTTGCTATTCAGTATACAACTGCGAATACGAGTACTTGCATTGACTATACGTACATTGTGCTATAAATAAGGCTAACCGCATGTGCATAGCATTTGTTTCAGTGTGCGTTTCCTTTGCGGGAGTTCGAAAGTACTTTTCTAACTTTGTGAATGCGTTTTGAAGATCGTCTTCAAGTTGAATTGGCGATTAGAAAACACTTGCACGTTTGCTATCAGACTTTTGATATTCAGTGTTCGCTTTGAGAGATCAAGTTTAAGTGATATAAAATAACGTTTTAACATCAAAATTTAAATTCAATTAATTCTTCATATTGTTGAACTTTGCTTTCATCATTTTCTTTTGTAACTATCACAGATTTGCATTAAAAGTATTGCTATTTATGATTATTTCAGTATGTATGTATTTTTCTCAATTCCAATGTTATTACAACTATCGAGGCTAATATTAGAAATTCATACCAAACAGGGTAAGAAAAGTACCAGCAATCGATCGTACCAGCTGTTCTATTCATATTCGCATGAAAAATGGGTTAGAAACGGAATCAAAGAAAGATGGCGGATTGAATGGTGTTTTTATCCCAACCCTTGCTGACGAGGGCTGCGCAAACATTGGTTTAGTAATAAAAATATTTGTCGAAATCCTCAACGGGGCAAGGAAACTCTATGAACGGTAGACGATTCTTTGCAAAATACAGAGAGTGCGCCTATTCCATTGTCATGCAGTTTTTAAACCGGGATTAAAATGAGCTAATCATGAGCATGGAAGGGGTCGACAATCAACTCCGGTTTTGTATCTACTATACAAACTTTTTCAACTTTTTTTTTCCAAACATAATTAAAAACATTTATTCAAGAGTCCCTCATTTTATATCCCAAGTTAAAGGGGACAATTAACGAAGTGTTTTCTTGTGTCATGCATTGAATATCGTACCGTTTAGTTTACTCAAATGTTTACAGCTTCCTATTAATTCTATACTATTATCTGTAATTCCAATATCTCTTTAATTACTTTGCTGTATTAAACAGGTGATTAATTCAACCTGATATATCTTGTTTCGATGTAAATCATCTTATTTGTAGCAATTAGTATTCTATACGAGAATGGTAATTAGGAGTTCTGGCATATTTTCACGTTTGTTTTGTTCTTCGTACTCAACTTCTTGATAAGTCTCGATCCGTTTCGTAGAAATTATCTCATGAATTTTATTAGGTTCTTCATGTCTTGGTTACTGTTCCTCGACGCTTTCATTACGTAAACTATCCATCACCCCATAACAATATGTATGTGCGATAAATCTTCATATACGTTCTCATTTGCAGTGAGTCGCATTTAAAACCCTTCTCATTTGAAAAGGCACCGATGAATGGCTCGGAGTCAATGGATCGTAAGAAATGGGCCAGTGACGTGGAGTAAGGCAAGTGAAACGTGTTCCGCGACCATTTTATGAGGGTCCCTGAGAGCTTAGTGGATTCCTCTTGATGTGTGTACGCGTGCGATAAGTCGTGGCAATGTGCGATTTTTATTTCAGATAATATGATTTATTAGTAGTGTTGAATGAGATATTATTGTACTCGTTATTGGGTTATGGTCTTATGGTAAGGGTTTGTGACTAGTTTTGTTCAATTGAAGAATTAAGGATCTTCCTATCAGAAGATTCTTAAAAATTTTCGGTAAAATCCTTTGTGCGTTTGGTCAGCAATACTTTCATTTTTCTTGAATATGTTTTGTCCTGGATATTATTATGTATCTTCCATTCTACTACTGGATTAACATCAACGATGAATGCACCAGCATTTTCTTAGTCTTTATAATTTAAAGTGAAAAAATATAACATACCTATTTTGTGCAAAATACCTCAGGTGCTATCGCGTCTGCGAGCTGCGTAGACCTAAGAGGTCTCTTAAAGCTGGTGGTGATTCCAGCCCCGTTAATGAGCCAGGTGGTTCCTGCACAATGTGGACCGTAACAATAGGAATGTAGCCGCTAAGGGTGGCTCGCACCCCCTATGTACACTGTATGAATTTAAAACGGCGATATTATTCCGATTTTAGTTTTGTAAACCAAAATGGATAAGCTTTTGTTGATGGATAACGATTTAGTTATTATTGATGGATATAATATAACGGTTCTGATTACGAAAGATACTTTAATTGTTAAAGTAGAATCGATAAAAATTTAACTTGACATAAAAGTAAGGATTTTGAATCTTTTCAAGCTGTGACTTGAAACTGTGCTCCTTTCTAAGAGTTTTCTACAGACTCTTTTAGCACGTGCTAAGGTTTTAAATGATGGTACCTACTTTGTGAAAGAACACGGCATTGAATCGGATTTGCAATGAATGATGATAAAAATAAAGTTGGCTTTCCAGGTTCTAAAACTAGGTTAAATCGGTAGAAATGGTTCACAGACATTGGTGGAAACTTCATGGTGGAAGAAGACGAAATTGTGTATATAGAGGAAGACGAAATCTTTCACCTGCAATAGTCCGAAGCCAAATAACAATTTGCAATGATTTAACACAAATTAGATATAATATATTGTCAATTGACTATTCTGCCTTTTGATAATGGTGTAGAATTTCGGTACGACGATGTGATATTCTACGAACGCGACCTTCATAGAATATCACAAAAAACATCGTTTATGGAATCATAAAAATATTGTATCCCAGTCTAGAGTGGAATTCTCTCATAAACCCGATAAAATTAATCAATGCTCGCCTTTGTCTTTCTATATAGTCCCTTATGCTAGATTGGAAGTGGGTGTATATGTTGATTATTTATTGGATCTTAAAGTGGATGACATCAATTCTAACTGCACGACCTCACATGAGACTAAGTGCTTCTCTCATTTCGAGATCCATTTCAGTTACTTGATATGACACAAATAAGTTTAAATTAGAATTTAAAGTTTCTCCTTGCTTGAAGTAATGGTCGTCTACATTGAATTGCATAATTTGGTAGTTGTGTAAGATGGCAGCTTTATTTAATGTTGTAGTCGAAAGATATATTATTTTCTTCGTATTGAGTAGAAGCAGCAGTTTCAAAACTTCGATCGATCACTTCCAAAGCAATATTTTATGAGAAATTAATGTTGTTCCTTTAAACTATAGCACTAATGGCCTAACTTAAACCCATAAGCTACTTAAGCATCATAATTCAAACTTACGACAGCGTCACTTTATCTTTGATCTTAGCGAACATTTTCGCAAGTGTTTCGTAGACGTTAGCCAATCAACGGGCGCAGGAAACATAACTTGAAACAGTGAACGGGTTCAGTATATTTAGAGCCCTAAAAATAAACGGATCGTGCGGCCCTTCTACACTTGAACTTGAGTCGAGTTCATTGACCGAGCTGAATGATAACTGTGCACTACTGTCTACTGTTCCACTTCTTTTACTCTCTTTGAAACATTTGAGAGATCATTCATCATGTTATATGAAACACTTTGATTTATTTACGCTTACTTATTTTTTAATGGAAGCTTTAACTAACAATGGTAGCTGGTATATTGCGCGAAGCTGCAAAAGGGAAAGTTTTTAGTTCAAATATTAATATTCGATTTTGTATTGTGCTTAAGTGATGGCAGCTTCCTTCAAGGGGCCATCCTTCTCTCGAAGAAGTTATAAAATTTATTTTATGCAGTACACAATAGAGTCCAGAATGCAATAAACAGTTCATCACAATTGGTGTCCAGAGTGTAAATCCCAGTGCTGTCTATTCAAATTATCGAAGATCGAGCCGGAAGTCAGAGTCTAGAGATTGTCGAGTTTCATCACTCGTAGATACATGTAATAGGAATAGAAATGATTGAAAACAAGCTAACCTGCTTTAGAGTAATCTCCTTTTACTGTGGCAGTTTTTTGCTCCTTTCAAAACATACTAAGACGATGTGACCGAAAAAAACTTTGAAATTGTCTTTTCGTAACTCCATAAACACGCTTTATCTCTGTGAAGCATATATGATGATTGCTGTATGTCCCAACTTTGCTATAGAAAACCTTACTTTTCTTTATAACGTAGACCTCAATTCTACGAAGAATGGGTAAAGAAAACCTTCTCATTTGTGGTAGTGTTATGCATAATACAGTCTCACAGAGTATCGTGTTGACTATCGATTACTCTATATTCGGAAGCATGTCTGCGATGGCTCGTTGCCGACCGGAATAATGTCTTCCGCGGCATTCATTTATGTTTTATTCCACTCCTTTGATATTCTCCTTTTATGAAGCTAAATTGTTAGTTGGTGTTATAATGTTTGGATTAAATTGTTTCTCGTTTATTGTGTGTAGTAAAGTTGTTGGTATTCCTTGTACTGTTATTTTTAATCTTTTGTGTGCTATTGTCATGTAAAAGCTGTGTGTCTTTTATGATCTTATTATGTATGTTTTGTTACTTTCGTGCCTTTAGCTGTGTTACATTTTTTATCTTGTTGTACATAACTTTTCTTTATTTTGTTTTCTTGATTAACAGAAACATGAAAAATTCTTTATGGTTTTAGCATGGTTTCCTGTATTATTCCATTTTTTTTTCAAGGCTGTCACGTCTTGTGTTTTACCAATAATCCTAGTTTTCCTTTATAAACTTTTCTAAAGCCAGAGTTCTAATAGGCTTGTGTTACAAACAGTGTTAATAGAACATTCAAATCTGATGTCGAAATCGGCCTGCCTTACAGTTAACTCGATCAATACACAGTCGAATAATTGAAGCAATTCGATCTGTTTCGAAATGCCGTGTTTTAAGAAAGTGCATCAGCCGTTTATTTTCATAGAAACGTGAGAGCTTTCGTAGCCAGAATTCGGAGAGCGATTGATTGTAACGTTAAAAGTTTCAACGTACCTAAATAGATTCTTTATATGCTGATCTTACGAAATTCGTGTATGTGTTAAACTGACTATGTTTTTAGAGACTTTGAAGGGATTGTAATGCCCTACATAGGTATCATTCTTGTTTGCCCCATCCATAATACCATACCATTATTAATGCGAATGTAAGTACGGTTGATTTGTCTGTCTGTTACTTTTTCTCGCCCAAACCAGTGATCCGATCGTTATGAAATTCGACAGATAAGTAGACTCCTTTTCATCCTATGATTAAATGGAGCCTATGTCCTTCTCCAGCTTAGGCCACAGTAACTTTTGGATTTGTAATACAACAAAAATTGATTGGAGGTGATCAGGTGATATTTCTACCGTTGGTGATAGAATTCATGATTTTATACTTGCCATTTCACTACTAGATACTAATGATAATCGATTTGAGTTTACCCTTGCTACAACTTAGCAACGTAACAGTTTACCCAGTTCACCTCACAATTTATTGCGAAACGAAGGCTTCTACCAAAATGCCACAGCCTAGCCTTCATTGCTAAAGTCAATAGGTATAAAAGTAGGCAAGCGTGCTTCATGGAAATAAATCCATTTTTGCAGACTATTATGCGGTTAAACTCTTACCTCGAACACTGAAATGAAAACTGCTCGAGACGTCTGGAACTGTTAAAAGTTAAATAAACTGCGAATTTATTTGTTAAAGGGTTTAATACTAGAATTTGCGTTTGCGTTGTTGGCTGTGGCTTTTGTTTTGCGCTTCTTTTGAGAAGATCTTTTTGAGAAATCGCTTATGTTTCTTCTGTAGTAGAGCACAGGGGGCCTACCACCACCGGCAGCGCTCACAGCAGTATTATTTTAATCTTACTTCGTGGGGGAAAGAGATGGAGCTATACGTCCTGTAGAGCTTCATCTTTTTCCTACACTGAATTAATGTTGGCATGTTATGAGTAGCTCATATTGTGCGGTCATGGATTATGTAAGAAGACCCCCCCCCCCTAAAAAGCGACTTAAATCTCTTGGATATTTTAATCGATCGAACAGAATATTTTGTTGCATGAATACCTTCTGAAATTTGTACATCATCAGGCCTAGCCTTTTCCCAACTATGTTGGGGTCGGTTTCCAGTCTAACCGGGTGCAGCTGAATACCGGTATTCTACATGGAGCGACTGGTTATCTGACCTCCACAACCCAGTAACTGGGTAATACGATACCCCTTGGTAAGACTGGTTGTTATTTGATTACTGGTTGATTTTCGGGCCTCGGACGACCCGTAACGACTGTCAAAGATCCACGAATGGCAACTGGGACCAACGGCTTAACGTGCTTTCCGAGACACGGAGGAGTCTCGATATGTACAGATGGTCACATACACGGACCAACCCCGGCAAGTGTAGCTTAACCTGATGGATCGACCCGTGCGACTGTTATTACTTAGCCACGAGCTCCATTGAAAAGAAATATTGTACAGCATGTCAAACAATATCTACAGATTTTGCTATTCAATTAAGGGCGAATTTCACCAAACTTTTATATCGAGTTTATGTCTTATCCTGCGAATAAATGTTGAATTTTTGACAGTTTTTCCATATAAAAACTGTCAGACGACAATTTTATTCCACGGATAAAATATATCTGACTTTGATGAAATCAGCCCTTAGACGGTTAACCACTGGCTGCATCGAGATTTCAGTGAGTCTTTCTGTCAATTCTCTTTCATTTAACAAACATAATCGTAACTTAGAACCATACAGACCCAACTACCGTTGCAGTATGATTCATTCCTTGATTCATTGAGGTGGAAAGAACTAGTAGGGGCTAGTAAGGTGGCATGAAGCGTGAATGAAAGAGGGCCGTGTAAAGGATGTAAAGGATCTGTCGGGAACTAGGGATTACGTCCGATGACGGTTGTTTCCCTTCCTGTACTGCATGTGTGGGTAGGTAGGTAGGTTATGGCGTAATGGATGGATGGAGATGTGTGTAGTCATAAAATTCTACTTCTAACTTACGCATCTCTTTAATGTTTTTCACTCTAAGTTAGTACAGATAAAATTACATTAAAATTGTAACAAAACATATACACGCCTGTGTTCCCCTGAAGGGTTGGGTTGTATATAATATACAGGGTGTTAGTGTAAACGCCGTTATCCTTGAAACCAGTGGTTTGGTTTCATTTATGGAACTTAAAATCAATGGAAAAAAACAACTTTTTTTTTAAAGAAAATTACATTTTTCCACAAGAATATTTCACCCTATACGCAAGGGCAACGGACTTGCGTCTCTACACGGCCGGCGGCGGTTAGCGAGGGCGGACGGGTCGCGTGGGACAGCTGTTTTGCAGCTCTCTCGAGCGCGTATCCATGAGTATCGGGACAGTGACGGATATTTACTTTTTAAAATCTTTTAATGAAAATAAGGTTTTTTTTTGTTGTTACTGGGTCATTTATTTTTATATTTTAGTCAACTACCCATGGTTTGAGTGACAACGGTGTTTACCCTTGCATACTGTATACGTATGTATGTAAGGTGTATCGATTCATACACAAAATCTCTTAAGTATATGTAAATGGTTATATATAGATTGTTTTTTTGTGTTTTTTTTCTCATGCCTAGGTACGTAACTTTGCATCAAGTCGAGACAGTTACCGACTCATTAATAAAATGTGAGGCTTCGTTCTGGCAAAACCAATATTGTGACTGAATAAATTCTACCAATAATAAATCAGGCATGACGTAAATATTAAGTACCACTATTATTTTCGTAAGTAAGTACTATTTATGTTTTTTTTTTCTTTCAATTTTATTTCCAGTTTTCAATTCGACATGTTTCATTAGAACATTATCAATATTTTTAAGACAGCCCGCCAATACAAGCTGTAGTTACACATTATTCTCTATCATACATTCTATAATTTCACTGCCATTAAATATCATACATTACAATCCCTTTTACTTCATATTTCTACCTTACATTCAAAGGGATATCAAATTGCATATCTCGCAGTGTTTCAATGACTAATAAATTCGACTCGCCCGTGGCGCCCCCGCGTGATATTTATGCGTGATAATAATTAATGAACTTATGCACAGAACTTGGTTCAACTTCCCTTCGTACTTACTTATGACGTGGTTGCAAGGTTCATTAAAGGCTCCCGCAGACAGTCGCGACGCGATACAGGTAGAACAATTTCCGTGAAATTTTCATAGAAATTATTCCACCAGAGTCACGTCGCGCCTGTCTGGAGCCTTTATTAGAAGCATTGGATACGTTTTTATTTAGTAAGATGTTAAACTTGGTGGCTGGTTCGGAGGTTAATAGATAATTTTCTAAATTTGAAAAAATTACACAAATATTTTGGAATTTCAATATTATCAAACGTTTATTTTTTGTTTTTACCCGACTGCCCCAGAAGGAGGGTAATGTTTTTTAATACTTACTATTTTGGCATGCGATATTTTGATTTGACAATATGATACATCATTCATTCATTATCATCATTATTGTCAGTACGAGTGATTTTTAATAATCCATACTAATATACTAATCCATACTAATATTATAAATTCGAAAGTAACTCTGTCTTTCTGTCTGTATGTTACCTTTTCGCGCCTAAACCACAGAACGTATTTCGATCAAATTTGGCAAGGAGATAGATGGCATCCCGTGGAAGGACATAGGCTTTTTTTTATCGACATACAACGCGGGCAAAGCCGCGGGCTCAAGCTAGTAATATTATATTAAGTTAGGATTGACACAAAGTTTAGGTCGTAATTCTGGTGGTTGATGTTCTTAATTGGACAATCCATCAATTTTATCGATAAGACTATCTATACGTATTATCTGCATAAGAAGCAATTTTCTTCTTCTCGCATCAGTATAACAAGCAATGGAATTACTCGATAATAATGATATAAAAAGCAAAGTTTATAAAAGCTAATTTTTTTCATACATAGTATATTTTATGTTAAAGATGCTTATCTGTATCTTTTCCCATAAATTGTGGATTGTGGGATACTTGTACCAAATGTATTCTCGGGCTACCGATTAACTTATTTGTCATGTTTATTTACTACTAACTGCGCCCCGCAGTTTCACCCACGTATATCTCGATCCCGTGGGAATATCGGGATAACAAGTATCCTATATCCTAATCCAGGTCATGGCCTACCCATTTGCCAAGTTTCATCTAAATCTGTTCAGCCGTTTTAGCGTGAAAGCGTAACAAACAAACAAACTCACTTTCGCAATTATTATAAGTTTGGATTGATATAGAAGCGGTTTATAGTTCCATTTTCGAGGTAACTGTGTTTTTTTTTCTATCGAGAAAAGTTTATGTAATCATGTTTTCGGCAAACATAGGACCTAGCATCAATCCTCAACTTTAACATAATATTTATTTCAAAACTAATGCTGCAGTATTTTCGGCATAACGGAGGATCATGCTAAGCAATTTGAGGTTGGGTGCGCACTTAATAAGAAATCTTACTATACCATCAGTCTTGTTGTTATTCGTTGAAGGGTTCAGCAGAGTTGCATGGGTTTCATATTATAATAAATTCTATAGTTCCTGGTAATAAACACATCTGCTGGAGTTGAGCAGATGTTTTGCTCTATAGTACAAGTTATAAATAGAAAGGCGTAATTTTAAAGCTATGACTACGAGATATTAATTAAGTCCGATGTAAAATCATGACAAAAACAAAATCTTGAAAAATTACGGAATCTAATAGGTACCAAAACGCTGTTACGATTTCTCATTATGTTTTCCAGTACCAAAATACAACAGCAAAAACTGCCTATATCGCCTTTATTAAAGTTATTGTGTGCCCCCGCTGCCATATCGCTACTTATATGACTTTTACGACACATGTCATACGTAATTGCTCAGGCACTGCTGAATCCCCCCGGGCTCCTTACGAAAAACTCCGCCAAGCGATTATAACCTCTGTGGGTGGTACAAACATCCTTATAGGTATAATTTAATATTGTTTATAAGTGCCTATAGCGGTACAGCTGTAAACCTGACTCTCATAAGATCCTGTTTTGAGCGTACATGTTCTGAAGACGAAACGAGTTCTGAATTGTAAACTTACTGAGTTGGTGGTTGTGTGATTATTTTTTTGTTTATATGCGTACAAAGATAATTGGAAGGTTATTTTTATAGTTGTCAAGCTATAGTAAAGCGTGAAAAATAAAGGTTATTAACATTTGTGCGAAAACTGGGTTTATTTTGTCATTCATATCACGCAAAATGTGTCTTTCGTATTGTTACTATTACTATCGTGGTAATGGTTTAGAAGATTTATGTTAGTCGGTTTATTGTGTGGAGGGGTGACTTAATATAATTCTTACTATCAATTATATTAAGTGAAGAGGGGGCATGTATTAGACAGAGAGGCATATTAACTGGCGAATTCGACCAGAGGAAAAATAATAGGCAATATTCGAGCAGAGAGAAATGCAGAATCTTGCAGCTTGTAAATAGTGATTTACAAAAAATGTAGAATGGCAGTTACCTTAATTAAAATTAAAGTTTTCAGTGGAAAACTTTAATTTTAATGAAGGTACTGCCAACCTACATTTTTAGAAATAATAATCTGTATAGTACTTAGACTAATAGATATGGCGCCATTATGACGACTTGATAGAAATATCATCTGTCAAATAGTTTCAGTTAGTTTAAACACGAACACTCACATTCAATTGACTTCAATTAAGAATTACTTCCTTATTAATCGAGACTTGAGACTAATAAAGTTACGCTCACACTAACTTGTGTGCAAAAATTCCATACATTTCTTTCCCCCGAGCACAATGTAAATAAGCCCCGAGTGTCGGATTAAAATTATGGGAATTGAATACGGGTTTCATATTTCTGTCTGACCGACTCCTTGACGATTCAAAAGTGCCAGTAAATGGTTTAATTGAAATAAATGCTTTGAGTTTGAGGCTATTCCTGAAAATGTACGCCCCCAGTTGGCTGCAGTTTGACACTGTCTTCCATTTCGAAAATGAATATAAAATATTATGATGACGTTCATCATTCGTTTCTTCAGTCGCACGACTAAAGAATTTGGCATTTTTGACAGCTGCCTTGGCAGCTGTCAAAAATGCCGCACTGAGACGTCAGGTCAGCCTGACGTCTCAGTGCTGTCACCCAGTGAACGTCATTTCAGAAATCGTCCTCTTTGTGGCTGAAAATTACATTATACTATCACTATTCTATCTGCCCAGTTGGAAATTATGTCAATAACCTATAAATGATTTTTCATGATTTTATTTTACCACTATATCGGCGTGATTAATATTTATACCCTTGCCAAATTACAGGTTTCTACAGTACTAAGAGTCTCTGAGCTATGCCGCGTAAAGACAAACAAACGGACAGGCAGACCGACATGGCGAAACTATAAGGGTTCCTTGTTGACTACGGAAATTTGTCAGCCAACAGGGCTAACCAGTGGCGGATTTACAAATTTTTAAGGTATAGGCTGAATAGTTTTTGCCGCCCTTGCCTCAACAATTGTCATATCATACATTATTTTTACAATGCAACAATTTCGTTGAAATTGCACGTAAAATTATTTTTCGGTATATTTTTGAGCTAATCGAAGCTCAATCATGTATGGGCAATAATGTATGCTATTTACACAATAATAAACATTTGGTAAACGTTAATAAATAATGGTTATTGCGCTTTCAAACAGTTAACAATAATCGACTCCGTCAAGTCGGAATCAATGACCAAGATTACTTACAACGAAATAGAAGTTCGTTACAATGCCTTTTTGCGCGATTTTTTGTTGGCAAAATCATCGATGATGTCGTCGTAAGTAATCTTGTTCATTAATTCCGACTCTGTTTTACTGCTGTTTTACTCTAGAATATGGAAGTTTGCTACTCTCAATGTGCAATACTACTCGGAATGTGCAATGACAAGTGAGAGAGAAAAGTCATCGACAAAATTTGTTGCGGACTTCTATCTCATCTATCTGTAAGACATCAGAAAACCGTCATAGAAAAATATTTTTGATTTCTATGAGGTAAAAAAAAAAAAAAAAAATCGTTCCCCAAATTTGCCGCCCCCAAAATCTGCCGCCCTAGGCTCGAGCCTACTCAGCCTGCTGGTAAATCCGCCACTGGGGCTAACTCCTCTGGGCGAGCCAAACGTTCTTAGTACCTCGTTAGGGCTTGAAAGTAGGACGTTTATGACACTGACTGTGACGACAAAGCAGCGTGTACGATGGTCGAAATACATTTGTCTAAAAGGCCACAACAAAGATTTTCTCAATAAGTACTTGAATGTAAAAGCAGCTTCTGAAAGAAAGTTATGAAAGCTTCACAGAACCCATCGCATATTACGCTCAGTAGTCGGCGTTATATCAGTTATATCCTACGATTGATGTGTGTCATTTGGCGCGACACTTGTTTGCTTATACCCCTGCCCTATGACGTCATCCCTTACTGAATGTATGAAGATGATTCATGCTTTCATGCTGTGAGACTTTTTCTTCGCGCTGTTAAGTTTTGTGGGGATTGATGATTAAAAGAAGTATCGATAAGTGACTTTATTTAAATACCACCTTCGGCTAGGTTGCGACCATAGATATATTATATTTCTATGGTTGCGACGCTATTGAGCAGTTAGGGATGATTTTATTCGAGAAATATTGTTAAATAACTTACTCATTTTGACCTTTGTTAACATTCCTTAATGCATCAGTCCTAATTTTAATGTAATAAATTTTAATAAGTAGGTACTGTTTTTTTTTTTGTCAGTAAAGAAAACTAATACATAACCCTCATTTATCTGCCAATGATCGCCATCAAACTGTTCGCACTGACCTACTGAACGCATCAGGAAAAGTATCGGACAGAAAGAAATGAGACTGTCAACTTTTTCCTTTTATTAAACGCTATTCCATAGCGGTGCCAGTCGCCATGTGCCAAACATCTGCGCCAACCGATTTTTTACCAACTTCAACTTTTGACCCCACTTCGCTACGATCATTCATGTGGGAATAGGATTTTTCACGAAGCAATTTGTGACTCAATCATTCTCCCTTATGGTTTATTTTTGCTTGTACACGATTTAAGTGGGTGTTATTCTTGTTATAGTATTAATTGCTTTGAATTATTAACGAAATTAAATTGTACATTCCGAAAATAAAGTTTTGTGTTGAGTTCATAAACTCGGCTTATGACTTGAGTCGTAAAGTATGTTTTATTTGTTGCATTTGTCAACTAAGATGGATTGGATCGCTACATAAGCTTTACGACTTAGAAACAGTACTAAAACGTGAATAAGTATCAGCTTATAATATCTAAGATATTTTTCTTGCGTGTCTTTGGAACCTAAGCAAAGACATTCAATAAAGTTATGACATTGAATATTGTTTAAAGACATGCTTACGAAAATGCCCTAAAAATAAAGATTTAAACTTTCTTATATTATGTTTAGTAGGCCTTTATTGCGGAAACTATTATCAAGACGATTTGGCGACATGTTTTCTTTTATTGCGTGACACGGAGCGCTAATGTTTCGTGTTCAGAAATATGGTGGCAGATGTTAACACGTCGCTGTCGTTTCCGATTTTTTTTCCCACGAACGAAGTAACTACCTAGTGTCTAATGTAGGTTGACATAAAACATTATATTTTTTTGCTCTGCCTGATATGTTTTTTCGCTTACATAGATAAACAATCATCTTTTTTCTCTTTTTATTATTAATCAAGTACGTACCTACCTATTTGAATCCCTCGGGTGTTATAATATAAATTCATTAATTCGTTTTGCACAAAATCGCAAGATTGACAAATTAAGGTCGCCTTGAGGTGGGAAGCGTCGAAAAAGTTCGGGAATTGTTTAAAAACAGTCCCTTTTATAATTTGGATATCGTGTTTCGGCGCTTTCATGGTTAAGCCTCAATTCTAAAAATACGGCCTAGATAATTTTAGAAGTTCACGAAAAAGTTTTGTATAAACAAGTTTTGTAACTCGCGAAAAGGTTTCCAAACGGAATCGGTAATTAGGTACACAAGTTCAGTTCAACTTTTGTTTGCTCTCACGGGGAAAATTTTACAACTTTTATCGAGTAGTTTACCAATTACTCCGGCTCTTACTTAGTTTTTCCAATATTTCCAGAATATTCTGTTCGAAGTTTTCGTTGTATTTATTGGTACAGAGAATTTTCGATCATTAACATTGTTAAGTCAAGAATTTGCTATAAATGCCTATGAATTTTGATCATACCCTTTAAACTGATTACCGAATAACGTTGTCCTCCGAACCGACCGGGGCACACAAATTGGCTCACAATTGAACAAGATCCACAAACAGAATCAATCTCGTGGACTCGTCACCAGGCAGTGGGACGATATAATAGAGGTTTGCACGTTTGCTTGCAGTATTTGTCTCACTCTAATTACTTGAGAGCAGATCTTAATTACGGCCATCCGGGCCGTTTGATTGGGCCCCGCAATGCCCCGCATTGTTTGTGTTCTCGGCTAACAGGACAATTGCAACTGCACTTCGTGACCGACCGTCGCGGGGTTAATAATACCTACCCCGGCAGCAGTAGGTACGGTTAGGCCGTTGAACTGAACACGTGGCTTCTGAACTAAGCGCGGCGTTGTTTTGTGAGGGTTAGAAAAAAATAATTTGTTTTTTATTATGCGGTTATTTTATTTTTAATATTGCGGAAGTATGTGAGGTTGAAGAGTTTTAATAATTCGAGGCTTATTATGCAAACACTTATAAGTAAACATGATTATTTTACCCTTTTTCTGTTGGAAAAAAAAAGCCTCTACTTTTAATTTTTTGTACATTTTACGTAAAAAAATGAACAATGTTTTTAATATACAATATAGCGTTGAAATGGCTGCTTGAAATTTCGGAAATCCAATACCCAATAACATGGTTATCTTTTCGTTAACATTTTTTTTCAGTATCCGACATCCGTACTTCCTAGATATACGGATTTTTAACAGCATTCCATAAATCCCAACAGGATTACAGTTACGCCTACATGCATCGTATTGCAGCATAAACAATGCACACTTATACCTAAGTGGTGGGAGGTTACGGCACTGCATAAAACGGTTCCATAGAGAAAGTGCGGGTTGGTTTCTAATTTCACTCGTTATACGCTATCGACCAACATCGACTTAATGCACTCGTGAGTCTAACGTTGAGCCTAATAACCCCCTGTAAGGGTGCGTTTCCACTGACACGGAGACGAGCGGAGCTGAGCGGTGACCTGAGGGAATCGACTAATCACAATGGTTGAAATCCTCATCGCGTCTCTCGTCTAGTCTGTGGTTGGACGATTCCTTCATGTCTCCACTCAGCTACGCTTGTCTTCACTTCAGTGGAAATGCACCCTTACACTTCTATTACGACTAATCAACCTATCATTGAGTCATTCATAGTCGTACATAAGGTTATAAACTGAGTTCTGAATTATAAATCGATTGCTGCAGTTGAATCGATTTAAAAATATCGATAAGTTAAATGCCCTTTTTGCATCGATTAAAGCTTGATAGGTTTGGGAAGTTCGTTTTATTAATGGAATAAAAGCTGGATGGAGTTTGTTTCTATTTGTAAAACCGAGTGCTGTTTGTTTCAGAGGGCCTAGACGAGTGACAATCGCTTCGAAAGCGTTTCGTTTTTCTACAACGACTTTCAACAGAATTGACATAAGCTTTTCGATAGTCCTTTATATTTTTGCCTTTTCCATCATCGATAACGCTGATAGAATGTCACTTTGGCTAGGGCTTCTGTATAGTTGATTGTTAAATGTTTTTGATTATTTCCTTTATTTTCTGACTAAAAAATAATATGAATAGGGAAGGATACTTTTCGAGAGCAGTGGTGGCCCAGTGGTCACGGCCGAAACTTACGAGTTGTAGGTCGTAGGTTTTACTTTGTATAAATTATTTAATTATGCCTTTCTTCGCTACAAATTGGAATGTTGTGAGTTCAGTTTTTAGTCTTTCTTTCTTTCTTTTTCGTCTCCAAAATGGTGAAGCAAAACATGCATGTCCTAGAATTAAAAATCCGAGGACATGTGACATCTCCCAATTCGCACTGGGCCCAGGTGGTGCATTACAGCGCACTCCCTCTAACCGAAAGACGGCCTCTGTCCCAGCAGTGGGAACATTGTAGACTGATTATGGTTAAAAATCCTATGATAACGTCTGTCATGTTGGGAAAGACCTTTTTTTTATCATCAAATGACTTCTCCCGCTATAAGTGGAGCGGAAAGGCGTGTCAGACTTTTACTGACTAAAACCCACCCGTGTTCCTTCAGTTGCCTGTTGCCAAGGTCGCGGTATCCTTTTCGGACTTTCCCGCAACCCTGGCAGGTTTAGGAAAGACCTGAGACAGATTATTAAGTCAGCAATTATAGATTGACCTTGTAATATTAGAGCATTTTAGCTTAAACTATCTTAAGATATTCTCAATATCAAAACAAGATCCAGACTTAAGATAATCTGTTTCAGAGGTCTAGGTCACAGGTCACTGCACTGCACAACTTTCAAAACTCAACCAGAGACAATTCTAAGAAAATAGAACAGATATTTGTATTGGAAAACTTAAGCTTTAGAGGAATATCTTTAAAAAATTCTCGGTATTTTACATTATTTTCTTTTATTTCAACGCGATTTTCTACGATACTTTGAATTTGATGTTCAAGGTAAATAACGATCTAGATTTTTCTGAGTGTATTAAGACAACATTTAAGGATATTTGTAAAATCCCTTATTTAGTGTGAGAACTGACAACCAGTCTAACCAAGGGGTATCGTATTACCCAGTTACTGGGTTGTGGAGGTCAGATAGGCAGTCGCTCCATATAAAATACTGGTATTCAGCTGCATCCGGTTAGACTGGAAGCCGACCCCAATATAGTTGGGAAAAGGCTAGGCAGATTGAGTGAGAGAATTTAGAAAAAAAAAACATCGCATTCTTATATTAAGTACAATTCATTAAAAGTAATTATATTACCTAGTATTTCTGAAAAGTAAATTCGACAGTAGGATATCTACTGATGTAAAGTCAAGAAAATTAATTGTTTATCAAATTGACTACTAACTTAAATTACCCGAATATTCTTTGCGTAACACGGAAAATTGACGTAGGTAGTGTGTCAATTTGATAAATAATTAATTTCCCTTACAGTACCTAAGTACAACGTTTTTTCAAGGAACCACAAAAGCGAGTTTCAATGTTCCGTGTTAAAAAAAATCTCGGCTTGTCTATTCCTTACATATAACATGATAGAAACACATGGAGAGTCTCACTATCACATATAAAATGCATGATTACCGATACTGTCTGATACGATTCCGTCGCCTCACGTTCGTTCAATATGTGAGACATGTGGCTCTAAATATAATATTATTTATACATTTTTAGGGTTCCGTACCCAAAGGGCAAAACGGGACCCTATTACTAAGGCTCCGCTGTCTGTCTGTCTGACCGTCTGTCACCAGGGTGTATCTAATGAACCGTGATAATTAGACAGTTGAAATTTTCATAGATAATGTATTTATGTTGCCGCTATAACAACAAATACTAAAAAACAGAATAAAATTAATATTTAAGGGGATACAGCCAACGTAATTTTTTGCCGTTTTTATAGATAGTGGTACGGAACCCTTCGTGCGCGAGTCCGACTCGCACGCTCGTATGATCAATACTTTTGTGTCTACTGCCTTCCACAGACATCTACTAGCAGAGTATACATGGGGTTTCAATACCCGTGTTATAAAGATTGACTTTACGTAAAACATCTCAAGGCAAATCCTTCAAGCATTTGTTTCAGTTAAACCATTTAGGTACAGGCAATTTTCAAAGAGTCGGTCAGTTAAGCTCTGGCCATCGACAGAATGCGTCCCTGACACCTCTCAGTTGGACACAATTAGGAGCAAATAAAGAATATGCTAGTTGCCCGTTCCAAAATATCGATATCCATGGAGAAAAACGGGCAAGAAACTCCATAGACTCTCTTTTAAGTCAAGATATTACAAAATCCTGGGTACATTATTCTTGTTGCTTCTGTTGAGAGCAATGTTGAAAAATCAATATAAAACAATTCCAAATATAAAGATTAACTAACACTACCTTTTTTTTTGACCTTGGGAAATCATCAAATTACTTCTCCCGCTCTGGGCGGAACAGGATCGTGTCAGACTTTTACTGAGTAAAACCCACCCGTGTTCCTTCAGTTGCCTGTTGCCAAGGGTCCCGGTATCCCTTTCAGACTTTCCCGTAACCCTGGCAGGAAAGAACTCACGGAGCGGATTTCACCCGCGCCCGCCGCGTTTGCGGCTGCACGCTCTGCGATCGCTTGGCGGGCGACCGCAGTAGCCGGCGGGGCGGGGGGTACGGAAATCCGACGCCATTTTGCACAACCGCCCGTCTTGTGATCATCGCCCGCCAAGTTTGCGGGCGATTATCGTAACCGCGACGGCTGCGTGACCGCGCAAATCACCGGTCTCGTGAGTTTAGAAATAAAACCGCAGTTCTAACACCGCGGCGGGCGCGGGTGAAAACCGCGTGAGTTAACTAACCTATGAAGATCTTAAAACATAACGGTACCCACCTATCGTATCTGACAATCTATTCTCCTTACTAATCCTCAAAATCTACAAACAGAGTAGCTCTAACTACGATAATACTTCCACAAACAAAAGTATGTTCACGACAGCCAGCAAATTAAAAAGCAACAATACGAACAGCGTACATATTTAATATACACGCGTATACATTTCATTCGATCTCAATATCCCTCAGGATGCGCGAGTACAAAGGCCTTAGAAACGTTTTTCGTGGAAAAGTGCTGAGTCACCATGAAAAAAAAACACAATGGCCGCGGGCCCACAATACATCCCTCCAGTAGGAAACTGATCATTGCGGTCCCGAAATAACAAATGAATTGAGAAAATCCAGCCATACACTGATATACCAGAGTAATGTGATCTCCCTTGTAGCTCGCTGCGAGTGTCCTGTCAATGTTGTGATGCATTATGATCGAAATTGTCGTGTGCAGTCACTGGAACTTGCCTGTTTGTGTTAGTTCCATGTCCTATAAGGCTGCTTTTGTTTCGTGTGGTTAGCCTTGGATTAGAATCGAGTTTTTCATCTGGCTCTATATCAACTGTGGAGATTTTAATGCTGATTGACTGACCTATGTGATTTTCATTCTAGAAGATTTTACATGACTTGTTTATTACCAGAATGTTCAAATACATCTATCACTAATATAAGTATGTGACATTCGAATCTATCACTAATATAAGTATGTGACATCAGTCGAAGAATTAAAACCACCCGAAAATTTATTCGTACACAAAATCTAAACTATTTTCTTCTAACGAAACATCAACTGAGATTGCTCAGCTAGGCGTAAGGGGTCCAATCCAACTGGCCGCACTTTTGCTTTCTCTATCGACTCACGAAGGGGTATTCAGAAAATTTAATTTCCGTAGACAGATCGAACAATTTCGCTCCAGTGTGGTGTTCACGGATTGTAATTGGGTCAACCCGACGGACAATACACTCTGAAAATGTTATTATTAGTAAGTAGATTTCTTATTCACTCAATACATTATTAAGCGACGTTTCAGCCGGTGACAAAACGATAATTTTCTTCAACTTACAGAAAGTAGAAGAAAATTATCGTTTTGTGATCGCGGAAAATGAGTTTTCAAATTGAATTGGCAATTCAACAAATCTGATTTTCCGTTTTAATAATATCGGGGTTTCAGTTGAACCAGAGACAGCGGTGATGTTCATTTAATTGCTGATAAGCATATTTTAGGAAACGAAAGTCTGCCAAGTTGATAATAATAGTTGGAATGATGATAGACATGTCTAGAGAATTTGTGTAACCAAAACCCAACAAAACAACGACTGCTCGATTCCATACAAAACATAAATGATACAATGTTACAAGTACACATGTTATTTTCAATGACTTTGAAGTTATACGCGATATTTCTAAACATGTCTAAACGATTTTCAAATGGTCTAAAACTTAGTCGAACCCGATACAACTCTAAATAAATCCTCGATCGTAGCCAGACAAAACAAGACAATTAATCACGAATACATCTCACTTTTAGCGAGTAATGAATCGAAAAGATTAAGACGCCGAGGAGCTTCGAGAGGGAGGAATCTAATCAGCACTCCAATTTACACAAATCGTTCCAACCACTCAAATGTGTGAAGTAAGAATGTCTTCGTTAATCTAACCAATCGATTATTCTGGCGGGTTAATAAAGACTGGCAGACCTTCGACCAATAGACACAGAGGCACACGGTATCCTCACAGTGAAGCGAATTATTTACCCTCAATATAAATCTTTGCGCTGTGTTTGTAGTTGGAAAACGAGTCCTTTGAGATTTGTTAGAGCCGTACTAAATTCGATTACAGAGGTGACATGTACGTCAATTTTGGATGGAATGTTGGTCAACCGCAGGACAGGTTTGAAACCTCGTTTCGAATTTCAATTAGGTCATACCCAAACTGAGGGTATTTTCATAATGTCTCTTTGTAGTATATTAATGCGATTATGTACCTTTTGTCTGTCTGTATGAATTAATTGATATCTGAAAAACATGATGGCTCGTCAGTTTTGATTTCAGAAACAAATATGAAACTTAGCTAAATATTGTATTATCCGTTCATAAACAATATTACACAAGCCGATCACGATCAATTCACAGTTTTATAAAGTTTAATATTGTTAAAGCTGAGTTAAGAGCCAATAAATCGACGGAGATTAAAGGATTGATTCTGTTACAAGGTTCGAAGCAGATTACGGGCAGACCTAAGTTGAACTATCATACGTTGTGTTGTAGTAGTAAGCTTGTGTATATCTTGTATGGCTTCACTAATGAATCGTACGGATTCGTCACTTGATTATGTAGTGAATTACAATTCGATGTGTTTCGTTTTGAATTGTATGTTGTTGTCTGTGGCGAAGCCAAAAAGGAGGGTTATGTTTTTAATTAGGTAGTGAATAAATAGGTCGATTTAGGCTAGTGGGCATAGGTTTTGAATTTAATTAATTGGATTAGGGCCTATTTAGATTCTGAGGAAACTTGGCAGGGATTTGGAATTTCATTTAATAGTGTGTATTGTGTGGTAGAAGTCGGAAAGAAAATTATTTCTCTAGATGAGACAGGAAACTTGAAAATCTTTTCTACGGAATGAAAAGACGTCATATATTTTTGCAAAACCATTTTCACTCATAAACAATAAAGCTCAAATACTCGACGTTTTATCTCAGTTTCCTAGCAATAACCCCTTACAATGTGAAAAGTTAGTCATACAATAGAGTTATTGTGGATCTGGTAAACACAGGGCCGTCGGGCCGGCCGGTAGACGGGCGCTGTACGGTTGGCCGGTTCGCCTCCGGTACCCCCCTCGGCTTGAATGGCGACACACGGCCCGAGGAATGGCACGAGACCGCAAATCTTTTTGTTGATTTTCATTCTATTATTATTTTTGTTAGTTTTTTTGCGGATCGTCTGGGGCTTCGTTTTGATTGGTTGGGTTGAGATTTGATCAGTGTGGACCTGTGGCCTAAAATGAACGGCATGAGATTGGAATATGTGATGGACTGAAGTAAAACGTACAAGTTGAACTATCTTTAATCTACGTATGTATAACTTAGGTGTCACAAAATATGTCAAAAGACAGAAAATATCGTCGTAATCAACGCAGCTTGGCTAGAAATCGCCTAGAAAACTTAACAACACTCATTTTACATAATATTTGCGAAAATATGTCAATCCAATTTCAAGATTGTATTTCTTTTATCTTAATAACATTTGTTACCAACTTTTTATCTCCTTATTCTTTTAAAAAGTTACCAAGAAAACATTCAAAAAAAATACTTTCGCGTCTCATCAGTGGATTTGCGCCGGCGGCGTAGGTAGCAATATTACGTTGTGTATCTTCAAACCCTTGTTTGGTATAAACGCCGCTTTGGCAAATATCCATAAGAGGAGACTGGCGGTTTTGCTTTTTAAAAAATTGTGCCATACTTGCAGAATAGACATAATCGGATCATGAGATTGTATGTAGGGAAATGAAGGCTTGATCTGCTTAAGCTCTTATCTGCTTTCGAGCTTAATTCATAACAGATAAACTGATCTAAAATAGAAACGATTACTTTAAGAACCAAGACTGTAGCGGTGTTTGGCAAAATGGCGGTACACGATATCTTTGGCAAATTGATCGCAGATACAAAGGAGTTCCTTCACGAAACCTTTTTCTGTCGGCTGACCTGTCAAGTCCTGCTACACAATGCCGCCGCCGAGACGCCTGCGAGTCCCTTTGAATTGTTCCTCTACTGACGCATTTGAAGCCCAGTAACAAATGGTAGCAATCACCGATACGCTCCCGAAAAAGTAAAGAAATAAAAAGAGTTTAGGCAAAGTTTAATTTCCGCTACGTTGCCAGCTCGAAGAAATAAAATCGGGAAATATTTTTTTCGTACAAAGATGGAACTTTTTAATTGAGTCTCAAGAAATGAAGACTTACAGATCCTTTATTGAAAAGCCTGCTACACTTTTGGGTATCTCGTTTTGATTCAGTGTCTTTGTACTCTTTGTGTTTACGCTGTGGTGTGGGTAACGTTCAGACAAAGAAGTGTAAATATGTCGGGGAGTGTGGGGGCAGGTCGGGAGGTCACGTCCGGCGACTGAGGACTGGCTTCATGCCTCGATGCCTCCGCCGCTGACGTTGGCAGCCTTCTCCACTGAAGAATATTCAGACGCGCTAATCCTGTTTACTTATTCTTAGAAGTACCGACTTCGAATATATTACTTAAACACTTGTCTGACTTATTCATTCATAGAATCAATTCTTCTCTGTCGACACTCTTTATAAATCACGTAAGAATTTAAGGTCGGTCTGACACGATACCCTTTGAACATTCTAGAACATTCTTTGATCTAAAATTAATCAAAAACGAATCTCTTATTCTAAAGTGGTTGAGTACCTACTCAGACTTGTGGACTGTATCTAGAGGCTAGTGGTACATTTACATCAATTCTGCATGTCTGAGACGAACTGTATACATGAATAATAATGTGTTTATTTTTGACTGACGCGACGTTAATTTGATTTATGTAATTTAGAAAGTCGAATAGTAAAACTATGTAAATAAAGTAAAAGAAAAAGAACTCAGTTAAGGTAAATAAACTGTGAATATAAAACAATCAAACTGGTTTTATTTGTATAGCGAAACGTGAAATTACTTTTTATAACGTGGCCGTATATCACGAAGGGAATTCACAAAGTTTCAAGGTTTGCGGTTTTCAGTGTTCACGAAATTCTAACTTCCATTTTTTTTGTACGAAAGTTTACATATTTATTACTATAGATCCTTTTGGATTTCAAATATGTATTGAATTGGATTTTCGCTACTGTCAACAATGTATTTTATTTTTTCATGAATTACCTGTTATGAGTACCTCTAAGTAGTACCTGTTTTGATAATAATTACTTATTTATTTGTTTTCCAGTTTTAGAATGTTTGTTATAACAGTTAAGTATCGATCAGCCTTTGTACGTATGTAATTTAAAATCGATTAGATGTTAATAATGAAGCTATTACGACCTTTGACAGTTCTAGACCACGATCACACATTTATATATTTTTTTATTCAAGTTTCGAGGTCATTACCACACTTTTTTTTCCAAATGAACCCAAATTATAAGTTTAGTTTATGTCCTGCGAAATGGACGTGGTAATATACATTAGTAGGACAGCATTACCTGGTTAAACTACCTGTCCTCGGTAAATTCCCTGAGGGTTAGAAGCATGGTACTATCATTAGGACTTACGGCAAGCTCTGTTGCTTACATTGTGGTACTGACAGGTTGTTACCCTGTTTTCGAGTACGTGAGCTACTCGCCATATTAGCCGACTCCTGCAAATTGGACAAGATGGAAAACAGCTGATGCTTTCCATACATTGCTTGCAAAAGTGTATCAAATGTTTGAAATAAATTAGAACAAGTGAACGTCGCTGAATTAAATTAGTTAATGCGTAAATTAGGAAAATCCCATCATACATGGAAAGACAGCGTTCTGTAGTTTTTATGTCATATTGCCTGACAAAAAGTTAGTAACATTTTTTTGTAAGATACATAATGTAATCGGAGTTCTTAATTCGTTTAAAGTTTTTCGGAGAATCTTTCTTCTGCTTTATCACAGAGATACCACAATATAAAGTGAGATATTAAAACTGTGTTTCAACTTAAAAAAACGCGCCGCGGTTTCTTGAAGGCGAAAGATAAAATTTAAATAATAATATCTATTCGTTGTAAGGGCCGGAAACCACTAGTCATATCCGGAATATCTCTGGCTGTTATAGTATGAATACTGATTAAGCCATAGTTAAAGATGCCTGTGTTTTTTGTAGCCAGTTCAAACTTGCGTGATTTGGAAAATTATGCTATGAATCGCATGTTACTAATAGTATTGTTCTGTTGTGTGATGAGAATATTCAATTGTGATAAAAACTGGTTTGAATATTACTAAGGTAGGTTATACGTAACTACGATAAAGTTTTTGTATCCACAATTCTTTGCTCATCTCGTGTGTTCCAATATTTATGTCTAACTTTTTGACAAGACGAATGGCAATTCGCATTTCTTTATAACAGTGAAATATGGCAATATTAATAACAGCCTCTACCATCGTAATAAAAAATGTTAAACACGTTTCATATAGCATTTGTTTTGTCGTATATCAAACATTTTTAGGGACTGAAAAGTTATCCATAATTTATAAATCCATACGTCAAAAAGTATCAAATCCCTCTATCAATTTTCAAATAAAGTGAGAGGATACGGAACCGGCGAATATTTATTCAAAGTCCATTCGGTGTTGGATGCAAATCCTTCGGGTCGCAGCTGCTAAGCAAAGAAGTCACGCTCCGGTAGTAAAAACTATGGGAGACGGAGATGTCACCAGTTGTGAGTTGCATTGCATCTGAACGCGTTTTTGTGTAACCAGCTTTACTTTCTGTTTGCCTGGTACTTTAATATGAGTATTTGTTTATTTAGTAAATGAGTGGTGTTCATGGGGTAGGATTTAAATGGAAGATGTTAGTTCTAAACCTTTTTTTTTGCCCCTTTAACTATTGCAGATTTATGGGGCAATTCGTCAACTCGTCCTACATGCCTACGGCCTAAATGGGCCGTAGGCATATAGGACAAGTTGACGAATTACTCGATTTATGGAATGTTAATTTGACCGATGGAACTTTTATGCTAGAAGTAACATGTACTTCAATATCTTGATTCAAATATTTTATTTTAGGTTATCATTTGATAAAATTGCTTTGAATAATCCCAGTTTTTCACTAGAAGGACAGTATTTCGAAGTGCTTCACTCAGTTCATCTTCGTAAATTGCAGGTAGATATAAAAAAGAAATTAAAGACAGACACATTTTCTGTAAAAGAACGAATCCGATTGTCCGACTTCATAGCTTGTCGTCGCCATCGATTTAATTTTTTCGCATCGTCCAAGTTATCTGGAGAACGGCTCGATAGCAACTGGGACGAGAATTACGTGACTCTTTGTAAGGGAATGTCTTATAAATCTCGCTTCGCAGCATTCGGAGCAATTGAAAAAATCAGTGAAGTAATAAATCCACGACGGTCCTTTCTATGTTACATAGGAAACGATCCAATTGATAAGGATGCAGTGACGTTTTACGCCTCTCAATAGAACTGTGAGCGAATAAGTTTTATAAGAGTGCTTCAAGTTTACGTCTCCAACTAGATGTATTTACAGTTTTTGTTGTTCTTCCAGACTTCAGTGTTAAAAGTTCTCACTCCACAGGTTAGTGACTTGCAGACCTGCATATTAGTCGATGAAGTTTGTGCGGTTCTCGGAAATAATTAGTGGAGGATATAGGGAAGTTGGCTTCCCAAGAAACTTTGTTAGTTATAGGGAAGGAAATGAGCTTCCTATATAGACATTTACGAGTTTATTTATGCATATTTTTAGAGTTAAGAAAGTGCGTTTGCTTCAAATAAATATTTCTAAGAAAAACAAATAATTTCCTTGAGTGAATAATGTAAAAGCATGTTGTTCCATTTTCCGGATCGGGACAGCGAGCCTATCAAAAAAAGGAAAGTTTCGATTAAAAATACGAATTGATATCGTTAACGATAAAATTCTGCGCGATACGAAGACGTCTTTCGCTATCGGCAACTTGACAGTGACTGATCGCCGGCTGGCCTCGACACCCCCCACCACCCACTGCCGGCACCCCGTTTCCCCCACACTCTTGATCCGCCGTCACTTCGATATTCACTTTGTTAAAAGAACATACGTATTCTTCGGCAATATTTTATATTCTAGCTTGAATATTTTGACGTCTATAAACGTTCTTTCTAGCTTTCACTTAATCTGGGTATGAACTGGCCTTTTAGTTAGAACTATATCACATTAAATTAAATGTATTCCAATATATTGTCATATTTCAATAACTTTTCTGTGAAAAATACGGTAATACAGGCTTGTGTCTGAGTCTTTCGACTTTACGAATTCTTAATATTCATGACTCATGCCTTTTGTTTCGAATATTTTCCTCCTCGAGTTCTTCTCAACTGGTCACGTGTAATCAACTCGTGATAAAGGGTGATATAAAATACGAATAAACCCTTTCAGATTCTGTTTCACATTTTTTGTTCCTCGCTTCGTTTCGTCTTTGTATTTCTCGTAGTCGATTAAAAGGATTAAAGCAGCTAAGGATCTAGACAGCTAAACTCGAAAGACTGATTTCGCAGACAGTGATGTCTAAGTTTAAGTCCTGTAGATAGATAGTTAGCGATGCTTCTCGTGCATTTGCGTTTTTACTATTGTTTATGAATAGAGTTACTGACTGTTATCATTTAGGCATCTATAGAAAAGGCATTTTTGTATTCAAATATTTTAGATATTGCTACATTCTAGCAGATGAAGAAGTTTATTCGTATATGGAAACTGTTAAATCGCAAATAAGTTCATAATACACCCAGATTTGATCTAGGCGGAACTTTCTCAAACCCCTAACTATGAAACTATCATATCGTTAGAAGCATCGCTTATTGACGCAGGCAAGTACTTAGCGTTGCACACCAATCGCTACAAGTTTACGTTTAGTTCTCATGTTGGTACTTCGGGCTTTACTTAATTGTTAGTGAGTTTAAGCTTAAGTTATTGCGTCATAACAGTGTTTGCTTCAAGCCATGTGGAGGGTGGAATTGTTGTGTGTTGATTTTTTTATTTAGTTCTGTTTGTAAGTAAATAGAAGAGAATGAGTTATTTTTCCCTTTATGCTGTCTGAGTACTGTAAATATTGCGATTGTTTTGTGTTATTATGTCATCCAGATAGTTAATTCAAATAATAAACCAATTAACATATTTTTTCTGGTGTTTCTAGATGGGATTGGGAATTTTATAAGCGGTACTAAAGTTTAGATGATGCGTTTGTGCTTTTAATTATCGAGTTTAGAGTTAAAATTACCATAGTGTATAATATTGAAGTTTGGTTGAATCCGGTAGGGAAATCCACTAAAATAATGTCTGCACTGAAAAATATCATACGGTTGGTTTAAGATATTAATTAAGTAGGATACTTTTTTTACTTGTACGAAACGACGTGTACTTGTATCGAACATTCCCACAATATCGAAAAAAATTAACTTTAAAAGAATTGTATTGAAAGTGTTGTGGTCAGTTATTAATGAAAGCACCATTGTTTCAGGTAACATGCAAATAATTAACCCCAGTACCGGCCTTCATTAAGAAGTAAGCGTTTGTTGATTTTATTATTCAACGACTTTAATTGGATAAGTTGATGGGATGAAAATAAAATTAACAGTTGAACCTGGAGTTTTGTGCGTTTGTAAGTATCTTAAATAATTATGAGCCATTAAGGATTAAGGATGGATTTTTGATTGTGAGATTTAAGGATTTAAATTGTTGAAAGTTTAGTCTGTCGAATTGAGGTGGTTATTTAGTTTAATGAGTTTTATCTTTTGTCTGAGTGCTTCCCGTTTTAGTTTTGACGTAAGTAAATCTACTTGTAGCAGCAATTTAGCTGAGCTTGAAAGGTTTATTAGTAATGTATTGTTCATCAATAATTATTATGTATCACACTCACATATAAATATCCTGAAAAAGTCAATCTATCACTTAAACATGATAATGTAAAGTTCCTTTTGACACTTCAGTTATCACTTTAGTCCTTAATGTAGAATTCTAAATCTTGCAGTACACAATAGTACCTATAAAGGGTATAAAGAGTGTCAATTAGTTCTATCCATACAAAAGATCCATTAAAGTACTTAGTAATTCAATACTTCATATCAAACATTGACTTTTCTTATAAAAAAAAAATGCTCCTTAAATTCTACAGTCAGTTAAAAAAATCGAAACAAAAAGAAATAAAGCGTAGATACTATAAGTAAATATATAGGTATTATTTCTTGCGCAGGCCACTAAACCGCAGCGAATGTCTGTCAGACAAAGGCCTCTCGCGGGCTTAGACAGAAAGCTTACCGACTCCTTGCATAATGTCAATAGTCTGGGCCCTAAGGACGAAGCTTTCGGTGTAGGAATGCCACAAGTTCGGCTTTTATAGGACATCTAAGGACTGATTTAGGACGAGGTATTTGTCATGGGTCATAGACGCGTGGGTTAAAAAACGGTTTGTTATATGTAAAGAGAAGATTTCGGTGATGCGGTCAAAGTTAAAGTAGATTTTTCGGTGAAATCAATTTTTGTAAATCTTAAGTTGTATCTATTGAATAGTTAAATATTATCATAATAAATAGTCTACCGCGTGACTAAAGAAAAAAATACGCATAGATTGGGAGGGTGAGATGTTTTTGACAATGAGGTTGGAAACAGTTATTTTTGACTTAATTTGATCTATTAAAATTGTTGATATTTAACATGGTGCTATTTCATAATACTGTTCTATTTGCTACCTACCCTGTAAAATGTATACGTATTGCATAACAACAAAATCCGTACTGTCACGTGTGTTTACGATTTATTTTCTCCCTTATCCTCCTTTTACCGCATCCAACATGGCGGGTCGAGGTTGAAGCCCTCTGAGGCGGGACGTCTTTCTCTGGTAGCGTCTAATTTGACGCCTAATGTTCGCTTAGTTAATTATTTAGATGTTTGTGAGTGAACGGGATTTAGGTCTCTTCGTCGTGCGAACCTGCCGAAATTAGGACCGTGTTAAGTAATTTTCTCAGTGTTTATGTGATGAGAGTATTAAAGTGAAATTGTTTTAGGATTCAGTTGATTAGGGATGTTGTTTCTTTGAGTTAAGTTAATAAACCATCTGGTTTTATAAACGGGCTAAACGACACTTTAATGTCAATACAATGTTAATCCCCATCTTGTAAGCGAAACAATAATTGTTCTAATAAAAAAGTTACAAGCTTCAAACAAAGACTCGGGCAGTTCCATGAAAAAGAAACTAATATAAAAGTTATATAGGCTCTTCAGGTTTTTTCATGCTATAATTAAATATAGTCACTGAAAGTAAATAGACTTTGTTGGAAGATAATCTTGGGTTTGTCAGAGTGGAACACCATTTAATAATCTTACTGAAAAAAATAATAGCTTGAGCTTTATCTTCTCCTTGCCCATTGAACGTTTTTAATTTTTCACTATTGGCGCCCAAGTGGGATTAATCCACAGCAAAATAAATACTGATGAATTTTTGCTTAACCATTTAGTTTAAAAGCAATACATTTTAGTCCAAAAAACTAAAAACATAAATTCTTCTGTCTGAAACAATTATTTAAATTAAAACGTAGTTTAATCTCGCAGTTAGAAATATTCTGCAATCATGATTAAAGTACCCTCTACTTGTAATGAAAAAGTCGTAAATTATTCAGTTTTATGAATAAAATAGTCGTTTTAAAGTGAGTACCTACTAGAGTAGACGTAGCGTCTTCACTAGACGAAAAATGTTGGATTAAGAGTATATTGCAATTTCTTCTAGGTTTCGCATGATAGGTATGTACTGCGAGTTTGTCTCATGTGGTCAAAGTATATATGTATAAGTGTGTACCTATTCACACGTTTAGCAAACGAATTTACAAATAAAAATCAAGGTTTATAAATAAAAGCTAGAGAGATTATTTTATTAACACTAACCTTATACCTGCCAATTTGTAAATGTCGAATTACATTTACCTTAATACCTAGTATACTTGTATCACATATGTTTCTACCCCAATTTATAATTGGCTTAACGCCACACTTGGCGGCCGCGATCACATCTCTACCTACATTACTAAAATCCTGTTCTACACATCCAAACTAATTAATATTATTAGTGTGGCAACACTTTCGTATAGTGTTGTACCCTAGTCACGCTATAGCGTGCCAAGCTAAAACTTTACCGTATTTTTAGCGAAAATAATCGCAAACATGGAACGCGTGTAAATTTTAGTTGGAAAAAAGGTTTTTTTTCAGCTCATTCGTTGACCTGAATTAGCTATTCTTCTTTAAGTAAAACGGTATGGGGAAATTAGTTGGTAAAGTTTGTGTGCACTTCCGTGTCAAGTATCGGAAGACGGCTTGTGAGTTTCCAGAATCAGATTATGTATAAAGTAATGAGGAGTTGTAAAATTTAAAAAATGCGGTCTGTGTTTTATATAAGTACTGTTGAAGTGTTATTCCGTGGCGGTTCTAAATCTGAAAACGTACAATTACGCTATTTCTTTGTCAATATCTAATTTAATACAAACAATCATGCGATAAATACCTACGATATCCTAGGGACAGGAGATACAACTAATAAAATAACTATTATTGTTATATCAGAAGATCAGAGAAACAATAATCTACACAGACATAGAATCGCAGAAATACTAATACGGCACTGTGACGTCACACATTATCGTGACGGATACGGCTCATTAAATAACGGAACCACTTGCTACAACAACGCCCTCTATTTCCACTGACACATATTGTCTTGTATGGAAAACTTCTCATAAAGCTGAGTTCATGTGTTCCTACCCTCTTTTACAGGAAAAAATATTGTGTTTTTGTAGATTTATACCCTCATTTCCCATTTAAAAAATGTTGTGAGTAAAGAATCATTGAACAGTCAGCTGCAGAAAGATTATGAAATTAAAAAGTTAAAATAAGGTAAAGGCATTATTCGTTTGTTTTAGAAAACTTCTTTGATATTTGTTTAAAATAATGTATTTTTGCATTATATTTGTATTGAATTAAGATGGAAAACTATACAATTCATACTGATATTGCTTGAAATATTGTATGAAAGCGATAATGAATTGAATGAAATATCAATCAATTAATTTATCTTAGAATGTCATCGTCAACACCCAGACGCCTTATTAAATCAAGAATGGCAAATACAGTGTGATAGTGGTAAAATCAAATAATAATATGTCAATCAATTATTAGGCCGACCGTTATTGAGAATTGAGATAACAAACATCACGTCTTCTTACCCGAAGGGTTGGGCAGAAGTGTCCCTATAGTACATCCACATTTTGCCAGTTATTTTGAAGTCCCATGTAATAGGCCTATTGCCATCAACCGGGCACAAATCAAGACTCCGGGATGCTACTGAGAAATTCCTGATGGTAAAATCCAAGATTTAGATATACTTACATATAAATCCAATTCAAAAAACGGGAATTGACACAATACATTAGTTATTATGGCCTTGTGCTTGTTGCAATTATTAAGATAAAATTATACATTCTTGGTAGTATTGAAATGTAAGTAACATCGTTTGGTACGTAATCAATATTGTAATAATTGGCGAGTGTACAATAATGATTGGAAATGGAAATATATGTTGTTTGCGATTAACGTTTAAATCAAAAGTTCTTCCAAACTGTCGTTACTGAATTAACATCAACTAAGTGACAACCAACAATGAAAAACGAAACTCATTTTCATTAAAATAAACTTTCATTCATTTCCAAATAATTTCTTGATTCAATTCAAAAATCCTAATCACGTTCCAATCTTGTCTCACAAACATCAGTAATTTACACTGCCTGCCTCTAAAACAGGCACACAAATAAGGTGTAACAGCATTGTGTGCAAAACACACGTTTGGCTCAGTAAACCCATACAATATTCACTTTGCCGCGCCATTTCCCAGTATCAATTAACATGATCATTCGCAGGTATCGGCCCGGATATCGATGAACAGTGTTTATTACTCTGTACATTAATAAAGGCGGCCCAGCACACTAATAAAAGCAGGCTTAGGATGTACTCGTATATTAACTATGATTATGCGAATAGGTATCATCTGAGAGTCTTTAAGTCAGCAGTGAGTACTGCGAAGGAATAAGTCAAGTGTGTACCAGCTGATTTATCCTGTAAAACACTCATCGTGAAAACTTTGGTGAAGTGAGCTGTCACTTGATGATAGAGATTGACGCTATTGACAGTTCACTTCGGGCTCACGTCGCCTAAATCTTCACTGTAATATTTTTACAGAATAGTTCAGCTGGTACTGTCAACAGTATTATTGGTTAATCAGGTGAGAAAGCCGTCAAACACGGTCCTTTATATCCCACAAAAAATGTGCCTAACTATGTGTTTTATTTGGGTCGAGCTATCAGAGTTCAGTGATTCTTGTATAGAGAATTGCTGAAATCTATGTGAAACGATTAGTCAGTCATTCAGTTAACAAGTTTAGTATTGTGGCTTATTGGCAATTTTGTCTTAACTCAAGGAGGTTCTTATAGTGCACCCTATGCTCTAAAAACTATGGCTTACCTTCCCTTGCAATTTCGTAAGAAACATGGTAACCTAAGTTTCGGTAAATTTTGTATCAAGCATCTCGCGTCAAATTAAGGAAATTTTCTCTAATTCTTATTACATAACTATTTTCATTGAAAGAGTCGGAGAGGAGATATTATCAAAAAATTGGTTTTGGCCACCATTTTTTCCAATATGGCGTCGCGAGCGGCAAAGTGAAAGGAGCACGTAAAAATTAATAAAATCAGCAATTTTGAAAACTGCTGGAACACTTTCCAGCTTAGATAACCTCCATGACTGTACTTTAAAAGCTACGCTTAACTGTCCTTTGTATTTCAGTAAGAAAATTATTATTATCAAGCATTTTGCATCAAATATTTTTTTCACTAATGAAAAATCGATGTTCAAAGGTCAGACGTCAGACATTATCGAATGGGTTCAGATAAAAATACTTTAATGTTCTGAGGAAAAAAACAGTCTAGACCTTTAACGAAGCCGAGTTAGTAGATATTAATCAAAGGCTTTAATGATTGGTGTACGTTACATTTCGATTGCCGAAAAAAAAATTGGAGACTGGCTGGGCTTAAAGCTTAGGGTTCATTTTATGATTGCCCGTTGAGGGAAACTAGCTTCGCCCTGCGTTTTCATCCGCATAAGTCTCGATCTTTTGGGAATATCGGGATAAAAAGTATCCTATGTCCTATTCCAGGTCATGGTCTACCCATGTGCCTAATTTCATCTAAATCCGTTGAGCCGTTTTAGCGTGAAAGCGGAACAAACAAACTCACTTTCGCATTTATAATACTAGCTTCCGCTCGCGGCTTCGCCCGCGTGGTATGTCGATAAAAAGTAGCCCGGGATGCCATCTATTTCCTTGCTTGAATTTTATCGAAATCCGTTCAGTGGTTTAGGCGTTGAAAAGGTAACATACAGACAGACAGAGTTACTTTCGAATTTATAATATTAGTATGGATTAGTTAGGATTAGGATAGGATTAAACAATTCTTAGTGCTAAATACTAGATTTGAACGGAAGTTCATAAAAATATCTTTCACCGTTTGAAATTTACGTTCTTGAGAAGTATTTCTTTTCTCTGTTTTCACGCAGGAGAACCTAGCATAATGCATTATATGTTTTTGTATACATATTTTTCTTAAAAGTAATCTGTGGAAAACGTAGTGGGTAGCATATTTATCATATTTTGTATGTAAGTTCTATTGTAAACATGTAATATGTTACTGTTTGTTTTTCCTAAATAAAATAAAATAAAAATAAAAATAAAATAGTAGATACAGTCGCACCACAAAAGGATACTCTTTTGTGGTGCGACTGTATCTACTAGATTTGAACTTCCAAATAATATTATTATTAAAGTTTTGATTGTTCAGCATATGCTGATGGGGTTCGTTGACCGGGCAGCGTCGTCGCGCCCATGCCATGGCCGCCCCTATCTCGCACTATACAATAATATTAAAGTTGCATGCTTTGTGCACTTCAGAACGCACCTTTGTTTGAATTACTATGTGTATTGGACGAAGGACGATGTTTGGACGGCCGGCCGTAATGGCTGATAATAGTCGTTATGAAATGTTGATTGTTTGTTTATTAGTGTTTTTGTCGTGTAAGTAGATATTAGGTTTCTAAAATGAATTTTATATGAACACTTTTAAATTTGTCAAAGTTCCTGTCCTTTTTTATTTTGTGTGTCACAAAAAAGCACAATAAATCACTTTCGTGTTTTAAAATATTGCTCTAATGATTTAAGTTACTAAATCCTTTTAATGTAATTAATACATAATGGTGTTTGAGTGCGTGTTATTAAGGGCAAGTTATAAAACTAAATATCATGCGTCATGGTTGACGACTTAACTGTTGGCCATGTGTGAAATAAAAATATGGTAATGTGCGCAAATAATGCGTGTGAATAATAAACGATTGATACTACCTACATAAGTTTATGATTCCTTTAAACTAGTTTCGTTTATAAATAATATTCAATTAGGTACATTCCTTACTATGATAACATAATACACCAACTTAAAGCTCATGGCCCATGTTCAGCTCAAACAACTCATAGGACTCAAAAGACTCAAAGGACTCAAAAGACTCAAAATACTCAAAAAACTCAAAAGGACTCAAAAGACTTCAAAAACGTCGTGAGTATGTAGTCCCAAGTCTTATAAATCTACTTAAGACTCAAAATGAAGACTAAATGACTTAAATCTTCAACAACAAGGTACATTACCCTGATTTTAGTATAGGTAATTAGGTACATGATTTTAGAATGTAATTTAACTAATAAGACCCCTTTCTTACAACAGTAGAGAGTAGAGTAAAGCTAGTTTTTCTAAAACCATTATAAAGTCTAGTTAGCATTCTCCCTGGGAGTACATAATTAATTAGGTAATTAAGTAGTAATTAAGTACTTAGTCATAGTTACCTTTTTGTCTCCTTTATAGAAACTCATAATGAAATAACTTTCCCGTAACTAATATTGGTGCACGCGACTGTACTGCAGAATTAATCAAACTTTTAAACGAATAAGTATGTAAAATTGCTCTGGGTATAATATTTTCAGTCTTTTTTTTGTTAAGGAATGGAGTTGATACTGTAGTATTTTGGTTAGTAAATATCGTGTAAAGTAAAGTTTATTATCCTAAAATTAGTAAGGTCCTTTGTATACCTACCTCCTTCTCCTTCTACTATTTAAGTGTACATATAGCACATGTATCACACAAGTCCTGGTAAAAAAAAATGCCAGGCAGATTCGATTGAACGCCAAAGTGGAAGGAAGTGCCTGCTATAAATTAGAAATAGTTGATAAACGCGCCACTATAAAACTGAAATTATTTTCACGAAAATCCTAATTAGCTATAATAATAATAATAATAACCCCACCGCCGTATCTCTACGTTGCCGTCGTGGTGGGGCTTGCGCGCTCCAATGAACCCTAGGTCTGTGCCGGCAAAGTTAAACTTTGCCGAGACAGATCTAGGGTGAGGGGCCAGACCAAAAGAGATACAATCCAAGCCAAGGTCGCACATGCCGAGGGCTGCATGGCTAGGAGAGAGCGCTAGTCGTTAGTGTGCCAACTCTGGAAAATAGGGGACCTCCAGTTTTATTTACCCTTGCCACAGTGAACGCAGGGCTCTGCTGTGGTCGACTTTTTGTGTCCCTAGCTTCTCGTGGGAATAATTATGATAACAAGATCAAAAACAAAGCAACGAATTCAGGCAAATAAGCCTTCAGCAAATGATGAAACATCGCAGGTTTCATCATCATCCTCTCCGAGGTCCATCTTTTCATCAATCGTATCATCACCACCTTCATATTTATCACGCTCATTAAGATCATCATCATCGTCACCGATGTCAGTAGACGTTGTGTCGGAGGCTACTACTGCCATAAACCCTTCACCCGCTATTGTCACAACCAATACGCGTAAAAAATGGAGCGAAGACATGAACCAATTCATTTGGCGTACGTATTTAATTATCACCAATTTAGAAACTGAAACAAATTCATATCTTACATCATTGCACCAACAATTCATTAACAGATTTCCGCAAATGAATGTCTCAAAGCAAAGAGTTGGAGATCAACGAAGAGCAATAGTTTACAATAAATTACTTTCGGTCACTACACTTGATAAAATTAGATTAGAAGTAAGCAGAAAGCTACAAACAGACACCACTAACTTAGATACACACACTCGGCCAACAACGCAGTTAAATACAGATCAATGCAACACACATTTACAATCGGAACCAAAACGTAGAATGAGGTGGTCAAACGAAATGAACGAAACTCTAATAAAATCTTATTTCATCACTACGAAAATGGAAACAGATATGACTGTCTGGAGGAAAAAATTAAGAGAAATGTTCATTGAGTTCTATCCACAATTGTCACATCTATCTGAACAGAGAATTTCAGATCAAAAAAGGGTCATTCTAAATAATAAAATGATACCAGATGAACGACTCCAAGACCTAAAAACGTATGCAGAAAATACACTTAACCAACCGAACCCTTATAGGCAATTAGAAAATCACATTATACATATAGCTGCCGACAATACACTGACACAAGCACCCACAAATAATAACACAGAAACTGCACACGTTAATAATCAAACACATATAGAAGAAACCGAAGAAGGAAGCGAGCCCAATTTCTTGAATAGCATTGACGTTAGAGCCTTGACCACCAATATAAACACAGAAAATAACACCAATCCACCAATCGAAATAAGTCAGGAAAGATGTCAAGAACTAGAGGAAACATTCTCACATACACTACAGCATTTTACAAGTATTCATCCCACAAAAAGAAGTTATATACCTAAACAAAAATCATCAAAAAAATTAGCGCAAATAGTAAGTAACATTAATAACGTCATCCTTCCAAAATATATCAATGCAGATACAGAATTTGAAACCCTGCAGACAGTAATATATAGTGCTGCTTGGACAGCTGCTAAAACAAATGGAAGTAAACTTTCTTATATCACCTCTGAGAATACGGCTTACATCAATCAAAAAAACAAAAAGCCGAAATGGCAAAAAAGATTAGAATTAAGAGTTAAAGACTTAAGAGCAAAAATAGGAAGACTTACAGCGTACATGCAAGGAAATAGAGGCTGGAGGCTTGTTAGAGAGGTACACACAATACTAGAAAATTACAGAATTCACTCAACTCACGAAGAACCGAACACACAACTCACACATTTCTTAGATACACTAAAACAGAAACTCACTCTTGTAAATAGTAGATTAAATAGGTACAAAAATTGTACTCTTCGAAAAATTCAAAATAATAAATTTAGGAGCAACGAAAAGCAGTTTTATCGAACGTTAAAAAATTCGACTTCAAACCAAACCGCACCCAGTAATAACGAAAATAACACAAATCATAATTTACCGTCGGTACACGAACTCCAACAATTTTGGTCAGAAATTTGGGAGAGGCCAATATGTCATAATACTGAAGCTGAGTGGGTTAAAATTGAGACAGAAAACCATAAGCACACTGAACAAATGGAGTTCGAACAAGTTCCGATAGATACTTTTCATGACGTCCTTCAAAAATTACACAATTGGAAAGCACCCGGTTCCGACTACATTCACAACTTTTGGTACAAAAAATTTACATACACTCACCCATTCCTGTATAATTACATCAACACCTTTATTAAAAATCCAACAACGATGCCTACATTCATAGCGGAAGGAATTACGTATATGATACCAAAAGACAGTAACGACAGCGCCAACCCAGCAAAGTACAGACCAATAACATGCCTACAAACAATATATAAAATAATAACATCATGCATCACTCAAATCATTTACAAACACCTTGAATCAAATTCAATATTATCCGAAGAACAAAAAGGCTGTCGAAAATTTAGTCAGGGCTGCAAGGAACAACTTACAATAGACTCGGTTATACTCAAACAGGTCCAGCGGAAGAAGAAAGATCTATATACTATGTATATAGATTACAAAAAAGCGTATGATTCTGTACCACACACTTGGCTGCTTGAAATTTTAAATATATATAAGATAAACCCTCAAATCTTTGCCTTTTTAAATAACACAATTACACGATGGACAACACGTTTACATCTTACGACATCTACAGGTATTGTTGAGACAGAACCCATCAAGATCCAACGAGGCATATTTCAAGGTGACTCGCTTAGCCCGCTATGGTTCTGTCTTGCCCTAAACCCACTATCAAACAAATTAAATTCACTAATGCCAGGATATAAACTCAATTACAAAAACACTACGGATAGCATACGGACGGATAGACACGACTGTAAAATTAACCACCTCCTTTATATGGATGACATAAAATTGTACGCTTCTTCACCAGAGGACTTAAATGAACTCGCAAATGCCACAGATAAATTTTCGAGTGATATAGGAATGGAATTTGGAATTGATAAGTGTAAAATCAATTCAGTCAGGGCAGGACATACATACGAACACTTATATACCACACAGTCAGGTGAAACCATAGATTCATTAGATGAACACGAAACATACAAATACTTAGGATATATTCAAGCGAAGCAAATTAAACATAAAGCAATAAAAAATAAACTTACCCAACAGTTTAAACATAGACTAAAATCCATCCTAAACACTCAATTACACTCCAAAAATACTATTAAAGCAATAAATACCTATGCGATACCCGTCCTTACATATTCCTTTGGTATAATAAGCTGGACTAAAACAGAACTTAAAAGCCTACAACGCGTCATTAACACCAGTTTGACCAAATATAGAAAACACCACCCTCGATCTTGCGTTCAGCGACTAACACTACCCAGGAAAGAAGGAGGACGAGGAATAATAGATATAACGAACCTACACAATAAACAAATCAGTACCCTTAGAAAATATTTTAACACAAAAAGCACAACCTCTACCCTCCACAAAGCAATAGTTTATAATGATCGAAAACTAACCCCGTTAAACATGTTTGATAAAACTACTCAAATTAACGAGAAACAGACTGACAGACAGACCAAAATAGCGGAATGGACCCAGAAGTCACTTCATGGAAGACATCGACAAGACCTTTGCCAACCTAACGTCGACAAGATAGCGTCGAACGAATGGCTCAGGCGCGGAGATTTATTCCCTGAGACTGAAGGGTTCATGACAGCAATTCAAGATCAAGTTATTGAAACCCGTAACTATCAAAAGCACATCATGCGAGTCCCTCTTTCAACAGACATTTGTAGACGATGTCATAGTTCTTCTGAAACTATCCAACACATTACTGGAGCATGTAAAGCAATAGTTCAGACTGACTATAAACACAGGCACGATCAATTAGCTAACATAATTCATCAAAAACTTGCCATTAAATATAAATTAATCACTACACCAATAGTACCTTACTACAAATATACTCCAGAAACGGTTCTTGAAAACACAACACACAAGCTATACTTTGATCGAGCCATTCTCACAGACAGAACAATACATTACAATAGACCAGACATAACTTTAATAGATAAAATTAATAAAACCGCGCAAATTATTGACATAGCAGTCCCAAACACACACAACTTACAAAACACTATCGCAGAAAAGCTGTCAAAATATACAGATTTAAAAATAGAAATAAGCCGAATGTGGCGATTAGGCAGCGTTGCCATTATTCCTGTAGTAGTTTCAACCACCGGTGTCATCCCCAAACAACTGCATCAATCCTTAAAAACACTAGACGTAGCTCCCTCCACCTACCAAACCCTACAAAAAGCTGCTATCCTGAACACTTGCAGAATTGTGCGAAAATTCCTGCAGAACGACAATGATGCACAAATATCACACGCACAGACACACATCACTACAACACAAAGTCAAAACATTATATCATCAAGCCATAATATATTATCATCAACTATTACTTAGTTTAGTTCTCTCAGGGGTAGCACTTGGCTTTGGCCCGTGCTATCCAAAAAAAAACCGGCAGATCAGAGCCGAGATACAAAAATGTATACCAACAAATAATAATAATAAAATTTTCCATATCTCGTATTTACTATATTTTATAATATCTCCATAAGCCGCCTAAGAGAAATTTTCCATATCTCGTATTTACTATATTTTATAATATCTCCATAAGCCGCCTATATACAAAAACCACAACAAAACCTCTTTTAATAAATAATAAATAGATTCAGTAACAATAAACATCATTAAAATGAAAAAACCAAAAAATCATACAAAGATCAAGAATGACGCTGTCAAAGGACCCTCTACGCAAATAAATTACAGATAACTAGGACTTCAAAACATGTTGACGAGATCAGCAGCCCGCCGCGCACGCCTTCCACCTCCGGAATCGTCGCTCAGCTCCGCCTCGCCGCCGCCGGAACCTAGCCCCATCGTGAGTGCTGTAATACCGGCCGTGGCAGTTGCGTCGAGCTCGAGTGACGAATATTTTTCCCCGCCGACGTCACCAACACCCGTACGCCGGCAGGGGAGAGGCCGGCCACCGAGGAGCTTGGGACTTAGGGGCCAACCGGCCCCGAGCCGGGTCCCCGCTGCCGGTGGTTGTGTGCAGCGCATGAGATGGACTCAGTCTATGAACGAGAACGTCATGCGCGCATACTACGGGTCTACAGAGGGGGGAACTAACCTCACTGCATACCGCGATAGGATGCTGTCTCTGTTCCAGGAACTAGAACCAACCGTCAACGTCTCGGCCCAACGACTGTCGGATCAGGTGCGGGTCATCCAACGCAACCACAGGTTGGACGATGCTGCACTTGATAGGCTGCGCTCAGAGGCACTGAGCAACCATATCGTCTCGACTCCGGCACAAACCGCGGCACAACCGTCAATCCCTGACCCAATCCCGCCGCGGTCCAATCATGTTGAAGAAGAGAATGATAGGGTTGTCACAGTAAGTAGCCAGTGCAACGCCCGATTGAGGAGCGCTCTGGAGGATGCGTTTCGCGATTATAGGCACACCCCGACCGAACTTAGACCCCGACTACCACGCTTACCTATGCACAAGAAAAATAGGGCGCTGGTGTGTGCCTTGGACTCGCAGCTTAAAAACTTCTTCGAGAGCAGCGAGGATCTCGTTGATACACACTCGATCCTGTATTGCGCGGCTGTTGCGGCATGTCGTTTAGCTAACGTCAAGTTCCCAAACTATGACAAAGCTACTCGACCAAAACCAGCCGTACCAGCCTGGCAGTGCAGGATCGAGCGCCGTATCGATGGAGCCAGGGTACTCATTGGCAAACTATACAGCTTCAGGGAGGGCAATACACGACCACGAGTGATGCGCTTTGTGAGACGGGCATTCTCGGGGACAGGAATCAGTCCTCCAGAATACATGTCCCGTGTCACAGAGCGTATCGACTTCCTGAAGCAAAAAGTCTGTGCATGGGCGAGCCGAATTCGGCGGTATAAGCGACGGGTGGACCGATACACGCAGAATTGCATGTTCCAGAGCGATGAGAGGTGGATATATAGACCTGAACAAAATGTGGCGGACGTGTGCCGCCCGGATGATGCCACCACGAGCGCATTCTGGGGCAGTATATGGTCGGTGCCCGTCTGTCACGCTGAGGCTGACTGGATACAGGATGTCGAGCGAGTGTATGAAACTATACCAGAAATGGAAGCTGTAATAATCTCTCCACAAGATGTAGCCACAGCAGTCCGTCCGTTACCGAATTGGAAATCACCGGGACCGGACGGACTGCACAACTTCTGGTTAAAATGGCTGATTAGTTCACACGCTCGCTTGGCATCTCAATTCCAGTCATCCTTAGAGTCTGGGTCGCTACCGCAGTTTCTAACAACAGGCGTTACCCACCTGCTCCATAAGTCAGGTAGTCCCGCGGAACCGAAGAATTATAGACCGATCACATGTTTGTCGACGGTCTATAAACTTCTTACATCCATTTTGAGAGTGAAAATAAACACACACATTGACAACAATTCAATAATGTCCGCCTCTCAAAATGGATGTAGGAACGGGTCCCGCGGTACTAAGGAGCTACTCCTCATCGACATGGCCATAAGCCAACAGGTTCGTCGATCCCGTAAGGACCTCTCGACATGCTGGATAGACTATAAGAAGGCCTACGACTCGGTGCCACATACGTGGCTCATGAGGGTGCTGGAGCTGTACAAGATTGATGCAACTCTACGCACCTTCCTTGAGTCGTGTATGGGGCAATGGAGGACGGTTCTTCGCTACCCGGGGTGTCGACAGATCCAAGGGAATGATGAACCTGTACGGATTAAACGGGGAATATTTCAGGGCGACAGTTTGAGTCCGCTTTGGTTCTGCTTGGCCCTGAACCCTCTAAGCACACTGCTAGAGGATTCAGGTCTAGGCTATCGGTTGAGGAGAGGTGGTCAGGTCATATCTCACCTCCTCTACATGGATGATCTGAAACTCTTTGCCCCCAACGAATTGCGACTGATGGAGCTACTGAAGGTAACTGAAACCTTCAGTAACACCATCAGGATGGAATTTGGTGTGGACAAATGTGCAGTCATGCATGTAAAGCGAGGGGAGATTATGGAATCAGAGGGAATTCAACTCTCGGATTCCATATACCTCAGGTCCCTCTCCTCATCTGAAAGCTATAAGTATTTGGGTATGTCGGAAGCGTTAGGCATCAACGTTGCTGACATGAAGCAATCGTTGAAGGAGCGCTTCTTTGGTCGCCTGAAAAAAGTATTAATTAGTCTTCTTTCAGGCGGAAACAAGGTGCGCGCCTTCAACGGTTGGGTCATGCCGGTTCTGATGTACTCTTTCGGCATACTCAAATGGACTCAGACCGAACTCGACGCCCTGGATAGGAGGGTTCGTACACTGTTGACCGCAAACCGGATGCATCACCCACGATCATCGGTGATGAGATTGTACATCCCGCGGAAGTGCGGGGGTCGAGGCTTTTTAAATGCGAAGACCCTCCACAATCGCGAGGTGTGCAATCTCAGAGAATATTTTTTAAAAGCCGAAGTGGGTATGCACCGCGATGTGGTGGCAGTGGACAAAGGACTCACCCCGCTCTCCATGGCTAAAGAGAACTGGCGCAAACCTGTAGTGCTTACTACGGAAGACCGCAAGGAGGTATGGCAAAGCAAGGAGCTTCACGGGCGCTTCTATCGGGCTCTTCATGAGCCCGGTGTAGATTTCTTAGCGTCCGTATCCTGGCTACGTTTTGGTGACCTTTTCGGGGAAACTGAAGGTTTCGTCTGTGCAATTATGGACGAAGTTATCCTGACGAATAACTACCGGAGACATATTATGAAGGACGGGACAGTTGACGTGTGTCGGGCATGCCACCGTCCGGGTGAGTCCATCAGACATATTATCTCTGGTTGTTCTCGTCTGGCTAACGGCGAGTACTTGCACAGGCATAATCAAGTGGCCAGGATTATTCACCAGCAACTTGCGTTGAAATATAAACTTGTGGACTCTGAGGTACCGTACTACAAGTATGTGCCCGACCCAGTTCTCGAAAATGACCATGTCACGTTGTACTGGGATCGGTCTATCATTACTGACAGGACTATTGTTGCCAATAAACCTGATATCGTAGTGATAGACCGATTAGCGCGCCGCGCAATGATAGTCGATGTTACCATCCCACATGACGTGAACCTCGTGAAAGCTGAGAAAGAGAAACAAATAAAATATCTCGACTTAGCACACGAGGTTGTCGACATGTGGAATGTGAGCTCGGCTATCATTGTGCCGATTGTCGTAACGGCCAATGGCCTGATAGCCGAAAGCCTCGACCAACATCTCTCGAGGCTCTCGTTAGGCGGTTGGATCAAGGGCCTGATTCAGAAGGCAGTACTCCTTGATACGGCTCGCATTGTGAGGAGGTTCCTGTCTCTGCAGCCCTAACCACCGGTAGCTTGGACCCTGCTCCCGACACCGGCGGCCATCTATTTTTTATATTTTTAAATGTTTTTTTTTATATTTTTATTTGAATTTAAGAAATATTTAAAAATGTAAACAAATAAGAAAATAAATAAATAAACGGAAATAATAATAATACCTTTATTTCACAAAAATACAGATTTAACATATTTAAATAAACACAATTTAGATGAGCTTTGGTAGTAACACAATGCAGTTTAATCCAAGAACTGAAATCTGTACACAATATGGGAAACCCTGCCTCTCAAACTAGGAAACCTGTATCTTGAGAGACAGTAATTCAGCTTAAAAAGTGATGCTTTTGGTATACTAGTAGACTGTCTCGATCTACCTGAGCGACTATGAGTATAAAGCTAATTTTTATTTTTAAAGTAAAAGTAAGTATTATATAAGGAATGTGTGTGTGTGTGTGTGTGGGGGGGGGGGGGTGTATGTGGGTGTGTTGTTTGTGATTGAGAATATGTAGGTAGTTAGGAGACGTACTTGAGTAAGGATTCTGTTCCTAGATAATCTTGTTCCAGTAGCCATTCCATTAATTTTGATTTTAATTTATATTTATTCAGATCGACAATGTTTAGGTTTTTGTGGACTTGTTTGTAAATGTATGTGCTTAATGTGTAGTATTGGTGTTGAGCGAAGGCGGTTTTGTGAGGGGTACTTAAGACTAGTTTTTTTCTTTTTTTAGGGTCAGTTGGGGGAACGCTAGCGTGTCTTCTAACAGTAGACTGCAGTACAAAAAGCTGGCGCACAGAAAGTACTTTAGAATCAGCGTATAATTGCGTAGTGGGATAGCGAAAAGGTTTGCGAAACATCACCTTCAGTACGGCTCTCTGCGCTCTTTCAATCCTCAGAAGACTGGTTTTATTTGCACCACCCCATACTGCAATGCAATATCCAATGATGGATTGGCATAATGCATAGTACACCATCCTCAAGGTATCAGGCGCTGCCGAGTCTCTAAGGGATTTGAAAATATGCAAGAGTCTCAAACATCTAGTGGTAATGACGTCAACCTGTTTGTCCCACCGTAATCCTCCGTCTATTAGGACACCCAGATATTTCACATTATCAGTTCTTACGAGCGACGGACATAAGCATTGTGGGGATTGTTTGGAGCAGATGTGCGCTGTTATAGAGAAGGATTCGTCGGGCAAGTTGTTACGCCGAATAGCGAAGGGAATGTAATGTAATGCTATGTATTATCCTTTCACATATTTAGATTTAAGCTTAATCGAATGAGTGTGGCGGCATCGCCAAATGCGAACTACGCATCAAAGACCTGACGCCACACAAAAATCCTGACGTCACATAAAATTCTGCATCGCGCAATTAGAGTTTACCGCGCAATGAACATAATATATAAGATTACAACATCAATCGTTCGGCAGTTGCCCGCTAGACAAAACACCCGTCTGGTCAGAGGATCCTCCCTTTTCTATAGAGGATGAGTGAACTTTACACCCTGTTCCTCATACTCCCTAAATGAGGATTAAAAAATCCCCTATCATCATCATCAGTTCAGCCGAAAGACGTCCACTGCTGGAACCAGGCTTTCCAAAGGTCGCCACACTGTGCTTCTCGCATCAAGTGGGTTCCCACACCCTTGTGTCCCAAAAATGTCCGTAGAATCTGAAAATATGGTTCCGTTTGGCGCCCTTTGGGTACGGAATCCTAAAAAAAAGCAACCCCATCCAGTTTTATTCTCCAATCTAAATAAAGCCTCGTCATAATTGATTATCGCCCTATCTCATCCAGAATGCTAATTTCGTATCTTTTCTTTTCTGAACAACAAATTATCAGTTAAGAAAAATCGCGTGCAATTTCGCGACTAATAACTCTTGGGAGACGGTATCTTGTACTAGATGGCAGTAAAATAAGCCAAATTGGACCATTCCGTCAACGAAGGCTCGTTTTTATGGTGATGTCTTAAGGCTCCCACAAACAGGCGCGATATCGCGGGCGCGACAAGGGTTGCGCTGTCTGTCGCGCCCGCAATATCGCGCTAGTTTCCACGAGCCCTTATATCTTCTAGGCTTTTAACTTGGCCGCCGATAACATCGATTCGTGATTATGCAATTTTAGAAGTGAATTGTTTTATGTACCACATGGGCGGACTTTGCCCAGCAATAGCACCATATCTTTATCGTATTTATGTTAATTTGTTGGGTAGTATGGTAGAAGAGCTCGTGGCTAAGTTATAACAGCCACACGGGTCGATCCATCAGGTTAAGCTACGCTTGCCAGGGTTGGTCCGTAGATGGGGGACCATCTTTAAATATCGAGACTCCTCCGTGCGTCGGAAAGCATGTTAAGCCGTTGGTCCCGACTATCATTCGTGGATCTTTGACTGTCGTTACGGGTCGTCAGAAGCCCGAAAGTCTGACAACCAGTCTTACCAAGGGGTATCGTAAAACCCAGTTACTGGGTTGTGGAGGTTAGAATAGGCAGTCGCTCCATGGAAAATACGGGTATTCAGTTGCATCTGGTAAGACTTGGAAGCCGACCCCAACATAGTTGGGAAAAGGCTAGGCAGATTGATTGTAAGGTGTACGGTAGAACACATATCCATTAACTAGTGTGAAGTCAGTCAGACGGGTCGGTTAGCAACAAGATAACATTCGTCACACACTATCGCTACTTCTGCCTAAAATTCGGACATTTAACCGGAGATACAATATACCAAATATTGGTAATCGCCTGGTAGACCCGAGTGTCTTTTTCCTTTCTCCTCGCATTAGGTTGCCAACTATTAAAGTTTAGTTGGTTTCCATTCTATGGGCTTTCGAAAGGAACCTAGTTCCAAATTTCCAAGAACCAGAACTTGATTAACCGCGAAATAACCGGGGATGTACTTGTACCGTATTTTTTGGTTTACGCGTGTGCCACCCAGTCTCTTGGAGGTCTAAAAAACGAGCAATATTCATTTGTCTATCTCTGAACGACGCTTTTAACCCGTTTTTGTTGTCTTTGCGCTGGTATTCCATAAGAGTAAGTCTTCTACAGATAAGAGGCAGTATATTCTTTGAAAATGTGGACCAGTTTGTTACTTGATACTTGTTTTGCATTGTCATAACCATAAGAAAGTCTCCTTATCCAAATAAAGTGCGCACTAAGTTCTCAATCACGTTCTTCTCCATATACGGTGCTGTACTGATTGCATTGTAGTTCCTTTTTTATACGAGTGGGTGGCAGATTGTGACGATTGGTCGTTGTGTACCGACTTTTATACAGGATGTAAGGGTAAACACTCTTGTCATTCAAACCATGAGTAGTTGACTTAAATATAAAAATAAATGACCGAACACAACAAAAAAAAAACGTTATTTTCATTAAAAGATTTTAAAAAGTTTCTATCTGACACCGTGCTTGCTAGCGAAACAGCTGACTGACTAAGGGAGGGATCGCGCTCGCTGCCGGTCAGGTCACATCCCGTACCCCCCGCCCGTGTTGAGACGCAAGTTTGTTGCCCTAGCGCATAGGGCAACGAACTTGCGTCTCTTGTAGTAAAATTTAGATCTAAAAAAATTAAAAAAAAAGTTGTAATTTTCCATTGATTTTACGTTCTATAAATGAAACCAAACCACTGGTTTGAATGACAAGAGTGTTTACCCTAACACCCTGTATATGTAAGTTACAAAACTTTAAGCTCATATAGATGTAAATGAACTGTAGTTACTTAACATTGTGGCATTGTGGCATCGCGCAAGCAAAGTTCACTTATCCTGTGTAGAAAAGGGAGGATCCTCCGACCAGTCGGCGTCGTGTCTGGTGGGCAACTGCTCGACGATTGATGTCGGGAAGTTGTATATTATTATACAGGGTTATTGGTAAAACACCAACAACCTCTTAAGGAGTCATTGTACTCACCATTATGAACAACTTTTACTATTAGAACAAATATGAAATCGCAAAAAAAAATAACATAATAACCCGATATAAATATCGGTCGCGCGTTAAACTCTGCTTGCTTGCGCGATGCACGATTTGTGTGACGTCAGGTTTTTGATGCGTAGTTCGCATGTGGCGTTGTAGATGCCGCTACATCGCCATAACTATCAGTTCAGTTCTGATTACAAACAGTAACATAGGCAATAGGCTCGTCCCCATTTCCGTGGGACTTATACGTAACTGGCGAATTGTGAGTGTACCTACTACAGGTACATCTCTGCCTAATCCTTCGGGGAATACAGGCGTGATGTTGAGTTATATAATATAGACATATAATATAGAGTATTGGGATAAAAAGTATCCTATGTCCTATTCCAGGTCATGGTATACCATCTAAATCCGTTCAGCCGTTTTAGCGTGAAAGCGTAACAATCAAACAAACTCACTTTGGCATTTATAATATTAGTTAGGATCAACGTAATATCAATTTCACTTGAAGTTAAAATAATAAATATACATAACCAAGCACCAATTCAGGGCTTACTCTTCATTAAATCTAAGCAGCATTGTGGCAGCGTATTGCTATGTAGGCGTTCTGGTTTACATTCGTCGGATGGAATTAAAATAAAGGTCTCACCCTTTATTTTAATTCTATGCGAAGAATTGCAGTCCTTTTTGTAAGCTATATAAAAGTTCTAAGTGAGGTTTTTACTGTCTTCTTTCACTGGATCTTAATAGGCCAATAACGAACACTTATCTAAACTATATTTCATTAATTAGCATTTATTTTCAAGAAAACCATAACTTTTAATTAGTGATATAGACAGAAGGTCTGCGAGGTTATTGTTAATTGAAAATTAGCGCCAATTTGTTAATTTGTAGTCGAAGTACCTACTCATACAAGTGCTCAGTTATTATTGACAGTACCTACTTAGAAGAGAGAAAGGAGGGTAGGAAAATAACAATCGGATGGAAATAGTGAAAAATCTTTCCCTTGTTATAGAAAATTTTCATACTTTATATTCTAATCTATGTGAAAGAGAGTTACGCTTTTACGCTAAAACAGCTGAACGGATTTGGATGAAATTTGGCACATGGGCAGACCATGACCTGGAATAGGACATAAGGTACGTTTTATCCCGATATTCCCACGGGATCGAGACTTCTGCATGTGAAACTGCGGGGCGACGCTAGTACTAACCAATATTATAAATGCGAAAGTGAGTTTGTTTGTTACGCGTTCAGTTCTTAACGACTAAACAGATTTCTATGAAATTTGGCACACAGGTAGACCATGACCGGGAGGGGGGGGGGAGTATAGGATATTTTTTATCCCGGTAGTGCGTTTCCGTGGATAATTTCCGACCTCCATGCGGGCGAAGCCGCGAGCAGAAGCTAGTAAGTACTTTTTAAATAGGGCTCTGGATCACATCCTTTTTCGAGATCATCCTCTTTTTCAAATCGGCTGGACGGAAAGAAGCTTTAAATGTTGAAGATTAGGCTAAATGGTCTATATATATACCTAAGATACATAATCTAATACAGGCTTTGAATTTACACGTGCCGTCTGAAGTCATAGATATATTATGTACTTCGTATTAAGGCTCCTGTTTAGATATTCACCTACCACTCCTACCAGCTACCACAGAGTAGGTCCTACAATTGCGGTAGCACGATAGTGCCGCGGTCGGCAGTATACACCGCTGGTTATACATGTAAATACGTATCTATGAGGCTAACATTCCTAGCTATGTACAGCGTAGGCCACAATTGAGTCGCTTTCAAACGAAATTCAACCTCTAGCTCCGTAAGGGCCAAGACAAGACGAGACGGAATGTTTACACAAGCTTGTGTTGAGTTGTAATAATTTTATTTCAATACTTGAAATGTAATTTGTTTCTTCAAGATAAGGTAAATATTGTGCTTTTTTATTTATTACCTAGTAACTAACTCGAATTTGATTGCCTCGTTGTTTTAGTTGTTACAAACGTGACTACTAATCATAGGGGCCTGGGTTCTATCCCCAGGTTCCAGGAATGCAGGCGTCATGATGTAGGTACTAACCATACAATACAACAGACAAGTTAATTAGATAATTTACTGTATTCTGATACTGACTTCTTTTCCAAAATAATAGTTAAACAAATTACAATGCGGTTTCATTTAAACGAGGTCCCAAAGCTCATCCTATCAGCGAAGTAATGTAGTCGCGTAAAATCGTTCCCGGAGTTAACAAGCCCCCTATCGGCCGCAGGCGGATCGCGAATGAAGATATTGTGCGTTTTCGTCACCTTACCCCCCTTACCCCCACCACTCCCCCTACTCCTTGCCACCGTCGTTTGCTCGCAATGACGTAATCTTTAAAGGCGATAACTAATCTTCTTAATTGATCTTTTCCTTGATGAGTTAAACAAATGAGAGAGTACGCGATAATGAGTATGAATTTCCGTGTTCGTAGTCGATTTTTGGATATTAATTTCTTTGGAGTATTTTATTGTGTTTTATTAAGTTTCGATTATAGTAATTTGGGATAAACGACTGTTAATATCTATATAATTCTGTTAAAAGATATTCTATTCACGCCCCTTTCAAGCTTATATTTATCCACTCTCTTCAATAGAGTTCTAAATCTTTGCAGTATGTAAGTTGATCGCGGTTACGGTTGGATACTGGGTGGTATCGAACCGCAATTAACTTAAGTTTACCACCTTGCAACATAAACCTAATCGACAGCCACAACAGTTAATCGGAGCTGCCGAGTTCAAAGCTGCAGCTACGTCAATATTTAAGCTGGCTATTGTTAAACAAACATATCCAAACTACCATTGGATTATAGGCAAGAACGGCCAAATGCAGGCCGGCCTGAGATGCCTTCAAAAGCTATGGAACTTCGGACTTAGAACTTCGTCGTCTCCGACACAACGAACCAACTCCGAAATGGGAAGTAACTGTAAACTTTCACTACGTAAATTTCGTGAAGCTGGGCTCACTGAATAGATTCATTCTAGATTTTATAGCCAACGACGCGCCACCAGGAGACTATGCATGAAATAAACATATCTTTGATCAAATGTAGTGCTCTGTTCTGAATATTATGTGGGGGAACGGTGCTGTTACGGGAGAAATGTCGGATTTTATTGTTCCCTTTTTATTACTACACTTTTTCAGCAGAGTCGACAGTAAAGCGGGAGCTAAATAACAAATTTTGGTGTTGTCTTTGAGATTAGACGGTTGATAAATAAAGTGCTAGAGAGAACTTGCTTTAATTAATGCGTTCGCCGAAAACAAACGTCCAGAATAACGAAGGTATTTGTACAGTTAACGTTCCTACCCACGATCCTATTAGTTTTGCCAGCCAAAATGCTTTGAGCACATAACAAAGTACAGTTACCAACAAAAACAAAAAGTTCCGAATCAGTTCACTGCTTACGAAAGAAATCGCGCCCAAACGTGCCAGTAGGAAGGCAGTTTTATAAAGCATCAGTTTATTCGATTGTGTAGTTTTCCAACAAATTTCAGCGTTTCGGATAGAGAAATAACTGACCCGCATAATTGGTTATCGTGTTCTATAATTTAAAAATTTTCGCTGGAATAATAATTTGGTGGAAGTCAAGCGGTGTTTCATATCGCATGGTTTCTCTTCATTTATAATGGGTAGCTTTTTGCTTTTTCGTGCAACGTCTTTGCGTTCAACTTATGAATAAACTATAATAGCTTGTGCCCTGACTTTGTTTGCGTGGTTTACGTGACAAAGGTTTCCCGTGATGAAAAGTGTCCTAAGCTCTTTGAGGAAAGTTTATGTTGAGAATATATTCCGTAAGTGCATATTTGTTTATATTTTCTAATACTGCAGATGCCTTTAGGCGTAGGTACTAAGTGTCCATCGTTTACCATCGTTTACGATCTGCATGCCACATACCGATTAGAAAAACTATGTATTTCAACCTGCTGACACAATTGAAGTTGCTTATGATTATTGTAATGCTGGGGCTACACTTCGCGTTATCGCGAACTTTTCTTCGTGCGCTCTCTGTTGCTCAGCGAGACATCGAGTGGTGTGCGAGAGAGAGCGCACGAAGAAAAGTTCGCGATAACTCGAAGTGTACTCGTAGCATAATAACATTTACAACAAATTAACAATCATAGGCAACTACAATTATTATCTTTGAGCTTTAATTAACAAAATCCACATGCAATTCCGTGGTCCATTGTAACTCTTATAACATTTAATCTAACTAAATCTAACCACTCGAATACCGCGGTCGGTTAATTCGTCGATAATATGATCGAATCGAAATAATTTTAACGTGTTTTAATTAAGCTTGTTTATTACTTCGTCGATGTAAGCTCGTTACGTGACCGCTGAAATAAATCGTCATTATTTGTATTGTCGGTATTTTAATTGACTATTGAGGTGTATTTAGTGACTGATTGATGTAGGAAAGAGGTCATTTTATGTGCCCTACCCCTGCAATCATAAACGTACGTTGAAAATATTTTATACTAGCTGCGCCCCACGGTTTCACCCGCGTAAGTCACGATCCCGTGGGAATATCGGGATAAAAAGTATTCTATGTGTTAATCCAGGTTATAAACTATCTGTTTGCCAAATTTCGTGCAAATCCATTCAGTAGTTTTTTACGTGAAAGAGTAACAAACATCCATCCACCCATCTATCCATCCATCCATCCATACTTACAAACTTTCGCGTTTATAATATTATTTTGTTATTTTATTTTATTTATATGTTTAAAGTTTTAATATCGTGGTTTATGAAAACTAATTAAAAACAAAAGTCGATCATAGTATCATAATTTTTGCTATGTCGTTCGTGTTTTGTAAAAATCTGGTAATGCTTAGCATAAATAGGTTCACTTTATGTTTCGTAAGCCAAGCATCTTTGAGCTTTTTTATCTACGAAAGTTTCCAAAAATAACATTACAATGTAATTACTCAATTAAATTAATATTTAACAACAAACACAACAATTTTTCCAATAAAAAAACAACAAAGCATTATTAACGACATTGTTCAGCGAATTGCAATTTAAATAAAATTGGCATCTCAATTTGAACTGTCAGGTTATCACTGTAGTCAAGGGCCGTTTTCACGAGCGAAATAATTATCTGAAACAAGTGTACATGAGTTCGCGAAAAGAATTAATTTGGCGTGAAACAATAAGTGGGTGTGTTAATGCAGTGTGCTGCGGGCTTTATTCTTTTATTCCTATACTTATAAAAAAAAAAAAAACTTTTTTCCTCTATAAAAATGTGAGGGGATTTTTTTTCAGATTTGTATGGGATGATAAATTGTTTATTGTCAAAGATATTGGAAGTTTGTATTTTTTTTCTTTGTGATCGCTGACTGGCCAAGCTGTGCTGGTTAGGTAGTAAGTATTGCTTGTATGAGAAAATAACTTAATATATGGTACCTACCCTATATCCTTTTAACTAATATTTTAAATGCGAAAGTGAGTTTGTTTGTTTGTTACTCTATCACGCTAAAACGGCTGAACAGATTTGGCACAGGGGTAGACCTTGACCTGAAGAAGGACATAAGACATACTTTTCAGCCTGGATCGCCACGAAGTCGCGGGCTTCAGCTAGTTATGCAACAAAACTAATAATTATTACCTACGCCGTAATAAAATTCACAATGTGCTTTATTTCGCCACGCCCTCACGCATAATTTCCAACTCACTGGCAATAAGCCCAGTTAAAATATAGCTGTAAAATCTAATATCATTGCCGCAGTTTAACCACAAACACAGTACTTACTCTAATACACTAATCGCTACATAATCAACTGTTAACTAAGTCAGTAAACCCTAACTAAACCAGTAAACTTAACTGGTCTGACCATTTGCGAGTATTTGCGAAGCATTTATTCCCATGGGTATAATATAGAGCTCATTATAGCTCTTACAAATTCGTAAACTGTGTTCATTAAGGGAATGTCTTTTAGTCCAGGTCACACGATCGTGACAAGTGTCACGAATTTTGTCGTACCTTAAATTTTGTCTCTTTATTAGGTCGTAAATAGCCACTGCTGAATTAGAGCCTTGCGATGACCTCTAAAAGTTATTTATGGGGAAAAACTTTTACACTCCTTTTTCTCCTTTTTTTCTTTGCGTCCAGCGCTCGGTGTGGTGACACGTCGCGTTCTGGTTTGCAATTGGTCAATCGTCATCCTGAAGATGCCTCGTTGAGAGGTGAAACACGTGTCGATTTATTACAGGGTTTTAATGACTCTTGAAGAATAGTCAAGCGGAATAGGTTACTATATATATCTGCGTCTATTGTATTTTACTCATTTTTATAGTCATCATTATCACCTTTTTTGACGTATCAACATTCAAAATAACAGAATAACCCAAGCCATTGCCATGGTTACTATAAAGCCGGGAGCGGCGCTGATTCCCGGCTGTCCAATGAGAACCGGTTTTTATCACCATGACTGACAGATTGGTGGCGATTTATGAGGTAGGGAAAGGTCCTGAGGATAGTTTCCAGTATGAATATGAATAGCTATAAGAGTAGTGGCAGACAAAGAAACGACTGACGGATGGATGTGAAAGATGATAATTATGTATAATAAAAACTTTTTACAAAAAAAAAACAACGTCTGTTGTTTTTTTTGTAATAAGTTTTTATTTTTCACATTTTAGTTATGGTACCTATCCCACACGAATTCGAATACCACTACCTGCTATGTAAATAACAGTGACGGAGTCAAATAATATATCGTCTACATAGACTAAGTGAGAAAAATACGTAATTATTTAAGCTAACTCAAAAACTATACAAGCAAAGTTAATAACATTTATATGGGAACACCTCGGGAGTATACACTCGCGAGGTGTTCCCATATACCCTTTCGAACTAAAAAAGATTTTTTTAATCGGTTCACAATTGGCGAAAATGTCAACGAATATACACAAAAAAAAAAAAACATACATACAGACGAACTTAGAACGTCCTCCTTTTTGAAGAAGTCGGTTAAAAATGGAGTGACGGCTAAGATGACGATTAATACAGAAGTATGGAAGAAGAAGACATGTCGTGCGGACCTCAAATAAATCGGCATAAGGGCAGGAGAATAATGATTGACAGATCGGTTCGTGATCTTTAATCTGTTGTTACCATGTTGTTCCCAACAGAAAGGAGAACGCTACTCCTGCGCTTCAATGCCGTAATCTCTCAATATTCAAAATTCGACAAAAGCTGACACATGTCTTGTCAGATAGTGCGCAGTAGGCTCTAGTCTGACAACGACTGACAAGACCACAATAGGCCGACATGCCGATAGTCTGCGAGCCTCGATAACGCGTTTAAACAATGAGCCCCACATACCATGGAGTAGTAAGTAAATGGAGTAACAGCAACGAATAGTTGCGGATACTTAAAACATTGAGATTGAAGAAAGAATTTATTCATCGTCGTTGATTGATTTATTGGTGTAAGAATTGATCTCTATCCGTTAGGAGGTGTGGTAAAAAGGGACTTATATGAAAAGTGTCAACGGGGAACATAGTCCTCGTATATAGCGTGACGATTAAAACAATAACTTCTATGATTATTAATTCCATGTCTGCGAGGTATTACGAATTAGAAAGCTTACGTTATCAGTGGAAGTTTGCAATACCTGCTAATTTAGAACAATAAATTGTATGATTGTTACTATCAAATTAGTCATGAACTGAAAAGAGTTGCAGGGGTAGAAAACACCTGTCATTAGACAATTCCAAAACTAACACTCACACGTGACAACTGTGTTACCGATACCATTAAAGTAGATAGATGATAGCAATACACAGAGGTACCTAGCTGATATTCGCGGCAAGCCAAGCCCTTTCCCCACAATGGGCACTCCATCTACTTATGAGTCCGCAACGTAAACAAACACTCGTTTATATTTATGTGCACCTCGCAGTTAAGCTTGAACTCATCCTGTGGGACTGGAATGACTTTTTGCGTTTGTTCTGCTGCTGTTTTTGTGGTTAAAATTTGTTTTAACGTGTAATAATGGTAACTGAAGTTGTGTTGTTTTTGGTATGTGCTAGACTGGTTAAGTGTGTTTTACAGGGATTTATACTATAAAGTGCAGTGCCGCCACTTAGGATGGAACTATGAGAATCGACAGCAGTAGGTACCTACTTAAGAGTTAGTTAAGTAAGGGCGAATTTCACCAAACTTTTATACCGAGTATAAGTCTTATCCTGCGAATAAATTTTGAATTTTTTCAGACCTCAGTTTTATTCCACGGATAAAAGATATCTGACTTTGATAAAATCAGCCCTAAGTGACGTAATATGTAGTGGTTAGAAGTTAGGGCTACCTATTCCTAAGTATGATTTTTAAAATCATTAGCAGCAGAATTTCGGAATACATGTTATGATTTTCTTTTGTCATATAAATATGTAAAGAAATATGAGGTTTTCTTTCATAGGAAAAGGAACACTATTGGATTCACTATTACAAATATTAAAAAACATCCAAAAAAATGTAGACTGTATTAACATATCACAGAAGAACGTGTATCATCTCATTGTGTGATTAACAAGAGTATTTACGAGTATTTACAACGAACTTACAAGTAATTGGTTACATTGATACTTGTAGAAATAATGGCGACGATATGCACAAAAAATAATGTAAAACAGTGCTATTTTGACAATGATTAAAAATATTTGTGGTGCTCAACGTATTTTTAAAACTAGCTGTGTTTTAGACATTCCTTTATAAAAAATAATATCGACTAGAGAAGAATATCATTCAACAACAGTTAAATGTTAATGTATCTAGATCGAAGAAAAATCTTAAAATTGATTTTTAGTTCATCAACCTACGCTTTTAAATATCGACATGCAAAAGTTTAAAAAATAAGGATGTGCGTGCAGAGCATTTACAAATGTATTCATAAACTAAATAAAAAATATAATTCAGAACAAATAATTCGAATAATCGAGCAAACAATCGAATAATCGCTAATGCTTACATTATTTACGTTGGTAATCATTTCGATAGTTCACTCGTTCATTCGTTCAATTAAAATGGCGGTTCACAGTTGCAAGTTACGCGGCCAGTTAATTAAACTCATTTGTTATCCGACATTTTAAATGTTGTTGTTACACACTAGTGCTCTTCGTTAACAACCCTTACTTAAATTCATTATAACATGAATTCATGAACAATACATTTTGGCGGGATTATTTTTGAAATAATAGTCTAGCTTTTCTGATGACATTAGTAAAAGTGACAGTCTTTAGTTGGAATTTCTTTTGGCTTTAATTAAACGTGTAAACACTATTCGACTATAGATTATTTCTATGTTTACACGGTTCGAGTCGAGTGTTTCACTAAACACTTAAAGATTTCTTACACAAATAAAGCTATCTTATTTATCCATGGTAACAAGAATATGACTACGGTTTTAAACCTGAATATGCTCTAGAGTCTACTGACATTCAAATTAAATATCAAACAAACTTTTTTGGGTTCTAGTGTGGGTTTTTCATGAAAATTCACGTCACCAGTTGGCGCCACTATGGCAAGAGGTCTTCTATTTCGACAATGGAATGAAATGACGTACATCATTCTTTTCATTCACTCGTTCATCATTCAGTCATGACGAAGAAAATTATAGGCTTTGCCACTTTTGACAGGTGCCCGGACCTGACGTCTCAGTGCTGCCAAAATACCCTCATTATGATCAATATTAGACAATTATTTTGAGTGTTAGTTTACTCTAGAAGTAATAACAAGAGAAGACTAATAGATTTAACCTTTCTATTTACAAGTTTTTATCAACTTTTATTACACAAGAAACCGTCTTAATTTTTGACAGCCAAGAATTCATCATTTCGTTTTTTTGCCATTATTTCTACAACCAAAGAAAGTCATTACTCCAATATCAATCAATGCCAAGAAGAGAAAGAGATATGTTCTTTTATAGGCACAAACACAGGCTTCTCAACATGTACAGTATGGTGCACAGGTACATGCACAGTTTGTACCACCGGCAACGTTTTGATGATCGGAACCTCTTTGATGATGGGTACGGTCTTGATTATTGGGACCTCCTTAATCACAGGAACTGTTTGCACATGGTGGTGGTTGATTGTGTGTACTTCATACGGCACGTGAATTCTCACGCTGGAAACAAAAAATTGGAAAATTAATCAAATGCAAAAAGATATATTTCTGTATACAGGTATACTATCCCAAGTCCATTATTTAATAAAAAAAATATAAATAACTTTTCGTAATAAAAAACTACCTATTAAGTATTAACCTACTTTTAAACAACAAATAAAATACTTAGAATTTCACACAAATGTGTAGTCAAGTGACATACGTGGCTAGTGTTCAAATTGAGACATAAATGTGCACTGAATAATTAGCTTACAAGCGTTTATTCTGAAAGTTGGCAACGTCGCAAATAACTGTCAAATATTTACCTGTTTTGATTAATTTGGCAATATGACTGTATGGAAATATGAAATATGGCTAGACAACTGTCTAAAATATTGATTATGAATTGAACAAAAATTTACACAAGGATTTTTTCTGCACCCTAATTGCGTAATGCACGATCGGTCAGATGTCTAATCTATTGCTTCATAAGTTTGAAAATCTGCTCAACAACATAACTTACGAACTTATAAAGCAATGGATTAGACATTTTTTTATATAATGAGGTAAATAAGACATTTAGTTAAGTTTTGTACCTTTGTACTCATATTTTAATTATTTCGTAGGATCTATTTTGGATTTTACTGTGTGTACATAAATAATAAAATAAATAAATAAGTTTTATGGCTAATTTGCTACACTAAAATTCTGTGTAGACAAAACAAAAGACAGAAATAACTGTATTTACTGCTAATTAATTAAGTACCTACTACTACTATGTAGCAATTCGATATTTTTTTCCCGATTATATGGAGTGTCGGATTCACACGATTTTCACCAACGTTTCTTCATTTTCAATAGTAGAGTCTACCACACAAATAATATACTTCATCATGACGTCACCATTAAGGCTGTACATATTAGCTATACATAGTTACTAACCGACAGTACATAACTCATGTCGCAGCTGCCATTAACAGTTATGTTAGCAATAAATCTGATAGATAGACAGCGTTAGATATTATCTGTGTTATCAGGAAGATCCCAAATCTACGCGGAGAGAATAATGATTGGGAAATGAGAAATGTATAGGAAATGAGGTAAATTGCGGCATTAGTTAGGAATTTTTTCTAGGAAAATTTACTAACAAGAATATTGTATGTTTGCAAGAAGCAATATCAAAACAAAATATATATTATATTCTATGTATATACATACATTGTATTAGGTATATTATCAATTCACTGAGTTGTATACCAACTAGGTTGTTTTAAAAGTGTTTAATGAAATGCACTTTTATTTATTTTCCATTGACTTCAGAACAATCTACTCGTATCTTATCTAATATAATAAATGCGAAAGTGAGTTTATTTCTTTGTTTATTACACTTTCACACTAAAATGGCTAAACAGATATTGATGAAATTAGGCACATGGTTAGACCATGACCTGGAGAAGGCAATAGGCTACTTTTCACCCTGGATCGCATACGAAGTCGCAGGCAACGGCTACTTTGAAACAATTAAATATTACTTTTAGGATTAAGGATTTCTAACTAGGTTATCATCAGCCAATAGGCTTTTCCCAACTATGTTGGGGTCGGCTTCCAGCCTAACCGGATCCAGCTGAATTGAATTGGTATTTTACATGGAGCGACTGCCTATTTGAGGCCCTAGACAAACTTTTATCAGCGATAACGATGATGGCAAAGGCAAATGTATAGGACTGACATAAGCAATCGAAAAGCTTATGTCTATCCTGTTGAAAGTCGTTGTAGAAATACGAAACGCTTTCTAAGCGATTGTCACTTGCCTTACCCTCAATTCAGTTACTGGGTAATACAACCCTCCCCCTCAATACCTCTTAGTAAGACTGGTTGTCAGACTTTCGGGTATCTGAGTAGCCGTAACGCCTGTCAAAGATCTGAGCCAAATGATAACCGGGACCAACGGCTATCGACCCGTGCGGATTTATTTAGGTTTCCGATTTCTAAGTACATAGGTATTTTGTGTAATTAACTAGTAACTAAATAGTCACTGGGGACTACTTGCTTTTTATAAAAGGATTAGGACCTAGGATTAGTGATTAGTTCTAATAAGGCTAAGCCGGTGTGTACATGTAAGTAAATTAGTACTTACTGTGTTCTGTGAACAGGGTCTGGCTCTGGTACAGGGTTCGCTAAGCACATATGGCTTGCAACCAAGACGGCTAGGGTCAACTGAAAAGAGAGACATAATTATTTAATTTAAAAAAATGTAAATTGGTACCTTTTTATTTTGGTAGTTTTGCTTTGGCTTTATTTTATTCCAGTAGGTATCAAAAATAAAAAATTCTGAGCACTCATAACACAAAAATGACGTTTTAAAAAAAAAGTATTTACTTACACCGAAATATTTTTCCCGAACTAATTTATGTTTATATATCTACGATTTTTTTTTTACAAAATAATAATAAATATATAACAACTGTATACTCACAGCAATGTTGCGAATCATGTTGGAGTAACGTGTGGCGTGTCACTGTGTAGGATGCGCGCGCGCAGCTGTTAATATGCACCGCGGTTGTGCAAGCTCCTGCCACCGTTACGGTTCCTGATTCACTGGTGTATGTAACGAGTATAATTTGACAAGATTGCCTCCAGAATTTATGAGATGGAGTAACTTTTTAAGTATTTGGTAAAATTTTATGTTTGCGTAGTGCAAATAAAAGTATTTCGTATATTTTGTTTCAATAAAAAAAAAAAAAAATGAAATATAAAAAAATGTTGTTTAGAGTTGGGCGGGTCTTACAAATTAGGTACGCATCGAATTTAAAAACGTTTTTTTTTACATTAATTAATCTAAATGTAGAAAACGAAATATAAAAAACTATTTTTTTTTTTTATCTTTTAATTATATAAGTAATTATTTGATTAAAAAATAATGAAGACGTCGTTATTACACATTCGTACTTACCTAATACTTACGTAAAACAGAAATCCTTGAAAAAATATGCATAGCGCGTAAACTCACACGCACGTTTTTCATTCACATTCTTTATGAATCATTTATCATTCAACTTCAATAGGTCAACCCGGTAATGCCTTGTAAAACGCGTATGTATGCCAGTGATGTTATTTGAATTTAGAATATCGAATGCAATTAATCCTACTTTTAATTTTATATTGTGTGATAGTTTATAAGTTTCGATGTTTGTTACTTAATAACGCAAAAACGGCTAAACGGATTTAGATGAAATTTGGCACACAGATAAAGCATGACCTAGGTAAGGATATAGGCTACTTTTCATCCCGGATCGTAAACCAAGTCACGGGCAACAGATAGTTAGTAACTATTGCAAAATCGTTATGAAATCCCCAGGCGTATTGATGTTCCCTGGTATTCACGCTCGACCGGCCATACATTAGTAATCCTTAGTTATTATTGATGAGTTTCACTATGTGTAAATGTTTAAGATGTCAAGGACTGGTTTGAAATTAGCAAGAAAGTTTTTCATTATCTGTACCTAACGATTGTTTTAAACGCAACGTCTTGGTTGATCGACGAGCGCGAGTGTTGAAAGGTGGTCAGGATGATTATAATTGTGTTGTGTAAATAATAATAATAAATGTGTTACGTCTGTTATTTAATATTGATCAAGTGAGTGCACAAGTTATATCCTACATAAATTATAATGATGTCGCTTTCCGTGTCCGTCAGTGTGACTGCGTTGAACTTACTTTAAAAAAAAATATGCGGTTTTCCCCATTATTTAGAGAATTTATTCCGGAAGATATATGTTTATATTATTATTATACATACTTATATAAACATAATATATAGACTTACGCCTTCTTCCCATGGGAGCAGACAGAAACTACACAGAGCCACCTGCTACGATCCTTACATACCTACCTACTACTTTTGCCTCGTTTACGTTCATATATCTGGTCATTATTGTTATATAAATATTAAACCTAATATACCTAATACAGAAATCTCTATATTTTGTCTAGATATATATACCGTGCGAGTGCGGGTCGCTAGCATGATTCCATTCTAATACCAAAAACGAATACCTACCACTGGTATTTCTTTCAACTCATATTTATTTTCTGTTCCGAACGGATACCATTGTTTAAACGAATACCAAAACAAGTACAAAGATATAAGGTACAGTCAGTATAAATACAGATCTATGATAATAATTATATTTTAATAAATATTCCAACCATTGGGTTTTTGGGAATGAATAATATTTTTCGGCTCTCAAACATACTTCAGCCCTGAATCAATATAATGTCATCTACATTAGGTACCTTCTAAAACAAGGACATCTCTATTTAACAATTCATATTAAAACTTACTGAGAAAAAAATACAGCTATTGTCATAGTGATTTCCAACAAATAAGAAGTGGGTTGAAATCAAAATGCATCGTGTGTGGCACACGAACGGGTGCAATCAAGTATATTTCCCTTGGCACCTCCCTGCCAGCACAAGGGAAACTACGCTCCACAGTTTTGACTCTGTTGTTTTTCAAAGAGAGTCGCTTTGTGCCGCGATAGGTTTTGAAATGTCAGTAAGGGGTGCAATACACTTGTTCGGCTAGGCACATTCGATTCGGGAGTATTTGTTGAACAACACAGCCGAACCGAAGCAATTACTACACATATTCGGCATTCATTTTCGTGACAATCGGTAAACTCCGTTCGGCGGCATCTACCGCTGAAGCTTGTTCGGGTCGGCACAATTCCAGCTAAGCCGAGCGGCATCTTCCTGACCATAATATCTACATCTATATTCGATTCTGCCACCCGGCTGTGCCGAACAATGAAAATAATCAAAGTTGTGATATTTATAATGTTTCAATTGGAACTTGAATGTTGCCAAGGTATCTAACAAGAGTGCGCACCGCGAAAGGCCGTCGGAAAAATGTTGGACTACATTTTTTTAATGCGATGTGATGCAATGACATAGACACTAGCGCCGCGTCAAAAGGACTTCATTGGTGGTGCAGACTCTAGATACCCTGTCAGTGAACCCTGGCAACATTCACGTTCCAAATGAAACGTAATAAATATCACCTACGTGCTAGAGTGCGTTTCATCTAATAGTTCCTTTGCAGTAATGTTGGCTCCACTGCTGTTAAATTTAAAAAATGTATCTACTAGGTAGCCCCGTAGCGGGTGTAGCGTATTGGTATTGGTCCTACAACAGCGTAACCAACATTACGGCATAGTAGGTAAATAAGTGATGAAACGCACTCTAATGTAGTTTGACGTGCAGTGAAATAATTGATTTTGTAGATAATACACTGCAGTGCCTATATGAATAAAATAGTAGGGATTGAAATAATAGATGGTAAATAACTGTACCTACATATAATACCAAAAAAATAAAAGTGCGGAGGTAAAGTATTCAAATAAGGACATCATTTTACGCTACATGCTGTAAATACAAACCATTCCTTTGAATAACACAACCCTTATCCTCCACATTAGTCAGTTTCCCCTTAAAATAATGCCATACTAATTATATGGACTATCTGTAGAGCTCATAAAACCTCCACAGAGGTCCGTAAGTCCCGCTTTGAAGCCACGATACTTGAGAGGCTTACAGGTGTAATCCCCTCACAGGTCACTCACAACGTCACCTCACGGATTTTCTTTTTTTATACAATGTCATATGGTGTGTTTGTACGGCCAGGGAAAACAATTTTATGGGTTGAAGAGGAAAATGTCTGATCTTTTTGCTGTCAGCTTTTGCGGATCGGGGTTAAACTGTATCGCTTCCTTGTTTTTAATGCTGGCAATATTCCTTTTGTGTTTTATTAAAATAATCGTGCGTTATTTATTTTATGTTATCTACATTTTAATCCAAACTATAATATTATAAATGCATAGTTAGTTGGTTTGTTTGGTTATTTGTTTGTTTGTTACACTTTCACGTTTTATCTACTAACTATGCAAAATTCCATGATGATCGGTCAGGGGTAGGTACAGAAAAGAATATAGGGTACCTTTCATCCAAAAAAAGAGTAGGTACTGTTCCCAAGGAATAGAAAAACGCGAGCGAAGCCGCGAGCAAAAGCTAGTTCAAGTCCTTGAACTTTAGACGGTCTGATAATTTGAATTTGAGTTAACAAGTTCAGTCATACTGAATAAGCATTTCCATCCAGGCATAATTTGAACAGGCAGCTTTAATTTGCTGAAGTGGCGGTTAAACTCTTGAGACATACCTTGGCTTGTCTAAAATAATTTATAGTAAATATAGCGTTAACAAAATATGTACGTATGTATTTATCCAAGCTATAAAAACTATCGAAAACACTAAAAAATTGAATGTTTTTCTTTATTTTCGACATCAGCCACGGCATGAGTGACGTTCAGTAGTGGATTTTATTTTATATATGAAAATGCTGAATAGGCTGAAAATAAATCAATATTTTTAGCACGGCCGCGTTCATATTTGGCGAGTACGCCACAAATCATTCCCGGCACATGCCATGTATCGGCTGGCATTCATCTCGCGCGCTTTTTGACAGTTCACTGCAGCTGCCATATTGTTGTGACAGGAGAGCGAATTTCAAAATTCTGTGTTGCAATATATAAATTGGAATTGCTTATATTCCTTACGGGGTAAAGTTGTATCTACACAATGTCGACTATTATGTTAATTACATACTCAATACTCAATATCTTTATTGCTTTACGGGTCAGCGGTCAAACCAAAACATTGTGATGTTCAATCTAATTTAATTCATGTGTAAGAGCGATGTCCGTCATCACCTTTTCCTTTTGCTAATAAATTATTTTGTATTTTTGTATTTTGTTGTATTTTACCATAATGTGTACTTAGGTGGTAAGGTAACTATATAATTTAGTAACATTATGGACCCTGTAGGGCACAGCAAAAGGGTAGGAGACATTGTTTTCTTATATTGGGAATGACTCTTTCTCTTTCTAAATAAATAATCGGCAATAAACTCTTCATTTACTCATTGTATGTTCTTATTTTTTTTGCCATAAAGCAACTTGTTTTTTCATCGTATACGTTACCGAAGCTTTCAAGGAAAAATATTTGTGAAAATACAATATTTACTCAAGTTAGTTCCCTGTATTATACTACCGTCAATCAACTTGATGAGCGCTTGACATTCTGAATAAATATTTTTAGTATGTTTATCCTCGAACCTCGGAATAAAGGTTTTCCACGGAAAATGTTTTACAATTCAGACAGTAGAATTATATGGGTTTATTTTAGACTGGCGTGTTATTCAAAATATAATTTCCGTTCTGCTGTCTAACTTTAATAACCTCTGCCTTGTTATTATAGTTTTAGCATTTATTCAGAAAAATTAAAAGTTTGTGGATAAAGAAATCATTTTTTATAATTTATGGGTCTGTTAATTACTTATCTCAAACAAATTAATTTGTTCAAAACACCACGCAATCATTAGATACACTTGTTAAACAAAAATCTTTTTTCTAATTATTGTCTATTACACTAGTTACTCCTCCCTCGTTGTTTATAAATTCGTTATAACTATGGGAAACGGACTGTACTTGGTCGTAAACCAACATCTGACGGATTCTCACAGCCTATATAATGGATAGTTCGCAGTTAATAACAGACTTCGGCCTAGGTTTAGATTTAAACACTATTATTAGCCTGACAGTCTGTAAACCTAGTTTGATCAAAAAGGGAATTCGCAATATCGAGTTATAGGAATTGAGTAGAATCTATTAATTAGTACAGTACTACACAACTTAGATGTAGCATCGGCAAAATTCGTAAAACCGATCACCATCCGAACTGAGTGCGCCTTCAAGATCTCCAATCTTTAATGATGATGCCTCGTTGAGAGGTGAGACACGTGTCGATTTCTTACAGGGTTTTCATGGCTCTTGAAGAATAGTCAAGCGGAATAGGTTACTAAATATATCTGCGTCTATTGTATTTTTTGGTCTTATGAAGAAAGTACTCGTATATATCACACCTCACACCCCTAAATATATCCACACATTTCTGAAACACGCTGTATATTTTTTATTTTTTATTTTCAGCCTGTGTTGACATCGATTGACAAACAGATCCGAATGTTACTACTGTCAGGTTGACGTTATTAAATTTTGCAAAAAACATTGAATGCTACATAAACTAGATTTTTTTCCGAGAATCTAAAAAGCCCGTTTTTTTTCTGAAACCCATGTCTCTTTGTCGACTTTTGTTTGTATAATTTAGTAGTCAAAAAATTACTACAAGCGCAGTGTTTTTTTTTTAAATTCAGGAATTCATAGTGTTATTGGTATTTCACAGAATTTTATATTCTGATTCGAAACAATTCCTAGGAAAAATTCCGAAAATTGCTCTCAAAATGTTTGATATACGTTGATAACTGGATTTACTGGAAATAGCAATCATTCTCTTTTATTATTCCCGGAATCAATATAACTGCTGTGCGGTAATTATCAGAAGACATGGTTTAATGTGTATCTACACATATCACTACATAATATTATAAAACAAAGTCCTCCGCCGCGTCTATCTGTCACTTCGCGATAAATTCAAAAACTACTGCACCGATTTTCATGCTGTTTTCACCAATGGATAGAGTGGTTCTCGAGGAAGGTTTATGTTTATTATAACCGACATCCACGCGGGCAAAAGCTAGTAATATGTATTACATTGACTGTCACAAATCTTCACGTCATGAATCGAAAGGTTTTCAAGAACGATTGGAAATTCAATTAACTGATCTTTTCTTATCGTTTTAATTAAACTTTGGTATTTAGTTATATGCGAACGAAATAAATAACATTTATTAACAGTTAAATGTACAGTCTGGTAAATGAATAGCCAAGCTTTACATCCAACGTTACATTGACGTGTTATAGCCATTTCAATGACAGTTGTGATTTGTAATATAGGTATATTCGTAGGGTGTAAAGCTTAATAATTAAGCTGGTAGTAAATTTGCTTAACAATTAATTTCCTTGACTTTTCCTACAGAGAGTCGCCAAAAGACTCCTCTCCAAGAATCGCCACTTCCTGGTGGAACTGGGGATTCTTGGAGAGAATCCACTGGATGCGGGGTTCGCAGGACCGGTATCCTGCGAAGCCCGCATCCAGCGGATTCCCGCGACCTTCACTATCCCCTTTCCCCTTTTGGGGAGAGAACCCACGTTGCGCCTTCCGGTACACGGTCACTCGAGTACATTTCGGCCCCATCAGCCATCCGTTCGGCAGTGCCTCACGCACTGCCACTTAAGTTTGAAAATTCTTAGGGCTATGTCGGCAACCTAGGTGGTCCAAAAAATATAAAACTCCTCATAAATAATATTAATAGTATTAGTGCTCTAGCTAGTAAACTGTTGATAATGTTCCAACTGCTGGGACACGGGCTTACGCTCTGTGAGGGCAGACGCGGGCCCAGTCTAAGTTTTTGGTTGTCACATGGCCCCGAATTTTTGGTTCTAGAACAACAACGGTTTCCTCATGATGATTTTCCTTTACCGTTTAGTGAGCAGCGATTCTCAAAGCTAAACTGGTACGGCTGTTTGCTAGTATCATTCTTAACAATTCCTTTGTTTCTAAAACTATGTGTTAACTTGTACCTACCTAGTTACAAACGGTATCTTGTACACAATATTACTAACTACTGCAATTAATTCACAGTATCGGCATAGTTTCTGAGTACCTATTGCTAAACGTGACATCCACGGACTCAATATAGAGTTATTGCTTCCAAGCATGTGTTGATTCGCATTGTAATTGAAATCTGAACTGTAGAGCGGTGTTACAAGGTTTAAATTACAATGAGTCGAAGTTTGCAAATCATTCAATTGCTTAGCGACGTTCTTCAGTCAATGAACTAATGATACGGTTGAGAATTTAATAGCAATTTTATCATTAAACTAGTTCAGATTGATTAATTTTGTTTTTATGAGGCATTCATTAATTACCGTAAGATCTCCTGAGAAAGGAAAAGAGCGTGCGTGGTTATGACCACATAATAGAACCCAAAACTTAAGACTTGAGTCGAGTATACCCGATTCGGCGTCACCGACCGACTGGAGCCGAGTATACCTGATTCAGCGTCACTGACCCGAGCGTGGCGGTTCACTGTTCAGAATGAGCACAAAGTGCGCTTGAAGAAGTTTTCACTTCAAAAATGTATGGGATTCATGGGAAAATCGTCAAATTCTGTACATGGTAGCCAAAGTAACAGTATCATTCATAGTATGTTTTGCAAAACTAGGACTGTATTTTAAAATGTATTTTATGTGGTGCTATCGCAAACACCAGATATACGGCCAATAGTTAAGTTGGATTACCGATAGTGATATATGGGAACGCCCGTTTGTCGATGCCAAATGTCACGCAGTAGATAGTACAAACAAGGCTTTACGGCTTTGGATTGTAGTATCGACCAACCAATAGGTAGGTAAATGAATACATAGCAAACATATAGGAGATTTACAAAACTGCTGTATAAAAATCCCATTTGTTTAGCTCGTTTACTGAAAAAGTAAAGAGAAAACTTAAAAAGAACTTCCAAAACATTAAAAAAGGCTAGTCTAACGCATTTATAAAAGCCTAATTTACAGTGAAAAAGCTAAACCGACATGAAAACCCGTTTTCTATACGACTTTATTGCACAAAACACCACTGCACGGGTATAACCCGACGAAATAGGAGAGCGACCTCTTCACTTGATCACCCTACATAATAGTGTCGTTCTTCAAACGATAGGGTTACCATCGCATTCGGGATGGTTCTTAAAGTATCGAATAACGGGCGGTAAATGGAATTTTCCCTGTAACTCGGTCCGAGTGTTAGTATTCGATTACTTTCATCACCTTGTTTGTTAGTCGAGTGAAATGCGACAATTTCTCTATTTGGTAATACATGTCTTTTACTAGCCATCTGTCTTTCCTCCCCATCCAACTTTGGCCTTTATTTCTTTGAAATACGTTTGATAGTCCTGTGTCTCTGTAATGAGTAAGGTTGGTTCAACTGTGTTCTAGGATTGTGTAACCAACTAGTGCCTTATAGAGATACGCATCAACAACTGTTTTTAGTAGTAAGTACGACTGTTACAGCATAGTTATATAATTAATGTACCAGGGCAACAAGGGTGTGGAGGTATGCCAACTAATTGAATCGCTAATTTTCTTGTTTTCACTTTTTAATGGCCATTTGTGGACTATTTAGAGATTTTTGCTCTGTTTCTTCGTTTATTGTAAAATATTTCCTTAGCAGGTGCTAAGGAAATATTTTATTATTACACAAGAGAGTTATCAACTTACGTCTTAAACTGGAATCAGCTAGGGTAGCTATGGTTTATGGTGGTATGGTTTATGGTGGTGGATAGCTGGGTAGGTATGGTTTGTTGCCTTCTGCACCGCATATTAGGAAGAAGGTTTTACTTAGTGGTGTTTTATTCGTCATGTTTTTATGGATTCTTCTTATTATTGCGATCCCAAGGTATCCATGGCATGGATTTGAGAATTCAACAGTGCTTTAATCAAACATTATGTCTGTGCAAAGAAGAATGGCAGGACTCCCAAGTAATGTGAGTGTCGCGTATAGACTTCGCGTACATTCGTACAGATACTGTTAAAATATATCATGCGGACGTATCTCGGTCAAATTAAGATAAAAGTATAGCCAATCGCTCTATTGAAAGTACTAGTATCCAGGTGCAGTCTGTTAGATGTTCGCCAGGCAATCCAGAGTCGAGAAAAGGCTGGGCAAATGATGACCATACGAAGATGATTATAATGACCAAAACCAATTCCTCAGCCACTATGCCATTTTTTGACAAGTAACACACTGTAATTAACAGTATTCAAGCATCGCTGTACCAAGTTAAATTAACAAGCCGTAATTAACAATTATTGTGACAAAATTTGGTTCCATTTAGTGCTTTTGGCTTTTATCCAAACTCGCTTCTTAGTGTAAGTGCAGGATAACTACTGTGTTTTTACCATAATTACAACTATGTGTAAAATTTCTATAGTACAAGATTTTCTTTTAGCATAAGAGGATTACAGCAGCTAAACGCAAGTTAAAGTATATGATCTCATATTATAAGTAAAATCAGAAAATTATATCATATTCTTCAGGGTAAATACTAGTTACATAGTTTGTTGAAAACATGACAAAACTAATTTGATGCGATAGAAAAAAAATACGAAGATGCCTCTAACACGCTGTCATACATAGACATAATGCGGGGCAGTCTTTTGGAACTGCCGATAGAAGTAAAAACTAAGTAGGTAACATTCATTCATTTCTTCAAGCGTTCGGTGACGATGACGCGAGTTCCGTGATTTTTGTTCACCCAATAAGCGTTCGGTGACGATGACGCGAGTTCCATGATTTTTGTTCACCCAAAATGTGCTCGACGGGCCTAAAGGAGTTTTCACTTCCTTCAATAATTATTATTTCAGCCAGATAATCTGAGCAGGTAAAGGAGATATAACGTTCAACGTGTTAGTTGAATTTATCAGCTTTTCGAAAACCGGGTGTTAGATAGCTTTAGCCCGAAACAGAACAGTCAAGCTACTTTTTCTGACATTAGTTACATAAATGTAAACCCTGCTTTAGTTTCTTACAATTTCTACTAACAGATATGATTGATGATATGAATTATGGTTCTGAGGTTTTTTACTAAAAAGCTTTAGAAGTGAGATGCAATATGCCAAGAATGCATTTATAAACAACTAGCTGCGCCCTGCGGTTTCACCCGCGTAAGTCTCGATCCCATGGGAATATCGGGATAAAAAGTATCCTATGTGTTAATCCAGGTTATAAACTATCTGTTTTTATAAATTTCATCCAAATCCATCCAGTACTTTTTACGTGAAAGAGTAACAAACATCCATCCATCTATCCATTCATCCATACTTACAAACTTTCGCGTTTATAATATTAGTTAGAATAGTTAGAATTAGTTAGATTAGGTAGCCTTTTATTTTTTTTAGGTACTTGGTGAAATTTTTAAAATTACTGATCATTCAGCAACACTACTTTTCTAATACAACCTCCTTTATCTCCAGCCACGAAACCCTCCTTTCTCAAACCATTTTTCCTCAAACTTTTGCCTAACTCCCACACCAGCAATTCCACCAACCTAACCCATTAACCAGAGCTTTATCCAAAAGTTAAGCCAGTTACGGCATGCATTATACCGAAGTACCGATCTCGGTATCTCGCCATTATCATATTATAATTTGGTGGGAGCTAGCAGGCGCGGGTAATATGATATTAAACACGCTCCTGACATGACGTGACTGCATCGCACGTTCATTACGGTTATTAAGGCTGAACAACTTACTGATGTCACTTGCTCTTCATAAATCACTGGTAGGTATTGGAGAAGTAACGGGAGCGTGTTAAGACGTACAGACATAATATTATAATACTTCTGTGATCTAAACTAGAAACTATTCTTTATTTAGGTCCAATTGTGTTACCAACATTGAAATCTTTTTAGTTTTCTGTACTAAGGCGTATTCTATTATACTGGATCATAAACTTGTTTACTGAAAAATTCATAATAGATGAAAATATAAAATTCCTGTTCTATATAGCTTTAGTTGGAGCTCTTTCCTACTGCTTTTTTCATAACAGAATTTTAAAAGAAAGATAAGTGTAAAACACCATTCGCAGGCTTTTTTTTTTCTAATTACATATTCTCCTTGGTTTCTTTGTTAATGAAATGCATTGGATCGTCAACTTTTGTTCTAAGATAATAAAACTTTTAGGATCAAACATCGTAATAATGGTTTATCCTGTTTTAATGAGTTTTTGTTAGGTGACAGTTTTTTTTTGTGCGGAGGAACGACCTAAATGTGTCATATCCGTTGTCAATCGAATCGTGTTGCTACAAATTGAATTTAGTATTGTATTTTGTTCATGGAACTGATTTATTTTGTAAGTAACGGTATTGAAAACGTTTTAATGAGCATTCAAGCCGTTTTTAATATCTATTGGTTGTTCTTTTTTCCACAAAAGACGGCAGTCCCTGTTTCACCAAAATCCTCGATTGGGTTGGGTATATTGGAGCAAAAATTATGACATTTGTCGCCAAGTGACAATCACTTCATTCCAGCGTAAACAAAGTTATGAATTAAACCTTTTCTCACCTAAAAAATAAACTTTATAAAGTAAATTATTTACTCACTATAAAAACTAAAACCCACCAAAGTTTACCAAGAAACAAAATATAAACGCCGCGCCGTAATTTAGCTGAATTATCTAGTACATTATTTAGGCTTTAGACAGACTCGGGCGTCGGGTAATTCGATATTAAACACGCGGTCGACAGTGACGTGACTGGAGGCTTTGTCACGCGACTAGTGTAGATCGAGCCTTAGGGCTGGCATTGTCTAGTGTGGACAAAGAATGGAACTGATGTTCCTAATGATAATGGTTTTGCGGCAGGAATGGCACGGTATTGTCGTGGAATTGGTTCTGTTAGTTCAGATAGATGGATCAAATAGATTATGGTTATGAAAAGAGCCTCAGGGTATGCAATTGCTAACAGCGATGCGCTGGCGTAGCGTTTTGGTGACCGAAAAATACATTTGGTATTTTTGTTTAAAAAACCGTGTCGGCTTTATGAACTATCGTTGTTCAACTTAAATGTACTACTAAGGTGTAGTTTCTTTATTTCTCATATTATGCCTCATCACATCAGTATTCTACGCAGTAGGTATGATTCAAAGAAAGACAAAGAAGGGCAGATAGTGAAAGAGAGAGGAAGATAAAAAAGCATTAATATTATACAAATACAACTGTTTATATTGACAGGCTTGTGTAGGCGGTTGTATGAGATCATCTCAGGAACGTATTTCCCTAAGGCGACCCTTAAAACCTGTTCTGAATGCTAAGTAGTCGATACAGTTCCCATTTTTAATACCAATATCAAATAAAAATGGAAATAATCAACTCTATGGATTTTTTCTTCCGTTTTTGTATAGGTTTACGTTTTACATTCAAATAACTTTTTTGCTATAAATAATATTAATGTTGGTATAAATATAGAAACAACAAAACAAGATTCGTGAACACACCGGGCTGCAGATTTGTGGTTATTGCATAGAATATTTCCTTTGCTGTGGTATTTAAAACTTTTAAGGCTTGGGAAAATATTTTAAAATAAAACATTAAGTGTACCTCATTCATTTTAAGGTTTTATGCACGTGCATATTTCAGGGTTGCCTGCCTAGTTAATTGATTCAGGCGTGACTTTGCGGAAATCCATTACTTATAAAATACAATAGACGCAGATATATTTAGTAACCTATTCCGCTTGACTATTCTTCAAGAGTCATAAAAACCCTGTAAGAAATCGACAAGTGTTGAAACACTTGTCGATTTCTTACAGGGTTTTTATCATATGCCTCTCAACGAGGCATCTTCAGGATGACGATTGACCAATTGCAAACCAGAACGCGACGTGTTACCACACCGAGCGCTCTGCGTCGATATGGTAACACGTCGCGTTCTGGTTGAAACACTGAGAAGTGAAACACGTGTCGATTTCTTACAGGGTTTTTATGACTCTTGAAGAATAGTCAATCGGAATAGGTTACTAATTATATCTACATCTATTGTATTTTTCAGGGTTGCCTGTCTATTTGTGAAATCAACCAGAGGTTTTAATCATAGTTCTTTAAAACGAAATACGTTTCTAGATAGTGTCAGCCCTAAATTAAAAGCACGCGAGTAACAGTATACACTTATACTCAAACGGATTGGTGATAACAGTATCGGGGATGCATACGAATAATGAGAATATTATACTCGTTTTTTTCCAAAATCCAAAATAATACACGTATAATAAAAAGAAGGTGAATGCAAATCATTGCAACTTCTATATCGTCTGTGTGAAGGCGTTGTTCTTCTAAACTACGCAACGGGTTTTGATGCGGTTTTCAACATAATTAAGAGAATTGATTGCAGAAGGTTTATTAGCTTAGTTATAATAAAGAAATCTTCATGTTTTGTATTTAGACTTAAAAACCGTGGGACGCAGGGGCGGGTCGCTATTCGTATTCATAAAAATACACATTTTAAATTCAATTGGTGTAGTGTTATCTATTTGTATTCTATGTTAGTGTTTCACAAAGTCAGAATATAAATAACAGTACTTTACCAGCACCAATTTTGTCGACTTTACGCAGCGGAGTCTAAATTTAAATGAATTTTTATAATATTTTATATTAATTCTTTATTTCACTTTTCACACATATAAATTATATTTTTAAATATTAGAATAAAAAAATATATAAAACATTTAAAAATATAAAAAATAGTAGCCCACCGGTATCGGGAACAGGGTCCAAGCTACCGGCGGTCAGGGCTCCAGAGAGAGGAACCTCCTAACATTGCGAGCCGTGTCCAGGAGTACAGCTTTCTGAATCAAGCCCTTAATCCAGCTGCCCAACGAGAGCCTCCTTAGGTGTTGGTCGAGGCTCTTGGCAATTAAGCCATATTCATTTATTATTATAGGTATGTATATTCATTTATTATTATATTTATGTTAATTTATTAATTCAAGTTACACTGGCTCATAAATAATATTCAATATTGTAAATAAAAATAGCATGCCAGTTGATCTGTAAAAATTTCACCGTGAAAACTTAAGTGAAGTGCGCTTGAAGTAAGCTGTCATTCCACCTGATGCTAGAGATTGACACTATTGACAGTTCTCTTGGACTAAGTTTTCACGATGAGATTTCTACAGAATATATCAGCTGGCATGCTACATTTTATTACAAAGTATAAGTATTTTTTATTTTCGAAACCATATTCGTTTTCTTTTTCGTTAACTTAGAAGTGGGAAAGGAATCTGCATGTTTGAACAAAGATATTTAAACAGATATCCATTTTATTTCTGTTGACGTACTCAGTAAAATAGATCTGGGTTATCTAGTTAGTGATGACCCTATGCATCGCGTGCATCAACCGATGTATTGTGCAGATTTGCCGCCCGCGAGCGGGTATCTGCAGTTTAGTGCTTGAAAAACCTAAGTTATTTGTTAGGGTATTAAGGTAAAGAGGATTATATTATACAATGTGATAAACTTTCATATTATAAAAACGTGATTGTTTTTTTTTGTATTGACGTAGTCATGTAATTATAATGTAATATTATTATTTATATTTTGTAACCGTTTTATATGATACCTATCGTTTGGTTGTGCAGTATAATTAAATTTAGTTATGACAACAAGATGATTGTGTAATCGTTTCACACTAAAGGCATTGTCTAACCACAGTTTCAGGAAACTAGTCCTGGTCCGATGTATTTTTACCGTAAGTCTGCTATAACCGTTTCTTTGAAAAAGATGTTGGATTCTCAACATCCTTTTACACTACCCTAGAAATTCTCAAAAATTCAGAAAAAAATCTAAACTCGAAAACTACAAATAATCGCGGCACATACATGGGGATGATTCGGATACCCCACGGCACGAGGGACCAAAATTTTTATTTGGATGTCACTTTTCCGGCCACCCTGTATGAATGGTGGGCAAACAGACCATGGCAAACAAGAGGTCGTAAGTTTGGTGACCATCTCTTGTATACTTAGGAGTGCCAGCATATTAACCTGAGTTGGAGGAGGTTGACAGGAGTAAATAAAGTGTAGAACATATTGCTCGAGAAATCTTGAAAAAAAAAACTTTTTTCACGCTCCAAACGAAGGCATAATCTAATCAAGTCAACGACTCTACTCGACAATCCCATTAACCCTTCCACTTATAATATAATATTCAAATAACAAACCAGCGCGGTCTAGTGCATCCTCGTTCCATAATGACCTCAATTAACGTTCTCGTTCGTTCACTGGCTCATTCACTCGTTCATTCACTTGAATTTTTCTTCGCCATCTTAATTTGTACGTGACGCCGGCGGTTAATTAGTGCAATTAAAAGATCCTGGCGTTTTTGCTTTAGTACTCACACTGCGAAGCCATTGTTGAAAATTAAATTAGTCCTGAAATTGTTTTACGTCATTAGGATAATAAAATATGTGATGTTTGTGTGCCGAGTAATGGGCGAATGAGAATGGAGTTAGAATGGTGTGGAATGTATGAGACATGTTCATTCCTGTACTTTGAATTTAGAAGGCATGTTAGCTTTCAATTAAAGGTACCTAGCTATCTAGGTACCTGGGTTATTTTGCAAGTGTAGGGAGATGTGAGAGCAGTGGTGGCCCAGAGGAAACTGCCGCGACTTTGGAGATGTATGTCGTAGGTTCGAACCCAGTCAGGCACTTTAATTTTGTAAAAATGGTGAAGGAAAATATCGTGAGGAAACCGACAAACTCAAACTCAAAGTATTTATTTCAAATAAACCAATTACAGGTACTTTTGAATTGTCAAGGGGTCGGTCAGTCAAAAAGATGAAGCTAGTTGCCCATTCCAAAGCGTAGTAGGTTCCTATGGAGAAGACCACACTCTTTTAACATGACATGTCCTAGAACCAAAAATCCGAAAGATTAGGGTCTGTTTAACAGGTTTAAACATAGGCTTAGCTGGTAGAATTTGGCAATGTAATAGAAATCAGGAGAGATTTGACACATACCATACGAAATCCATTAATATAATTTTCCAATATGAATGAATGCAAGCAGCTATGCTTATGTTTATTTATACAAAATGACCTATTGATTGAGATTGATTGGGCAATTGATCACAATTAGTCTAATAGATTAATGGTGAAAATATTACCGATCACATGACATGGATGAGTTAGAAATGCAAACCGCTAATGTGTAATTTTGTACTTACATAATATCTAGTAAACGCCATGTGCACATGACACGCTTCACTTAGAACAAACGAGAGAGAATATCGTCATAATTTGATACCTTTCTTTGCAAATAGATTACTAATCTTAACATGTTCATAAAAAAACAATGAGGAACATGATTCAAAAATTTTTTTGACTTCTAAAGAACTTCGTTTGACCTGTTTTGAAAACATACTTACTAGTACTACTACTTACCTTTACTTTCTTTCTTGCGCGCGTTTTAAATTATACACCCTGTATACATGGTCATATTAAATTAGGATGATTATTGATGGATATCGATATCTAAACATGATAAAACAAAAAATAAATTAATTTGATGATGTTTTTTTGTTTGAGGTCATCAACCGCCAGTAGTGTCACTTAAAATATAAGTTTAAAAATCAGGGTAAGCAGGTTTTATCAACTCACTCTTCATGTAACAACAATACCAGCGGTCATTGACACCAAAAAAAATCATAAAACCTTTTTTTATATTTAGATAGATAACCATCATCTCTACGAAGTTTCGCTAGTTAAATTATTTTGACCCAGCAGTCAAGTAATTACAGGAAATATGTTCATACATTTAAGTAATTATAATTAACATGAATGATAGCTTATTTGATTGACATGTTTGTGAGGTCTTCATTTGTTAATGGAGAAGTTATTGATAGTTTGGTTTTAATTTGAATATGATTGATAGTGAAGTTTTAGGTAATTAATCATCATTTATTTATTATTTCTTGAAAGACCTTACCACCGAATTATTCAAAAACTAAAATCTATATTTTCAAGCCGATTCGCACCTGTTAGCTTTGTAAAAACGTTTGAAAATTCGGGATTAAAAATCAAAATCAAAATTCATTTATTCAAACTAGGCTGAGAATACTTTTCGAACGTCAAAATTACATAAGACAGTCCCCAAAAAACGCCCACCCTTTACCACTTCCTAGTGCTTTAGTTGGGAAGAAAAAGTGGCGCAATAAACTCCCCAGCAGCACAGTTGTCTGTTCAGTCAACCAGGTAATCTATCAACTATTTATGCTCTACATATGGGGTCATTGTACTCATCATTATGAACAACTTTCACTATAAGTACAATCCTGAAAACGCGAAAAAAACCAGCTGTTCCGTACATTTTCACTAGCTATGCGAACATACCTAAATGTAGGGAACAGCTGATTTTTTTTCGCGATTTCTGGATTTTTCCCATAATTAAAGGTATTCGTAATAAGTACATAAAAATGAGCCCTTAGGAAGATGCCCATGAATTCAATTTCACCCTGTATAATATGTAAAGATAACAGGGATCAAGAAGAAAACTCATCATCACCTGCCTAGCCTTTTTCCACCTATGTTGGGGTTGGCTTCCAGTCTAACCGGATTATCGGATGCATCTGAATACCAGTATTTTACATGGAGGGACTGCCTATCTGACCTCCACAACTCAGTAACTGGGTAACACGATACCCCTTCGTAAGGATGTCAGACTTAAAGGGCCTTACCACAAAAACTTAGAAACTTGTTAAACGCGTGTCTAATGTCAGTTTTATGTCAAACTCCATACAGAAATGTCATGTTTAAAAGGTGTTTAGTCTAAAAAACTGATAAACACGGTTTTGTGGTAATAAGGTCAGGCTTCTGACGACCCGTAACGACTTTCAAAGATCCAGGAATGACAGCCAACGACTTAACGTGCGAGCAATAAGAAAACTGCTAATATGTAGTAATTTTGTACGAAGTTCATTTTTACTTTGTTTTCATATTAAATACAACTTGAAAGTAGTTACATACAGTATGTTAACTTACAAAGGGCGTTCCCGTTAACCTGCAATAGTATAGCGTGTATACATGCTAAAAACAATATTACCACAAAAAAAAAAAGTTTTTTTTTTTTGTGTCGTGAAATGTTGACAAAACGATTAAATTTAAACGTAAAAGAAACACTCTGTACACGCACACTTGTATTTCAACGTAGAAAAACAAGTGTGACAAGTGGGCGTGTACAGACAGTTTATTTTCCGTACCAATTTAATATTTTTTGTGAATATTTTACTATACAAAAACAAAAAAAATACATTTTTTTTTAATGGTAATATTTTTTTTAGCAGGTATAGACGCTATACTATTGCAGGTTGACGGGAACGCCCTTTGTTAGTTAACATACTGTATAGAACGTAACATGTTACGTTTCGTATATTCCCGATGGAAATAAAAGAGTGCCAGCTCGCGTGCATATAAGTAATTATAATGCAACACTCGACCACTTCAAAGTTATTTAGGTTAATTTCCAGCCTTTTGAACTTAACGCTTTTCTGCTACGTCAAGGAGTCTTTATTGAATTTTCTCGAGAATACGTTACCTGCATGGAAGTGTCAGCTAAATGCTTAAGTGTAGTGTGTCGGTATAAGAAGGGTTAGGTGGTTGCCCTGAATATGTTTTTTTAAGTTCGTGAGTGTTCGTGGGCTGTGGAGGTTTATAAAATGTTATAATGTGTTTATCTTCTTATGTGTTTCATGAGATACTTGCTCTATTTCAAGACGTCTGAAGGTTGATTTTAATGTAATCTTTAATGTTATCTTCATCTTTATTGTAATGTAATGTAATCTTTAATGTAATCTTCACTAAGCGATCAGAGGCCTTAGTGCGAGTTTCTTTTAACTATCTTCACTTTACGCATCGACCGCGTTCGGCGCTCCGATTGGCCCTTCACCAGTGAAGGCCAGTGAAGGTCCAATCGGAGTGCCGAACGTGGTCGATGCCTAAAGTGAAGATAGTTAAAAGAAACTCGCACTAAGGCCTCTTGATTAGTATTAATATAAACGTGAAAATGCATTGAAGAGTGTATTTTTAAATTATTTGAATACTCATTCAAATATTTTCTATGTATTATATAGGTGTAGATAGTGCGCAGACTACGCTAACTATAGAAATACGTTTAAAGGACTTCCAATTCCAGTCTTACCTAGAAAACTAGTTACGCGACTTTAATTCACTGCTCTCATTTCCACCAAAATTACTCACCAGAGTACAATCTAATGTTTCTTTTCTCTGTTTCAGGTACATACAGTTTCTAACTTCACATGTGGATCTCTCGAGAGACAAAGGAGAACCGAGTCTCGCTTTTGTGAAAATTCTTCCGCGCCCCGCTTTCTCACATACTACTGTGTGAGTCTGGAGTTTTAGGCAAACTTTCAACGTGCCCTGTAATCTTACTTTTACTTATTCTGCCTTTGAGGTAAGCAATGTAGCTATTGATGTGGAGAATTGGTTTCATATTGAATATGAAAATGAGTATGTTTTAAATTAACGGTGCATTTCTTCCACAGAAAAAGTAGATAACTCTTTGTTACGAATGTTCTCGTATAGGGTAGCATGTCAATGATGCCTGTACTTATACCAAAATAAATAAATAAATATTGAGACTGAAAAACAAAACGATTTAAGAATAAATGATTGACCTATTAATTTCACAGTACCGTATATACATAAGTTAGGTATATAAATCCTTATCCTACTTCCTACTAATATTATAAACGCGAAAGTTTGTGAGGATGGATGGATGGATGGGTGGATGTTTGTTACTCTTTCACGCAAAAATTAGATAACGGATTTGGATTAAATTTCGCACACAGATAGTTTATAACCTGGATTAACACATAGGATACTTTTTATCCTGATATTCCCACGGGATTGAGACTTATGCGGGTGAAACCGCGGGGCGCTGCAAGTTACTAATAATTCTTTTCTTCGCGAGCAACAAGAATTTCTAAATGATGAACCCACCTTATAAGCAGCTTTTAGTGACCTATTTAACTGAATTGGCTCATCAGCATGAATAAGCAATTTATCATATTGGGACTAATTTTGTCCCCTAGTAGGTAAGTATCGTGAATCGAAACTAGTTCAATTAAAGCCATTGTTACAGAACTCTCTGGCCTTATTACGTTAGGATTATGTTACGGTTTAAAAAAGACATGTGGGAATTACCTTTTCGTTATATTGTGTTAATGTAATTTTGTTTTCGTAATCCTACTTATGTTTATACTATAAACAGACTGAGTACTACCAGCTACTAACGGCGAATTTAACCAATGAAGCTGAACGCGATCAGCACATCTAAACTGAGTTTATGAGCTGTCAGTGTCATCATTGTTCGGGAATATTGACATTGACAGCTACTGAACGCGTTTAAAGGTACAATTCCGAAGACGACCGCAGGCGGCAACAGCAGGTGACGTGTCGCCGCGACACGACTGGTTTCTATGTATTTCTATGAAACCGACATGTCGCTAGCTACGGAAGGTACCGTATGTCATAGAATTACATAGAAGCCAAACGTGTCGCGGCGACACGTCGCCTACTGCAGCCGCCTACGAAATGGTACGTTTAAATATACTGATCGCGTTCAGTATCATTGGTGAAATTCACCCTTAGGCGTCTAACAAACCTTCTAATCATCCTTGCATTTGCTGTACACGTTAAAAGACATATTTTAAATGCTAACCGTAAGTACATTAAAGCTATCGAAGTTAATTATGTCAACTAAGAATACATCATAAGTCCCCACAATAAATCGAAAGGCATCTCATACGAACACGCGTTGCGTTACACAGCACGCCGTTTAAGATAAGGCTATAAAGTTTATTGGCTTTATTACGCCTAAGGTTTCGCGGAAAACCCGGGCTAACCCCTTATAAAGCAACCCTCATCAAAACGACACATGTCCCGCTACACGTGCCAAAGAAATTTGTATCATATTTGTATGAAGTTAAAACTCCAATTTGTGTGATAGATGTTAACCCTGCAGCTTTGTGACGACATCTTTGATGTGCACCCTCTCGCCTCGAGCATTCAAAGCATAGATAAAGTGCATTTCGATATTAGAAGTTTCAAACATAGTTTTAAAGTGAAATTTACGGTATGAAATTGTTTTCTTCGTTCAAAGAAAGACGTGTCGTAACGCGAGGAATGGGTGCAGCAGGGTTTATAATAATGCTACTGGTTTTATTCGATATTACAATGGAATTTCTTTGTAGTTTTTGGTTATGAATGGCTTTTGATTTGAATGCAGTATTTAGTTGATTTGTAATTGAGGGGAAAAACAGTACTCATTTGTTTTATTAAGCTTAAGGATTCTTCACATAATTCGAAATAGTTTTTTTCTAACAGGGTAAAGCTGCTTGTCCACTGGAGCGGAGACTAGAGAGAGAAGCGGAGCTGTGCCAATACTAACCAATAGAATCTAAACTCTGGAGCAGAGCGGAGATTTAGTGCGATTCAATTGGTTAATATAAGCACAGCTCCGCTCCGCTCCTCTCCGCTTCAGTGGACAGTCAGACTAATCTTTTAAGACCATTTGCGACCACTTCTCGAGGCCGTAGAATAAGTTTCTATAACAATGTACAACATACCTTACATAACATCAATGATTAATATTCAAATACATATTAAACCTCAATATTAACAAACCGATACATTCCAACAATCACAATTTACATTACAGAATTAGTTTAACTTTACACAATGCCATATAAACTTTCCAAGATGGAGGCCAAATTATACAGCACTTGGAGAACTGATTCGAACAATAGGATACACACTTAGAAATTACTATAGGAATGTTTTAACAAGAAAATTGACCTGCAAACTATGTTGAGGGCCCTGTAAGGGTTTGGACACAAACTACGCAACTAGTTTACCATATTGTGATTACCCCTGGGACTAAGTTTGGCCGTACGAATGTTAGAATGGATTCCAGTATAACATCGGAAAGTTATTGATTTGTTGGCGTCGAGATTATGACTTATTGCTCTATTTTCCCGTATGAATACCTACTGGTTTCATTGAGAATTAAAAGAAAGCAACGAAGGGTTGTATAGCTTGAACACTCGATCAAATAAACAATCGATATTTTGAACACTGGACGTATTGAATGTTCGATTTATTAACCATTCGATGTTATGAACGTTCGAGTATTTAGACGTTCGATTTATAGTGGTCGATCAATTGATGTTCGATTATTTGGCATTCGATTTGGCATAGTACACCCTGAATTTACGCACCCCACTACCGCATTACCGCAGGTGTGCGTAAAATGCGGTAGTGGGTCGCGTCATTCCAGAGTGGACAAGCTATAAGCCTATCCAGTACCGGCGCGTTTATCGCACGATAATAACGTAAGCGTTATTAGATAACTGAAAAAAAAACAAAGGAAAAAAATACATACGGCTGCCAAAAACTTGTCCTCAATGAGACAGGAAAGAAAAAGATCTATTAAGTGCTAACTTCTCTTTCTTATTTAGCCTATAAGTAATCACAAGTTTCTTACTGGATAAAGTTACGTTGATCCTTCTATTTTTTATCTGTTTTGGTAGTTTTCGTTTGTTTATCTAATTTTGGCAGACCGTGATTTTATGTAATTTTATAGGTTGGAAGCTACCTGTGTATTTACAAATTTTCGCACATACATAACTTAGAATCTGGTACGGAGTCTGGATTTGTGCCCAGTTACTCGCCCCCTATTACATGGCACTTGAACATAACTGGCGAAATGTAGCTGTACTATAGGTTCACCTGTCTTACCCCCTCAGGGATTACAGGCGTGATGTTAAAGTTATAAACTTATAACATCGTGAAAAAACCCAAAGCATCACCTGAGTACTTACCCGGGTCTAACAGTCAATTCAAAGAAATGGACTCCATAATAGTCGTAATGGCGCATATGTAATGACACAGTGGCAATTATTACATTTGAATTCGTAAGTAACAAGAGTTCATCGAATTTTAGCTCGTGTATATTGCAATTCAGGCCAATATACCTATCTAAAATTGCTATACGTAACTTTATTACCAATTTTTTTATGGTTTTCTTAACCAATTTTATGGTTAAACTAATCATTTTTGGAATTGAGAGCGAAGTTGAAAAAGATGTTGTTACCCCTCTAGAAGTGTAATGCCCAATAGTACTCACGAAGTGAAATTGAATCATAAGTTTTTTGATAATAATTCTCAGTAATACCCTCTGAGTATCATTATATAACCAATCAATCTGAAGACGTATTTTTTCTTTCATCGACACATTACTTACTAACACTTGGACCTAATATTAATTAATATCGTCTAGAAATACTTAATAGGTTGACGGTGCTCTAGCTTTGCCAAATCGCAGGCGCATCCGTCTTTTGAATTTAAATAAAATCGTCGGCAACCGTTGAGAGCAACACCATGTGTGTATTTATCAAGAAGTTCCATCTGATCCTATCACAGTCGTTTCTACGTAAGCAATGCACAATACCTACTCTCATTCCATTGTACTTATTAAATGTACCGAGCATCGAGAACTCGATTCCTTACGGGAATCGGATTATCCGATTATTTGTAAACGCGCGGATTTGAGAATGAATCCGATCCGTTGAGCTCAGTCGTTACCTTCCAACATATTTCATATTTACATAATAAAGGATTTGATAAATAAATATTTAGAATAAGGAGGCATGTTTTGTCTCTCATGATGTTCAGTTATTTCTTGTTCGATCGATGTTCTATTGTTAGTTATTTGGACAATATGATTGCGAAACAAAGGGCAAGATATTTTTATGAATATCTAAGAATGATTTTGCTTAGGGTGGCCGATGGGGCTGAAAGATTTTGGAGTGGCGACCGCGTAGTGCTGTAAGGCCTCCCACAAGATGGGCCGATGACCTTCTTAACGCCGTAGGAATCCGCTAGATGCGAGAAGCTCAGAACCGGTCGAAGTGGTGATGCTTAGGGTCTACTGCTGCACGTAATGCCTATATGTCCAGCAGTAGACGTCTTTCGGCTAAAACGATGATGATGAATTTTCCTTTTTACAAGAGTCGTCTGTCTTGTAACAACTGAAAAGTTCCAGAGGAGTCCTAGAAATGTTGTTGACCAATAAGACATTAGACTTAGTTAATAACGAAAGCCATACGAACTACTCAAGAAACGATTTTCAGGTCACTAAGCAAATCATGCACATAAATATTTATCGAACAACGCGGAAAAACAAATAATATCTCTCGTCTGTTGTCGTAAAAATTTAATAATACCAACTTTAGTAACGCTTTGGGAACTGAAATCGTATTCACCCAGCTATCGTGAAAAACCTTCCCTTTACAAAGTATACATAAATATACGTGAATACATAAGTATATAAAAACAATTTTTATTTTCGAGCTATTCCCGTTGAAACTCTAACTCGCTTAATGTAGAGAGTTGTAACGAGTTGTGGGTTTACTCGCTTGAAATCGAAATTGGTTCCGTATTCGATTGAATCAATTTGCGAACAGCTCTTATCGTGCTTTATTTTCATGACTTTTTATTATATTACTGTATTTTTTATGTTGATTTGATTTTAAAGAAGAATTTTCTGTTAAAATGGATGTGGGAGATAAAAATGTATTAGACATCAAACTTTTTTATGCACTACATCAATTTTATCAGACAGTTTTCACGGTTTGCTTGCAAGTAGAGTTGAAGTAATAAATCATTGATAGTAGTAAGAGTTGAAACTTCATTCATTGTAAATCTGCCTTGAGGCTTGTTTTACTTAATAAATAAGCCTAATATTTATATCATTTACGAGATTCATATCTGCGCCCCCACCCTAACCACGCCACCCTGCTTATCTTTTAATTTACCCAAGCTTTTAGTAAGAAATCACACATAAACACACAACTATCTGTTTTATGCAAACGTATAAACAGATTACACAGTTTTCTTCTGATGGGCTTACTTTAATGGATTCGCCCGTTTGCCGAACAACTTTCGTACTTCGTAGGAATCACTTAATCTGCCACTCTAGGATATATTTTTATGTGATTTATGAACGAGTGACGCCAACGTGGCTAGACGAAAACATTTATTTTGGATTTTCTCAAGTATTTTATGGGAAGTGGGGCTGGCAGTTGTACGTTATCGTCCGTAACACGAGTTTTCCTCAGTCGTGATCTCCTATCTCCATATTTACATGTACTGATGGTGGTGCTTGTGTGTAATATTGTTACCCGGGTTTGTTGTGTACCTTTGTTTTGTTGATCTTCCGTTCGTCGGGATTGTTATAGAGGTCAATGAACCTCTCGGGGGCTTATGTTCGAGAAAAACATATTATGTTCTGTTACAAATCAGACCTGGGTTAGTACACCAAAGTTTTACATTTGAAATGTCGACTGAGTGCAGTGTCGAGAAACATTTAAAAACACATAAATATTTAAACACATAAACGTGTTGTCTTTCACACAACATTAAACAAACAATTTAAAATTATGTGATGTGACTAAGCAAATAAATTACTTGTACATAATTCTTCTCCTATAAATACAAACTCATTTAAGGCCAGGACAGACAGGTTTGGTACAGCTGAACGAGCTGAATCCTATTCTAATGCAGCTGTCGTGTGATTCTGCCGTATTGGCTTAACGCTTCTTCGACTTGACAGGATAGAAATTAGGGAGCTGAGCAGTTTGGGACAGCTGAATTGCATTAACGTCCCAAATTGTATTTTGTTATATAATTGTGTATTCGCGGTTTAATATTCAATGGTGTCTCGGGTTGGTTTTGATTATATTCTGTTTATTTCACATATATTTTGTGTTTCGACCATGGTTTTGATGAAGATTTCTTTACAAGAAAGTTGATACATTTTGGTATTTTCTACAACTTCTGGAGCTTTCCCAATTTTTGAAATGTGCCCATTTTGACCGGGCAAAACAGATATTTATGCACAGTGCTAACTACAGTTGTCTTTAACCGACCTATGAGTACCTAGGTGTCGATAGTGATCTAATCTTTGCCTACACGACAGCATACCTAAATATTTTGCCGTGTTGGTAAATAGAATCCGCTGTTTGGTTCAAAATCTATATACCTACATACCTACCTATATATTCTGACGGCTAGCGATAGATACAAGACACGCTGAACTCTTGTTAACTTAACACACTTCTAGTACAAGCATGTTTATGTTAGCTGTCGGAGTTAACAGGAACAATATTGATGTAATGCACTCGTGCTTACATGTGCATACATGGACCTATACCTGTTTTAAGAACGTTCGTTATGTATTTGTAGAGTTTTACTTTTTTCGTAACAATAGAGGTCCTGTCTTAGGTGGACAGAGTAATTCTTTTTCGTACAGTTTAAAAACATAATTATTTATAGACAATTGTTTCAAAATCGCTCATTTCTTTGAAGGTACGTCTAGACAGCGTGAAGCGTGAATTTTTTTTTTTATATTATTACTTCAGATGTCTCAGTCTGAGGGAGCCATCACATGCGTGGCTTACCATTTGAAGCCAATGCCTGTCAAAATATTGATCTCATATGTATTAAATTATAATTGGGTTATGTAGAAGATTCCCATTCCAAATTACTTTTTTGGATCAACACAGACGATTCAAGACAATTCTTCCAAATAAATGAGTGTAACAAGAAAACTATTAGTGAAGGTAATACAGCAATAACTCCAGATAGAAACGCGTCCATCTAAGCAGGCATGGCTAATTTGGCCTAATGCCTACCCTCGTCTGCATTAACCATTAAACATTAACTTGTGACATGCTTAATTCGCTAAGTGCCGTGGTCAGTCCTTTGGCTGTGGTCACACTGGGAGCGGGAAATAATTACTTTTGAATGTGTTGTAAATTACGCTGTTTTAGGGGCTTTTTATAGGTGGTGTAAACCTGAAACAAAGTACTTTTAATTTTATGTTTTAAAGTAGATAGTTAATTATGTATAGAAGTTTCAAGGAATTGGTGCTGTAACTTTCCTGTGTTATTATGGGATTTAAAGAAACCGAATATGTTCTAACACGTTATTTTATTTATAAGTAAACTTTCCTTTGAATACTTGTCAAAAGAGTTTAGTGCTTTGCCTTTAAATCTTTAACAAAATCTACACATAAAAAAACGAATTGCAAAGGCGCATAATAATATTTTTTTTGTCCATAATACGCACTTTTTTGACAAAAGACGAGGACATTACTACTCTACCCACGTTAGCCTTTTTCTTTTGAAGTCAAACCAAACACCCTTTTAGTTTTTCAACTACATATTGTGTCCCATATACATAGTACCAATGTTAACCTCAAGAAAGTTCCAACATTAATTTAAACACACTCAATTAGTTCTCCCCGCTTCCAACGCAACCTCGCCCTCTACCGGATCGTAGAAATGACCAAAATGTATTACCCTATTAACTGGACCACCTTTGTTTAACTAAATCTGGGGCTTGAGTCGAGTTTAAATTATTTATTCAGCCATGAAGGTCAGTAACAAATGTCTTTGGAAGTCTGGGACACGCTCCGTGAGCCTTTGTGGTTACCAGTGACAATGTCGGAATTTTAAATGTGATGAGAGGCCAATGGGTCTTCTAATTGAATTAAGTGATTTGTGTGGGAGCTGTTTATTGATTTGTATTGATGGAATTTATGGAAGGATAGTTTATTTATGAAATACTGATATTTACCTATGTTCTATGTTAGAGAGTTTGATTTGTCCACTTAGTCCTTCAGGTGTACGGTGGTTCATTGTGCGTGGGCCCAGTAGATAGTTTACCGATTAAAGTATTTTCCTTACTAAAAGTACTGCAATTCATATTGAAGAATGTAAATAATTGAGTATGAAGTATATTTCAGATGTGGTTATAATTCTTTATTGAATACGTTGTAACATTTAGCATCCGGTTTACGTCAACGTCCTTTGAGAGTTGTCAATTTCGCTGAGGGATTAATCTCAGGAAGAGCGACTGCAGTTTCCGCTTATGCACTTTGTGATTAGTAATTATTCAGTTATCCCGTTTATTTTAGTAATGCACCAAGATGTGGTGGTGAAACGGTGTTTTACAAAACATGGAATGAGATGAGAAGAGAGAGAGAGAGAGAGAGATGAGATGAGAAGAGAGAGAGAGAGAGAGAGATGAGATGAGATGAGATGGGGAGATTTAAATAGGGATAATTATCGCCTCTTTTTCGCCTTAATATCATATTAGATTAGCATATTCAATTGGTGATTGCAAAAGTAAGGTCGTGTAAAGTAGGTACTAACGTTACATTCTTTTAACCACATAATATCATTCCTAGTCTAAGTACCAGTCATTAAAGGGTAGCCTCCACTTATGGGTTACATGATAGCTTTTGTTCGGAAGCATGCACGACACTATTTTTGGCAGGAGTACCTTTAAGGGCCGTCGATAACTCTCAGGGATTCTCTGTGAGGGGAAAGCCGTGCGACAGTATACGTATAAGAACGTAAGTGAATGAAGGGAGATAATTGCTGATAGATGCTGTTAAAGGGAAAGGATTTCTCGTTTTAATGCGAAGAATGAACGAGCTATTTTATAAGCACAATTTTTAAAACTTTAAATGAGGCCGTCAATGTCGACTCGGACTTATAAAAAAAATTGAAAAAAAGCTGTAATTGCTAAAATATTTTAAAATAACAATTGTTTACTGTAAACAATTTTTATATTACTATTTATATTAGTAATGCTTACCTAGGTATCCAGTAAAGTCTGGCATAGTCTGTATTGTGTTCTAGTTTATGATACTTTTAATTAATTACTCCGTCTGAAAACGTCATTAACAATTTTTGTATTAAAAGTTTGCGTGCCCTAATTGAAAAAGTTTTCAAGGTCAAAAAACAATATTGATGAACGTTGTTAAAAAGTTGCATCAATAAAGTAATTTGTAAAAAAAATCACGGTGTTGTGTTAGGTACAAGCATATTCGTTCGTTATTAATCCAGAGGTAGTTTTAGGTTAATTAACCAGCTAACAGCTTACGGATACAATTTACAACAGGAGGTTGTCAGTATCGATTTAAAAAAAAAAGGTACGGGCATTTTTTTTAAATCGAGCGACAATTTTTTTTTTTTATTAGATTTTCAAACTGCTAATAAATACCTTTTACTGCTACAGGCTTGCCAATGTGTGTGATAAATACATACCTACACATGTTAAAGGTTAACACACAAACATCCATCCTATACTTTCTTGTCTATTATTCACGGCAGCTACAGAAGAGGCGGGAACTAACAAACTAGATAAGTTTTAAAAGGACTAAGTTAGATGAATCTTGACTGCATAATGACGAAGATTAAAAGTTGTTGATTGTGAAAATTCAAAGAGTTTCGGCTCGGACCATGGTAGCTATTAATATAATCTCTTCTGCGAAGTTAAGGTACACTTCATAAATACGGATTACGTTGATGTAAGCCCTTTTAAGTGTTCGATAAGCTAAGCTTGTATTACGGAACGATTGTTATTAAAATTTGGACACGATTTCGGAAGTGGGACTAATAGTGCTGTCGACAGTTTAAATAATTTGCGCGTGAGCTGATCTTGAGCTGTAATAGATCTCATCATTTCCAGTCCAGTGTTAGGCAGTGTGCACACCGGAGACAAAACAATTGAATCTGTTGTAGACAAACAGTTTATCATTTTGTGGCTACTGTGCAACATTTTTGTTTTCATTAAGAAAAATTTTGTCTCAAGTCAGTTTTGACTCAGGTCTGCTTATGGCTGGGAAACAGAAAAAACTTTTCTAAAAATGGAAAACCGTCATGTGTTTTTTTGTCGTAGAATGAGTTACTATTTTTTACCAACAAAAATTGACCCACTTGCAAATAACAGCCAGCAAATTGGGTCAGGAATACTTTTAGTGTCGGGAGTGTCACACACTCACACACAACCACGCAGTCGAACCAAGGGGCGTAATTAACACGGGCTGCCCTCTATCAATAACAGATTAGCATGTAAAAGCGAATGGCCTAATGGTTGGTGTGTGCCAGTAATTGGCCCATAAATTCTGTCTGAACAAGGCTTTATATTGTTGTCTTTGTACATTTTTTAACAATAGATGGTGTGATGTGTAAGTTTTGGTGATTTACATTGATTGGTGTGATTTATGTAGTCTGGAAGTGTTAGTAATTTAATCAGATTACCATTTAAAAGTTGTTATAGCTGATTATGTATTACAAAAAAATGAGTTGGTTTTGTTTAAAATGCCTATAAATACTATTTACATGTTTAATGATAGAATTAATCATAAAAAATCGTAGGGACACATGCAGGCATGCCTGAGAGATATTGCTCGACGGCATGTGAAGCTAAGTCAGAGGCCCATGGGCGGCATAAAAACTCTGACACCTGAGGCCCAGACAAAGTGACATTCTACTCGTAGAAAAGGCAAAAATGTATAGGACTGTCATAAGCATATAATATAAGCTAGCTTATGTCATGCCCTGTTGAAAGTCGTTGTAGAAACACGAAACGCTTTTCGAAGCGATTGTCACTTGGCTAGGCTTTCTGGTTAGTCACTGACCACGCGAAAAAGAAAGTACAATAATTTACTTGATTGATGAGTGTGCAGCAGTGGTGGCCCAGTGGTAACGACCGCGACTTACGAGTTGTAGGTCGTAGGTTCGAACCCCGACAGGCGCTTTACTTTGTGTAAATAATTTCATCACCACTGCTCTCAAAAACGGTGAAAGAAAACATCGTGAGGAAACCGGCATATCCTAGAACCAAAAATTCGAAGACATGTGACATCTACCAACCCGCACTGGGCCCGCGTGGTGGATTACGGCCTACTCCCTCTGATTGAGAGGAGGCCTGTGTCCCAGCAGTGGGAACATTATAGGCTGATTATGTTATTATGTTATGATGAGTACCTACAGGAATTATGCTGATTGCAATTTAAATCAACCACCCAACTGTCTCAACTTCAAGAATTTAATGTTAAACAAATTCCAGATACTTCACTGTTTGTCAGTCGTTATTGTGGACATACCTAAGTTAGTATCTATTAATCAACTTTAATTTCCTCGGCATGCAATTTATATCCGGCATTTTAGTACCACAAACCTACATAGTTCAAATTAAAATTAAACTATGTAACATGATTTGAACTGAGCAATAGTTTATCGACTAACATATTTGCAAGATATAAATAATTTAAACTCGCTTACCTAGAACTTAATAACTTATTGATACAAAATTCTTGATTACTCCAACCAGTATGTACCAAATAGAAATAATCTTAAAACTTAAAAAAAAAAATGCCTGGTACTTTAGGCAAGTGATAGGTCATTGGTCCAAACTCCACCTGATGTAATTTAACGGTGAACCCTGCACTTAGCTGAAGAGACTGTCCTCTTCAGCTAAGTTCAGGGTTCACCGTTAAATTTGTCTACTGTCTGCTGGTATTCCTGTGAATACCAGTAGACAAAGTGCAATCTTTTGATAGAATTTTCAATGACAAAAATTACATTAGTAACTGTATTGTGCATGCTGTGGTCTTCTATAAGTAAACCATACCCACTTAATACGTACTATTGTTGCCTGTTATCTTTTATACCATGTGTAAGGATATCTTTTGTAGAGATTATAAATAAATAAATAAGTACAGTCAACCGCACATCAGTGGTAATTGACAGGGCTTTTATATTGTAGCTGTAAGACCGACATTGCTAGTGCAAATGTTACCGGATGACTGTACTATTCCACGTTTGCGTACAAATGATTTAGATTACAATTCCGCCAGACTCTAAAACAGCTAAATCATGCAACTATAACGTTCATACTCCATTAGTACCTCTGCATGCACCAAGTATATTAGTCAGGTGTTCTCAAAGGAGTTCTCGAGTCGACTGCAACTTCATTGGGCACAGTCAATGGACCAAATTGCGGGGTAATACAGGCAGGGCACGTCCAAGACAGCCACTGATTAGACTGGCTTACTTGTTGATACATTCTAAGTTGGTATTGATTTAGATTTAGTCATATGAGGAGTTGTGCTTGGTTTAATTAGTTATTTCACAGAGTTTAGATTTTTTAACGTAGTTATTCTAATGGTTACTTTGGTATCCTACCTTCCTAACTAATATTATAAATGCGAAAGTGAGTTTGCTTGTTACGCTTTCACGCTAAAACGGATTTGGATGAAATTTGGCACAGGAGACCGTAATTGGGAGAAGGACATAGGCTACTTTTCATCCTGGATTGCAGACGATCGCCGGCAACAGCTAGCTCTTAATAAACTTTACGTTAGATACGAGTACGGAGAGCACGTTAAGCTGTTGGTCCCGGCTGTCATTCGTAGATCTTTGACAGTCGTTACGGGTCGTCAGAAGCCCGAAAGTCTGACAACCAGTCTTACCAAGGGGTATCGTAATACCCAGTTACTGGGTTATGGAGGTCAAATAGGCAGTCGCTCCATGTAAAATACTGGTATTCAGCTGCATCCGGTTAGACTGGAAGCCGACCCCAATATAGTTGGGAAAAGGCTAGGCAGATGATGACAAGTGCTAAAAGTATTTTCCCTGTATCGGGGAGACATATTTTGTTGTTGTTGGTGTATTGGCGTGTGATAGCTGACAGCAAATGATTTAATTGATTTTTTTGTGTTTCCATAATGTTAATTACTTACTATTGTATAAAATCAAGATTTTCTAACTGAACAGACAGCTGTGCTGCTGAGGAGTTTGTTGCGCAAACGCCACTTCTTCCCAGCTAAAAACCACTAGGAAGTGGTGAAGAACGGCCGTTTTGGGGGACTGTCTCATGTAATTTTAACGTTCAAAAAGTGCTGATTCTAAAAAGTTTGAATAAATTACTTTTGATTCTGATGTTGGTTTCATTCAAAAGATAAACGTGTAACCTAATGACACTTTGTTAGTCAATAAAGAACTACTAAGAAACTTCACGGTCACTGCGTGGTATTGGTATCCGCTTGGTATCGATTCCGTCTCGTAACAAGGTACCTAGTAGATAGACCAAAATTTATTTGGTTACCCAGTGAACCGGGTTTAACCTCGTATCCTTTGTAAACATTATTTACTCAATATCCGAGCTTTAATGTTTTATAAGTTAGTTACAAAATTCGACTATAAAATATAATCCTTGAATATTTTATTCTGTTTGTAGGGTTTAGTTGTTTGGCTTAATGTCGAAGTTATCGACCTATTCAGAAATAATGACGTGGTAGTTTATAACCTGCTTCTTAAATTCCGGAATTTAAAACTTAGACCGGATCTTAATCATCTGATTATTTTTCAATTTTACATGTTTTTTTGTCATGTTTATGTCAGACTCCATTAACCCCAAACAAATTGGTATAAGGACAAGAGAATCGTGATGATGATGATGAATATCACCTGTTACGCTCACGCTAAAACAGCTGAACGGATTTCGGCACATGGGTAGACCATGACCTGGCGAAAGACATATAGGCTACTTTTCGTCCTGGATCGCAGACGAAGTCACGGGAAACTGCTAGTTCTTAATAGATGTTTCTTTGTTATTGGATGACCGATGATGCTGAAAAGTTCTGTAGTGGCATCCGCTTATGCTGGATACAGGAAATGTAGGGCGTTTGAAACGATACTTGAGCCTATGTCCAGCCATCATCCTTAAGAAACTATTCATTTTTACGTTACCACATCATCATCTGCCTAGCCTTTTCCCAATCAATTTGGGGTCGGCTTCCAGTCTAACCGGATGCAGCTGAATACCAGTATTTTACATGGAGTGACTTCCTATCTGACCTCCACAACCCAGTAACTGGGTAATACGATACTCCTTGGCAAGACTGGTTGTCAGATTTTCGGGCTTCTGACGACCCGTAACGACTGTCAAAGATCCACAAATGACAGCCGAGACCAACGGCTTAACGTGGTTTCCGAGACACGGAGGAGTCTCGATATGTAAAAATGGTCACCCATCCACGGACCAGCCCCGGCAAGCGTAGCTTAACGTGATGGATCGACCCGTGCGGCTGTTATTACTTAGCCACGAGCTCCTTACGTTACCACATCAAACTATGTTAATTGTGAATGATGTATCAAGTGAAATAACTTTCCGTGTAGTGAATTGGCTGTAAGATTCTCATAAAGTCAGTACCTAAGATTTCAAGATAAATCGTTCCAAAAAAGGATAACATAAAAAGCGTCTAAACGCCTCCTTACACGGCGATAACACAGCAAATAACTTAACCAAGGACATAAATAAAGAGAGGAAAAGAAATTATGAACCCGACAAAATTCGAAGAAAATAAAAACAAATAAGGGGTTCCTTAGTCGACCATTTAATTTCATGAAAGCAGACGCGTATTCTAATAAGCTGGGAAACATTACTTGGTTTTATTGCGCATTTTCACTTAACTTCGAGTCGGCATTTCTCTTCGGTAGTCATTTCGAACCATAGTCTGGGCAGTGTGAATTATTTAGAATACGCTTTCCAAAGATCCGGCATTAAAGATTCAGAGGCGCAGACCTTACGCTTTTGACTGTACGTTTCACGAAACTAACGCGGTGCGGGCACAACTACACTTCATCGAGTTCTCAGGAACCAATCGATAAGGTCTGTTGTTTGATTGAATTTAAATAAATAAACTTGTTCTATTGCTTTGTGTCGTGCTAGCTATATTATTGTATATATATCTACGTTATTTGTTCATAATAAGACAGAGAACCAGTTTTGCGTGATTTACATAATTTCCAGGGTTTTACTTAATTTTTTTCTGCTGTTTTATCCTACAATTTTCTCTGATCGACTTTATATCTACTGGGGTAACACGAACACTGTTACTTAATCAAGGTCACCAAAAAGTCAAGAACTCCCTTAACAACATATTCTATGTACAAGTTGTACAATAGATTACAACACCTAAACACACAGAGATAACTTAATACATGAACTGAAACTGTTCGAAATTCAATTCAAATGTTGCCTTTATATATAATGCCTACAACCAATTTGTAGTACCTATGCCAGACTATTGTCCCAGTCTATCCCAATATGTTGAAGCCTTATTAAACTTTATATCAAGGATTAACTTCGGCCATTATCCCCCAGATAATTTTAAGGGACTGCGAACCTTTATAATCAAATTAACTTTATTGGACGGTAGCTCGCGTTAAATAAAAGTGGATTACTAATTAATTGTCGTATAATAAATATTAATCGTGTGAGACAATTTTCGAGGAATAAAAATTTAGGTAATTTACTTTGAGGAGCTGTTTGTTACCTTTGTTTGAAAGTTACATTGTGAATGTCACGACTTACGGTATTTTTTACCCGACTACGGCGAAGCAAAAAGGAGGTTTATGATTTCATATCATGTACAGTCGAAAAAATTGAATTCTGACCCATCATAAGCTTATTTTCTTACAGACATTCAAATACAATTAGGTCGACATTCGCGTAAACATACATTTCCTTGGTAACGAATTTGTCATCTGCCATCTTTGTTATTTTGACGGTTTCAAACGATTTATCGTCAAAGTGGGTCATGATTCACTTAGCCTGACTGTACCTACCTAGCTGTCATTATATTAAAGAAATAAATACAGAAATAGTACTTATTGGGACTCGCTCAGGAAGATCACAAACTAAACTAAACACAATCATAGAAACAAAAAAAAAGTATGTAAAAAAAGATAAAGGTGTACCCATAGTAGACCCAAATTTTGCCCGTTAAGTTTAAGTCCCATGTAATAGGGGGCGAGCCTATTGCCATCAACCGGGTACAAATCCAGACTCCAGGCTTTTACTGAAAAACTAAACTAAAACTGTTTAATCATTGCGAGTCTCCTGATAGGGGCATAAAATCATGTCTCGTTTTTCTACGAAAAGTGGACCCTCGCATAAAAAACGAAAGAGTGACAAAAAGGTATACCTAGCTCAAACTGTAGTATACTTAAGTATACTAGAAGAAAAATAAACGTTTAACCGTCCTCCAATTGGCAGTGTAAGGAGTCACCCTGTTTAACCTTTGTCACGGCAGCGTGACATTTCGATACAAAAGATACCGATACATTACCTAAACGATTACCGGGAACTTGTTTCTAGTATCGATTCTACTGTTGTTAAGGTAGCCATTTTGTTAAAATAAATTACTAATAGTCCTCCAGACCGTATTTTCGGCCACGGCGACCAATCTCAACGGAGACTAGCCATCGGCGCGGGAGATATTATAGTGCACAAGTGTTTGCGCAGACACAAGTGCACTCTCTCTTCCCTCACTCTCATAGTCCGATGGGACGGCAATCCGACACGACCGGAGAGAGATCAGGCGTAGGACCAACGGCTTAACGTGCTTTCCGAAGCACGGGGGTATCACACCGCCAACTTCCAAACTGCGGGCTGTTACTACGAAATTCCTAATGGAAAAATCCAATAACACTTTGCCCGACCCAGGAATCGAACCCAGGACCCCACGCTCTGCAGTCGCGCTTGCGACCACGAGACCAACGGGGCAGTAAAATAAATTACTACTAAGCATACAGCTAGATTCCTACCAACGTTTTTGTAACTAACTTATACGTTAAGATTAAGGGCGGATTCCATCAATTAAACTGAACGCGATCAGCACAATGACGCGTTCAAGAGCTGTCAGTGTCATCATTGATGTGGAATATTGACACTGACAGCTGAACGCAGTTTAGACGTGTCATGTCAAAAGCTATTTACTTATTGTTTAGCCATGAAACTAAAAAAAATAAAGTCTCGACATACAGTATTTCTAAACTAATTTGTAAACTGTTGCAGCTCCATCGTATTCTCATGTCATACTTTTACAACAAACTACGGAAATAAAATATTTTTTCAGTGGTAGTTTTTTGTTTTTAAACACGTAACTGGCACGGCCTGCCGGTTATGACATCGACTTGGCAGCACCACTATGTAATGTGTGGCATGAATTCTATGTGTTACGTCGTAAATGTTATAGAGGGCTTGTTTGGGCAAGAAGTTTACGTATATTTTGGCATTCAAAAGCAGTAAAAATAATGGATTTTGAGAGTCTGGATTCAACTGCTTTAAATGAATAATATCCAACTTAAACAACGGAACAGAATGGACCAAAATTCAGTGATCACTGGTTGTTCCTACGAAACAAAATACCCATATATAAAACCCAAGAACTTGATCAGCTGTGTCCGGATAACAAGCATTATCCACCAGATACATAAGAAATTGGAAAACAGTTATAAAGAAAAATAATCTGCCTAATGGATTAACCGAAATTTATCTGGAGGTGTTGCGGACATCTAGGTATCGACTGGTAGGCCTGTTGCTATAAATGTAGTAGATACCTAGATGTAAATCCACATGCGATGAAGTTACAGCATGACCAGTTTAAGTGTGCAGTTCACGGTGGCGCTGCTTGTCAAGGAAAAATGCAACAGCATGACAAGTTCGGTGCATTAAGTTTTAGTTCTGTGTTTTGCCGCCTGCACTGATAAGTTGGACACGCTATACAGTCCAGCCATCGAGAGAATGCGTTCTTGACACTTTCATACTAACGAATATGTGTTTTGCGAATTTGATCCTTATTAGTACTAGAATTTGTCCAACTGACCGGCGTCATTCTCTCGACGGCCGGACTGTAGCTGCGGATACGCCCCAATTTTCTTTCTCATATGAAGCTATTTCACATCTGTATTTGTCAACAATCTCCATCATGAGAAAAACAAAATTTCGATACGCAAAATAACTTCTTAAGGAATCCTTATTCTATTTGGCTTGAAATCGAAAGCGCAGGCGTAACCCGGACGCGAATCGAGATTATCCATTTCCTTTCGATAAGTGAGAAGTTTTCCTCTACAAGATTAAATATTGCAGCCCCTTTGGTACCCTGTGGCGTGAGTAATGCAGTGTCAGAATCTAGACGTGTATGGAAAAAGCCGAGAAAACTTACCCGTATCCGTTTTTAAGTAGAACTAGGAGAAACCAATTTGTAATGTAAGTTCTGATTTATGGATAGTACTGTTTGTTTGTTTAAATTGTGTTAGACTCGGTGGAAGATTGGTTTTGTGTTTTATTTGTTGGCTGTGTAGTCTTGGGTTTTATAATTATGGTATTTGGAGTGCGTAAATTATATTACAAACCAAATACCTAGAGTATTCTATGAATAATCTAGAATAATAAGAAAATCATTTATCTACTTAAAATATTAAAAAAAAAAAATTCTGAATATTAAAAAAAAACCTAAAAAAGTAAAGAAGAAGAATGAATGAAGTAATATCTACTTAGTTCATTTTATTCGAATAAGTTTTTGAGTGTTAAAAATCACCGTACATTTATGTAAATCTTTTACTTAAAGTTTGTACAACTACATTTATAATATGAAACTATTTTTTTTCTTAAACTGAAGCATATCCATGAAGGTTCGCATTCAATATATCTAACGCCCCTCGCAGATCAATTTTCACGGTGGAGCAGCGACTCCACAATGATCTCGCTCCATTACTCTCTCCAATGTGTCGACATCCTGCCGATTTGTACCACAATATTCAATTATTTTTACATTTCGTTTCGATTCGGTTAGCATTCTAAGTTTTGGCAGGCCGAGCAGAATATTGCATTAGTAGATACGAAGAAGAATAATGTCAGAATAAAATCTCAATAAAATAAATGTAACAAAATGCGCAGTATGTTTTTCTCCTTACCCTCAGATTCTCTCCCTCTCTACAAAATAATTATAATGGTTACTGTTCTACCCAATTAAGTTTGCTCTCATTGACCAATAACTTAGGAACTATCAACTCAAACACTAGACCACAACACGTTCATAAACAAGAAAACATCTTGTAATCCGCTCACAGAGCATAACAAAATTCATAAGACATGGCCCAGCCCAGGACTGGTACCATTTGTTACCAAAATGCCAGGGGCCGATATATGGCACGGCCGTAGACGATATTATGGATGCTTGGCTGGCAGCACGAGGTTTGCCTGGCAACCTGCCACGTGGCTGTAACACCATACTCGGGGCTATAAACCGCTCGCAAGTTTGGATTAAGAAAGATTAATTGTAGCATGTGAGGAATTTTACTTCAGCAGTTTCGGGTTGCCATTTCTAGAATAGTTTGGTGTTTGTTGTGAATACCGAGCTAAGAAGCAAAACAGATTACTTATACAGCAGAGGCTAATAATAATAATTCCTATTTTCCGAACTTTTAAACATTGACCAGTTATTAAACATGGGGAATCGTCAAACAAAACGAATGAAACGTTCGAAATTCGTAATTCAACCAAAAACGAATTCGCGCCCGTTTGAATACCGAAAAATGTTTAAAACATACTTTTCACAAAGCACAACACAAGACTGGCACAAAATAAATAAAAAGATAAATAAATGCCGTTCGTACTCTGCCATTGGATTCCACGTAAGTTGGGTATACGGGTGTACGCCTGCTTTAATCCAAATAGTTGGCCTAGTCCAAATAGTTTTACAGGCAAATCTTTATTGCACCCGCTTAATTTCGCGCAACTATGCCGGACGGCGCTAAATGAATTTATTATGCTGCACTCTGTAAACGATCCTGGATTTTTGGTGCCTTTCGTTTCGCGTCAGAGTTCAAAGGGAATATTCTGGGAATATCTCTGTTTGTTATTGAATTACGCCTTGAAGTTCTGTTCTTATCTCTGTGAAGTTTGAATGTACTTGTTGGTATTGGATGTAGATTGTTGCTCGTGTTGTTTTCCTTTTTGAGTTAATTCGAATTTTGAATGCCAACAGCTTGGAGTGTTTTCTTAATTTGAATGTTTTGGTAATGTTGGGTTCGTTCTGGTTACTTGAGTATGTTTTAGAGAACTCCACTTTAAAAAAGAAAAAGGTTAGAACATTTAAATTTGTGTCAATTTTCTTGTATATTATTAGATTATTTGACGCTGATTGGTCTAATGTTCGCAGACGCTACAGCTGAGTATGAGGTCCTAGATCGATTCCCAGGTTGGCAAAAGTGTTATTGAGGTGTCTCATCTGGTATTTCTCAGTAGTTACTTGGAGTCTGGATTTGTGCCCGGTTGATGGCAATAGCGAGCCTATTGCCATCCTATTGCCCCTATTAGATGGGGCTTAAACTTAATTGGCGAAATGTGGGTGAACTATGTAGGTACACCTCTGTCTAACCCTTCGGAGGAAAAAGGCCTGATGTTATTTATGTGAACGCAAGGAACCAAATAATCTTTGAATCGAGGTATACAATCAAATGTAGATTATAATAGTATACCATTATTATTTACGTTTGATTGATTCCTCGATTAAAATGAACCTGTAAACCTCATATCGGTTATAATTACAGGATATACTTAAAATAGTAGCTCGTGGAGCTCGAGGAGCTCGTGGCTAAGTAATAACAGCCGCTCGGGTCGATCCATCAGGTTAAGCTACGCTTGCCGGGGTTGGTTCGTGGATGGGTGACCATTTTCACATATCGAGACTCCTCCGTGCCTCGGAAAGCACGTTAAGCCGTTGGTCCCGGCTGTCATTTGTGGATCTTTGACAGTCGTTACGAGTCGTCAGAAGCACGAAAGTCTGACAACCAGTCTAACCAAGGGGTATCGTATTACCCAGTTACTGGGTTGTGGAGGTCAGATAGGCAGTCGCTCAATGTAAAATACTGGTATTCAGCTGCATCCGGTTAGACTGGAAGTCGACCCCAACATAGTTGGGAAAAGGCTAGGCAGATGATGACTTAAAATAGTATATTATACGGAATAATTACACCTCAAGTATTTATTATTACGATTCGTTTGAAAAAGTTACATGTTACTTCCCAATATCCTGTGGTAAGGCCGATTAGCGTTGTTTTGTTTATAGTTAAACAACATTAACCTCGTTATCTATACATATATTATAAATTAAAGTCGCTTTTCGTACTTGTCTGTATATTCGCGTTGTTCTTCTAAACCACGCAACAGATTTTGATGAGGTTTTCACCATCGTTTAGAGAATTTATTCCGGAAGGTTTATGAGTATAATACGTTAATATTTAAGTTACATATAACTAAGAAATCTTGATGTGGTTTCAAGTTGTAGAAACCATGCGAAGCAGGAGTGCGTCGCTAGTTTACTATAATCTATGACTATCAAGTATAATTAACTATTACTTAACTAATGAAATACTAACTAAATATATTAATTAACTCAAATAAATGGCGTCGAGAAATTCCTCCACTAAGTGCGAATTTCACCAAACTTTTATACCGAGTATAAGTCTTATCCTGCGAATAAATTTTGAATTTTTGACAGTTTTTCCATACAAGAACTGTCAGACGCCATTTTTATTCCACGGATAAAAGATATCTGACTTTGGTAAAATCAGCCCTTAGTTGTATAATATATTCTTTATAGTTCCTTTAATAAATAAAATTACACATAAAAACAAAAGTTTATGTACATAGGGTTTGAGGTTGATTGAACGGCTGCTGACCATGAGGTTCTATTATAGGTTTGATTCCCAGACGAAATGTATATGGTTAATATAAACAAATCTCTTTTTAAATTCCATTTCTGTTTTTGCTTTGCTGGAGTAGACATCTATTTAGGTAACTACCTAATTAGAAATGGTAAGTGTTCGCAAAAGATTTGATAAAAAAAGAATGTTCACTATAGTGCTGTTTCCTCCTAAACTGGACAACAAAACCGGATTAGAAAATGTCTACCAATATTTTGATACTTGTTCCAACATTGACCAACAAGCTAAACTCCGTGTTAACGCTGAAATATGTTTTACTATTTGAACCCGACCATGCATAAGGTGTCATAGTGCACACATATTCTAAGACAAACATACCAAGTGCATTTGCCACATCGAATATAGAACTGTGGCGTTCGATATTGTACAACGACTCGTCGTCACCGTCTCGAGCTATGAAATATTCACACTGCCATACATGTGTTGCTGCCTTAGTACCTATAAATATCGAGGTGGTTTATCTACCTACATGTTATGGCATTTTGCTTAGAAATTCAATCCAAAGAGTCCATTCAATATTCGGAGCTCGATTTCATCTAACAACTATTTTCACGTATCGTTTGCAAACGCTAGCAACTATTTGTATGTGCACACTGCCAAAGCAAATATATTTCTAACACCATTTGTTTTCAACTAACGCTCGATCCGCTCACAAAGCGAATCAATCCAAAACTGAAACGCGTTACGCACGCATGACTACCGCCATAGTGCTCGATTTTGACGTGTACCGAGCTGTCCTAAGACCTAACACGTCTGACGGAGCGCAGATACTGACTAGTCACTGTGCCGAGTGGACGTGTAGACATCAATTCAATAAAGTCGGGCACAATGCACTGGGTTTATCCAATACAGATAAGCTTGAATGAGATTGCATGGGTGTAATCTTGAATGGACTAGAAACATCTTCGTTTGAAATTCTGAATGGATTTGATGCGAGTTTGTTTGTACTGGTTTTCTAAGCCACTGTTTGTTTTTATGTTGGAAGTGGGGCAGGAGACATTAGCATATGTGATAGGAATATAAGGTGTGTTTTGTTTGTAACCTATTTTGTAACTAGGTAGGGGTACTCTTGGAATTAGATTTGCGTGTTTTGAATATTGCATTTGCAACATTTTCTCAAGGATTTTGATTCTGTTTAGTGCTTTTCATTTTGCTTTTGGTTGAGGTCCTTCACTATATTTTTATAGCTTTATATGACAGTAAACGTTACAGAAAAATAAAGAAAATTCTTTACTATATTACATTAAAGGACACAAACCAACTTCGCAATATTAACAGAATTAATTAAGGACTTCTAGCTAATATAAAAATATTTGTCCTCATATTTCCTTTGTAAGATTTTAATCAAATCTAGTGTTGTGTGGAAACGTAAATGTATTACAGTAATTACTTGTGTGCCAGTGGTTGGCAAGCTGGCGTGGCCAGATGCCAGTAACTGCCTTCCTAACAGCTTATCTTAGCTCTGTTACTTTATGTAGGCCTTGCTTTGTGCTAGCTTGGTTTATTTTTATGAACGTCGTTTGGACAAGCTGTGCAGTGCCTACAGACTGGCTAGTGTTATCAAGAACGATTATGGTGGTTGGTTTTCGTTGTGGAAACTACAGAACATCACCTACTGCGTTTCATACATACTCCTTTGCTTCCTTTTGTAGTAGTAGGTGTATGTATGAATAGTAGTAGTGTAGGAGTAGTGTATGAATAGTTAACTGTTAGGCAAAATTAATTTACAGTGGTGAGTTCTGATTTAGGTACAATGGAGCCATCTTTACAATGGAGATTGGCAATATGTCTTCATTTTCTGACTATTCTCCTTTTCATAAAACTTCAATCAATCTGCCTAGCCTTTTCCCAACTATGTTGGGATCGGCTTTCAGTCTAACCGGAGGCAGCTGGATACCAGTATTTTACACGGAGCGACTGCCTATCTGACCTCTACAACCCAGTAACTGGGTAATACGATACCCCTAGGTAAGACTGGTTGTCAGATTTCCGGACTTCTGCCGACCCGTAACGACTGTCAAAGTTCCATGAATGACAGCCGGGACCAAAAAAGAAAACTTCACGGTGAACAATGCGGCGGCGTCGCGTCGCGCGACGAATCGCCCCAGTATGTAAGAGTCTTTTAACGTGCTTTCCGAGACACAGAGGAGTTTCGGTATGTAAAGGTCACCATCCACGAACCAACCCCAGTAAGCGTAGCTTAACCTCATGGATCGACCCGAGCTGTTATTATTTAGCCACGAGCTCCTTGGACCTTTCATAAAACTTCAATAGGTTACTATAACATTTAACGTAATTATTACATGGAATTTTTATTTTATTTTAGTATAAATACTATAGCAATAAACTTCTGATACAAAACGGAAGCTAGCACAACTAAACCAAAATCCAACAAAAAAGTAAAGGAAAACTGCTCTAAAGATAGTGAGACGTGTCTTAGCGAAACTTCAAGGTTCTGCTAAATTATTCACACACAAGTAGGTGTAGCAAAAACGGAGACAAAGTGAGTCTCCGGGCGTTCATTACGAGCTCTGCTACTGACACGCCCTCTATGTAAGGACTGAGGAGTGTGCCTGAATTTTGACTAGTAGATGTAGTGAAGGAGTTACTGTGTGGATTGATGAAATATTTATTTATTTATTAAAACTTTATGCAGAAGTAAAATAACTACCGCACAAAACCAGTCTTTCTACGAGTCTACCTTAGAGATGTTATGTATAGCATGTTCTTCAGTTCCGTTTTTGTTATTTTGTGTGGTTTTTGTTAGTAATGTTTTCTATAAGGATGGTTTACAAAAGTAGGTCATAAAGGCACAGCGGTTTAGGTCCGATTTACGGAAGTAGGTTAGCTGAATTTTAGTAGAGCTACGAACATAAATATCGGACCGTCAAATACCAGCTAGATTTTGAATAGCCTGTTGCAGCTTGAGATTTTTTTATGGTAAAAAGCCTATTGGAAAGGAATTATTTATTTTATATCAAAGGGTATCGTGTTACTCATTAATTGAGTAATAGAGGTCAGATAGGCAGTCGCTCCATGTAAAATACTCGTATTCAGCTGCATCTGGTAAGACTGGAAGCCGACCCTAAAATAGTTGGGAAAAGGCTAGGCAGATCAGATGATGAGTGTAGTAGTACAAATTACATTTTGAAAACATTTCGTATATTTTCAATGATATTTTTTGTTTTTTTAATGCAATTTAATCGGAATGTTCATCATCATTTGCGTACATTTTAAATGAGCTTTATCATTTAAAATTAATTCGAAATTAAGTATTATTATTGAGCGGAAATATTTCGCATGAAATACGGAAAAAGTGGTTTGCATTTCGCCGGAAGTGTGGGACACAATGTGGAGTGTCAGCAAAAACAATCCAGTAGAGTACCTACCTTGTGAACTCGCTATTTTTCCTTTGACAAAAACATGCAGTCTTGCCGTAGGTATAATAAGTAGGTACAATAAGCACAGTTTAGTCTTGTGCAATAAGTACGTAAAGAAAAGACAAACTTGTGATTAATTGACTAAGAATTTATGAAAGATAAATTAACTATACACCTACCTACTTTAAAAAAATATATTATGAATGTCATAACTAAAGTATATTAAACTTAATTTATTTCGAATCGTCAAAAAACAACGTTTATTTCTTGGAATATCTCCATTTGCGATCCAGTTAACATTTACTTCTGATATCCCCTAATCCCGGATTCCTCGTCTTTTACACCCCAAAGATCCGGATGGTTGTTATCTCAAAATCTTTTGTTCTTGTCACGGACACCCGCATACATATTCCGAGTCCCCGCCGTCGCCTATTTCCATATCCCTCAAATATATCATTGCGTTGGGAATATTTTATGCTGTCGGTATCTAACCGGCGTTTTGTGGTAATGTCTTCGTTTGATGTATAGCAGTCAAGAACACTCGTGGTCTAAATATCTGGCCATTATGTATATTGTGGCCACATTAAGATGTAACGTCGCAGAAGGGAGCCTCTTAGCGTTTTTTCCCTGCGTAATCACGACCCAGATTGCTCTGTCGCGAAACATAATGCCGCATCGGGCTGGGAATTTGTTAAAATTATAGGCGAACATTTATTTCTCCAGTCGAAATATCGAATATGGGCCAGACTTCCTTTTACTAAAAGTCCTGGGCAAATGGCGCCTCGTTTGTGCTTAATTCGTACATTTGTTTGTGCAATTTATTTTTTGACGAGATACGAGGGTAAAAATAATTGAAACAACCATTTTTCTCGGTACGGGAAATTAGCGCCGAGATTGTTCTTTGTTGAATTTAATTGGATCAGATTATAGACAATGAGTGACGTTATTGCGTGCCACGTATGTACATAATAACCGGATGACGGGGGAAAAGTGAAATATAAAAGCGTAATAAAGTAGGGGAACGAAGTGCAAAGAATTTTGTATGAATTACAAATGAATTTTCTTGAGTCGTTCAAAAACTCGCACAGCGAAATCTCCTTCCGCGGCTACTTCGTTAAATAATGTAAGGAACTGTGGAGGTGCGCGAATTGCGGGAACCGACTCGAACAAAACGCGCTGGAGCCGCTTGAATTTGCAATTTCAAGGCGTTTCGTTCTCTCACAATTTGCTTATACCGAGCCCCGCGTTGGGCGCCATTCCATGTAATTCGGTCCGCAGCCGCACTAAAGTTAAGTAATCGCACACCGTCGCGCGCGCTTCCAGGACCTCCTTATTTTTTTGGCATCGTTTCAAATTAAAAGCGATAAGAGTGAGCCTGCTACTGTTACAGAACCCCACTGGCACGTCGAAACAAAGCCATCTACTTACAGCATACACAATTTATCACCCTTTGTTGGAAGAGCGTCAGAACTGTCGGCTGTAACTATACAATGAAATTAACAACTAATGACGTTTGCCGCTTTCCCTCTCTTTATACCGAAATTCCAATATAATTTCGGTTCACTTCACAAGCGAATTTGAACTCATCCGCGCTTAATGCGACAAGGGAGTTGAAACTAAATTAATAATATACGAAATTTTATGAGCAATAATACGAACTAAACCGGGATCCTCGATGGAGGTCGAGCTCGCCTTTCATTTTCTCTTCAATAATGAACAAGTGCTGACCCCCGCAAGCTGCGCGAAATTTAATTTTAATACGGACTGGCCACTATCTCGGCGACGTCGCCTAACAAAACATGGCTGCCTCGCGCAGATTAGAACTCGCTTACTACATGTTTGTTCACGGCTAATGTTTTTGACGCCATTATACCTACGTGTTAGGACACATTAATCTTAATTGTATACGTTACTAACTTTAAATTCTCGGATAAAGGGTGGTCGGATGGCGAGCCATTACTAACGAAATTATAATGGAACATCCAACATTCTTCGGCGTGTACAATTGGGGCAAAATTCGCTGCAATTTCATGAATTGTCGTCGGCAGTTATTATTCGGCGTGTAAGCGGGAATTTGTCTCTTCAGGACATAGCTGGTTTTGTCCTGGAGTTTCCCGTAAATTCGCATGGTTCGCTGGTTCCTTTGAAAAGTCGCGGTTGGTTTTACGCTTTTGGCGGTATTGTTCGTGGCGTTTTGACTTTGAATTTTAACTATCCTTGTTCAGAAATTGCGGCGAGATGAATAATGTTTTGCTGTGCAGTTTGCGCTTGAGTAGTAATTGTGCATTTTGGTTGAAGTTAGTTTCGATTTTCTTGTGATCTCATCTGTCTTAACCAGATCTTGGATCAAAGAGGGTAACTTAAGTTTTCGTTCTCATATTAAGTCATGATGATAATTTACTTTGTGAGCAACAGAACGTTTAATTCAAATATTCATAACTTAATGTTAAGATGTATTTTCATTATAAATAGTCTGCATAAAATCAAGTGCACATAATAAAAAAGATTTGAGGAATCCGTCCCACTTTTTGCCGTGAGCAGATCTTGAGTGGAAATAACTGTGTACAGATGCATTCGACGTGTTTAATCTCTTAAATCCTTTCGAGATCTCTTCCCCATTCCTCGCTTAGAACACTGGAATGCAGGGCAAACCATTTTGAAAACAAAATATGAGAAGAATTTTCTGTATAAGGTGGATTGGTTAATATAAAGATACGATAAAAATATTTAATTTGAAACTGAAATTCGAAAGAATTATCATTTATTTTAGATTTACTCTATATTTCTTTTGGTATTTTATCCACATTGATAGCTTTTTATGAAATTCTAATTCGTTCTACTTCATTTAAATTTTATTTTCAGTTTCTTTGATAGGGTAGGTTTTAGATTAGATTTTTAGAAAGACTATGAATATTTCAGTGAACTATAATAGCACCAACAATTTCTTGCACAAATACTGAAACCAGGAGTAGGTATCTCACTTCATCACACTCTTTGTTAAACATAGCAGACGTGATTATGTGAAAAATAACGAGACAAAAACAAAATGTATCAGCTGTTTATGTCATAAAACTCTCTAACTAAAGGAATCGGGTTACATTGCTCGCAGACGTCGAGTTAACGACCTCAGAATGATATTAAACTTGACAATTTATTTCTATACGTGTCAAGTACCTACTCGCGACATCATAGTGGTACTTTAGAAAGCCTGTGCTCGACTTGAGTTAGTGTTATTACTTAAATATAATCCTTTCTAACCCTTTTTATGTTAAAATTTGGTATTTTCTTCCATCAGGGCCTATAACAGTAACCAGTGAGGCAAAAAAATATTTAAAAAAAAACAACCCCCTTGTAATACAGCATAATTTCTATCGTACGGTTAGCCGCACATCAGTGGTAAAATAAACTGTATAAGCTGCCCTTTTATTCTATTGAAACTCCGTTCTACGCTAGGCCAGCTCAAGGTAATAGTGTTACCATTAACGTTCGCCCTAATGTACCATTAGAAATTACTCATTCAATAAAATTCACACGATCAATTCCTTTGTTGGGCAAAGAAATTGATTGTGTTCAATAATACGGGCGAAACTGGTCACTTTTTTTTTTTTGAGCTTGGTGAATCATCAAATGACTTCTCCCGCTCTGGGCGGAGCGGAAGGGCGTGTCAGACTTTTACTGACTAAAACCCACCCTTGTTCCTTCAGTTGCCTGTTGCCAAGGTCCCGGTATCCCTTTCGGACTTTCCCGCAACCCTGGCAGGCATTGGTCCTAGCGGACCCCGCCAATTGTGCTGACATCTCGTTGAGGCGCGCGTGGAACACGACGCGCTATCGACCCGAGCCTGGTCCTTATCGGACGGCGAGCCACCCATTGCTCGCCGTCCGCCTATGGTGGCCGGGAATCCGCCTGGGATTTCCGACGCTCAGAGCGTCTCCAGCGGCAAACTGGTCACCCTGTGTATTCCATGAGTTAGTAAATTTCTACTTTATGTGAAATCGGGTGTTTTGTTAACCTCTTCCTCTTTACTTCATATAATTCGTTTGGTCTTTATAGTATCGATAGATGGAAAAAATTCCGCGAAATTGTTACGTCCATCAAGAAATTCTATGTATCAGAAGAACTATTTTCATTTGACATTAACAAATCTGATTGTATCGTCTTTGTACTGAAGACTGCCTTGTCGTCTGGAACAAATTTGTACTTAATCAAAGAGTTGCTTCGGGAATTCAGTCTAGTCTTCTAGATAGTATAATTGCTTTGTCTGAGAGTTTTATCTGCGTTTCCTATCGGTATTGGCTAGTTCTTTGTAAAGTTCATTAGTAAAACGAGGCCATTTTAATTGGTTTGCTCCGCATTCGACTAACAAATTTTGCCCCACAAATTATGATATTCCCTGATCGCCCCACATTTTATTCTTTTTTGGCCCCGAAAATCATTTGTTTTATTTATAAATTATTTTAATTCTGTTTCGCCCCGTTTTTGTGTGAGTTATTGATATGACTGTGGTCTACGAAAAGTGACAGAAATCATAGCACAAGATGGATGATTGTGTTTGAAATCGGATCATAACTTCCGGGGCAGTCGGGTTAACAATAAATTAAACATACTAAGTATATTTTTGTCAAAAAGGAAATCACTCTACATATACTATGCTTCTTAACGTGTATAAATTGTAACTTGGACACACTGACACAAACAACTAAATGAATCGTCTTCATTTCCTGTGCTATATGGAAAATTCTATAGAAAACATTTCCATTGTGTTCTGTGGTTACGTTTAAATCAAAACTAATAATAAAGCTGAAGAGTTTGTTTTTTCGTTTGCTTGAACACGCTAATCTCTGGAACTCCCAGTTGGATATGAAAAAAAAAAAAAATATTTGATAGTCCAGTTTTTGAGAAAGGTTTAACTATTTAAAATCACGTTAGACCCTTAGGCCCCGAGCAAAATTAAATAAAAATCAGAAAGAACTCCTTTTTTTACTTTGTGTATGTGAAAGTTCCAATAGCTCATCGGTTATGTCGTGAACTGGTGAGCGAAAGGTCCTGAGTTCAATATCCGCTTGCTGCATTATTGACTTGAACCCTTTCCTAGAAAAAACACTTAAAAGAAAGCTACATTTTAAGTTGGTGGTACAATCCAAAATGTATGATTAATGCCTAAAAAATCTTTTACCAAAGTTGCAGTAGGCAAAAAAAAATCAGCTCTATAAAATCGTATAAAAAACTCATGGCTCAAAAAATCTCGTTACTCAAATTGCATGACACACTGAAATATTCCTCGAAATACCTGTCGGTTTGGGTACATAAAGTAAATGAAGTGTCCACAGTGGCTGTTTGAAGAGGCAGCCATAAAAAAGGTTTCAGACGAAAGTAAATAATGTCTCTGTAATTAATGAACAATGAAATTAACTTTTTTGGATCATTTCACATTTACTTTTTTTTGTTTTTTAATATTTCACGTAGCTTGGTTTATGTTGAAATATTGTTACAAAACATATAATTTTATTATTACACAAGTCTGCGGTAACCTACTTACAAAGTCATGATATATGAGACCCATGTATATGCTCGTAGGTAAAAGCCACTTCAAAAATGATGTGCTTGCTTCAAATATACTTCGCCTTAAGAAATCAATCAATCTGCCTAGCCATTTCTCAACTATATAGGGGTTGGCTTCCAGTCCAACCGACTGCAGCTGGAAACCAGTATTTTAGATGGAGCGACTGCCTCTGTGACCTCCACAACCCAGTAACCGGGTAATGCGATACCCCTTGGTAAGACTGGTACGACTTCGCCTTAAGAAATTAATGTCTAATATTTAATACCTAATTATTTTAACACGCAAAAGAAATCTACGCAGCAACCTCTAAACCAACCTCTATTATTCACGTGTGCAAAATTTCGTTCGGTCACTGCCCTTAAATGAATTAAACCTTTTAAGCCTATAAATATCAGCTTTTCATTACTTTTCATCTTTTCATCGACCAATGTGACATTGGGCCGACTTTTTGACTGCCAATGACATTGTCAGGTATTCAATTTGGTTAGCCCACAATCTGCTCGACCGATCTCTTATTTCCGCTGTATTATAACTCGATTACTGAAAAGGACTTGGGTATAATTTATGTACTTGTGAAATTATGTATTACTGAAATGTAGATCAACCTTTTCATGTGTAGGTATATAAATCATTTATATGTATATAGGCCCCGTCAAACCCACTAGCTTATGTAGGATGAAACGTTTAAGATTACTTATGTACCGTTGTTTAAATGAAAATGGCCATTGTGTTAGCTAGGACCTAGTAGTGCCACGAATATAGGTCGTGTCTTATTTCAGGCTGACTGGAACGTATCTTCGATAGCTTTGCCTGCCCCCAGAAACAAAGAGCAGCTGGAATTTGTTTAGTACCTTGCAAAAAGTCAACAACGTCATATTTTTTCAATAGAACCCACTTTTGGTCCGCGTGGCACACCCTCTCACAGAAAGGAGGCCTGTATCTTGAACATATATATGAACGTTATAGGCTGATTTATCTATGAGACAGTGGTTAGTCTAGTACATGTATCCTGAAACCTTTCACTACTAGAACCAACCGGTATGAGCCACGCGTAATTTTGACTAGCAAACTTGATGGTTGCTAGGCATCAAACCGTACCTTGAATACTAATTTCAAGTGTTTGTAATTTGCCGACACAATTACCTACACATCGAATCTACTTATATGTGAACGGATGTCAACGAAAATGGATGTAAAGAAGACAATAGAGCATCGAAAACCGTTTGCTGTTTCCTTTATGACTCCTTTCAAGTTACCGGTTACCTATCTATTTAAAGAGCATTCCATTTACTCAACCTTGAATTTTCTCCAGATACTTGGGATCAGAGAATGCAGAAGGAGGTCTTGAGTTTTATAGAAGTCGTGAGCGAATTCTGTCATTATCATCATAATGACAGAATTCGCATGTTAATTTTTTTTTTCAAGTTTATCAACATGAGCCAAAAGTCTTTATTTGACGACACAATTATCGTAAAATAAATAGACATTCAGCAAAGTTTGGAAAATCATTTTCCCAGATTTATTTTGATTATAGATAGATTTTCATACAACCATGATTTTCATACATTCATGCAGAAGACTTTTTTATCAAAAGTTACTCGCAATCAGTCACAGCTGAAGAAATGCTTACACAAACCCGAGTCAAGCATCAATTTATGGGCATGTTACTGGCAAGTGTAATTAATTACCATCGGCTCAGCAGATGGTTGTCACTTGCGAGACTTCTCGATTATAAACGGTTCGCTTCATTTTGTATGTATATCTATGTTGTGTTTGCGTGTGTGTGGGTGGTGCTATAGCAATGTTTGATGAACTGTGAATCAAAAATCAAAATCAAAATCAAAAGTCATTTATTCAAACTAGGCTGAGAATCAGCACTTTTCGAACGTCAAAATTACATAAGACAGTCCCCCAAAAACGCCCACCCTTCACGAAATGAACGAATGAACGAATGCCAAAGCCAGGGTGTTGTCGTGGAGTTAAGATGTATTGGAGTATGGTTGGCTCTGTTTAGTAATATTTAAGTGAAGCTATTCCATTTCGAACGAAATCTTAGGTTTAACACTGTTTGATTTTCGGATAAATACTTTATTTAAGTAACTAACCCTTTTTTTTTTGATGTTGGGGAATCATCCTGTGAGTTCTCCCGCTCTGGGCGGAACGGAACGGCGTGTCAGACTTTTACTGACTAAAACCCACCCTTGTTCCTTCAGTTGCCTCTTGCCAAGGTCCCGGTATCCCTTTCGGACTTTCCCGCAACCCTGGCAGGAAGTAACTAACCCTGCCCTTCAAACTAGGAAAATTCTGTATCTTGATCCTTTTAGATGTGAAGATCTAGCGGGAAAATATCTCCTATGATCCTATCAACTAATCGGTACAAACACCCAACGAAACTAACATTTATTATTTTAAGAGGCTGACAACAGCTAAAGCGCGGTCACTGACGGATTGCATATAAAAGAAAGAGAAGTGCGATGACACAACCTATTTATTTCAAAATATGAAGCAATTATTAATTTGCAAAAAATCTATTGATTGGACTAAAAAATTAAATCACTATTACGCTAATACGTAGTTTGTAGAATCATCTGACAAAATCTCAAAATTTTTGCATGTATATTAATATGGTTTTAAATCGTTAAAATATTTTTTTTGAGGTATCTTCGTGATGTTTTTCTATCTTATCAAATTAGTTGTATTATGTTTTCAACACACTATCTAATTAGCATAATATTCTGAAGAATATCATAATATTTTTATGATTTATTTACTACAGTCGATCATATAAGATAACTAATCAAATGGAATTAGTAAAGGGACCAGCAATATTGTTTACAAAACCCATACATACCTACATGGTCTACTATCAGCATTTTAAGTGCATCTCGCTAAAACAGCTTCAATCTGGCTTTGCCTTTTAAGTCTTGAAAATTTATGTTGGTAAAAGTGGTTCTCCAGCCAGCATTCCAGACATCCGCATTGCAATGGTAATCCGTACATTTCACTTCTGACTTCATGGCTTCCAAGAAATTCAATTCCTAGATTTTGTTTAGTACTAAACCAGAATACTCGCGAAATTTCGCGTTGATGAAATTAACTTTTTAATTAGAACGCAAAAATCTAAGAAGTCTATTTTGCGATGAAAAAAGAAATTGGTTTCTTAATTCTCAAGATATATCGATTGATCATACTTAGAGTTTGTAATCGACGACTTATCTACATTGCTTAAAACTGATTCTCAAGTAACGTTTTATAACATGTACGAGAACGTGTAGTTCTTTTTTTTATGTGATGAAACTACAAATTAACGCTTTACGGACTTTTTCTACTTCCCTTAGGTTTTGAATTATTTGCGAGTATCTCAATATTTTGTCGCTTATAAGGCTGCATTTTTTTATTGCGTTGACTTAGAACCTAGACTTTAGAGCTCAAAGAGACAGTTGTCCTACGTATTTGATAATCAGTTCAACTTGATACCTCTACGCGTTTCTGAGAAAAAGGGTATTGACAGATTGACAACGAAGTGATCCTATAACGGTTCCGTTTTTTCCTTTTGAGGTACGGAATCTTGAAAGAGGTTAATTATTTTCCCTGTAGGTAAGTATGTTAAGGGTGCATAACACAACGTGTCACAAGGCGCGAGATATTATTGCAGCTGAATTTAGTTTTAATCTATTACTTACCCGGATTAATATTAACCTCGGGAATTGAGCTCGATCGAGCTGAAAACACGTGCAAAACATTAAAGAGGAATTAAAACAAGCTAACCTAACGAATTCCTTAACTCAATTCCGCAATTTGAGTCGGCTCCAATTATGATCAAAAACGTAACACATATAGAAACTTCCTATTTTAATGATCAACGTAACAGGACATTCGCTGGTCGGCTTACAAACAACACAAAGTAATCTCGGCCGCACCCTGCCATATATCACGATTTGTGACATTCCCAGCTAATAATTCAACTCAGACGATGTTAGCGAAATAGTGTAATTAGGGACAACCAACCAAAGTTAACCCCACGCACCGTGACACGTAAATGAACAGAGAGATCAACGTTAACTAGCCACAACTCCATAATTGGTCAGATTACAATGATTTAAATGAACTTTTGTTTCACACTTCCCTTTTGATTCTGCTTAAATTCTGTAACACATTGCTAAATGTTCCTGTAAATCTTTTTCTTTAAACCTTAATATGCTAACCGCGTTTCACGTTCCTATTAAAATGTATATTTATGTGAGTACATTTTACTTGGAGCACTTAGGGAAACGCCTCTCTTGTGAACTCACCAAAGCGTGAGAGTGTGTAAACTGTACTTTTTAGCCCGAATTAAGTCTTGAAATGTACCTGCAAACATAAATATGAAGGACTCGCTGATACGACGATTGGTTATGTATTTAAATGCTTAGACGTCTTAATGTGCCGTCAGGAGTATCAACATTTTCTTATGTCTTGTTGATATAGATATTTTTATCCATGTAGTGTAAGTACACCTTCTTGCTTACCGCTATGATTCGCAGCAGATCTGCCGCGATCAGGGGACCTACCACCATCGCTTACAGTAGTATTATTTTATTCTTACTTTGTGGGGGAAAGAGATGGAGCTATACATCCTGTAGAACTTCATCTTTTTCCTACACTGAAGTAATATTAAAGTAATACTGCTGTTTTTCATTTTCTATAGGTTTTACATTCCCCCTTGCCGCCATGACAGACCAAGTAAATTGGCAACAAAACAGCGAGACACCACGAACAGCAGGTGCTCGGAATCAACGTCCAGCGGTAGTGGCAGACAGCACTGCTGCGTGTGGGGGGTTCGGAATCATACCTTTACAGTGAAAATATTGTTAAAAGTTCATGTTCCTACACGAACTTTAACTTTACGATACATTGAAATATTTACGGCAAGCTCTAAAAGTAACAAAGTAACAAAAACCATCACTGAACACAACCAAAAATTACTCCTACTTAAACTCACAATGCACCTCAAAAACGCACACAACAATAGCATTTTTAAACAATAAACAATGAAAACGAGGTTTCATTCTACCATAACAATAAAACGCACCTCGCTCCTTTACTTTTTTTCTTTAAAAATTCAAGCCTTAATCTGTACTGCCTGGCCCCTTAGACTGAAAGGGTCGTAATAGTTGCATGCCTAATGACTCCTGAAGGCGAATTAGATTTAATTTTTGATTCTGTTTGTTTGTCGGTAATTGTGAAATATTCATGGGTAAACGGGGGTATGTAAGTAAGTATATAAGTTATGTATATTGTGCTTGGACAACAGTCTTGTATTAAGATAAAGCAATTTGTGTATGAACAATGGTTTGTACGTGTTGACGAAATAGGCTGGTTCGGTTTGAATTTAACTTGATTTATATCTCTGAATTTATGTGTATTTATGGTCTGAAGTTATGTTGTCAAGGCGTCGGCCTTGTTGATTTTGATAAAGTAAGTGATCTGCAAATCTGTTTCATTAAGTCATTTAAGCCAAGCCGGGTAGAAAAGGGGCTATTGAAATAACTGGTGCCCAAACTTATGAAAATTGACGGTCAGAAATAACTACCTTTTTATTTTTCAGTTGACTGCCTCTTTGGTCTAGTGGTCACAAGTGCTACTGCTGAGTATGAGCTCGTGGGTTCGATTCCCAGCGGGCAGCGTTACTGGGTTTTTCTATCTGGAATTTTTCAGAAGCAGACATGATTTCTGTCCGGTTGATGGCAATAGGCTCGCCCACTATTCCATGGGACTTAAGCATATCTGGCGAAATGTCGGTATATAGGTACACCTCTGCCGAACCCTTCGGGGAACCAAGGCAAGATGTTATGTTACTCCCCAATTTCTTCACTGGAAATGGGATAACCTTAAACAAGCTTAGAAAAAAAATCTGTTAAAAGATGATGTAGGTAGCAAGCCTGTGACATTTACTGAAATCTTCTGTAAAAAAAAAGAGTTTAAAAATACATAAATACTCAAATATTATTAAGTATCGCGCTTAATGAAACTGTTTACTTTAAATATAATATTCTGTTTGCTAGATCGCTTGGATCAAGTATTAAAACTCAGGTTTTCATTAATCGCCTTATACCCACTTAGTGAAGTGCACACGGAAACCATGCAGCGACTATTCTTAGAATCTAGAAAATAGAGCAAAACTTTTTTTTTATTGCCTCTGATAAGGCTTTGTTCAAAGCCGTAAATGATAGGTATTATCTTGCATTGCTATTCTGTAACCATCTCACCGTGAAAACTTAGGTGAAGTGAGCGTGGAGTGAGCAGAGTGAGTGGAGTGAGTGTCATTGTCATCGATACCTACTGATGCTAAGGCAGTGACAGTTCACTTCAAGCTCACTTCTCCTAAGTTTTCACGGTGATATGGTAACAGAATAGCAATGCTGATGCTAGAGATTTACACTATTGACAGCTCACTTCACCTAGGTTTTCACGGTGAGATGTTTACAGAATAGACCGGCTGTAATAAAATAATCTTGATGTACTTCCACATGTTTTCATGTTTTTTCAAGGGTAAAGTTTACGTGTCAGATTTACAATTTCCTTTCGATTATTTTAGGTTTGGTGAGTAAGTAGAAGATATTCAGACATTGTGAAAGAGGCTCTTAGGTTCGTAAACTGATTCACATTTGTTTAAACAAACATTTTGCAGTCATGTTATGAACAGAACGATTGTCTAAACATCCTTTATTACACCATAAACCAAGTCCTACAACTTTGTCGACACACTTCCTTCAAAGTCCATTCTAAAATTATCGAGCACTTTACTCGGTAAACGTACTTAAAATATCGTGTGTTTCAGGAATACGTTACTTTCTTACAGTGAACTGTTTTCATTAGTAGTACACGCGACGTCCGTAGGCAATTTCCTTTAATTCGCTTTATCCATCATTGATTCAGTGCCTGACGTTTGACGGCTCAAGAAATTACTTTGGGCTCGTTCAATTTTAGGTGTAGGTGTACCTGTGTGTTGTTTGTATTCTTAGGTAAATAAGGGTATGTTTTTGTCGGGTTTTGTGTTTGGTACAAGTGGGAACTTGTGTCGAGTTGAAAAACTTTTGAACTTTTTTGAGTATTTTATTGATTTCTGCCTATCCTCGTTCTAAAGGCTGTTTATATTTTGCAAGTGCAATTGAATTTAGAGGAAATGGTGATGATGAAATCGTATGTATTTTTTTGTATGTACTTTTACAAAGTCTATATGTTAAAACTAGATGGCGCCCTTATCGTTTCATTAACTCTAACAGCCCAAGAACTCCTTGTGTTATAAAATACAATAGACAAAGATATAATTATTTAGTAACCTATTCCGCTTCAAGAGTCATAAAAACCCTGTAAGAAATCGACACGTGTTTCACCTCTCAACGAGGCATCCTCAGTATGACGATTGACCAATTGCAAACCAGAACACGACGTGTTACTACACCGAGCGCTGGACGCAAAGTAAGGTTACAAAATATATCTACGTCTATTATATTTTATAATGGATTTCTGCAAAGTCACGCCTGAATCAATTAACTCCTTGTGTTACCTACTCCGTTTTTTTTTTTTTGATGGTGGTATATCATCCAATGACTTCTCCCGCTCTGGGCGGAGCGGAAGGGCGTGTCAGACTTTTACTGACTAAAACCCACCCATGTTCCTTCAGTTGCCTGTTGCCAAGGTCCCGGTATCCCTTTCGGACTAACCCGCAACCCTGGCAGGCATCGGTCCTAGCGGACCCCGCCAATTGTGCTGACATCTCTTTGAGGCGCGCGTGGAACACGACGCGCCATCGACCCGGGCCTGGTCCTAATCGGACGACGGGCTGACAATTGCTCGCCGTCCGCAAGCTCGCGCCTATGGTGGCCAGGAATCCGCCTGGGATTCCCGATGCCCAGGGCGTCTCCAACGGCGGTGGTTAGGGGCGTGAGGGTACAAACTTTGCCTCACCCTCACGCGTTCCGCCTCCTCCTTCGCGAGCATTACTGCTATTCCTAACGGAGTTATCTGTGTGCATGTAGTATGATTCAAAACTCATGTAAAATTAATACCAAGATGCGTTACAGGAGCCCCAAAATAATTCCAGCAAATTATACCAACAAACCAATGGTACATAAACTACAAATATACCCAGCACCGACTGTCGTTGCTATGTTATTCATCTTAACCGTATTTCCTACCACATTAATCGCCGTAAATGCCGGATATGCTGAAAATTATAACGCCCACCTTCCGGCGATGTGCCCTGCCTATAGGCAATATATAAAGGGGATATATAATATATACTTAGTATAGATAATATATACTTAGTATAGGATTCATTGTGTTAAGTCGAACGGTTAGATTTATATGGAGAATAGGTCTTTGAAACAGTTTTACGGGTATATTTTCTTTGAACTATGTTCTATAGATGTTCCTTTTGCAAATAACTTCGTCTGTTACATGCTTCGTATTTGATTCATTAGTTTAGAAAACGAAAAGGTCAACTGGTATTAGTAAGTAGACTGGCTATTTTGTAAGTACGGTTAACAGGTTTTTTTTTTATATTTATGATTTCACGTAAATATTAACAAACATAAGTTATTTTATGTTACTTTCAACCAATGTTAAGTAAAAGCAGATTTAAAACAAAATTCCCTTTCATGTACCTAATCGTAAAAGCAAGATTTGAATAAAAAACCGAAAACAGAAATACCTTTTGGGGAGAACTAAAAAAATATGGATATAGCTATCATACATTTATTATTAGTGAAGATGAAAAGTTATTTAAGGCTATATTCGCGTGAAGCTGGCATTATTAAAGATTCATTTGGAAGCTTTGAAGCGGATCAAGGTGGGCAGGCGGCCGTACACTCCCATCCCACTTTCAAATGAAGTGCGAACGGTTTTTTACACTACGAATATATTCTTGTATCATTGCTTTTAGGATTAACATGAATGAATAGTTTATAAATATTATTCTCCGTATTTCCACATCATGTTGCTATCTACCTGTAATTGGGTTGTGGAGGTAAGATGGCAGTCTCTCCATGTAAAATACTGGTACCACACATTATGTAGTTGAAAAAAAAAAAGCAACATTTCACCATCATCTTATAAAGATGATGGTGAACATGTTGCTTTTTTTTTCTTGAGTGTTGGAAATCATCAAACGACTTCATCAAATGACTTCTCCCGCTCTGGGTGGAACGGGAGGGCGTCTCAGACTTTAACTGACTAAAACCCGCAACCCTGGCAGGAACATGTTGCTATCTAAGATTTATATTCAAATTTTGATAGTGCAAAGAAACCAGCCGGAAGCGTTGTTACATTTCAAAATAATAGCGTAGCGTAGACTGACGTTCCAAGCAAAATATCACACTGAAAACAACACTGCTCCTACAAAAATAACGTTCGCCGAACAGCAAATAACGAAAGCGCCAGAATACATATTAAAGTTCGCCAAAAACCAATATCTTCGGCAATATTTGCAGCCGCTCTCATACGGGCTCTATTCATCGGGCCTGCAATGGAGGCCTAGATCCCAATAGGAATTGCAATTAGGCCTCAATTTACGCATAGTTTGGAGTGGAATTTCATTCGTGGGGCCACCTCAGTCTTTGCCAGGCATTCCTCTACTTTCCTTTACGGGCTTACCGAGATGTTGGGATGCCCGTTACCGCGGTAAGGCATCCGCACGACACTTGTATTTGTATTACCATTGCTGTGGAATGGCTATTGTAAGAGGAATATAATCGGTGTTGTTTTGTGAGTGATCTCTTTGGTATTTAGAGTACCTATTGATTAAAGGGGTGGAATAAGTTGTTAAGAGATTGGTTGATAGTGGGAAGGTGTTCTTTCTATATTTTAAAATAGTGAAACAATAGAAGCAATTAGTCCATACTACATAAGGGGTATTACACATATGGGCAGAAACTACAGAACGCCACCTGCTACGATCCTTACATACTCCTTTGGCCTCGTTTACGTTCATACATCAGGTCATACACCTCTGGTCTGGTTAGTAGTAACGTGAAAAAGCCGATACCAGTTGGTTTTAAAGCCGAAATAAAACCAAAAAAGCTGCCACATTATTTGCACACATTTTGTCTAAAAGGTGCAAATACGTATACAGTATTTCATGTGTTCCAAAAAGGACAATAGCGAGCGCGTAAAATTCTGGATTTCAATCGCCGCGAAAAGTTATAACAAAAAATGTTCCATTCATGTTGTATATAACAAAAAAACCGCGCCATTATTTATGCACAGAAAAGTAAGAAACAAAACGGTAACCGCTTTCCTATACATAATACAAGTAGGCTTGAAAAACTTTCGGTGTCTGATAGAACTCATAAATTTTAATAAAGGAGTTCGTATCTTGTTTGCGTCATGTCCCACGCCCAGTGTTTATGTAAAAGTTGTAACACACAGTAATACAAGCCGGCAATAAATGTCTTGGCCAAGTAATAAGTTTATTTTTCTATTTAGGTCATCGAGCATAACAAGTTTTGGAGCTCGTAACATGTCCGATATATTCTAGTCACTAGTACCTAAGTTGTAGCGTTTATGTGTCATCACGATGGCGGGGGGACGTGGTATATCGATATCCTTTATTTAATGAGGGCCGAGTGAGTTTTTCTCCAAATTGAATGGTCCCGCGACAATCAGAGTTCCGTCCGCAGATCATATTTCAGCGAACGAGATAAACTCGGACAAAAGAAAGGAATCCCCGTTTACCCAATTGGGTAATGGCCCAGCTCTGTCGTTATCTCTTCCCATTATTTCTGTTTGAAGGACGCTGTGGTGTTCTACTTAATACTAAGGGTGAAATCTTTACAAAGATCTTTGATAAAGTTCCCCGGTACTTGATCTTGTTGTGAGGAGTAATGCTCGGATAAATTGCTTTTGCGGTCGCTCAATAGGTTTATGTTACATGCAGGCTACCTTGTAAAAGAGGGAAAATATATATTAAAAAGAAAAACTTCTATACCAGCTATTTTATAATTTTGTAACGCAAAGCATTTTGAACCTTTTCGTGATAAACTTAGAGGCTTGTGTCGTTCGTTTATTATTTCAAAGCTGACATAGTTAATTATTAAGACCTGTTTCTAAGTATTGATCAAAGTAATAAATTACTTTGACTAATCACTTACTCAAGTGTTAAGTCAATCAAAGAAAATGAGTATGGCAGAATTTTGAACAAGAATTTTAGATAGACGGTCGGACTTAATTTGATCAACAAACTCCGTGTGTAGTTCCTGATTTCAGATTCTCCCTTCGGCGTAGGTCCACAATTAGTTTAATTTTCGACCGCCTGAACATCAAAGGCGCCAAGTCAGCAACAAATCGAAAACAAGAAAACGCTTAGAGCAAATATTTGTTTGTTTTTCCACTCAAGTTGGAAAAGTCACTGAGCTTACTCTAATCGCGTAATGCACAATCGGTCAGACTTGAAATCGGTTTGAAACACTTGTCTAATCCATTGCTTCATAAGTTCGAAAAAAAAATCTGCTCAACAACGTAACTTACGAACTTATCAAGCAATGGATTAGATATTTGTCTCGAACCTATTCCAATTTTGATTGATCGTACAATACGCAAGTAGGATGCTGCTATTTTCACATATGACCTTCCTAGATCATAGGCTCAAGACTTAGGAACTAAGGTCCGTATCGATAGAAAGTTAGTCACCAACTATTCCCGATTATAACTGTAATTCAGGCCAGCTATAGGGACTTAGAAATGTAGGTCGGATTACATCAGATCTGCCGGTTGAAGACGAAAAGCCGCTGTCAAAGGGAGAGGGAAAGTTCGCAAACAACTTGAGCTTGATAACCGATGGCGTTTGGCGAGACTCGCGTTTTGATGTTAATGACTTTTTGGAACATTCGCCAGATGTTAGCCTGTTAATATTGTATAAGAGGTTCCAAGGTCTCGGAATTTTAGTGGCGTTTCAGGGAATATTGGGAAATTCTAGATTAAGTTGTCCTGTCTCGTTGGTCTAAGTAGTTACAAGCGTTACTGCTTAGCATGAGGTCCTGGGTTCGATCCCCAGGCCGGGAAAAGTGTGATTAAGTTTTATATCACGAATGTCTCAGACTGGAATCAATTTAATTTTGTGTGTAGTTTTTAACGTTCAAAAATGCTTTATGTATGCCCAATTTAAATAAATTATTTGACTTTGACATCAGTAGCAGCCTGGATTCTGGATTTGTGCTCAGTTAATGGCAGTAGGCTCGCTCCCAAGTCCTATATAACAGACTTAAACATAACTGTCAAAATGTGGGTTTACTATAAGTACAGTTTTGCCTAACCCTTCGGGAATTGGTGTAATATTATTTTCTAAATTAAGTCCACAGTCTAAAAATATACATTTATATTTTATAGTGCATTCGAACTTGAAATCAAATCGGAAGTCCGATGTAGGTAACCAAGAGACGAGATTCTATCGGCAGTTTTCTACCGGAAAATTCCAAGAACATTTCACGTCTACCAAGTGAATAGTTAAGATATTTTCCTAGACTAGCAGCACCGACAGAACTTACTAGGTATTCTCGATAATATGAAACTGGCACAAAATATAATGCTCGACCATTTTAAAAGAAAAGCAGAAAGCACTTGTTTGCTTTTAGAACACTTTAAACTGCTGAAGAACATTCTTGAAAGTTTTTCACTCCCATATTTCCTGACGACGCTTGTATTTTAAAATGTCCAGTGTCCCAACTTTGCTCTTATTTGTTTCCCCGTGCATTCAGCCATAATTCACAGCTATTTAACGCGGTAACTCGAAGACATTTTTAAAAACTGCAGTTAGCGGTGATTTACCTTTTTAGCTAATTATTTTGGTGATATTTTAGAAGGAGTTTAATTTAATTAAGTTAATCTGCTAGCTTGCCTTTTCTTTGCAACTTTTGTAGACGTTCAAGTTGTATGAAATAAGGTTTAAGAGACATATTTTTTTATTTTTGTTTTTTACGGCAGATGTTAAATAAGTAAATATGAGATTGGTGATAATTGTTAGATTGATACAATGATGAATGAAATGATCTAACAATTACTTAGTAAAACAATGAAGCATCCAAATAAACATCGCATCTCTTAAATAAATTGACGTAAACAAAAAAGTTTACTTCAACCCTAAAATGACGGATGCTTTTCCCCGTTCAAACTTCCCCGTGGCATATCGACTGCGGCCCGGGCATTATGAAGCGTATTCATATCAAACGCTAAGTTTTCGCGAAAACATCCTCCTTTGCAATTGACGAAAGCCACATTACTTTTTAATTTGAAACGTTGGCTCTTTGCAAAAGAGAGACTTTATTACACTCCGAGGTATCTCGCTTTTGACCCGTACGCCCTTTGTGTGAGCTATTTTTTATTCATTTCAACGGATTCATACGGGAGTTAGAGCCCCTCAACCCGCTTCCCTTTTCGATGTTATGTGTTTTGACTCTCGGTTTTTAGTCTAGGAAAAAATATTCGTGGTTTTTTCTTCACACGAGTATTTACGTATGGCAGCATCGTGGGTTGTTGTCAGTACTTCAGTTTTTTTGTAACCATTACGGTGTATGAAGGGTTAAATATTTTTATCCTTGTGTATTTCGTTCTCACCGCAGCTCAGTCCGACATTGATAGAACTGTACATTAACTGTTACATAACTATCATTTCCCGGATACGGAGATTTTTATACTTACAAAAAAATCTACGGCTGAAAGGGAAACAGAATCGCTCAATAAGATTTTCACATTATTATTTATTTATATATCATAAATATATATTTTTTTTTCAATTATTTCATCGCCACTGCTCTCAAAACGGTAAAGGAAAACATCGTGAGGAAACCGGCATATCCTAGAACCAAAAATTCGAAGACATGTGACATCTACCAACCCGCACTGGGCCCGCGTGGTAGATTACGGCCCTCTCCCTCTCACAAAGAGGAGGCCTGTGTCCCAGCAGTGGGAACATTATGGGCTGATTATGTTATGCTTTTATACATCAAGCAATAAACAAGATTGACAAACTTACTTTGCTTGAACAAGAGGCTTTTGGCTGCTCTGTATGTGCGTTTTTTAATATATATTTTTTGTAATGTGCGTTTTGTTTGTGCAGAATAACCAATTTTTCATTCTTTCTTTAGTCTTCCTATCGTTATTTTTTGTATAGTCCTCTATAATAACTATGAATATTAATTCAATTCCCGTTTGTTTCAGGTATGCAACGTCACTCAGCGGACCAACTCCACTAGAAATACAAGTACCACTAGTGAAGAAAGAAACTGGTTATCATTGCCATTAACTTTAATATGCATGTAAAAACTTTTTGTTTGTTTGTTGGAAGTGCTCCCGAGAAGCCTTTATATAGATACTAGATACTATAAATAAAGGATTACGACTCTCGGCTGTAAGAATGAGAGCCGAGGAAGCTAATGCAACATTCAAAGTAGAATAAGATTGTTAGTGTCTAGTTTTATAGTTATTGGAAGATGTCTTGCTGCTGTATTTATTTACATAACACTCCTTATAACCATCCGAAACAACCTAAGCGAGTTCTTTACTTATGATTTTTTTTAAGTGAAAATTTCTAAGGGCGCTTTGAGCACTTTTTGGGTGAACAAAAATCATGGAACTCGCGTCATCGTCACCGTCACACTTGAAGACGGTACACTTTTTAGCGCCATCTACTGTCTACCGTTTGAATTACGTTTAGGTTACGCATTGTTGCTTAGTTTTCAGTTCTGTTGGCAGTCCGCAAAGACTGCCCCGCATGTTTTTTTTAATTCAAATTTTCTTACGTTTTTGCAATTTGCAGCTTCTGTCAGGTTGTATCTTTATCGCAATATGATTCGCGACCATAAAAAATATGTATTTATAGAATTTCATTATAATCATTAGAATCATCAATATACATTATCTCTCTAAGTTAGAATTGGTATATTTAATTTAGTTTTTTTTTTAAGTATGACATTTCCAATCATGAAGTATAGCTTTCCATTGTATTTAACTCTGATAATAAGACTCCAATATTTTTAATAACGAAATGCAATCTTTTTATTTTTTTTTAAAACGTAACATTTTATTGCAAAGGCTTCCATTTTGACACTTCATAATTTATTAGTAGTTACCTCGTTTTTTTCTAAATCAGTGCTCGTAAAACTAGATCAACGCACTAAATATAGGGCTGTGAAATAATGCTAGGCTGGCTATAATCTCCCACAAGCATTCATTAACAATGAGTATGAGAAACAGTACATGTTCACATGCATATCGGTCAAAACATTATTATACTGGGACACAATAATTAGATAATCGCATATGGATTGTCCAATGCATACTTAATGGCTTCTTCGCTCGAGTGGTCGCATTTGAATTTTCAATTTTGTACTGTATCATAATTTTCTTGATATCTTTTTTGTGCTTAGATATTCATATTCATTTATTGCATTTCATGTTGTTTACAGGTTGTTACATTATGATAGTTCCAAACAATGAACCCTGCTAGGGCACAGCAATGTATAGGCGACAGGTTTTAATTAATTTAACATGGTATCATTATTCATTATTAATACAATTTGTTGATATAGATTAATTTAAAAATTATTAATTATTATTATACATTATGTCATTCTTACAAACATATATAGATCATATTGATTCGTGACGTTATTTGATTAGGTTACTGTACTGTGCTGAGCATGAGGTCCTGGATTCGATTCCCAGGTCAGTCAAAGTGTTATTGGGTTTTTCTTTCAGCAATTTCTCAGTAGCAGCGCGGTGTCAGGACTTGTGTCCGGTGGATGGCAATAGGCTCGCCCCTTATTACATGGGACTTAAACATAGCTGGGGAAATGTGGTGTTATACAGATACACCTCTGCCTAATCCTTCGGGGATTACAGGCGTGATATTAGGTATGTTTGTATATTATTTCTTCTGAACAAAATTTTTTTAGATTGTCTGCAGTAAGTTTTTCATATCCCTGGGCAGTTTTACTTCTAAATTATGAGTGTACGTATCCTATACACATTTTTCTTTCATAAATTAACATAATATTCTCGTATTTTGATCAGCTGATAGTACCTACCTATCTAAGTGATGATTATTTCTACGAGCTATTTTGCTCCTCAACGTCTCATTGTTAGGTACAGTCAGAAAGATGTAAACCATCTTCAAAAAAAATCAATTAATAAAAACTAAAACCCAAATACGACTTAAAAGGTATAAACAAGACACCACAGACAGACAAATTAAAAATCCGGAGTCACACGTGTTAGGGCATAAATCGAACAGATTACGTGTGACTCCGGATTTTTAATTTGTCTGTCTGTGGTGTCTTGTTTATACCTTTTAAGTCGTAGTTGAGTTTTAGTTTTTACCCGACTACGGCGAAGAAAAAGGAGGGTTATGTTTCTTATTACTTGATTTTTTTTTTAATTCTTCTTGGGTTATAATATGTATATTTTTGAAATGTGCTCATTAAGCCCTTTCATTTGATACCCAACATGGTACGAATAAACCATTTTTTTTTTTAAGTTCCTCACTTTATTTCCTCTACAGGGCGCCATTTAATGTGACTTCACATAGCCTATAACCAGCGGACAATCACGACGCTTCTAACGATACCTCATTTGTCAAATTGTGATAAGTGGTTTGGAAGATAGGAGGGAACAGATGAACATACATACATACATACCGGTCAAAATCATAAACCTCCTTTTTTCTTCGCCGTAGTCGGGTAATAAGCAAACAAACTCACTTTTGCATGTATTATTTTAGTTAGGATAGGATACGTAGTTCAGACATATCTCGGCGACAAGCGTAAGTTCAGGGATGTGTGGCCGGCTTTGGGTTTCATCTCGATGGGTCTCGACGCAAAGAATGTCGCAGTTAGTTTTGAATATAAGTTGATTGTAATAAAATGTTCAAACTTTGTAAATAACTCAATGATATGGAATTGACCAGTAATCTCTTGGGTGGGTATTCATGATTACCTGTGTGAGCGTAGTGCAATTTAACATTGTTATTAACTAATCCAGTTAAAGTCTATTTGATTGTGAATGGTTAGTGATTATCGGGATATCGGGCTGTGAATTGGTAATATGTTTGGAGTTGTTAATATAGTTTGACTGTATAATACAGCTGTTTATAGCGATTTGTTAGCGGTCACTCCCTTTATGCATGGAGGCTTTTATTTGGGTATCAAGTTCTGTTTACGTTTTTAGTTTTTATTTTTTACTAGCTGCGTCCCGCGGTTTCACCCGCGTAAGTCTCGATCCCGTGGGAATATCGGGATAAAAAGTTGTCTTATGTCCTTTCCCAGGTCATGGTTTACGTATGTACCAAATTTTATCCAAATAATTCCAAGTAAATTATTTTGCATTATTTTTGCAATTATTTTGCAAATCCAAGTAAATTATTTTGCATACTTAGGTATTGTATAGAATCAAGTATTTCTAACTGTACAGACAGCTGTGCTGCTGGGGAGTTTGTTGCGCCACTTCTTCTTCCCAGCTAAAGCACTAGGAAGTGGTGAAGAGCGAGCATTTTGGGGGACTGTCTTATGTAATTTTGACGTTCTAAAAGTGTTGATACTCGGCCTAGTTTGAATAAATGACTTGGATTTTAAATAAAACTTTGACTATCTAATTAATAGCTAAAAGTTTTAACATTTTTTAGGACAATAGTAATTCCAATATGATCATTTGATGAGGTCCTGTGGCCCACAGTTATATGGAACCTGTGTCCCATATAACTGTGGGCCACGGGCCACAGGTCAGACCTCATCATAATTGGTGAAATGTGGGTGCCTCTGCCTAACCCATTGGGGATTACAGACATTATGTTATGTACCTACCTAATGGTAATTGTGTCCTAAAATATTTATACCAATATTATTTGATACATAAACGAATTTAAGCATTATTTGATAAAAAAAAAGAATTGATAAAAACAATCTTTCTTAAAGAAATAATCATTTCATAATTCGATTCCTAAGAAATACTAGGAAGCTCTCTAAAGCTTCTGTATAAAAATTGCCTTAATAAATCTCATTGGGCAATAATTGAATATATTAAAGTGTTTACTTTATTCCTTCAGGAAAAGTTAGTAATATTTGAAATTGAAATATTTTGTTCTTATTACAAGTAACTCAAGTTGTTTGGAATTATAAGAATATTGAGTTTGTTTAAAATTCTCTTCCTTGGGACATTTTTATGAGGTCTACGCCCTTGCGTGGGAAATGTGTTTTTTTTTTTTGTTTAAGGACTTGCCGATTTTTCTCACGATGTTCCCCTTCACCGTTTTGAGAGCAGTCCTAATGAATTAAATTATACAAAAGATTTCAAGTTATATATTTATCAATGCAATTTGTCTATTATTTTTACGTATAAAGGTTTTAAAGTATTTTATGTACACCCATGCTATAAATCCTCTATAAAAGTTTCTGAAACAGTTAGCTTATTTCCAACATTAAAACAGCCAGTGTCATAGTAATCATAATAATATCATCCAAACGAGTGTTATAATTTTGTACTTAATGGCATAATGCAACTCATTTAAAAAAAGAACATTGTCATTCACGAGCGTTTCACTAACAAAGCACCGTAATTTAAAAACAAAACACATTCGAATTCGAAAAATTCGAATTCACGTCGTACCGCGCCATTTTTGTTCGACATTGGTATTGCAAAGAAACTTTTATAGAAGATTCATATCATGGGTGTAGATAAAGTCTTGTATGCAACTGTAAATAATTAGGTATTGGAACACTCATTTGATACTATTATCACACGAGGCAAAGCCGAGGGTGATAAACCCACATTCGTGTTTTAATACCCCTTATTATATTATAATGTTATATTATAACAGTTGCATAAATAACTATGACGTTCCTGACAGTCCGTCTCACAGAGTAGGCCTGTGTCCCAGCAGCTGAAACGTTATAGGCTGATTATGCTTATGCTTAAGTGCCTGACTGTGTTCCAACCCTCCACCTACAACTCGTTATTTAGGGTCACTGGGCCACCACTCTGCTCCTCTGGCGCTAAAAAAACCTCTTAAAATGTTTTAAGGCTACGTTTCTTACCAGTAACCATAGGTACATAATTATGCCTCTGTAAAACCCTTTGACAAGTAAGTTAACAGGTATTCTAGTATCTTATATTATATTTTCTCCGTTCAAGTATCCCTGTTGGTTGCCAGGGAGCGTTTTTCGTCGTGTGCTCATTAGCAACCGCATGACCTAGTTCAAATGTCCCTGTCCCTGACATTGTGATATTTTGGTTTGGTTTTTTTTTGTGTTGAAGAATAATAATGCTTGCTAAACAATATTCGTGGAAGTAAATGACTAAGTGATTAAGATTGTAAGATTTGCAATAGTGTCCTTCGTAGTTGCCTGATGGATAGATCTAAATAAATAATAAACTGTCTTCAAACTTTACTTATAATTAAAAGTATTAAAAGAAAGAAAATACATTTATTCAGCACAGACTAAGAGGCACAAAATACACATAAGATAAAAAAAAACAAATAAAGAGTGTAACTAAGTAGTAGTACGTAGTAGTGTGCACTTAAATATTTCATAGACTAGTGAATTTGCCGGTGAAACGTTATTGTACGTGGGTCATGGCCCAGTGGAAATTGAAAGATGCAATGAATTTGATTATGTATATCAAATAATATATCTGATACTCAGTTTACAAACCCCCATTCGGATGTAGAAAAGTATTTCTAAATCCGAATTAATTAGTATTCATAGTAGTTTAGTTGCATAAGGCTTTTGGCGCATACCTACTAAATCAACACTACCTACTCTTATACAAAAATAAAGTCGACAAACTATCGCCCGACGATTTAGTTGGTCGCACCCAACTAAGCCTTTCCCAACTATGTTGGTTCTCCTAACCAGATGCGGCAAAATGTTGGTATTTTATACTCCGTAAGCGTAAACAAACTTTTAATTAGAACTAGGCTAATCAAGTCTAATAGAAAGTAGTGCACTTAATTCCATACATTATTTAATACTCCAGCGATATGGTAATTGGAGTAATCTATTTAGCTGCATTTTAATTAATCAATGCATTTGTGCCAGCTTGTTGAATTCAGAAGACTATGAACAAAGTCTTGTTGTGTCTGTACCTTTAAATAGGATACAATTGCAGAATCGATGGGCCGGATGTATCGGGAATGAAACTGTACAGTCTCGAGCATAAATATAGTTCGAATCAAACTTAATGGCGGCTCGGAAGTTAGCTACTCGCTGCGCAGTAGGCACCTCACCTCCGCCGATACATGAAATTGTTACTGCGCAGCAACTCGAAACATGTTCCGAGCCGCCAATGATTTTGAATCGCAGTATCCATAAGTTTTTCTCTTGAAATTAAAATTGCAACTTTGAGGACAAAGACTCCTCTCTAAAGACCTATTTCATAATAGTATGGTTTCGATAAAACTATGTTCATAACATAATACGATAAAATATCTATCAATAGCATAATCAACCTATTGTTTCCAATGCTGGGACACAGGCCTCCTCTCTTTGAGAGTGGGTGAGAGAGAGTGGGACTGAGGTGATATCTACCACGTAGCACGCGGGCCCAGTGCGGGTTGCTAGATGTCACATGTCTTCTAATTTGTTTCTTCAGTTCTAGGACATGCCTGTTTCCTCACGATGTTTCCCTTCATTGTTCTGAGAGTAGTGGTGATGAAATTATGTACACAAAGTAAAGTAAAGCGCCTGGGTTCAAAAATAAAGAAAGATGACGTATTTAATAATTCAATTAACGCATTCAAAGACACTGAATGAGACACAATAGAAGTTTTATATTGTTATAACGCCGGGCGTTTAGTGTCCCTCAAAGTGTGTAAGTTCCACGAAGAAACAAAATAATCTACTCAAAACAATATAACATTACTCAAAGCAAAGAAATCGCTTCTGAACCACATTATTCCGCAAGGAATCGCTATCAATCCGGTTACAATGCAAGAAAGTCGTGTCGCCGCATGCGGGTCAGTGACGAACGTCTGGCTTTAATTTTCCGCTTCTCCGGCCACGGCTCCGGCTCCGGCCACAGACGCAAGTCAGACTCAGCCTTGTTATACTCGTGCTCTCGTGCTTGGGGTGCGTTTATATTTGGTGGAGTCGAGTGGGAGAGTACTGGCATGATTGCTGGCGTGATTTGAACGGTTTGTGTTTGCTGTAATTAAGGTACCAAAAAACATAGTATTTTGTCATCGAGATATAAGTACTAACGTACTAGAGAAGCTACGTCAAATAACTGAATTGTCCTATTCTTCGTATTGAATCTTTAGTTCGCTGCAGCGCTAAAATAATAACAATTCGTCTAAACCGTACCTAATTTACCACAGTGCTAGATTTGCTGCGGAAGTGTATTTATTCTCGGCAAAAAGGTCTTAAGCGCCATGTAAATCACGGCACTACGCGTTTTCTTCGACAAACTGCGGCGCGATCGCCGCAGTTGAACGAGACAAAGTAGGAATTTACGGTGTCTTCTCTAGTACGTTAGTACTTATATCTCGATGTATTTTGTAGATATTTCAAGACACCGCGACTTTCTTTTTGTTTAAGTATATTAGTGTTTTTTTTATAGTTTACTCATACTAACTTTTTAAAATTGACTAGCACTAATGTGAACTCGACCTTATAGTCTGGGAGACAAGAGACGACAAATAAGCGCGTAACTTTATATTGAAAATGATGTTCCTCGAATAATTGCATTTGTTGTTAGAAAGATATTTTTTTTATTCTGCACAAACAAAACGCACATTAACGTTCACCACTACGAAATTAGTTCTATGTTAACATAATAACTATAGTAGGTACATTCATAGCGAACCATTCTGAATATTGAATTTAATTAAGTGCTATTTGGGCAGGGCACATTGCTCGCAGAACAGATGGCTGATCGGGCCGAAAGGTTCTGGAGTGGCGACCGCGTACCAGAAGACGTAGCGTTGGAAGGCCCCACAAGGTGGACCGGAAGACATCCACTGCTGGACATAGGCCCCCCCCAAGAACCGCCACTTCGACCGGTTTTGTGCTTCTCGCATCCAGCGAATTCCCGCGGCCTTCACCAGGTCAAGTGGCGGTTCTTGGGGGAGGCCTATGTCCAGCAGTGGATGTCTTTCGGCTGAAATGATGATGACGATGAAGATGATGATAGATACAAGCATGAAAAGTTCACCTAATTACTATGGAACATTTCCTCCTTAGACTATTACCCTCATTCTCAAATCAGAGCCATTACTATTTAGGTCATTACTGTTGAATACTCAACATTCATAAGAAAAATGTATCAATTAATAAAATTCCCAATAAATAAACTGTAACAACCTTCGCAAAGAACATTATTTAAAAAAATACAAACTCATGAATATAAAATAATTTTCACATACGTGTATAATTCGCCACTCTATTTTGTAGAGGGCGTAAATCAAGTTTCACATAAATATCGATATAGGCCTGGTATTAATATCGACAAAGCATTATATCGATACATTAACTGATGTCCATAACCGTAAACAAAGGTGTAAAATCGGCCGTAAAATGTTAGGTATGTTTATCTATAGGCAAATGGTTCAATGTTGCTTTGTTAGGCCGTTTAGTTCGGTTTACGAGTTAACTGTAGTTCGGACTGGCTGCCAGATTGTCAGTGTACCTAGGAGTGCCACAAAATCTGGATTATATTGCTGGCTAGACTTGGATGGCAATTACGTGTCTATCTGTGCAGCCAGTTCTTGCTTATCTACTTGTTTACTGCAAAGCCTTAGCCAATATTTTATATATTTTATGTTATGGTTTGGTCGAGCTGAATATCTAATAGGTTGATTATTTTCAAACTCCGTTCATTATTAAGAATTCTTAATGCTGCTTTCTGCTGTAATTGCATTATATTTATAAATAACCGGTTTGTGTAATTGAATCGACTAATTTAGAAGTCCAGCCTAATTAAATTGGAGTCGAAAACTAGGTTGTTTCCCATCACTAGTAAAGTTTGGACGCGGCTATTTACGGCAACAATTACTCCACGTAAACTAACGCTAATTATATGGTAATGGCGGTAGAGAAATTAGGTAGCGAATATTTATAATTAACTATTTTCCTGAAGCTATATTTATGAGCTGCCCAAATTTTTCATGCTTATGAAATAGCTTGCAGGAAATTAATGCTAGTAAAAATAATACCTAATTACTTCATACAACTGATTATATATTTTTCACGGTAATGTAGAAAATATTCAGATTAACCGTAAGTTTCCATAATAATTGGCCATCAGAGTCCAACCCAATACTTCGGCAAATTGGGTTTATTAAAGCAATAACAAAATGGGGGGAATAAAACACAATAACGTTGGTAATTATGGTATTATCAAAAGCTACGGTAATATCTATATTACTCCGGTGTCGATAACGTCTACACCAATTACCAAAGACATGAATATTATACTTTCAATTCATTTATACAAAATAATATCACGTTGCACTTACTCGGGAAAACACATGAATTTTCGGCATTATTTATTTAGTGTTGGAGCGAGACGGGGGTACAGTATAGGGGTGTGTGTGAGAGGGATGGCTGGAAGAATTTCTAATGAACGTAACATGAGTGCGAGTCGGGTGAAGGGTCATCGACCTTTTCTTTAGGGTGGATCCCCTCGGACTAGGCTCAGGAAGCGCGACGGGCGGTTTATTTTGATGCATTTTCTAATTGAAACGTTCATTTAGCTATTTTACTAGTGTAAGCAAAGTTTGTTCTCTATGTTTTTATTGGTGAATACACCCGTCCCTCCTTTATTACCTGTGTGATGTCTCAGTTAAGGATTGTAAATATTTTGATAGATATGAGTGTATTTGAAGTCTGGTGCTGTGGATGTAAATGTTTGGGATTATTTGCAACGGTAATATCCCAGTTCCTTATGGCTTTCTTTGATCTTATATCAATGCATACTATTTGTGCAAATATTAATATGTATTTAATAATTCAAAAATGTTTTGCAGATGTTCCTCGTAAATAAAATACCATTAGGTAATATTTTATTGAATATCTTCTTCAGAAATTAGCTTAGATTTATGATTCAGACGCTGAAATATTAAAAAGACATCATACGGTTTTCTATATAGGTAAGTGTTTTTATAAAAAATGAGAAAATGTGGACTTTCGTGTGGGATTGTTTCTCAATGGAGCTTTAACGACTGAAAGGGTTTAAATCTGATTGCATTAACATTTAGGTTACTTATTATATGGTTACATGGGTACTTGTAGTAGTTTTAGAATAGGCATCTAGGATTCGAGTAAAGGCTCTTACATACTGGCGCGATTCGCAGCGCGACGCGAATTTTAACAAAACAATTTCTGAGAAAACGTCACGGCGAACAATGCGGTGGCGTCGCGTCGCGCGTCGAATCGCGCCAGTATGTAAGAGCCTTCAAAACCATAAGCAACAGCAAGTAAAACATAATTTATTCACCTTACTACACGTTAAAACACGACCACCCTTAATTTACGCCACCATATTTTTACCATACAAAGTGTACACAAGTTACCGAGGTAAACATTCGCTTGTTTATCCAATTGGTTCGGATGCAGGCCCTTTATGTCCAGTCCAGTCCGGTCCAAACTGGGGTCCATTGGGGCGTGAAAAACGCGTGCAATCGCCACCGACACGCCGCATGCGGGCAGCCGGGGATTCTTTTTTTAAATTTAAAATACTGGACGAAAATAAAGTTTGGTGTCCAATTAGGGTTTTTTGTTTATTTTTTTAAGTTTGAATGTTGTTTTGTAATGGAATGCAAACTTGTGTGTTTATATTAGCTAGTAATTCTTATTGTGATTGCCGTGATTATTATTAACGCTGTTTATTAATTGGCTGAAACATGTTTTAACTGCATAAATGATACATTTTGTGCCTCTACACTCCGAAAATGCAAATGAAAGGTATTAAATTCAGAACTGGCTATTACATAGCACTACAAAAGCACCATAACACAAGCAAGTTACGAAAACTAAGGAACTGGACACTGTGGTCAGCTTTGCAAAGCACTATCATGAGTTCTATCGCCAAAACTATGCACAACACAACTTAGTTACAAAACTGTGCACGCATAAATAACTGTGTGCACACAACAATAAAACTGCCAACATTGTTAAAACAACACAGAAAATATATTCCACGGAAATTCCAATTTTACACGCTACACTCAAATATTTAATTGTGATTTTAGCGTTAACACAATTTCCTTTAAATTTTTTGAAATAAAATTAAAAGCTGGGAACATGGTCACTGGATCGCGATCAGAGCAATCACCGGGAATCAAAGGAGTGAATGGAATGAATGAGTGAACGTGAACGGTTTACTTTTGTCGTGTGTGAACGTGTTGATAAGTGAACAGCTTATGCTGTGGTGAAAAGATTGACTCAGTTTGCAAGGTTGATATAAAAAAAGCAGGACTGACTTTTCCCCCTTAAATAAAAAGGAAATCTTTAATAATAAATTACAAAATTATTGTTAACTTAAACCTTTCTTTAATTACACTGCGACAAGATTAATAAATAAACTGTGTAGAATGATTCATTACACATTAATGACTACACGATTGCTACGGCGTAGCTGACGCAATGATGACAGCGCTACGCCAACGCCTACGCTGCGTTGTAGCCATCCGCTACGCATGGAGCGAATCCATTATACTATGACTTAGCTGTGAATTTTAAAATTCCGAATAAAGTTTTTGTTTATTATTTTGAATGTTTGTTTTACATGCAGTTACTGACAGACAACGCATTTTTATAGAAAAAATGAACGGTATAATTTTGTGATTATATCCCTGCGAAGGCGTATAGTGCGTAAAGATTTGTAGTAAACTCATTTTTGATGGGGTATAACAGGATGTTATAGCTTATGTGCGACGTCGTAAGCTGTTTCTTCAATAAAACCAATAAACAGTACAAATTGTAATTTAAAAAAAGATGATAATATTCGAAGAATTTTCGTTCTCTATAAGAATTTATTGTGTTACTGTATCCTAGCTTACAGGATTTAGTGTTGGGTGTTAGTGGGCCATTCTCTGCGAAATAGATGGCCCGCGAAACTAGGCCGGCGAACATTTTAAGATAGCAACCCACGTAAAAAATGTGCCTCATAAACAAGGTTATAATGAGGGCTACATAATGGGCTATATTATAGCCTGTTTACGTCTGGTAGTAAATTAGGACATCAAGGACTCGTTGGAGTAAGGACTTCTTTGAATTAATTGGCGAAAGTGATTGTTAATTAGGAATACTTCTGTTCAAGAGACTTGGAAATTTTATTAATTAGTTCGTAAAATCACGAACCAGGTTGTTTTAGCAACTATTTTACCATTTGAACTCTAATTGGTATTCAAAATACCAAGTATGGTAAAGGATATTGGCTAGGATTTGATCAGACTAGATTCTCAATTAAGGTTTGTTTAACTTTAAGATTGTTTTAAGTCTTCTTGTCACCTAAGGTATGATTCCGAACAACGCCGCACGCGGCATTGCTGCGCGTCAGTGCCGCTTGCCGCGTGATTACGATCAGCACCGTGGCGTGGCACTGCTGTTCGTGGTATACTTCTCAACAGCTGTCAACATTCACGTGTTATCGCTGCTATGTACGCAAGCTCTACTGGTCAGCCGCGGCGCAGTCGACACTGCCGCCACTAATCTCATGTAAACCTATAGAAAATGTATGGGGACTGTTTGGAATCGTACCTTTATACACCTTATTCCCACTTCCACTAACACTAGATGACACCTAACTGAATAGCTAAATATTATTACTTTGTTGGATTTTGAACGCTCGACCTAGCGCTGAGAGTTGATAATCCAGCAGTGCGATAATATTTAGGCGGTCGTTTAGATGTTTCTTAGTCAGCAGCTTAGGATGCAGTTTGCATCTGCCGATGGCGCGAGTCGCTCTCTTGAATATGGCACTTCAGTAACAGTGACAAAAACAGACTTTAAAGCGACTTATAAATAATTTCAGAATTCAGTCGTAAGTATTCACCAACTTATGTTAGAAACCTCCACTATATGACACAGTTTCTTATCCCCCTAAAAAACACATAATTTTGGCCATGACGTCATGACCTAATTCTGTCCTTTCAGCCAAAAAGAGGTCTCGTATATCCGAAAACGTAGTTCGATAACACTGAAGAGTCTGCTTCAAACTCGATATCGTTAAAGGGCGCTTCACACGAGCGGAGGCCGCCGCGAAGTAATTTTGTTAGATCAATTGCAAAACTTTGCGGCCGTTTACACAACACGGTGGCCTTAGTTGGGGATATCGGGCCGTAAGCACGCGTCCACGTGGACCTCACGATGAACATGGCAATCTATGTGATACATTTTGTTGTTCTCTATATTATAATTATGTACCTATATTTTAAGGTCAGCGTAGATGAATCGTCAATTAGGTACTATCCTCGATGTGTTTTGGAAGACAAACGATTAAATATTCCCTCTAGATATGGAAAAAATGGTTTTATGTATTTTAATTCCGTGTTGTTACGTATATCTAGTTCTTTTATTATTATTCAGTGCAATAAAATAATTGAACCCAGTCATAGAAATATTTAATTCAATCTTAGTTCAAATCTTATACTTCTTCTACTAAACGTGAACCTTCCAATTCAGTGTCTAAAAGAAATTGTCAGATATGTTACTAGTGATCAATTAATCAACTCAGCCTATCCCAGCCGATTGCTGGACATAGGCCTCTCACTGGCTGCGCCACACCACCCTGTCCTTCGCCTTCTGCATCCAGTCTGTCCCAGCCACCTCCTTAAAGTCGTCGGCACATGTAGCTGGGGGGCGTCCTACAATATGCTTGCCTATACGCATCCAGGACTCGTCTGCTCCACCAGCCATCCGTTCTTTGACAAATATTACCACTACCACTTCAGTTTACTTACACTGCAAGTTATGTCGGTAGCTCCGGTTCTTTTCCGTATAATTTCATTCCTGATTTTATCCTTCAAAGAGACTCCGAGCCAGCTCCATAGCGCGCTGAGCGACCTTCAGGGTGACAAAATGAAGAAAAACAAGGATGTGCTAAAATCTTGATCTCTCTATCAAGAACACAACGTACAATTCCAAAATTTCGCTCTACAGGCTTTACAGTCTTAGAATATGGATTCCAAAACTGTCCAGCCTACCCACATCCTTACAAACTGGACGCAAACAACGCACAAACATAGCTTAACTTGGCCCACACGTAATTTGCCCGTAAACTTTATTACCGCTATAAGTTTCCAAAATAATATTATCTTCCGTTGAACGTCATCAAGTCACCTACTCACCTGACGGGATTCCAGTAATAACTCTCTAAAACCTTCATTGGGAAAAAAGTTGCACAACATTGTATCGGCAACATGTTTTTTTGTTGCAGGGAAATTAAACATATTTATTAGGAAACAATAAGATAAGATGATGATGAATATATTTATTTTAGCAGTTTGTATTTTGTGTATTTTATTTATGGGCCTAGTCGTCTGAAAATAAATGATTGATTGATTTTGAAGGACCTTTTTCCCACGTCAATTTTTTTTTTTAACCTATACGATGGTGGTTTTTCCTAGGCGACTACCATAGAGTAGAAACACCAAAACGAACTCATGATCTCTTTTAAAGTTCATTTTAGTCCAAACTATGTCGCACAACAATGTTTACAGGAACATTTGATATTATGGGCAACAATGTTTGCAACTATTGCCCAACTTTGTTTCCCAATGAATACGGGGCTAAACAAATAGACTGACGCCACGTTTGTTGAGCATTTATTATGATTAACTTTGCTTTGAGTGTGGAGAAAGATTTATTAAGTTCGGAATTAATTTTGGTGGTTTTGGTGTTGAAGAGTGTGAGTTGTTGTTTAAAGTTGTTTGTTCTATAAAGTTTTCTGACAAAAATACCTATGAGAGAAAAATTACTATGCACTAATCATAATTTACTAAAAACATAATTATCTTTGTTCTGCATAAACAGCTTACAAGTTGATTTATAACCTAGAAAAAACCTGACAGAAATGGGTTTATAAAGTGATAAAAGGTTGTTTTCTAAATATTGAAATATCACGTACAATACAGCACCGAAACTCGCAAAATCCGCTCCATTTATAACATAAAACACAACACAAAAAGACAATCACGGTCGCGTAAAAAGTTAGCTCCGCACACCGAACAAATTGTAGCACCCGCAAGCCCGTGTGTATCATTATAACACCTCTGATCATGTTTTGTAAACAAAGTTGAAAGAGCTACATATTAAATAGCGTTACACTAAAAGCGTAGCCGTGTTCGCCAAATTGATTCAATTTGCAAATAATCCGGCAATATTGTTGGCGCCTATCGGATCTGTGCGATCCGTTCGGAATGTTACCGGTTGGTAATTGATGCGTGAATCAGCGTTACCGAACGTTTTCTTGATTTGTGTTGAGTGCGAATCGGTGATCATTGAGGTGATATATTGTTCATTACAATGAAAGATTCTATTGGGTTGAGAGTGATTTGGCGTCGTTCAGTCGAAAAATTTTGGGACTAATCGGTGAGTTGGTTGGTGACTTAAATGGGAGACTCGAATCGTTCAGCAGTGTAGATTTTCTTGTTTTCTTTTACATTGTACCAAGATTTCATCGGATTAAAAAAAAATCTTGTTCTAGAATTGTGAAAAGTTTTCTGAAGCCAGTTTAATTAAAGTCTCACTACTACTACGACTATTTTGACTAATTCCCAGTAAGTATTTTCACTCTTTTTTCTGTTAATTAATGTTCTTTACATTCTCAGACAAGACGTAGACTAATTGAATATGTATTTTCAATTAAGCCTAACTCTGTTTCTCAAGGCCTCCTTTTCAATTTACGAATCCTTAAAAAAAAACTAGCCTACTCACTTGTCACTTCGCAAAAGTATCGCAATTAATTCTAAATAACCTCTACGTTGCGAACTTATTAAAAAAGTGATGAGTCAAACGGTTGCTTCCCTTGATATTATAATAAACGTACTAAGACGGTAGGCCGGTGAATTTCGCATGACAAAAGAACTGTCAGTCATTCCATTTTGGGCAATATTTGCTGAGCCATTGTGCACGTAAGTCTTGGCTTTGCTTGTGTGATCATTTTGGTTATTCTGTGTTCGTTAGTTATAACAATGTGCATTGTTGGTTATTGTAACTCTAGTAAAATAACTGAATGGAGCAGAGAATTTTATATTAAAATTTCTTACACAGTTACCTACCACAAAATAGCTTTGTCTACAATTCAAATGCTCACAAAGAATGCCACAAAATATGAAAACTCAGGAAACAAAGAAATAAATGTGTTTGGTTGTACAAACACGTGTGTTCATTCGCTGTAAGACTTTCGTTTGTCACAATATGGAGACGTGTTCCAGGAAAAATCTTTATAAAAATGACAATCTGTTGGAAGCCGGCGAGCGCTCCGCATACAAAACTGAGCAAATCGCTATCGGAAAATACCGAAATATGATAGAAATGCAGCACAATGCAGGACGTTGTCACTGTTCGGAGTATCTCCCTCGATGGCCAAAGCCGATTATAATCGCGATAAAAACGCCGAGAGAACCCCCTCGGAGACCACCCCAGCCTTATCCGATGTGCTGTCAAAAGTCTTTCCAATTTATGTATTGCAGCCGACACCCCGCGGTATTATTTATTGCTACGTAGACTGCGTACAAACTTTTCTTTTTACCCACGATCGCCACTCGAATCAAGATGTATGGCTTTCGATTCGATACGCTATCGCGGCAGAATAACGATGGATAGTTTTAAAATTTTCGGTGGCACAAAGAGCTCTCACATTTGTACAATGTTTGAGGACGAAAACCGCTAAGCTTTTAGCGGTAACTCGGTAACAAACAAAAAGCGCGGTGTGTGTCATTTAGACGCGACAGGTCGCAATCAAAAAAACAATTTAGTTTTTACGTGGAAAATAAAACCGCCCGTACATATAGGAGATAAATGAATAACTGGATTTTATTTCTGTTGACTGCGTCCATTGCTCTAGTATCTAATAAAGGGTACCTCGCATGTGTTGCTTTTCGTTGCTGTTCCGTTCGAGTGTGGTTGCACTTTAGCTGTCAAAATAGCCATGTTTATGGTATGATCTCAGGCCCAAATCTTTGGATGACGTGAACTAATATTGTATAAATAAACCATACTTTAGAAAATGTAATAAGTGTCATTCGTGGAAATCTAATATTTTCCAAAATTACAAAGGTAGGCAGTTATAATATAACGTATTACCCAGAACTAATCGCAAAACTTCTTTCATAAGCACACTTGTACCTTTTTTCCTTTACAACATTGTAGACACGAGCTCCAGCGCCAACCCTGTTCTCCAACTTCTCACATTTTCATAGTTTTCCCCATGCACATACCACTTAATAGCCAGAGATTATGAAACTACGCTCTAGATATTTATAACTAACATTATCAACGTTATTATACAGGCGAAGTTCTTAACATTTAATTCTCTAGAGACGTGGCGTTGACATCGCAAACTGAACGAAATAACGGAATTAACTTTTAATTACATAAAGAGATGCTGAATTATGATTTAGTGGAGATCTTTTCGTTTTATGTTTTGTATATCGATGTTTTTGCTTGCGGTGAGAATTGAGGGTCTAAATAAATCCCGCAATGAATGCAGGGTGATGCAATTAAATTTTTGTTTTATAACTGACGTAGAGTGGTTCCCTGAAGACCTAGCTTAGATAGAACAGTAACACCAGGATCTAAACTTTATTATTAACGTCAGTCCTCGAGCTCTGAGAGTACTCTTTACGGTGGACACGCTTTAACGGCCTAATAATCGTAACATTTTACTCTTACCTCATAGAAATGAAACCAATGTCGTCTTTAGATACATCCAGTACTGTAAAACCACTCTGCTATAGTTCGATTCCAACTTAATGGCGGCTCGGAACATGAGGCGAGCCGTTGCGCAGTAACAATTTCATATGTCAGCGGGGGTGAAGTACTGCGCAGCGACTACCTAACTTCCGAGCCACCATTAAGTTTGAATCGAACTGGACCTCGAAAAATAATTCATTTATTGTTTCGAAGAAAAATAAAATTCTCGGTACCACTTAAACATAACTTCCAAACGTAAAAGCGTTGTAAAACAAGTACTTCTGGGAAAAGAAATAAATATAAATTGGAAAAACGCATTTTATTAAGTGCTTCCCGTGGCGGCCATCATGGATCATAAGTACCCACCCACGGAGACAAGGGTGGCTGATATTTATTATGAAGATTAATGATATAGACGTAAGAACTATATAAACAGATTTGTGTGGTATGTTTTGTGTATCGCATGTGCTCGATTACTATTGACGTTGTAAAGATACGGAGTTTTTTTTTAGAGCCGATACATGTAGTGTTTTGTTTAAGCAGATGATGCACGTTTAACTGAGCTGAAACGACATACTCACGCATGCGAAACATACATAACAAACTTTTCAGCTTTACATAACAACTTTTAGCTTTTCATAACAACTTTTTAGCTTTACATAACAACTTTTTAGCTTTACATAACAAGTTTTTAGCTTTATATAACAACTTTTTACCTTTACATAAACTTTATAGATTTACATAACAAACTTTTCGTTCATTGTAGGAGTGCGTTTTCTGCTCGTGTAAAAACATATTCTTAATGCATTGTTTTTTTCCAATTCCAAACTTGTTTTAGTACAAAATCGGTTGTTTGTTGTACTAATCTAATAAGACAGATTTTTCAACAATGCCCTAGTGCAGTACTTCGTTTGTAGAATCGGATAACACTGAATAAATACTTGAATTTCCCCACAATTTAATCGTGATCTAGTACTATCCCATTACCAGAAGACAACAGTGAGATAAAACAGTACCATCTTCCAAGTATTTCAGTCCAAGAGGTCAGGAGGTTAACTGTCGTTTTATCTCCATTATATTTCTTTCATTCGTGTAAATGGAATCCTATCTATCTGGGCGTGGTCAGGTGGTAATTCCACAAGATTGACACCGAGACAAAGTCTTGTCGTATCCGTTTCTCGACTGTGACACGTGGACCAATCGGGACATTGAGGTTTATTTTGGTATCTTTTCTTCAAAATGTAATTGGAGACTGTTTATAGTTTTTTAAGCGACCCGCCCCTGCTTCACACGGGTGTAATCGACTGATTCGGCGAAGGAACATCGAGATTTCCGTGCTGTATCTAAGATATCTTCCGGAATAAATGTTCATTATAGTGAAAATCGCATTAAAATCCATTGTTTACTTACATTAGAAGAACAAGCGGTCACGCAGTCAATGATGAAACGCGACTTTGTTTTACGCTACTACTACTTACAACTTTGTTTTACCAACTTTGTCATTGTTTTATGTATACTACTCTATTTGAAATATGATTAGACATTATAAAATAACTTTTTTTACAGTCCGTTCAACCGATTTTGACTTATATTGCGTTCGTGGCATGACAAATGGCAGCTGCAGTAGACAGTTGGTATTGTATAACCTTTTTTGCTTTTAATGCCATCCTTATGCCTACAGTATAGAAGTCAAAATCGGTTGTACGTACTGTATAAAGGTTTGCTTTGTGAATTGTTGTTAATCAGTTCCGAATCCAAATTCTAGTTATATTTAAAGTCTTAGGGTATAATTTAGTTCATATTGTTTGCCTGTCCTTAGGGTTTAGTCTAAGTTTTGTTCCAAACACCTACCCAAGTTACGCCCCATTTCCCAAGAGAGGCAGAAAGGTCTTCCTGAAGACCTGAATTCCTGTTTGAAATATGAGAGATGATACTGATAAATGATCCGTGTCAATCCCTATCGGTAGCTATGAATTGATATATGAAGGACTTATACGATTGACATGAGACCTTAAAGGCTAAAGCAGACTGGGGAGGGGCGCACCGTAACGCAACGCGTTGAAAAAATTCTCCTTCATCACTTTCGTACATTTTCTATGAACCAACGCACACTATAGGCAGGCCACACCGCACTTTTTTATATAAAAATGGAACCATGTTGTGGCTGTAATGTACGTTTGGCTTTAGTATAAGACTGCGTTTCCACCAGAGATGTGCGAGGATGCGTAGCGAGGGATGTGTTTGTAAAGAACCAATAGAATCGCTTCATTTACCTTACACTTTACAGCTCTGGTGGAAACGGCTCAGCGGAGCTAGATTTTAGCGCATACAAAACAAGCGAGGGATGTGTGCGCGGGATGAGTTGCGAGGAATGTGTGTTGAGAAGCCAGTCCATCCATCCTCGCACCACACATTAATGCGCATTTTCACAGCTCTGCTACACATCCTCGTAGGCACATTTTCATCGCACAGCTTTGGTGGAAACCCCCACACATTTTCACAACACAGCTAGACATCCTCGCACGACACATTTCCATCGCACATCTCGGTGGAAACGCAGCCTAAGCAATGAGAGTGCTACAGCGACGCAAACACATGCATTGTGCGACACACGGAATTTGACATTGTTTTGTTTCGTATTACCTCTTCACTGTGATAAGATCGCGATGCGGCTTTGCAAAGTATGCACTGGGTTTGCGAGAAGTGGATTCATAGCCTCTTGGCAATTAGACTCAGCAGTGGGACATTACCGGCAGATTACCTATGTAATATCCAACGCATCTATTTATCCGTGCTGCAGCAATTGTATGCGGTTTTCTCACACTATTTTATACGAACCTTTACGTGTAGTTGCCTGAGTGTACAAAAATAAAAAAAACGTGGGAAGAACGTTTAAACTTCATCCATTAATGTTGACCTAAAAACTAGATACTGAAAAATGTACGGTACATTTTATCAGCTGTTTACCATCCGCAAGTTGTAAACCCAAGTTCCTCTCAGTTAACTTTTACTTGCAACAGTAACGTTTAAGCGTTAGGTTACTGTCGACTAACTGTGAGTTCAACCGTTGCGCTAACTACTTATCTCTTTGCACCATTGATCTCTAAGCAGTAGTTAAAGGTTTATACGCATCGTTTCGGGAAGCTATAAATAAACAGAGTAAATTATTGCCCGCTTCCGTGTTTGGGGAATGGAAAAATTGGCATATATCTTGTTTCATATGGTGGTTGTAAAATCGAAGGGCTTACGATTTAGCATGAGGCTGCCGCAGTGGTAAAGTTAAGAATTCCTTTTCTCAAACTCAAACTCAAAGCATTTATTTCAATTAAACCATTTACAGGCACTTTTGAATTGTCAAGGAGTCGGTCAGTCAGAAATATGAAGCTAGTTGCCCATTCCAAAGCGTAGTAGGTACCTATGGAGAAGAACGGGCAAGAAACTCCACGGACACTATTTTAAATCAAAATATTGTTACAAAATCTCGTGTTGGTACTACCGCATGACTGTGACAAAAAGAAAGAAAATACATTTATTTAGCACAGACTAAAGGCACACAATACAGTATACAAGGGTAAACACCGTTGTCACTCAAACCATGGGTAGAAGCCTTAAAATAAAAGTAAATGACCCAGTAACAACAAAAAAAAAACCTTATTTTCATTAAAAGATTTTAAAAAGGAAATATCCGTCACTGTCCCGATACTCATGGATACGCGCTCGAGAGAACTGCAAAACAGCTGACGGCCGGTCATGTAACGCCCGGCGCGCCCCGCCCGCCCCCGCCCCCGCCAACCGCCGCTCACCGTGTTGAGACGCAAGTTCGTTGCCCTTGCGTATAGGGTGAAATATTCCTGTGGAAAAATGTAGATTTTCTTTAAAAAAAAAAGTTGTTTTTATTGATTTTACGTTCTATAAATGAAACTAAACCACTGGTTTCAAGGATGACGGTGTTTACACTAACACCCTGTATAATAGACAGCAGAAAAAAAAAGTGTAAAGTGCGATGTAAGATTTCGCAGAAAAATGTGCCTCACGGCTGCGCAAAAACTCAAGTTCAGCAAAAATGCCAGACAACTAGTGCCTGACTGGTTCTCAACTGAGGTGACGGATGTAAATCAGTTTTGCGCTGCAACGTGTGTAACACGTGAACTACGAAAATCGTTAGTGGTACAACATAAAGGCGCTGTCAATGTGTTTTTTTACTAGAAACGTGAACTTTATAACGTCAAAGTAATTCAAGCGCCAAAGGTCAAAAGATCTATGAGAATTGCCTTATAACAAGGTTTGTAGCAGGGACGTACGTACCTTATACAACATGTAACAGAATAAGCGCAAGACCTGAAAGTAGTTTGCTCAGAATCGGCTTCTGAATCGATTTCCATCATTATTTATATGTGTTAATTTTTCATGAAAAAAATCTTTTCTTTAACTGAAATTAGAACCACCGCGTCTTACCAAGGTAATAAGATATTTTATTTAAGGAAATTTAAGCCTTATCTCAAAGGAATAAAGCCTATTCAAATGCATAAACAAATTTGTAATACGCTCATAGCTATCCTATGTTTCATGTTTAGTCAGGAAGTCTATTTTGTAAAAAAAAACTAGGTGTCGTTTAATTAAATTAAATTACAGATATTATTTTAGTCTTATAATTTAATATTCTGATTGGGGTGTATGAGCTCTTGCGTTTATTCCGTTACAGGTTGTATAAGTAGTTTCGACATGGTATATTTACTATTTAGAAACATAGGTTAACCTGATCTGTATTTGTAACTTAATATTTGTTTCTCTAGAGATACAAATATTAAGTTACTCCCACACTGAAATACAAGTCTGATGATACAGAGGTGGCTCTAATTTGGGGTTTTAGATGCCAACTAGAACCTAGTTATAGGACTTGTTGTAGTAATATTGAATACCATCTATGAAACTTTAGATGTCTCGAGGACTCAGAACAGACACGATTGACGAAATAATTAGAACTGAAACAGCAATCAAATGAGACAGCTTAGACACGCCTTCTAAAAACCTAAATGTTGGGGAAACACGATGACACAATCTGAAATCTAATAATAAGAAACATGTAAATACATACATAGGTTCGAACCCTATGTAGGAGCCATGTAAAAGGCACAATGTACCTCATAAAGTAGAGTTAATAAAAAGTAAAATCACTTAAAGTGCTATGTATAAACCTTATATGCAAAATATATAGAGGTTAAATTAAATAAAGATGACTTTAGCTTTATATACTTATCAGTGAACCTCGTACAATTAATAATCCGATTTGGAAAAATGAGAAAAGTATGTAAAACCTCTATATATCAACAAAAATGTGAATAACTTTTTATATAGAGCAGGTACATAATTGTAATTACTGACAATCAACTAGTTTGATTAAAATACATCGACCTAGTCAATTTACATAAAGAAAATGGAGCGCGATGTACGGTTTGCGAACAATTCTATTGTTTCCTTATGTAACGCAAACGTAAACACTGTTAGGTAAAGATAAGGAATCCCTTTACCGACATACCCCTTGCCTCTCCTTCACCCTTGGCCGACAAAATTGAGCCGTACCCCGCAGACACCCGATCCCCTTCAACACCCCCTGCCTGATCGAGGTGCCCAGATTTATTGGATAGGCAATTAAAATTGATACGTGACTCACACGCTACTTGTACCTATGTAACTAGTTTACAAATATTTCAATCTTCACTAGATTGAGTTAGTCGTCTCAGAATCTCCAACGTAGCAGCACCTTTGTCGCGTTCCGTGTTTCTGCTGCTTCGTATCGCGCTCAGCCATTAGGACATCTAGTTTCCCTAGATCTAGTTCTATTTAATAGTTTTGCTTCTTATATTTCTATTTTCTCTGTAAAGTCGTGTTTTAAATCGTAGTTTGTTATTATATTAGTAGTAATTATAGTGTTAAGTTTTTCATGTACACTTTTGTGACATAACTGTGATTATCGTGTAACGTGTGATGCAATATACATATTAAGCTGACAAGTGGTTTTTTTGGTGAATAAAGCCTTCCGACACCCCCGCCTAACAGACTGAGCTCTCGGCTGTTACATTTTGGTCCTTCGAGCCGGATAAGGTCGTAGTAACCATGAGTCAGAAGAGCAGCATCACGACTAGAAGCAAACTACGGAGGTTGGCAGAGGAACAAAGTGCTCGTCGACGTGAAGAAATTGTGTCGGACTCCGGTATGCATTCTGAACGAGTGCCGGGTTCGCCATCCGTCGCGCCGACTATGGCGTCGACGTCTGCCCTCAATATCCCTCTGACGGGTGGTCGAGTGATCGACTACAGTGCTAGAAGTACGTCAGAGGGACCCCTGGGAGGACAGGCGCCTGGAAGAGGTCGCCATACGTCGCCACGGAGCAGAGCGTCTTCAAAGAATAGCCGCAAGAGCGTCGAGCACATTAAGAAGCGCATCGAGTACGAAGCTGAGCGTGAGCTAGTACAGCTCAAGGAAAACCTCTTGAAGAAGAGGATGGAAGCTGACATCGCTGAGATTGAAGCAGCTGCTGAGAGTGACGACTCAGCCTCGGACGTGGGTACAGCACAACGAGTGGAGCAGTGGATCGACACGACGCCTCAAGCTGGCAATAAGGAAACAGTGCGTGTGTCTAGCCCGGTGTTGTGCGATAAGGATGCAGTGCCCAGTGTTAAGGATGCAGTGTTGTGTACCCCGTCCGTGGGGCGCGGGCCTATTGAAGCGGCCGCGCCTCGCAACACAGCTGGGAATCGCCACAATGTGAGTACGCTTACCGATTACCGTAATAATATTGTGTCGCATGTGTTAGGGACGCCTGTGTCGGGGCCGTTTTCGAATGTAACGGTACCTATGTCACAGGCGCGCACGCCAGTCGGTGAAAGAGTTTCATTCCGTCTGCCTGCCACGTACCCAGTGACTACCACGCCGGCCGCAGGTGCACCTTCCGGTTCGACCCGGGAGTCGGATGCACGGCGGACTACATACGGTGCGGATGAAAGAGAGTCACGAAGGGGGGCGTCTGGCGACAGAGACAGTAAGATAGACCGACTGGCGGATGCAATTACAAGCATGGCTCGACCACGGCCGGTACCTAGACAGGCGTACGAATTACCTAATTTTAATGGTGACCCAGCTGATTGGATATCTTATAAGAATATGTATTGGGACACGACTGAGATGTATAATTTTAGACCTTTTGAAAATCTAGCCCGGCTTAAAACCTCGTTGCATGGAGAGGCTAAGATATCGGTGGAGGATCTATTGCGGTCGGGTACGGATCCCAATGAAATAATGCGTGCTTTAGAGGAAGAATACGGTCATCCGACTTTGATATTACAAGGCGCATTAAAGAAAATACGGGAACTACCGCGTGTTACGGAAAACGGCCGCGAATTAAGAAAGTTTGCATCAACAGTCAGGAACGTTGTGTCCCTATTTAAAAATATTAGAGCCGACGGATATTTAAATAACCCGCAAATTGTTAGCGAGATATTGCAAAAGCTAACTTCAATACAGCGGGCACAGTACGGTGACTTTGCAATGGGGTTAGAAAGCGCGCAGGGGGTGGACTTAAGGGTATCTCCAGACTTACATATCATATCGCAATTCCTAAATCACTTGACACGTTCAACGTCGTATTACGTGCAAGCTAGTATGTTTGAACCCGGTCCTTCTAAGCCTCCTGTGAGGCAACAGAAAGCGGTCGCGCGCCCCTTTAATAGTAGAGCACCGCCGGCTCAAAAAGTCAACATACAGAGTGACGAATCAATGGTACCGGCCGAATGTGTAGTATGCAATAAAGAGCATGCTATAGAAAACTGCGACACATTCGGTAAACTTAGCGTTCAAGATAGATGGGCTACGATTAAAGCCAAGAACACGTGTTTCAAATGTCTAATAAGAAAACACCCTAAGAGGTTTTGCCGCGCAAAACGTTGCGACAAGTGTGGATATAGCCACCACTCGTTGTTGCATGCTGATAAAGCATCGGGCTCAAACAATAGTAGCAAGCCGGTCAAAGAAAAGACCGAAAGCGTCACTAATATAGGTGAATGGAGAGCGACGGCTCTCCTGAAAATCGTGCCAGTAACAATAACTGATGACAAACAAATTGAAAGTAATTGTTACGCATTACTAGACGACGGCGCGACAGTCTCACTTATAGACAGCTCAATCGCTGCTAACTTAGAAGGCCCGCGCATCCCGCTCACTTTAAAGACGGCGGGTGGCTACGGGGTCAGCGACTTGACCTCAAAGGCCGTAGAGGTCAGCATTAGAGGGCCGAACGGACTGCAACATAAAATCAAATGCCGAACGATGTATAATATGAACCTACCTACACAAACGGTGTCCGCTGCCATGCTGAGCGACAATGCCCACCTTCGCGACTTGGGTTGCGTAGAGATGACGGGCGCTAAGCCGCTGCTGCTACTGGGGCAGGACAACTGGCAGCTGTTGGTCAGCCAGGACATCCGCCAAGGGCGATCCGGTAAGCCGGTTGCCTCACTGACCAAATTAGGTTGGGTGGTTCATGGGCCATTTGATAATAGTAATAATGATAATGGTGAACAATCCATTAATTGTATGGCAGTCTCCCTCCCTGACCTGCATGATCTAGTCAAAGCGCAATTTGAACTAGAAGCGATCGGTATATCGCAGAATGCTCGCAAACACAAAAATAACGAAAGAGCACTTAAGGTATTAGATGACACCAGTAAACGTGTGTCAAACGGTAGTCAATGGGAAGTTGGGTTGCTATGGAAGCACGACCAAGTAGAGCTACCTGATAACTACCATCAGGCCCGGCAACGGTTACACGGTATTGAGAGGCGCATGCGGAAGGATGCCGGTTACGCGGAAGCTTACTCAAAGCAAATAGACCGGCTCCTTGAGGAAGGCTATGCGAGGAAGTTAGAAGGGGAAGTGGATCAAACACCAATTTGGTACTTGCCACACTTTGGTGTGGTAAACCCAAACAAACCCGGTAAACTTCGCCTAGTCTTCGACGCGGCCGCTGCGTCTCACGGTACATGTCTCAATGACAATTTGTTAACCGGACCGGACCTTTTAAACTCACTTCCAGGCATTCTAATTAGATTCCGAATAGGTCCAATAGGATTCACAGGGGACATTGCGGACATGTTTATGCGAATTAGAATAAGGGCCGAGGATCAAGGCGCACAATTATTCTTATGGAGAGGCGCGGATCAGACCCGAGAGCCGAGCGTGTTCGCAATGAACTCGATGATTTTTGGAGCAACCTCATCTCCGACAACGGCAATTTACATATTGAACAAGAATGCCAGTGAGTTCGAGGATAAGTTTCCAGAGGCCGTAGAGGCCATCAAAACCAAACACTATATGGACGATTATTTAGATAGTGCTTGGACAGAGCAGCAAGCTAATAAGCTCATAGAGGAAGTGACCCATATTCACGCGTCCGGTGGATTTAATATACGGGGGTGGGTCACCAACTCATCAGAACTGATGAATAAGCTCAAAGTAGACATGCCAGAAAAGGTGGCCCTCGAGAAGGGTCTAGGCATTATGGAAAGAACGCTAGGTTTAATTTGGGCACCTAGAGAGGATGAGTTAGGATTTGATTTATCCTTTAAAAGACTACCCGAAGAGATAAAGAATGGTAGCATAGTGCCCACTAAACGGCAATTCTTAAGCTTTATTATGTCGATATATGACCCCTTAGGTTTCTTATATCCGTGTGTAATCCAGTCAAGGATACTAATGCAGGCTATTTGGAAGTCAGGCATCCAATGGGACGAGCCACTGAAAGATAAGGAAGCCAAGGTGTGGTTCGCCTGGCTTAATAACTTGGAAAAGCTTAATGAGGTAAAGATACCACGGTGGTATGGGCTCAACCTCATTGACCTTGAATTGCATGTGTTCGGTGACGCTAGCGAACTAGCCTACGCTGCCGTAGCATATTTAGTAGGGTATGACGCCATCGGGAATAGGGAGGTTGTCATGCTAGCCGGAAAAGCCCGGGTTGCACCACAAAAAGTGGTGTCAATCCCACGTCTCGAGTTGCAAGCGGCCTTGTTGGCCTGCCGACTTGCAAACACGGTGGAGACAGAACTAGGGCTACCAATCAAATTAAAAACTTACTGGACTGACAGTAAGACGGTTCTAAAATGGATAAATTCCGATGCCCAAGAATTCCAACGGTTTGTGTCTCATAGATTAGCGGAGATCGATAAACTATCGGACCGAGGCAATTGGCGCTGGGTGCCTTCGGAGGAGAACTCCGCAGACGTAGCGACCCGATTGTCTTGGCCCGATAACCACGCAGCTTGGCTGCGTGGCCCCTTGTTTCTTCGTGATCCACAGGAGCGGTGGCCGGTGTGTCGCGAAGCAGAAGCAGCGGAGGCGGACCTCGAGCGCATTCAACGGGTCCACGCTACAGCAGAGCCAGCGGCACCACTCCTCCAGTACGAGCGCTACTCGTCGTGGGTGCGCGTGAAGCGCGTCATGATTCGAGTTCTCATCTTCATCGGCCTGTGTCGCAAGCGTCGGTCCTCTCCGGAGATACAGCGGCGCGACCATGAAGAAGCGCATGGCCACTTAATGCGGTTGTGCCAAGAAGACAGCTTTAAAGGCGAACGGGCCGCCATCCTTAAAGGCCTGCCTGTTCCCAAAGATAGCAGTATTAAAGCTTTAGATCCAATGATAACAGACGGGCTGCTACGGGTCAGGGGACGCCTGAGTGCCTGCGAGGTGCTCTCTTTCGATGAGAGGCACCCAATTATTTTAGATGGACGACACCCTCTGACCCGAAAACTCATAGCCTTCTATCATGGGACGGCCCTACACGCCAACCATGAGACCGTCGTTAATAATCTCAGAGAGAAGTACTGGGTAATAAAAGCAAGGACCTCCGTTAAAACAGTTGTATCTAATTGCCAATTATGTAAAAATTGCAGAGCGAAACCATCACCACCCAAAATGGGTGACCTACCACTCGCAAGGGTGACCACGTCCAGGCGAGCCTTCGTCCGAGTGGGCGTGGACTACTTCGGCCCAATGGAGGTGTCGATCGGGCGGCGTCGCGAGAAGAGGTGGGGTGCACTGTTCACCTGCCTCACGACGCGAGCCGTTCACCTCGAGCTGGCTGCCTCGCTGAGCGCCGACTCAGCGATACTCGCCCTGCGGCGCCTCATTGCGCGCCGCGGGCAGCCGGCGCACATGTACTCAGACCAGGGTACGAACTTCATAGGGGCAAATTCCGAACTACGTGCGGCCCTGAAAGACCTAAATCAGGGTCAAGTCAGGGCCGAAGCCATCAATCGCGGCATCGAGTGGCACTTCAATCCCCCGGCGGCCCCACACATGGGTGGCTGCTGGGAAAGACTCGTGCGCTCGGTTAAGAACGCCCTACGCAGCACGCTCAAGGAGCGTGCACCTCGTGAGGAGGTCCTCTACACCCTCCTCGCAGAGGCCGAGCTAATCATCAACAGCCGGCCTCTAAGTTACGTCCACGACGACCACGACCAGCCCATGGTCCTGACGCCCAATCATCTGCTCCTGGGCACTGCGTCCGGGAGCACTCCGTTCGCACCAGCAGACAGCGAGGACGTCGATTCCCGGCGGCAGTGGCGGCGCGTGAGCGCGCTAGCCGACATGTTCTGGCGGCGCTGGCTGCGGGAATATCTCCCGACTCTGCAACGACGAGAAAAGTGGGCCAATAACGTGCCAAATGTGCGGGTTGGTGATGTTGTTGTGATCGCGGACAACAACAAAGAACGTAGTGCGTGGACAAAAGGTGTTATAAAAGCAGTGTACGCCGGCAACGATGGCATCATCCGTGTCGTCGACGTAAAGACACTAAGTGGGGTCCTGCGTCGGCCCGTAGCTAAGATTGTCGTGCTTCCCACAGACCAAGATGTAATGCGGTGGAACCCTGTTACAGGGGGTGGAATGTTGGGGAAACACGATGACACAATCTGAAATCTAATAATAAGAAACATGTAAATACATACATAGGTTCGAACCCTATGTAGGAGCCATGTAAAAGGCACAATGTACCTCATAAAGTAGAGTTAATAAAAAGTAAAATCACTTAAAGTGCTATGTATAAACCTTATATGCAAAATATATAGAGGTTAAATTAAATAAAGATGACTTTAGCTTTATATACTTATCAGTGAACCTCGTACAATTAATAATCCGATTTGGAAAAATGAGAAAAGTATGTAAAACCTCTATATATCAACAAAAATGTGAATAACTTTTTATATAGAGCAGGTACATAATTGTAATTACTGACAATCAACTAGTTTGATTAAAATACATCGACCTAGTCAATTTACATAAAGAAAATGGAGCGCGATGTACGGTTTGCGAACAATTCTATTGTTTCCTTATGTAACGCAAACGTAAACACTGTTAGGTAAAGATAAGGAATCCCTTTACCGACATACCCCTTGCCTCTCCTTCACCCTTGGCCGACAAAATTGAGCCGTACCCCGCAGACACCCGATCCCCTTCAACACCCCCTGCCTGATCGAGGTGCCCAGATTTATTGGATAGGCAATTAAAATTGATACGTGACTCACACGCTACTTGTACCTATGTAACTAGTTTACAAATATTTCAATCTTCACTAGATTGAGTTAGTCGTCTCAGAATCTCCAACGTAGCAGCACCTTTGTCGCGTTCCGTGTTTCTGCTGCTTCGTATCGCGCTCAGCCATTAGGACATCTAGTTTCCCTAGATCTAGTTCTATTTAATAGTTTTGCTTCTTATATTTCTATTTTCTCTGTAAAGTCGTGTTTTAAATCGTAGTTTGTTATTATATTAGTAGTAATTATAGTGTTAAGTTTTTCATGTACACTTTTGTGACATAACTGTGATTATCGTGTAACGTGTGATGCAATATACATATTAAGCTGACAAGTGGTTTTTTTGGTGAATAAAGCCTTCCGACACCCCCGCCTAACAGACTGAGCTCTCGGCTGTTACACTAAATATGGCTTATAAACTTTTTATATCTACAATCCGAAACATGGCTCATAAACTCGAAAATAACCACACCCGAACGTAACATGGTCATCACAGATCGCCACAAATCAGAGAAGCTTCACAAAATATGTCGAATCAAATCCGAAGCAGCGATAAAGGCACGAGGTGCGCTGTAAAACACAAATATTCCGACGAGAAGGGAAACTTCCACGGAATTTGTTCGCAGAATGAAGTCGATCGGATAATATAGCTATTTATGGTATTTCGCTCGCCTTTTTTTCTATATCGACAGATTTGCCGGCGCGATTCCGTTCGATGGCGGAAAAGTCGGTTTAGTCGCAATAAATTAGGGTTGTTGCGTTACTATCGTAATGTATAGTGTCAACAACACGTGCCCTAGGGACGGCACGCCAATATTTATTCTGTTGGATAGTACCTAACTATTCTGAGTTTATGTTAGACGGTGGCTGCTCTTTTTTGGTTTTGATAGGGTGGGTTGGGTTTTGTATCCTCTTTGGAGTAGTTATCTTGTAGGATACATTGGTTACGCGAATTTACAAGCCTGTTACGCGTATTTTAAACTGGAATAGTATCTTTTTTCTAGTATTTGCTTTACGAAATTCTTTACTTAAAAGTTAGCATCGCCTTTGTAGCAATACCTTACTTTTCTCTTGAACAACATTTACATAAATATCTATCAACTCGAAATCACTCAACAAAATCTCCAGACACGAACTAATGACCCGCACCAATAACTGCATGGACATGTCCAAACAAATCGAGCGACCCACACGGCAGTATTTGCGCGATTCTGTTGCGGTAGAGCTCGGGGTAATGAATAGCCCAATTTTCCGCATTTTCCGCCATTAACAACATCCGCCGGCCACGGGTGACGCGGCCGCAAATAATGGACGCCCCTATAGCCGTTCGTTTGTTTGATATGAGAGCCTTTTTATGAAATAGGAGGCTTCGGAAGACCACGTGGACTTTTGTTTCCCATTTTTTATGGCACGAAGTGTTTGGAGTGGTTCCGAGTTCGGAATATGATTTTTGGTTTGTGTGACGTTGTATGTATATACTCGTACAACTACAACAATAATAGGGTAACATGCAGAGTATGTAGATTTGAGAGTCGCAGATTGATAAACGTGTTGTTACAAAATCTATAAAATATGTAATATATTATGGGCTAGAGGAAATCATCAAAATAATAATTATGTAAATGTTCAATGCAAATAATATCATACATGATGCAATCTCCCACCTTTGCCTAATGTGTTAATTTTACCTATATAATAGTAATGGAAAAAATATGTATTAGCATAATTACCAAAAGAGATACATGTAACAGTCTGTTATATGTATGTATAACTGTACGTTTGTTTGTTATGAGAGCCTTTTTTATGAAATAGGTTTCTGCTTTAGGTTTCGGATGTGCTTCGGACGACCACGTGGACTTTTGTTTCCTATTTTTTATGGCATGAAGTGCTTGCAGCGGTCCAAGCACTTCATGCCATAAAAATGGGAATTCCGTGTGTATACCGGAATATGATTTGTGTGGAGTTGTATGAATATTTTTGTGTGGTTTTAATTGAGTGACGTGCGTAGATTTTAGCGTGCCTGCAATTTGATAAGCGTGTTGTTGGAAATCAACGTAATGTATTTTTTTTATAGTACCTACTGCAATATGGACTAGAGACATAATACAAATGTTAGCCTATTCCTAACTATTAACGACATTTGTAATTATTGTGATTGCAAATCTGTTTTCCAAGCATGGTGATTATGATTATGCCAATGCAATATCTTTGCTGTATATTTATAGCCTTTTATAAACGTTCGCCACAAAGTCCTTCCACTTCTCAATTTAACGGGGACAAATAAAAATACAAAAAAGAAAAAAAATCTAAAGTTCCAATTACCACAAAAGTATCAACAACTGGGATATATTTACTGTATTTAGTTAGCTTTATAGTCTCTTAAACCTCACTTAATATCTGCAATAAAAGCTTAACCGCTAACTTGAATAAAATAGAGCACATTGTCTCTGGCTCATAAACTGTGCGGTTCTTAGGGCGGGGTTACACTGAGCTCGCCAAATCCCCCGTATGTACTAATAACGCGTAAAGTCGAATTAGGTAGTGTGGAATTGTTGTATTTTCTAGGCTTCGTGTATTATCTGCTTAATATAGCTGGCTAGTTCATTCAAAGGTGGATATTTTCGTGAATAAATCGGTGTGACATAAAAGTTTGTGTCATATTATAAGCTACATATTTTATTATTTGGAATAGTCACCTAGTTACTTGTGTATCTCAGCTGCTTTTGTAAAACCACTAAATTCTGCCGGCACGTAAGAAACATATCCTTAGGTTATTTTTTTCATGAGAAATCCTCACAAAGATATCCAAACATAATCTCAACATAACATCCACCACTCTGATAACATCATCCATCACAACACAACATCCACCAACCACCTACTCTTACAATATCCTTCACTTTTATCTCCCGACCTAAAGCCGGCGAACCACCAATCATAGCGAGGCGAGACTAACGATTTCCGATATAAACGGTAACCGTTAACGACAGCAGTTACCGACAAACGGGTCGCGATACACAGGCGGCGCGGTATCGCCACGGTAATGAATTTCCTCTTTTCATTTAGTGTCGACCGGGCTCACCTTCAGATCGTTTGGCGAAGCACTTTTACCGGATTTTGTTGTTGAAATCAGTGGAGGGCGGGCATAAAAGTAGATACGGGTGAATTAAACGGCTTTAGTTGATACGAGTGGCCTTGCTTTTGTGTGTTGAGTTTTATTGAAGACAAATCTGAGGAGGTATCTTTTTTGTGAAGGTCTTAATGTCATGTCGTTGAAAAAAAACCTGCTAAGTGCTAGTCGGACGCGCACAAGAAGTGTTCCGTACAGTATTAAGATCGACCAAAAAAATCCGAAAAAAAAACACGGTTTCTTTTAGGGAGATGGGGAATGGGATTACTTTAAAAAAAAACCTGGGGTGGTAGGCGTGGTCGCAGCCTATGATTTTGGGGGGGGGTCACCACTGGTGCCCAAGAATATTTTTAGGGAAAAGGTAACCTAATTGTTTGTATATACCCATCGGGGTCACTGTGACTCCAGTACCTACAGTTTTTAGTTAGTAAAGAACTGAAATCATTCAGTCTTTCGACAGCTTGAATGATTTTGGGGGGGGGTCATGACCCCCAGGACCCTCCCCCTTGGACCGCGCCTATGGGGTAGGTACTTCATAGAAATACACAATCTGTGAAAATCTCTACCTATTACGGTTCATGAGATACAGCCCGCTGACAGACAGACGGACGGACGGAGAGCAGAGGCTTAGTAATAGGGTGCCGTTTGACATCCTTCGCAACTCTAAGAAGTTACGAGCTTGGGATATCTTCAAATTCTAACTTTAATATTATAAATGTGAAAGTGATTTTTTTTACGCTTTCACGGTAAAACGGCTGGGTAGACCATGACCTAGGTTAGGACATATAGGATACTTTTCATCCCGGTAGTACGTTCCCATGGGATAATTTCCAATCACCACCCGGGTGAAGCCGCGGGCAAAAAATAGTAATTCTTATGGTAAAGCTATTCAATGAAAACCAAAAAATACGTTCAAAAGTCATCAAAATTGTAATCTAAAAGTGTATTCCTATCTTTATATTGTTTGTCAGGGCTTGAGTAATAAAGATTTGATTGTCTCTTAGTGGGTTGCCTTATTTGATCGTACCTAAGCACTCATTGATAGCTAGTGATTAAGACGTTACGGCTAAAGTTGCTAACTTAAACCCGAAACGATAAAAAATAATCGGGGGTTTTGTAGAGGGAGATGGCTAGATTATTATCTCTTTCATAAAATCGAGTCTACGAATATCAATGCCTGATTTACATAATCAACTCAGCCTATCGCAGTCCACTGATGGACATAGGCTACTCCCAGGCTGCGCCACACCCTGTTCTCTGCCTTCCACATCCAGTCTGTCCCAACTACCTCGATCCATCTAGCTTGGGGGCGACCAATTTAATTATTTTTTTAATGCTCTTGCACCGCTTAAATAGTGTTTCTTTCCTGTCAAATCAATTTACCTAGCCTTTTCCCAAGTATGTTGGGGTCGGCTTCCAGTCTTACCAGATGCTGCTGAATAGCTGTCTTTTACTTAGAACGACTGACAATTTGACCTCCACAACCGAGCTACTGGGCAACGCGATGCCCCTAGACAAGACTGGTGAAAGACTGGATGCAAGTTTCTTTCCTATGGCATACAAAAAAAAAGCACAAAATCACTTGCATCGGCTGAAACTGTTTAGTTGGTGCAACTTTTATTGTTATTTCAATTTTATTGTATGGCAAGAAACTTGCATCATGTGAAAGGGGCTTAAGGCCGCGTCCATTTAAAACCGATCTTCGCGCGAATACGCGTTCGGTCGCGTGCATACTCGATCGGTTGCGTGCATACGAAGCGGCCTCTGTTGGCGCGACCACGCATTCATGATCCCCGAACAAAAAGTTCGAACGATCGTGTATTCGCGCGATGATCGCTTTTAAATAGGACACTAATTTAAACGACTATACGTACTTGTATAGTTCCTGTTACATCATTACATTCATTAGTTAAGAGAAAGTTAATCAAAAATGTAATAAACACTGTTCATAAATTAAATGCCTATCAACTGTCAATATTTGATGCGTTATTAAAAATTTATTGTTGTATTACCACACATAATTCTGTTTCTGCTTATCACAACACATCTGATCTGTATATTAATGAATTATGAGAATATAACAATACAATTTTTAAACATTGACGATCGTGTTATCTATGCTATTTTATAGAACACATAGCTGCTGCCCGCGGCTTCGCCCGCGTGGACCTTAACTGTATTTCCAAAGTAAGTTACTCCTTATAACATCAGCTATCTGCCAGTGAATCCAGTCAAAAATCGGTCCAGCCGTTTCGGAGATAAGCTGGAACAAACAGATAGACAGACAACAAAAAAAAATGTTTTTTTGTTCTAAGTACTTTATACCTAAACTTTCACATGCATTTAGTAAAAAGCTGTTATTTGGAAATTATAAACAGATACTTCGACTTTGACAATGGCCCTTGCCCGAAATAGCGAAAGTCTTGGAAGCATATAGCACCCAGCAGTGGAAAAATGCAAGCTGACAATGTAGTAGATGCGTACCTGAGGCCCTAGGCAAAGTAACATTCTATCAGCGATAACGATGATGGAAAAGGCAAAAATGTATCAGACTGACATACGAGTAAGCTATCAAAAATTTTATGTCAATTCTGTTGAAAGTCGTTGTAGAAATACGAATCGCTTTCGAAGCGATTGTCACTTGTTTAGGCCCTCTGGAAACTAAAAAAAAACAAATCTAATAAAAGGTGAATGATTCAATATTCGCCCAAAATTAGACACACAAATAAAATATGTATAGTAGGTATATGATAGTTGTTTCCCAAACGAAAAATAAACCAAATGGGGTAATCTTTGTATCCATCAGTTCAACCCGCCACTGCCGCTTTGATTTTCCAGTGGTCCGGCCACGGGGTATTGATTCGCATTGATTTCGGGGGACGCTGCTCTTTCCGTTATAATCGTGGGGGTTATGATTTTAGAGGGGAGACTAGGGTCAGAATGTATGTTATGGGAATGATATTTTATACGAAGTGACGAAATGCTAGAACTTCAATCATGATAATGTTCATTTTGCAGACTTTGGAAAACGCAAGCTTAAAAATAATAACTTCTAATTGGTATACATTTTTAAAAACTTATGCCCAGCTTTCAATAAAACTAACAAAAAGGGTTGCCTATTTATCAACGGGCTGGATATTAAAACCTCAGCTCACAGCCGAAAGTTGAAAATCGAACAGCGCGCTTTTATTTAGGCATCCTAGTGTTAGAGCCCGTTTGCACTCATTATTCTTGATGTTCGAACTTGTTTATAATGTAGGCAACAATTTCTATACAAACATTTTATTTACCGACGGCGACACAGGTCAACGTTAACTAAGGGTGAGTGCGATCAGCACAGCTAAACCGCGTTCGAGCAGTTGTGACCCAGTGGCAACGACCCCGACTTGACAAGTTCTAGGTCGTGGGTTCGAATCCAGGCAGATTTTACCTACTTTATTAATTTCACCACCACCTCTCAAAACGGTAAAAGAAAAACATTGTGATGAAACCGGCATGTCCTAGAACCAAAAATTTTAAGACGTGTGACATCTACCAACCCGCATTAGGCCCGCGTGGTAGATTACAGCTCACTCCCTCTCGAAGAGAGGAGGCCTGTATCCCAGCAGCAGTGGGAACGTTGTAGGCTGAATAGGCAGTGTCAATATTCCGCAATAATGATGACACTGACAGCTCTTGAACGCGGTTTAGATGTGTTGATCGCGTTCAGCTTCATTGGTAAAATCCGCCCTAAACAATTTAGCTAAATAAATACATTTATATTCGTTCTATGGGACCGAACAAAAATAAATGCAGGCGACCCGCCATTTTGATTGGCTAGATGAGCAAACTGTATAGTGCTCATTTGATATTATTTCAATGTTGGCTAATAATGGAAACCACAGTACCTAATTATGTTAACAACTGTTTTGAATAGAACTGTTTTGGATCAATTCATGGTGGTATATGGATGTATAATGCTATTTAGATTGCATGCTTTGTTTGTATAATTATTGCTAAATTGATAACAATAAAAAGTAACTACCAATTACTACAATTATATAACACCGGGAATACAAATGATACATTTATAGGCAGTGTGGAAAAAAATCATACTCTTTCGTTTACAAAACCGTAGTGGTTTAGTTTAGATCTGGATTTTCGGGTATAAAAGAGACTATTATAGAGCTGCATTTCCTATATTGCGAGAAGTCATTCACTTTATCACCTTACAGAGACAAGATCACTCCTCAGCTAAGAAAGGCCTAACACCGTTTTTCCACTGCACCGTGAACGGGACGTCAACGAGAAACGCGATGATGCAGCATCGAAGTAGCGACAATACGTAGTAAATGTAATGTTACTACTTCGACGTCGTCGTCATCTCGTTCTCGTTGACGTCCCGTTCACAGTGCGGTGGACAAACGACCTAAAGCTGATGTCAGACGTTTCCCTCGAGTGAATGTTCATTTTTGTTTCATTTCACGTTCATACGATACCGATGAAATTACATAGGAATAAACGTTCATGCTCATTGAATGTTGTTTCTCATTTTATTTAATTATTCGATTATTTAGTTAAAGATGCAAAGTACCGAAATCTAACTTTTGGGATCGGTAAAATAATCAATTCATTTTCCCCTTTTTATTCATTTTGTGATCAGTTTCACGCCGAGTGAAAGATCCCAAATGAACAAAAAGTGAAGATAAGATAAGATAAGATAAGATAAGATAAGATATTCTTTATTTGTCTAAACATGGTATACATACAAGAGCATGCAAGATTAAAATCAATTGTTTAAGTCCAGTCATGTTTAGCCGTAAGTATCGGCGTACAAATATTTCTATAATATTGAAAACTATTATTCTTTTTATTGACAACTAAAAAATTATAAAATTTCACAAAAAGAAAGAAAGTTATGAGTTATATTATTATAAAATTTCACAAAAAGAAAGAAAGGTACCCAGCTTCTGATATGAAGAAGCTTGAAGCTTCTGATATCTTAATAACAGAGAGAGGTTTAGGTAGTTCATCTCCTCTGCAGGAAAGTCCAAAAGGGATACAGGGGCCCTTGACAACAGGCAACTGAAGGAACACGGGAGGGTTTTAGTCAGTAAAAGTCTGACACGCCGTCCCGCTCCGCCCAGAGCGGGAGATCGATTCATTGCATGCGAAGTCATTTGATGAACTCCCAGCCTCAAAAAAAAAAAATAAGCTCCTGACAATATCGAGTTGTCAAGATCCGCAAGTTACAAGCCGAGACCCAAACGCCATAAAAGTAAGATTACATGAACCATATTTCTATTTTAGACTACAAGCACCGCAATAAATAGAATCGCTCAATGAAAAACCGATCCCTCACTTTACATGAACACTAAATATAAGAAGGTACATTTTTCAGTATTAGAGTCCATAACATTTTTACGAGATGTTCTCTTGGCTAGCCCTATTTATGATAGCACTTTACCTTTTAATATGTTCTGAATATAAATTGGATTGGCTCCTCGTTTGTCTAGTGAAAATATGACTGCTGAACATTTGGGGGCTTAAAACGGTCACATTAGCAGAATCATAATACGAAAATAATATGAATCATCGTAAAATGTCACAAACTGACAATTCATAAAATGATCTGCGTGTAATTCGTAGTACGAAATAATTCATCTGTTTGACAGTTTTTATGGTGGTGATAATGTGGTCCACAAATTATGAATTGCTTTTATTTCAAATTAGAGGAATTGATTGATTGAGGAATGATAGCTGGGATTCAGGAAATGAACTGCTTTTAGAGGAATTGCTAATGTAGCCGGTTTAAGGCCTACGCAGACCAGGACGGCACCAATGGACATTTAAACGTATCGAAATAGAAATACGACATAAATTGCTATGCTTTAAAATGATGCCATGGCATCGAAAGGGATTTCATTTCACGGCATTGAAAGACGCGCCACGGGCTTCTGCGGCGGGATGCCGTGGCGTACTGCGGTAGGCAACGGCATGCCGAGGACGCCGGCGCTGGTTGTGACATACCGAGGGGCGCGCGTGCCGTGGCAAGGCGCTGGAATGCCGCGGTATCTAAGCGGCTAGTGTGCGCTGACTGACGGCAAAATCCTTTGCCATCCCGTCCCGATCTGCGTTGGCCTTTAGGCCCCCAGGTGTTAAATTTCAACTCGTCGGACAGTGTTATTGGGTTTTTAAATAAGTAATTGTTCAGTGGCAGCTCGGAGTCTAGACCCTTCTTCGTCCTGTATAACATGGAACATACAAAACACAAACAAAACTGGCGAACTTGGGTGTAGGTACTTCAAACCTGTGCACTCCTCTTCGGGGAGTACAGGCTTAATATCTAATTTTCAACCCTTAAATGCTTAATGCTTTTATTATGTTATCATAGGTGCGAATTGTGAATATTAATCGTGAACCAAAATGTGCAGAAAATCGTGCAGAATACTTAAAAGACATAAAGGCTCTTACATACTGGGGCGACACGTCACGCGACGCGACGCCGCCGCATTGTTCGCCGTGTAGTTTTTGTTTTGTTAAAATTCGCGTCGCGCGACGAATCGCCCCAATATGTAAGAGCCTTAATACGATAAAATAATAAATCATGTTTTATTATTATGTATGACTAGCTGTGCCCCGCGGTTTCCCCCGAGTAGGTCTAGATCCCGTGGGAATATCGGGATAAAAAGTATCCTATGTCGTATTCCAGGTCATGGTCTACCGATGTGCAGCCAAATTAATTCAGCCGATTTAGCGTGAAAGCGTAACAAACAAATAAACAAACTCACTTTCGCATGTATAATATTAGTTAAGAAGTTAGGATATCACACAGAAAACATACTATAATACCATCGTATCCAAAAGCTGCATACAAAATATAACCCCACCCCTCAAGAGCGGGCGTCGCAAAGTATCAAGATCGACTTAGACCGCCTTAGTTGCAAATAAATCCTCTTTGCAATGAACACAGGCGTAATAAAACTATTTGCATAATAACTCATGTCGTAAAAGTACCAAGTGTTTCAGAAAAACGTCCTCGGAAAATGAATTTTTCCTCGCGACTTCGCTTTTTAAACTTTTTAAAGTGTCGCTACCCTAGCGGTGTCTGACGGTACATATTTTATTTCGTTTCTTTTTTTTCTGTAGATGGTATTCTTTTTTGTTTACAAGAAGATGTTGCCAGTTAGCTTTAGTAATTTTATGGAGAAGAGGGTGGTTTTACTTTTAATGCTGTTACGGAACAAGTTGTTCTTCCGTGTGTTTGGGCATGTGCAATTGTCGCCTGTAAAAACCCTTAGTACCCACGACCCTGGCGAAATTCCTTGTATAGAACAACATGAACAACCCCAATAATAAATAAAATATTTATTTTTTATATTTTTAAATGTTTTATATATTTTTTTATTCTAATATTTAAAAATATAATTTATATGTATAAAAAATGAAATAAAGAAAATAAAATATAAACTAATAAATTAATCTCAGCGCACAGAAGCGAAAACAATTCCCCCGCTTAAAACTACTTAAGTAACAAAATTCCTTATTCATTAATCAAAATAATCCTTAAAACAAGTTACGTCGTAATTAAAGTAATCGGAGCGCCGCCCTTTGTGATAACTTTCGAACAATTTCCGCAAAATGAAATCGTCATTTTGGATCCAGGACGTTTTTTGCTCCTTGAATACAAGATGAAGGGTAGACGAGGAGATAGGGAACATTGTATCACCCGTATCTATAGAGATCTATAATTATAATGGCTAGATAAAGTTAATTGTTCGTATCATAATACTCCTTTATTAAAATTTTCTTTCCCTGCGAAAGTTTTTGTTATCTTTTGCCGTCTTCTCCCCTCGGTTATAAATGAAATTATTGAATCATATTATGTACTATTCTTTGGCTTAATGATTTTATTAAAGAAAAGTTTTGAATTCATACTTAATTTATACTTTTTAAACTACCACGTTTGTTTTCAATGTGGTAGGTCGACTAGTGGTCGACCATGTTTCAGAGAATACGGCAGTTGGTACATACCATGGAAATATTTTACTTTATCAAGGCTCAGAAACTGTTTTTTATACTACAAAATATATCCTAACATTATAAAAGCAGAAATTATGCTTAACTCGATCTGTACCTCCATCGACCTCAGTGGAGCTCGACCAATGAGAAAACTATTCTTGGTCTAAACGAATCTAATGCTGAATTTTAAATTTTACTAGGTTCAAAAAAGGTCTGAATTTAAAGTTCCGCTCTCGGGCTATAAATCCATCAGTCTAACCCTCTGTGTCGAAGTCGCCTGGCTAATTGGATTGGATCAAAGCAGTTGCACTTTCCGGTTTTTGCTGGCTAGTGTCCGGTAAAAACTGCATTTTTACTCCGAAAACTTTCCGGATGAAGTTTGTCGGCGATCGATCGTAAATGCCCTCGTTTTATTAATGAATATTGGTTGAATAGTAAATGCTCAGTATTTAAATGCTGTGTTACATAATTATATCATTAACAACAACACAATAACTTTCTAAACATCTCATCACAACTTCTTTATCATAATCAAACAAAAAAAACACTACCTTTTCCTTGTTTTCAAAACAAAAAACAATCCGACACGCGATGCAGAAAAATAAGGGCGAAACTTCATCAATCTTCGTCGACCATCGGCGACTCATCGGCTACGGACGAAAAAAAAAATCAAAAAGCTAACCGGTCGACGACCGAGGAATACAGATGCCTTTTTTTAAGATTCCCTCCGAAAAGACGCGCTATTATCGACTCATCCTTAGAAGAGAGGGGCAAATACTCGCAAACTGGCAATAGTGCAAGTTCTGACGTCATCATGGCATGTTTGTAGTGGCATTTGAGTGTTGAATTCGTAAATATTGACTCGTTTTTGAGGGACGATAGTGAAACGGTTCTTCTTAAATAGAGTCATTTGTATTGTAAGGGGAGGGTTGAGTTACATAGTTGTAAGTGTGGCGTTTATTGACCACTTTGTGAGAAAACGTGTGGGTTACCGATTGCTTTGTCAGCTCAATGTGCGCCGAATACAAATTCGTTCTTTCTTCTGTTATGGCTCGGTTCTGGTCAAAGTGTAAAGGTTTAACGATTCTTTTACAATTATTGTCATCTTCTATTTTATTTGTATGGTTGAATGGGCCGGAAATTACCTATTTTTCTCACTGTTTTATTTCATTTACTTTAGGAACATTTTTCTCGTGTCTGGCTTAATTTTAGTCTAGATATAATGTAGACACTAAATAATCAACGCTCTCAACAAGAAACATATTTCTTAATCCAAAACAGAGCATTAATCATGTCTACGCCACATCTCCTAGTTGATGTAGGGAACTCCCTAGATACATCAAAAATTCTGTCCGTCTGTTGTGTTCAGGTCTTTTCCATAAACATAGAAGTAATATATCAAGATAATTTCCTTTTATAGAGGATTTTAACTAGAAGATTACTTACATTGTAGGAGAAGAAAATATTTTATGTGAATGAAAGTGATTTAACAAACCTGAAGACATCTCTAACCGAAAAGTATTTCGAGAAAGTACCTAAGAGTATTCTCAATTTACAAAAATTATTAGAATAAGTAATACTGAATAGTTTTCTTTCCAATGTTCTGGTACATTTTGGTCATATTCCTTGTCTTGTAGTACCTAATACACTCACTTGGAATACCAAAGATTTAGGACACCAACAATAAATATCTAGAAACTACAAAAGCGCGAGTAATAAAGCTGTGTTACAATTTTGCTTACAAAGAGAACAATAACATAAACTTACTGATAACTACGAACCACACCAGAAAATAAATTAATAGGTACACTCCATTCCTCTTTTGTTCTCCGACTTTCTTTTTACTCAAAACACATCTGTAGTTCTAAATCATGTCAAGCACAAAGAAATCTAATGAATAGTGTATATTCGTCTTATTTTTGTATGTAGGTCAAATCGTAATAAATATCACCTTTTTCTCGTGTCGTTTGCATTATCACCCCAGTGTCGACATCTGCAAATAATGGCGTCTCTAAGTCGTATATTATTATACCGTGAAAATATAACAGAAAACGTATATAATTAACGCTGTCTCTTTACTTATTAAAACAATGATACATACTAAGGTAATATTACACTAATAAACGTGGAAGCATCCCACATAATTAATTTTAATTGGAAATAGCACCGACCGTCAAAAACCATATTCTGAACAAAAACTAAAATAATGTTCCCAACAAAATTTCATTCATATTCCGGTGACCACGATTCTCTACAGGCCGCTGCCGGAAAAGATCATTTTGCAGAAAGCAATTAAACTTTAACTTCATTAATGAAAACACCGTATTTTCTTTCGTTCAAATAATAGGTCGGCCATATTGTTCGAGGCCAAGTCGGGCCCCCATTGTATCTTGAACAATAAAAGGCGTATTTCACTCTTCGGGGCAATTGTACGGGGGTCGCGTCACAGTTTTTTTTTTTTACTTTTAATTGGAGCACGTCACAAATATTAAGTGCCTGTGAGCCTCTGAACACAGCGAGAAAAACTTTTAACATAGGTCTGTTAACCTCTTTACATAAAAAAATACCCTTAGCATTAAACGTTGCATTATGGTACATAAAATAAAAAAAATAAAAAAATCATACAGACGAATTGAGAACCTCCTCCTTTTCGAAGAAGGGAAACATACAGGGAAAAATTACAAAACAAACGAAAGAATGTAAAAGAGATCTAGCGAGTAAAAGTCCTAACATATCAGTTTCTAAATAAAACCTGGTATTTTTTCGCCTGTGACACTGATTCGGTTACTTGGAAAAAGGGGTTGTCCGCACCCTTTTTTTCATTTAGAGTACCTAGTCATTGAGCTGAAAGAACCAACCAACTCGATTCTCTTTTTCGTGTGCAAGCGCGGACTCTCAATCAGGCAGAGCTGTGAGGTTTTGACATATGCAAAACTTTTAGTCATTTCATGAAAGACTCAAAGGGTGAAATTATTATATCGTTGGAACTAGTCAGTAATGTTATTGACTTTATAGAGGTAACACATATTATCATGATAAACAAATTCGCTAGACATTACAATAATATTTAATGACTGGGATCGACCATCTCTTTATAGTTTTAAACTCATTCTGACATGAAAATTATCCATTAAAATAGAGTGTTACTACATTCTCTAGCAAACACTTCACCTTTTGTTCAGTTTAAATATTTGCAAACACCCGATAGTACTGCTTACTTTTCTCAAGCGAAAAAAGAGCTGTAACAATTTAGATGACTCACACCGGTCCCCATACTCCCCATTCATTTGTTTTAAACATTCCCCGCTGTTTTCAAGTCCCCACCCCCATATCCCATTACGTTTTATAGCACACCGTTGTAAGACGAATAAGATCTTAGTTTTTCCATTACTTTTATTACTTTTCAGCGTGTCTTCCTAATCACTTGAGTCAGTAATTAGAATCAGGGTTAACGGTTTAAACTAGCGTCATTAAACCGTTTAGTGAGCGGAAACTAAATTAGGTTTAATAGTCAGGTGAGTCTTTTGTTTTAGAAGCTAAATAATATGGAGCTGAGTATTTTTGTTTGTGTTAATTATTGTCAAGTTGTGCGAAGGTTTCTATATAATTTTAACAGTAACTATTGCGCGTTCGTGTGCTTCTATATATGGATAAGTATAAATCTGGATTATTATGATGATATGTATGAAAATGATTCAAACGCTGATCGGAATGCATAGCAAAGAAAGAAAAGACACAACAATTTTTATATATTGCAACATATGAAGCAATGATCTATTTACTAAAAAATGAGTTGAGTAATCGAAAATAAAAGAAAACAACCAAGTTGTTATTAATTAAAATACCAACGTACGTTAATACAGATATTTTGGGTGGGAACTCAAGGTAAAACAAGACCAGCCTACTTTTAACATTTGCTTTTTGTCAGCGCCTTAATAAGTCAAACAAGTTTTTCTTACTTTCTCAATCACAAATGTCGTTTCTGTTATTGTATTTGCACTCCTGAGTACCTGAGATACAGGTTTATTCCTAGTTCAGGTAGAATCCAATTATTATATACCTTAACCTATAGTTTAAGGCCCTATTTGTAAAATATTTATGTAAATCAATTATTTCAATAAACAATTTCAATTTCAACCCCGGAGAGCTTGATGTAGTTAAATACCACCTAGAATGAAATAAACAACCAATACCATACCATGTACATACTTTATACATACCAACTACACAAAAAATCACGAACAATATAAGACAACCCGACGACATACGAATGTTATTTCACAATAGACATAGACAACCAGGTGCAACCACAGAATATTTACTTGAACAACAACGCAGCAGCAGACGTATTGCTTGTATGAATTCAAATATACCTGCAAGACTTGCTATCATATTTTGACGTCAAGTAACTGCGCCAGTATTCTGGAGGGAGGCGTAAACGTCGGCCATGATGGAAGTTATGGCTTTGTACACAGTGGGTGGTGCTGGCTGTAGTGGTGTTGTTATTGTGTACTGTTGGTTTCATGATTGTGACAGTGATAGTTGTTAGTCAAAATGCTATGTGGGACAGAGATTTCGGGACATTCACCTCGCATATTAGATACTTACGAGTACATAGTTATATTTGAAGACCTTGTTAATAGTATTGTATACGTTATGTCGGATAGGCTCCACGACCATGATATTGTCTCGATTCAAGGACGTATGGTAAATATCAGAGTCTACAAGTCTCAAAGATTCTCATAATAGGCTCCAATAATTCAGTAGAATAGTACAAAAATATCCTTGTATTTCAAGTTTGTCAACAAAGCATATTTCACCACAAAACAAACTAATATGTGACTCCATATTTTATTAAGAAAAACAGCATTTCTGATTTCCGTTTTTTCAGCAACGTAATTTATCTAAAAGCCGTAAAACTAGACGGTTGGAGGCAGACACGTCCGTCTCCGTATAAGTACCCTGGCGAAATGCCAAGGGTGAGGGAATGGCCTTCAGGTCATCGTCGTAAGCATCCATCAAACTATAAATAGAAATCTACCTTAGTGCCTGCCAATAACGCTCAATTTCCTTTGACACGGTGTTACTTTTTAAACCATTTGGAATCACCTAAAGTCACCTCAGGCTATCGGCACATCTGGATTGAAATGGGGGTTTGGGATTAGGCTTTATTATAGGGCTGATAAGGTCCAGATTTGATTGTGCTCTACCTGATATCGCATCAAACTGGTTATAGTCTGCTGTGTTCTCATTTTTGATGTTATTATACGTAGATGGCGCTCGCATCAATTTTAGTACTCTTTTACCCCATTGCGGTATTTCGTTTCACTTTGTTTATAATAAACAGTGATTTTTGTAAGGGTCGAAGCCATTTTGGTTTTGTTTATGCCAACAATGCCAGTAACGAAGTAATTCTGTATTTGTTTGGGACTATTTAATAACGTGAACAGTAGCAAAAATATTGTATATGAACTTAGTAGGTAAAATGTAAATAAGCCTATGAATATAAATAAATGTTCTATTTATCGTATCAAACTTTTGCAACACGAACTAGTCTCCGGAATTTTGGTGATGTAAGCCTCTTTTGAGACTGTTGATATTTAAATCCAGCAGACGATAAGGAAGGCTGCTTGTCCACTGGAGCGGAGAAGAACGGAGAGGAACGGAACGGAGCTGAGCCAATATTAACCAATATAATCTAGACTCCGCTCCAGAGTTTAGATTCTATTGGTTAATATTGGCACAGTTGCGCCCCTCCTCTCTTCTCCGCTCCAATGGACAGGCAGCCTTAAAATGGGCCACACTATAATCACATGCATCCGCTCACTGATTTAAAAACCCTAACCATAAACCAGAAAAAAACATCACACAAGCAAAACCAGCCAGTCTCTAACATTAAAAAAAAAACACCGTAATGACTTTACAAGACTTTCTCGGCACACACAACTAGTTCCCGCTTAAAAACTCGCCTAGGATAGTTAAAAGTCTTTAGTAATTTCGCACCAAGCAACCATGCCTTTGAGCACAACTCTTTGTAAGGCCAGCGGTAATTAGAACGAGGGAACCAAAGACTTTCGTTGTGAAAGGTCTTTTCTTAAAACCGGACACCCTCGATTTGCACCCTTTATATCTTATTGTTTGGGGTCAACGGACGACGAAAGTACGGCTTGCACTTTGAGTCAGCGGTTTTAAATGTTGTGATTTGAATCTGGCTTTGTGACTGACTTTATTTGAGTCACTTTATACCTTGAGGCTGCAGGCACAAACGCGGAGTAAACGTAACGTACATTCAAACGGTTTTAAAATTGGATATACTCGTTTCGTACACAATATTTAGTTTTAAGACTTATTTCATATCTATGGTTGATAGGGAGCAGTGGTGGCCCAGTGCTAGTGGCCGCGACTTACGAGTTGTAGGTCGTAGGTTCGAAACCAGACAGGCGCTTTAATTTGTGTAAATTATTTAATCACCACTGCTCTCAAAACGGTGAAGTAAAAAAAAGTGACGAAATCGGCTTGTTCTAGAACCAGAAATTGGAAGATATATGACATCTACCAACCCGTGCTGGGCCCGCGTGGTGGATTACGGTCCACTCCCTCTTACAGAGAGGAGGCCTTTGTCCCAGCAGTGGGGACATTATAGGCTGATGATGCGCATACTGATGCATAGAATTTTGGTTTTAATTAATGAGACAAGCAAAGTTGTTAGCATAGTTGTTTTTTTGTCACCACTTTGCACTCTTTAAGAAATCAGGCTATTTCAACGACTATTTATGTACCGCGGAACAGCGGTATCGGTCAAACTATAACTATTTGTGATCCTGCTTACTTCGAAAGAGAAGGAAAGCTTCAGGATTACACAGATTTCATGAATCGTTGCATAACAAAATACCTACCTGAGTGAATTTTATACCAAAAAGCTGTTACGTTCCCCACTCTAATAATGCTGACTTCATGAATTCCACATGTAATGGCGTCACACGAGCTCTCCAAACTGCAAACGACTTTTCAATATTAAAATGTTTTACCTTCAAACAGTTTACCGGTCCTCATTGAATCTAAATTGTTATTAGAGGTTAATGGAAACAATCTAAAACTCTTGCGCGTCCTAACCAAATATGTTGAGAGCTTATGTAAAAACATTGTGTTGGTACACCTGCATGGTCATCATACACCGGTATTCTGGAAAATCGGGCTTATTTCGTTCAGACCATTCCACTTTATTGATATAGAATATTGGAAACACAGCGGCATCAGCGACACATTTGAATTCGAAATGTTTTCTGTTACAAGATGTTGGGTGAATAAATTTGAACTCTATTGCTTTTGAGTTGGGTTTAAATTCATGTGGGGTGTTTGGTTGGAGGGCGAGAGAACAGACGTCGATTTGTGAGCCTGGTCTGGTACTTGGAGCAGTGCCAACGTAGACGTGGTGCACTGTGGGCCCGGCCCGTGCTTGGACCGCAACGTTTTATCTATTCAGAATTGAAAGCGTTGATAATAAAATTGTCTGGACACGTTTACAACGCCTGCAGACCGTAACTACATAACGCTAATTGTTTTTCTAACTGTTAGTTTGATTTTCTTTGTTGGCCGCTAATAAAGAAAATGTTGAATGGATTTGTTGGCTGATAGAACTGAGTTTGTGCTTGTTTTTGAACTTTGTTGCCAAGTAAAGTTAGTACTTAATGCTATTAGCTTTGTAACTACAATGGCAAATTCACAACTAAAATATTCAAATTACTGCTAAATACCTTCTTATGAAAAATATAGTAGTTTATGTGAAAAAACACTCCTTAAGCAAGAGTTATAATTATGCTATTTTTTCCTACCCTACGCTGTCCCACTCCTGGACAATGGCCTCCCTCCACTCCTTCCATCTTTCGCGAGCCCGCGCGTCCGCTATTATGCTATTATTTCTTATTATTATTAGTTAGTGTCATATCTCTTTACAGACAATCTGCAAAACCAATATCACAGCCTATACGTTATCAGTTTCACATATCAGCCCTATACGTTATCACGCATAATTCCGAACACCCTGTAACAGAAAAGCGAACTACGAAACTACGACACGGACAGAAATGGCACATGAACAAAAAAAAAAGAAAACTAAGTGATACAGCATTTTTCCTATTACGATTCGCCATACACTGGCAGCTTTTATTAAAGTAGGGCCAAGTCCCGTTTGTAGCATAATCTAATCAGCTAAAAGGTTCCGTGAGAGCTCTGATTTATACTGTAATCAATCCTGATATTAGTAAACGGATGTGGACGTTTTTTTACATTTATGAGTCTAATACGTCTGGCTCCGCTTATTGACAACATTCGGCTGCGTAAAGAGAAAATACGATTTTCGCAAGTGAAAATAGAATCGAATTTATTACTTTTATTTCGTGCAAATCAAAATCTATAAAAATGTTGGCAGATAAGTAGACAACACTAATGTTACCTTTTACAATCAACAAAACATTTAACATAAAGGCAGTATGGTTTCAGGACCTTTGCAAAATTATTTTTGATGAAAGTATCATCAAAAATAATTTTATTGTAGATTAATTAATTTTTGGCGGCAAAGAAAATTCTATTTTACTTGACTTCAATGTGAATACGAAAGTAAGGTCTTCTAACCCATTTCTCTGTTCAAATTCAAGAATATTATATGATTAAAATTCAGTTTTAATCTTCTAGGTGCATTGCCTGATATTTTATTAAAGCGAGCGGTATTCTACAGCTATAGTTATATTTCAATGACCCGCATTGCACCTCTGAGAGTAACTGGGTCGGCTTTGAATGTAAGGAATAATTTGGGTCTTACTCGTGTTTCAAAACTTGCTAGAACTCTCTGAAATATTCAACTTTTCTTCAAAATGTGAAAATGTATTAAATATATGTTTGGATGTACGAAAGGCATCATAGTTTTGTGTAAGCTCTACTTGAAATACTTTTGAAAGTATGCGCATTTATAATAATATTTTGTTAAATATATTATAAACTACAGAAATCGATTCAATGGTCGATTATGAACACAAACATTACTTGTAGAACTTTTTCAATGCGTTAATAATTTTATGTTGTTGTGCCGTCAGAACATCAAAGTACTGTATATCTATATGTATCAAAGTACTTTCTACATGCCGCTAAAAAAAGGTTGCCAATAAAATATTTAAAGCAATTCATCTGACGCCCACATTGTTTGACATAAATACCACTTTAGTATACAAAAAAAGGTTTTATATGAATGAGCTCATTACCACAGACCACAAATTGCACCTCACATAATTTGTTGGAATGCACGGTTACCAGTATTAATGCACCCCAGAGACGAGGGTGCGTACACTTATTACGTGCCCTGTATTTTAATTTGGACAAAACACGCACTGAAATTTAATTTCCGTAGTACAATTATTTTTGTGGTCACTCTATTGGTGGGCAGTCCACGATATTGGATTCCATATTATGTGTAGGACGAAAATTGGTGCTCTGCATACATAATCAGATTTTATTAAAAAATAAAATTATAGAGCGCAAGCGTTTGAATAGCACCAGTTTATGTAATATGAATACATAATAGAAGGCCTTTATGCCGCAATAAGAGTGCAAATATTTTTTTTATTTAAAATCAAGAAATTGATAATTATAAATATTTGCCCACATGATTAAAATAAATGTGTATCGTGAAATTTTGTCACAATTTTAACCTAAAAATTTTCCTAAACCCAAACTATCAAACAAAACAACCAAAATAAATATAATTTTAAAGTGTACAATGTCAAGGGAAAACAATCAATGTGTTTCGAATCAATTTGCAGTGGAGTCGGGTCTGGGCACAGTGGGCACCGGGCACGGAGCACTGGCCAGCCCGGGCCGAGATAAACGGATTATGTCAGCCGCTGTCAGGCCGGTGGCTGACCCGCTGAGACAAAATAGATTAGGAATTGAAAGAGTTTGTTTCGTTACACTGTTAAATAGTAATCATTTTATTTGTGTATTATTATATTCATTGGTTTAAATTAGAATGGCATTTAACCGTTATATTTTACTATAGCGACACCTTTATGTATCGTTGTATAAAAATCTTTTGGCGCGTATCTAAAATCGGAACTAACGTCGCGCCGCCATCTTGCTTTTCAATACATTTCTCAAAATTATTTCTCAAATTTTTACCAACAGCGCCCCCCTGTCAACGTCATTCGAGCGCCATATTTTTAGTAGAAATTGTTTAAAATGCACGCGGGACATTTTTAAATACCGTATGTTCAAAAGACAATTCTTACTAGAGGTTGTTTGGTTTTAAAATGTACCATTACAAGTTAAGTGCTTTATAAAACTTGGCTTCGAAGTTTTACACTGCCAAGATTGGTTAAATCCAAAATGTGTGTTCTGATAACTATACAACATTATTTTTTGTTTATGCTAAACCCGAAAAAAAAATCAGCTGTTCCATACATTTGTGTTCACTTAAATCGACAAAATGTATGGAACAGCAGATTTTTTTTTTCGGGTGCAAAAAGCATTCCTGCGTTTTCTTTACAGAAGAGCTCTCGGTTACTATCCCTACCTCTATCCCACTAGGTTCCTCTTAGGATGTCTGGGATATCATTCACTGGAGACCAGAAGGGCATGTGGCCAGGTAGGCGTTATGCTCAAAGTGTGGAAGGGTATGACAGATGCGCCTGACATCCATAATGAGCTGATTCGACTCTACACACCGAATAATTATCTCCGTGGCAGAAGTCATCGACTGCTAAGCGTGCCTTCGTGTCGGACTGTGGCCCGTGCTGTGTCTCCCCTGCCGCGCGTGTTGACCGCATTAAACAAGCTCCTGGAAGCCAACCCGGACTGCGATCTGTTCCATCAAAGATTCGCCAATTTAATGGTTACGTGCCTAAATTTTTGTGAAAATAATTGTATTTAATTGTTGTGATTCCTTTATGTGTTATGTTTGTACTTACCATATATATATTCTGATTTATGTAATTGGTTGTTAAAGCCGTGTAAATCAAATAAATAAATAAATAAATAAATAAATAAATAAATAAATAAATAAATAAATAAATAAATAAATATTATAAACAAGAAATAATGTTAGTTTTTTTCTATTGGTTTCTCTAATCTCAAATTTGATTAATTAATAAGCTAACTAACAGCTAGCTTTACGTTTCAAAAATAACAGTCGCTTCTAGGTAACAGTTTTATTGAAAACTACCAACGTATTTTCTCTCTATAAATTACAGAGCGGTTGCCTAAATAAATTCACAACTACCCTGCAAAGTATTTTAGAATATAAACAAAATTTTATTTGAAAACTGATGTATGCTAAATGTTAGAAATAGCTCCACATTGCATAAAATGCTAGGAAAATGCATTGTATTATGCTAAACTCTGTCTGAAGGTGTTAAGAAGAATAAACTGGGGGATCACTGTAATGCCCAAAGATTTTGAAGAAAAATGGCTGTCAAGCTTGTGCAGACTAGAGTGCATTCTTTCAATCTTTGTAATTTAATTTACGAAATGCAAATACTAGAATGAAGGGGAGATGGGATATTCTACAAGAGTTGCCAGAGTATTTATCTAGATTTCCTTTTATAAAAGAATTGTTAGGATGGAAGTACAATGTTGGGATTTTTAAGACGTACGCCCCGTTTTCTTGGAAACTTGTGTTTGTTTGTTTGTATCGTTTAGTTCTGCTAAGCTGGGGGATGTTTTGAGAATAGATCTTAGTAAATACTAGGATGTTTTGTTGGGAATTAAAAACAAATTACCAGTGAGTTGTTTTGATGAAATAAGACAGAGAAGAAGTCAGAGTTTTATACAGGGTGTTAGGTTTAACACCGTTATCCTTGAAACCAGTGGTTTGGTGTCATTTATAGAACGTAAAATCAATGGAAAATTACAACTTTTTTTATTATATTTAAATTACATTTTACCACAAGAGTATTTCACCCTTTCACCCTATGCGCTAGGGCAACGAACTTGCGTCTCAACACAGGTGGGGGCCGCGAGACTTGACCTGACCGGCCGCAAGTGCGACCCCTCCCTCAGTCAGCTGTTTTGCTAGCGAGCACAGTGTCGGATAGAAACTTTTTAAATCTTTCAATGAAAATAACGTTTTTGTTTGTTGACACTCGGTCATTTATTTTTAAATTTAAGTCAACTACCCATGGTTTGAGTGACAACAGTGTTTACCCTTACACCCTGTATAAGTGTGAGCGAAAAAAATAGTAGGAAAATACAAACACTTGTAATAACTGGGCCTTAGAACCGTGCACCAAACAAAAATAATTTTCCCGAAACAGTTCATAAAAAACCCACATTTACTTGGGAACTCAAGACCTTTAAAAAGCGCCACCAAAGTCGTTTAATCCTACCCACAGTAAAGTATGCACGGGACAAAAGAAAACAAAAACCTGTGAAATACATTACCGAGCACGGTCTTAAGTTCGGTTCCCGGGTAGGCCGCAATAATGCAACGCCCATTTGTCAGGATAAACACTGAGGAAAGAAAAACTGGCTTCGTTACCCACAAATATTTTGGCAAACTTGTTTGTGAGAAAAGTGTTTTCTTGAGGAATTTAATTTACGTAGTGGCACAGTGACGCTCTGGTGGATTTTAGTGGTGATAGTGGTTACAATTTAGGAATGCATAAAGGCAGTTGTAGATTAAAATTTACAGCTACCTGAGGACACACCTCATTATATCATGGTGGGCTTTATTGTTATGTCCTAGATCTTTTCTGCGTTTTCTGCCAGGAACTTGTTTCTGTGGTCTTGCGTTCTACACCGAATTGTCATCTCAATGTATGTAGTTGTGCAAACAGGCATACTTTAGTTGATACATAAAAACTTTTTACAAAAAAAAACCGACTTCCAAAAAGAGCACTAAACAGTGAAAAATAATTTTAATTTCGGAAGTCGTTGTCTTTGCTTTTCGATATTCGTTTTTTGCATCCGACTTCCGAAATTAAAGTTATTTTCCCCTTTAAGTGTTTTTTTTGGAAGTCGGGTTTTTTTTTGTAAAACATTTTTATTTTTTACTTTTTAGTTGTGGTACCTACCCCACACAAATTTGAATACCACTACCTGCTATGTAAAAAACAGTGAAGGAGCAAATTAAGATATCGTCTGGATAAACTATGTGGGGAAAAAAACGTAATATTAAAGCTAACTCAAAAATTACGCAAGCAAAGTTAATACAATTTCAAATAAAAAAGAGCACTAGCTTTCAAATAAAAAAAGAATCATCAAAATCGGTTCACCCAGACGAAATTTTTGAGGTAACAAACATTTAAAAAAAATACAGACGAATTAATAACATCCTCCTTTTTTTGAAGTCGTTTAAAAACTGAAATTCATGAACCATTTGTGAAAAGAAAATTAATTGGAATACCAAACGTCCATTCTATAATAAAGTCATTCAAAGTTAGCATTTACTTCACAAAGCAATGCACAAATTATACCATAATATATGCATAACGGTGCCGGCGAAATGCATTTTTTGCTTCCATTACACACCATTCAAAATGGCGGCTGACTTTTAAATTTCCCATTATTGCTGTAAAAGGACGAAGCTTCAGTTTTTTAGAAAACTGACACGGCCACTCGGCGTAAATTACACGCTATAGTTCCAAAGTTGACCGTACGGTGGCGCTGAATTGCGAAAATTTTCGACTACCTTCGAACCACGAATAATGTTTCGAAGTGGGTATTCATTACATCGTTGTTTTATCAACTCGGATAAATGAATATCCAATGCAAATAAAGGCACTATTTTAAAATACGGATTATTAATTAAGGAATAAATATTCTCATTAAAATTTTAATTTTTTAATTATATTAAACAGTGACCGCGAATCGTTCAAAATCCTTCCGTAATCCGTTTACCAAAATTTTCGCACTACCGAAATGTTTTCGCACTTATCATTTAAGTGGTAAGCCTTTTAATGCATAATATTCGTCGTATCTCGACCATGCAAGCCAATAACAGTTGAGATTACAATAAAGTTCGAATTTTCTCTCGATATTCCTGAATTGGTAGGAAACGTATTCATTGTGTATGAGAAAGCGAGTATTATTTCCCTCCATGGGATGGGAATATAGGATCACGGGTTGATATTCGTTGCCTAGCAACAGGGAACTTTTTGCTTGATTAGATGTTCGGGGGTGAGCACGGAAATCATGTTGATTAAGTTCTGTGGTAACTAGAACATGTGCCAATTAATAGAAACACTTACCTTTACCATTGTTTTAGATGTTTTGTATTTCTGTGTTTTAGATGTAAACCTCCAACTGTCACTAACGAGACACAATAGAATTTTAATTTTATTGTTATCACCTTCCAAAGGTGAATCGACAGTTGAGCGGGGAATGCATGAGCGTGTCACTACAAAAATTTTAGTAAAAAAAAACCGGCCAAGTGCATGTCGAACCACGCACATTGAAGGGTTCCGTAGTTGGGATCAATTTATCCAACAAACTAATCATTGTAGTAGAAAAATTTGTCAAATCCTATCCTATTTCTGTTTATAGTATAATACATAGTCTGCCTTCGTTGAAGACCTAAATACGGGTGCCATTTGCCTAGCAATAGCGGCCCAATTTCAAGTAATTTGTATAAATGTGAAAAGAGAATTCTTTGTAACAAAATTTTCAAGAAAAAAATGATTAAATAAGCTCACACGCTTACTTGGTCACGCAAGACGTGTGATGAATTAATGGCCTCAAAAGGCTCTATTTTTTAAAATCTAGGTACGTATTATTTAGGTCTTCTTTTACAGATGAATAACTTACCTACCTTAAAATCTTATGCATTCACTTTTTAAACTAAAAGCTGTTTTATGTGAAATATCTAGATTAATTTATTCCTAACTAGCTGCGCCTCGTGATTACACTCGCATAAATCTCGTCCCGTGGGAAATATCGGGATAAAAGATATCCTTTGTCTTTCTCCAGGTCATGTACCCATGTGCCAAATTTCATCCAAATCCGTTCAGCCGTTTTAGCGTGAAAGGGTAACAAACAAACTCACTTTCGCATATAGATTATTACTAGCTTTTGCCCGCTGCTTCGCCTGCGTGGATGTCGGATCACGTCACACGGGAATGTACTACCGGGATACTTAAGAAATGCTGAGTTTCCTATACACACTTTCATCCCCTATATCACCCCCTATATGATGATTTTTAAACAAAAAGTATCACCCCCTATTTGATGAGTTTTAAACAAAAAGTAGCCTATTTCCTTTCCCCCATCTATGTCCTTGCCAAATTTCGTGGAAATCCGTTCAGTAGTTTAGGCGTGAAAAGGTAACATACAGTCAGACAGACAGACAGAGTTACTTTCGAATGTATAATATTAGTATGGATTATATAGTTAGGATTATTTTGGTATTTATACACGAATAAACAATCTCTATCTTATCTTATTAACAAGCAATAAGTTGTAGCATAATACGTATTTTTTAATATTAAATTACAAGTATTTTGGTATTGAATAAACATCAAGTTAATTAGTCCATTATTATCATTAACAAAGTAACAAATGACTTAAATATTTGACTACTAAGCAATTTCATTTTATGTTGCGTGAATTAAATAAAGTTAAATATAAAATAAAACTAGCTTTATAAAAATAAGTACATTGAGATTTTAGGATTAACTTTTCGATATGAAGAATAGGCAAAAGAAATCATCTCAAAGTTTTAATTTTTGAGATCGTTCAAGTATTTTTCTGTAATCTTATAAAAAAAGGATGTTTTCAATAAAATACGAAGATCGGTTCATCTTTGTCTAAGCCTTTAAGCTTTTGAGTAATCAATTAGGTGTTCGAAAGAAGGATTCTGTTGATTTTTTGTTGCTGCTAAAAATCTTTTGTTATGAAATATCTACTGACCCTTTTAGTTATAAATCTATATTAATATTATAAATTCGAAAGTAATTCTTTCTCTTTCTCACTGAACGGATTTTAATAAAATTTGGCAAGGGTAGGATAGATGGCATCCCGGGGAAGGACATAGGCTACTTTTTATCGATATACCACGCGGGCGAAGCCGCGGGCGGAAGCTAGTGTCCTATAAAATTAAGTCCGCCTTACAGTATTTTATTTCTACTTGTGCATAAAGTTTTAATAAATAAATAAAATCAGCCTATTCTGTTCCCACTGCTGGGACACAGGCCTCCTCTCTGTGAGTTAGCTTGCCGACACAATCTATTTTATTTTAACTTTATATATATAATTATTTTTTTATTTTATTTTATTTAAAAAAATATTAAATTTATTTTTTTACGCTTTGCTATTTACCTTCATGGTTAAGGAATAGAAAAAGATGTGAGTGAGTCTCTTATCTTTACGTACGCGAAAGTTCTATCAAAAGTTCACTTTCCAGTGTCTGCATACTTTTGCAACTTCCTTTGTATAGTCAGACATTTTTCAATGGTACTTCTAGTAGTTCTAGACCATTTCTGTAAGGAATCTCTATCTGTTTTTTTAGTTAGTGAAATAGAATTAAAATAAATTAAAATAGAATGATAACATCGTGCAGACTGGCGCGACGCGACTCTAACAAAACAATTTCTAAGAAGGTGTAACAATTACCGGTGTGGCGTCGCGCCAGTCTGTATGAGGCTGTATTCTCCAAAACTACGTCTTAATTGTATCAAGAGTATGTATGTGATTAAACATATGAGCAATGTTCCCATGGCTTGAGAAATGAACACCTTCACACCTTCACCTGTTTCCTGTATGATCTGGGGGCCTACCACCACCGCTTACAGCAGTATTATTTTAATCTTTCTTCAGTGGGGGAAAGAGATGGAGCTATAAGTCCTGTAGAGCTTCATCTCTTTCCTACACTGAAGTAATATTAAAATAATAATGCTGGAAGCGGTGGTCGTAGGCCCCCAGCTGTCTTTCGTAAAATAAACAAAAAATATCGTTGTTATTTGCTGTATTTCATATGCACTTAATAACACATTGCCCGATCCGGGAATCGATCCCAGAACCTCATACCCAGCAGCTGTAGCGCTTGTGAACACTAAAGGCAGTCATTTCTAAAACAACATAGACATACAAAAGCCGCATATCCATCCATATTACAGTAACGTGGCACATATGTCTTGATCTAGTGATTTCCACGTTAATTGTGTTTGTTTTCCTTATTTACTTCACCTGTGTTTACGCACGTAATCATATTATCTACAGAATGCTTGGCAGTGTTAGTGATTGTTGTATTTACTGGGCTATGTTAGTGTTTGGCGTTTTATTTGGGCCTAGGTTTATTGTGCTAAGACTTGTACGAGTATATGAAGTAATTTCGATTTACAGTACTATAGTACTAGATGAATGGATCCGTAGGAGAACCAAGGTAACCAACATAGCCCGAAGTATTGCCACACGTAAATGGCAGTGTGCAGGGCACATTGCTCGCAGAACAGATGGCCGATGGGGCCGAAAGGTTCTGGAGTAGCGACCGCGTACCGGAGGACGTAGTGCTGGAAGGCCCCCTACAAGGTGGACTGCAGACGTGGTGAAGGCCGCGGGAATGCGCTGGATGCGAGAGGCACAGAACCGGTCAAAGTGGCGGTGCTTGGAGGAGGCATATGTCCAGTAGTGGACGTCTTAAGGCTGAAATGATGATGATGAGTACTAGATGCCACAAAAAAGCTTGTTGTTCATCTTCATATTTAGTTACGGATTGCTCTGTGTAAAATTGTGATAGCCAACGCAACGTTTAGATTACCTATTCAAATCGTTAGGTATCATTGAATCAGCTTGAAGTAACCAGCTGATATTTAAAAAATCATAAGATTTGCTCCTTATTGAGCAGCGAATAAACGGAAATGTATGATTTGTGAATGGGAAAATAAGAGTTTGTCAACAATGACCCAATTACATTACATAGCTACGGTAGATACCGAACTACCACTGAAAATCAATCAACATTTATAGATAAGTACGTAGGCACACATAATTTTCATAAATAAACTAATATACTCTCAAACAAAACATCACAAACAGACATACACACGACACAACCTCTACATTGAACGTGTCACAATTCTAAATGAATTTCCACAAAATAGCACGTGTTATTTAGATGAATCCGTGATAATTATGTATGTTACTGAGACTGGCATTATTTATTCAAATCGTGTTGGATCTACGCGCGTAAGAGATTTTAATGTTGCTAATTAATTTCGTTAACTGCTTCGTGAACGTGCGTGATGATAGCATCGCGTGACGTCATTTTGTCACGTCAATTTGTGGGTGAGATTACATCATATGACTTATTTGAGAATTAGAGGGAGAGATGGAGATATAAACAATCGTACAATGTTTGTTAAAATGGTCTAGATGGCAGTTCTTAAGTACGTTATATTGCGTTCTACAACGGGTTGAATATGGACAAAGAAAAGATGACCAATGTATTGAACCCCTGGGGGTTGAACATGGACAACATTTAGGGGTTCAACATGGTCGGGGGTAGAGATTGTAGGGGTTAAATGTGGACTAAACCCTTACTATACCTACACAATGACACTCTTCACTCTTGAAGTTCCAAAACCATTAAATGAGTAATTTTCAAGGAGTCCGCTACGTGACCTCGAAATAACAAGGCTTTAATTGTTAGATCATACTTAGCTAAAGAATTTCAAGATGACTCACAAGCCGTAGTAGGTATTTAAATTTAAGTTTTTCCAGTAATAACAAGTAACAAAATTAAGAGACCTGTCTGTAACGTGTTCCATTATAAAATACTATCCCATAACAAACGCCGTTCATGTTTTCAGCGAAAATTTCACCCTATTCGATACCAAACTCGATTTTCGTACAAATTAAACGATTGGTTTACCAGAAAACAGGTTTACATCGATACGACGTAGGCACAGGCCGTTGTGTGAAAGCCTTTATAACCCAATTCCTATACTAATTCGGTGAGCCCCGATGACCCAATTTCGGCACTACACGTGGCAAGCTATGTTCTTTGAAATGTGATGTTAACTTTCGCTTTTATCTATTTTTTCAGGTAATATTTTTATCTTCTATGCTGTTAAATGAGGAGGATCATAAGATAAATCGTGAGTTTTTTTGTTTTATATTGACTAGGTTTATATACCTACCTATACTTACACATTACTCAAAATTATTGCTATTAAAAAAAATTAATAAATATTCTTGTTTATATGCTACGGCTACACTTCGCGTTATCGCGAACTTTTCTTCGTGTGTCCTCTGTTGCTCAGCGAGTAATCGAGGGGTGTGCGAGAGAGAGCGCACGAAGAAAAGTTCGCGATAACGCGAAGTGTAGCCGTGGCATTAAAAATGCTTTTTCTAAAGTGAACACCCGTTTTAGTACAATTAACAATATTAGGAGGCAGTTTTCATGTACCTAAACGATAGACAAAAATCGAAGGCAATATTCTATTCCAAACGAGATTACAAATACAACCACTGCTTAGTTTTTCTTCCTCTTCTTACACTTTCAACAAAAAAGCAGCAGTAACGTCACACAGGTACATATTGTATAGATACCGATAAAAACTCCACATGGTTCCCAAGAAACAAAAACGACCCAACTCCATCGTCAAAGCTCGTAATCCGCCATCAAAGAATAAATTAAACACAGAGGTGACAACCCGGTCAAATGGATAACACAGCCAAAGGGCATTCTCTGACGAGGCAAATTTAATGAAACGGAAAAGTGAATAAAAAGGTGAAAAAGGACAGGAAAGACTCCTTGACCCTCGATAAGGGGAAATTGCTTAAGTTATTTTTCTTTAATTATAACAGACTTGAAGGTATTGAGTATCGCCAATTACAGTTGGTCTTTAATTACGTATTACGATCGATGAATGGCAATGGGAAGCAATTATAAATTTCGTCGGTTATTTAATGTAGTAGCAGCTGTTTTGTTAATGGTTAGTTAATGGTCGTTTGTTAACTGTTTACTTAACTTTAGTTTAAGTACTGTAGATATCAAACGTTTATTCGGTTTTCAACATGATTTCTTTCATGGATTTTTTTTGCCATCTTAAAAACAGCGTAAGTTGTTATAAAAAAAGTTGTTATCTTTAAAATAAAACAAAAAATGTACGTATAGCGTTTTATGTGAAAGTTATAAATGATTCTGTACTAAAAATACGTATAAACATTTATCAAACTCAACGCCAGATAAAACCAAAAAGTCTCACAAAAAAAAACAACCAACAGTCAGGTATCAAAACTCATGATTCTCCGGAGTCATAGGTGCAAATCTTATTGCGTAAGACCTTATCACTGGCTGCCTACGCGCTTATCTTGACAAATGTTCTCAGCATTACACTCAGCCGCTACAAACAACAATAAGACATTTGTTTAGACGATCCGTTACAGTTTTATTTGTGTCCTGGCACTAGATTTTGCTCGGGTGACGGTTGGAGATTTAGGGCTGGTATACCTACAAATATATGTACCTATGTACCTTTAGGAAGGTTCTATTGTACGTATATACGACTGTTCTTACATTTGCCTTCAGTGGTTATAATGTGTATGAATATGAACCTTTGTACAAAATAAGAAATGCTTCTTAAGTATCAGTATACATACTCCATAATTGACGTCCATAAATGTGGGTCACCTGAAAAAAAAACAAAAAAAATTAAGTGGAGATATTTACCATGAAACTCTATAAAACATTCTGTTCCTAAAACATTCATGTATCGAAAAAGGTACGATTATTATACAATAAAAAAACTGAAGACACAAACAGAAGTCGCTAACATTTGTATCGTGGAGACGGATTTAGAAATACGAACACAATATTTTGCCTACAAGGCTCCTCTGTTATAGGTATAATCATTTTGATAGACGTTATTCTGTTTTTGTGTGTCACGCACGCATATTGCGTTTTTGTTTCTTCAGGAAAATGGAAAGTCGGATCGATTTGACCTTGGATATGATGGAAATCTTGCTTTATTTGCTGACACGTTTTTGCTAACGTTATGATCGGCTTATTTAATGATTATATAGACCAAGAGAGGTGGCTATCGCTTTCTAAGCGTTTCATATTTCTACATCGACTTTCAACATGATTGGCATAAGATTTTCTTTCAGGATTTTTCCATCATCTTCTTCTTTCTTTCTTCTGTTTCGTGAGGTTAGTGTAACCAACCTGGTTACAGAGTTTTTTATGCCGTCCGTGGTCCATTTTGTTTCTTTAGCCGCCTCTGTGGTCTAAGACCACCTGTCTCAAACCCAGAGGGAGGGTCCGATCCCCAGTGGGGGCTAAATTTTCTACTCGTTAGGGTTTCTTCTAAGTCCGCCTGGTTAGCTACCACAATCTTATCTAAGTGTGTCGTCATAGCACTCGCCTCTGTGGTAGAAGATTCCGAGTGAAGCTCGCTTTTAGCTTCGGCCTGATTATCACTTACCATCAAGTGAGATGATGGTAAAGAGTTACCAGGTAGGGTTAAAAAAAAAAGCGGAAAGCTGATTTTCTCATGGACGGTTGAAGTGCGATAAACCTGCAGGAGGGACACGAATGCCCTAGAACTACTAATTAAATGTCTTTAAGGATCATTTTTCTTAGCTTTCCATAACCTTGAAAGAAAGTGCATGAAGCAGGGAGACATCAAATTACTCTAATAACAGTATTCAGTCTTCCACTCGACCAAAGAACACCTAATGAAGATTCCATACCATAATTGCTTAACGTCAAACGCATATTGACTTGACAGCATATTCATATTTATGCACAGATGATTGGCTCGTCATTACTATGCATTTACATACAACACATGCATATAATATAGGTTCTCCTGCACAAGATGCATGCTATAATTTATGGGTGCCGACGGCGGCGTAGCGTGTGTAGGCTGATAGCACTGAATTACTGCTGCTCATTGATTGATGCAGACAAATATCATCGGATTAATTAGTGGTGCTGTGCTTAATATTTGCTAATTAACTGGGTAAATATAGTGTGCATACAATGGCTATAGTGTGTCTAATTGGCTACGATTATTCGGCCAATGTCAAGATAAACTAATAGACTGTTAAATTTTTTAATAGTTTGTGCAGTTTGGAAATTACGAGGGGCCGTTGATGTAATAGGTAGCAAATAACACCTTCTTAAATGCATTAGAAAAATAATTGTATTTATTTTAACGCATTGTCTTATCATATTATATACATATGCTTTGATTCAACTACCTACTACATAAATGTTATAACAAAGAAGAAAAGTAACTTATTCTAGCGAATTTCAGGATCCGACAACAATGAAAATAAAATCGTTTTCCAAAGTCCCAGTTTTAAAAGGAACTGAATAGTCAATACAATTAGTTTACACGTGGCAGCGTCCTACCTACACAGGAAACCTGTGAACCTTCTTAGTAGAATCACAGCTGAGTAACACAAGGGGTGTAGTGTTATTCTTAGGCCTTGGCTAGAGTGAATGAGCTGTGACTAGAGCGGTAGCGGGCGCGGTGGCGAGCGCGATTAGGTGACCACAGTGCATCGAGACTTGTTGAAGCGGGCAGTAGTTTCCACAAGGTAAAACAATAGACAACTACTGGCGCGGGCGGTGTGAACAGTCAACATTCAAATTAAGTATAGTTGAATGTTGACACGGGACGTACAATCTTTTGGGCGTTTCTTGAGCGAGAAAATCATAGCTAGTCGCTTCCTCGTGGGACAAGTGCCTAACAAGTGCCGACCGCCATAGTCATTTCACTATGTATGCAAACGGCGGTTTCATTTCTCGCCTTAGCGCCCGCGCAAGCTCGTCACCCTAGCCGAGGCCTTAGTATCGCCTCCGGCACCACGCGCACGAAACTGATACTTACTGTTTCTGATCATACAAGAGGTTAACTTATACACTTTTTTTTTCCCAAAAAAGGTTTTCTCTGAAATCGAGTTCATGATTGGTAATAGGTTTCCATTTTCCATATCTAGTTTCAGTTTTTACCAAGAATAAGCTATAATTGTCCAACTGTGCGACGAAGGCTTTTTCTTGGAGAGTCAGGAATTCGGAAAAACTTAAGTATTAGGTTGCGGATATTAATCCAATTGTGTACTATGTTGCTTTTTCCTTTTAGTAATGAGTTTCCTTTTCACAATTGTCTTACGAAACTGAAAAACACGATGAGGGAAGCCTGGCATCGCCAATCCGCAAAGACACGAAAAGCGTAGTAATTGGCGGAACCATAGAAATATACGTCTTTTTTATATATATATAGGCGGCTTCACGATGAATGTCACTGTTATAAAGAGCAATTCACTAAAATTATGTCCTCTACTTTCGTTAGCGATCTCCAGTAGTAACATAATTAATACAAATCAATCTGCCTAGCCTTTTCCCAACTATGTTGGGGTCAGCTCCAGTCTACTGGATGCAACTGAATACCAGTATTTTACATGCAGCGACTGAACGATCAATAGTAACACCATAATTAATACAAATCAATCTGCCTAGCCTTTTCCCAACTATGTTGGGGTCAACTCCAGTCTACTGGATGCAACTGAATACCAGTATTTTACATGGGGCGACTGCCTATCTGATCTTCACAACCCTATAGCTGGGTAACACAATACACCTTGGTAAGACGTTGATACGTTATCTTATGTTCCGATGATGTAAATAAATTCAGCTTTATCCCGTTGGTAAGACTAGTTGTCAGACTTTTGGGCTTCTGACTAGTGTAACGACTGTCAAAGATCTATACGAATGACAGCATTAATTATAAACATAATTACCTAATACAAAGCTGGGGAGGCTCAACACCGTCTACCAGGCGGAGTGTGTGGGCATCATTCTAGCGGTCTACGCCCTAGAAGCCAGGAGAGTCACGGACAGCCAAATACGTATACTCTCTGACAGTGCCTCAGTTCTCCAATCCCTAAAAAGAAAATGCATCACCTCAAAGCTAACACTAGAATGTCACAATGCACTAGAGCGAGTAACAGTATCTAACCGCAACACGGTGACACTACAATGGATTAAAGGACACAGCGGATCCCTAGGTAACGACGCAGCTGACGAACTTGCCAGAAGAGGTTCCTGCACGGCAGTCTGTGGACCCGAGCCTATTGTACCCATCCCCTTCAACCAAATACGCAGGTGGCTACAGGAGCTCACCCACACACAGGCAGAGAGCTGGTGGACCTCGGCACCGGGCTGCAGGCAGTCCAGGGAAGCTATGCCATCTTTGGATAGCAGGCTGACCAGGCGTTTATTACGCCTGGACAGGTACGGCCTGCGCCTGGTGTCGGGGACCATCACGGGGCACTGCTCGCTAAATAAACATTCCCACACAATAGGCATTACAGACAGTCCTCTGTGCAGGGCATGCATGGAGGCTGAGGAAACTGTCGCGCACGTGCTCTTCGAATGCACGGGTGCAACCCAGATCAGAACAGAAACCCTCATATCAGAAATAATCCCAACTAGATATTAGTTCCGGGTAACGATATTACACACACCTAACATAATTTCAGAAATTCACGGCTAACTCGTTTTAGGACAAAATTTGTTGTTTTGTCCTTGGTCATGATTTACGAGGGTCGAGCCCGAAGGCAATGTAAAGACTGCAGTGTGAAATCAATCTAAAGGTTATGAAACAGGGTTTAATTTTGAATGTGCTCTAACCTGAAGTTATTGTCACATTTTATAACTTAGTTTCAGTTTTAATGTTTGGTCAATACAGATACGGATATGAATGAATGTTAAAGGTGCTCGTATTTTGAATAGAAAGGTTCTATTAATATCAGTTAGAAAATGGAATTTTCGTGTTACACCTACCACTCCACTTTTCTTTGTTCGTCGAAAATAAGATAACATTATTAATTTGTTGAGATATTTTTAAAACCGTTTCAAATGGGTTTTTATTAGGAAACAGGAATGGAACATAATTATTTTTATTCTGAATATAGAACATTTTTATCCGTACATTTTCTTTGTTTACCTTATTTTCAAAGGCACAAAATAACAAAGTTTGCGAACAATATCAACCAATCCTTCTTTATTATGTCAAGGCTAAGCAAAAAATCGAAGTCCTTATAAAGGAAAATGTTTTCAACGTAAAATAAATTGATCACTTCAATCAGTTGGAACATTGGATAACTTGATGAATTACTAGAACCCCACGGGAGTTCATTCACAAAAGAAAATCTTCACGAAACTTGAAAAATTCATGATTTATTTTCCTCACATAAATTCCAAGGGGAATTTCGATACTGAAATCGAATTTGTGACCTATGTTCATAATTATTAAAAACTTGATATTTAATTTTCTCAAAATAGAATTATAACTTTAAAAGAAACTTTTTTTTAATATTTAAAATAATTCTTTGCTTTAATATTTAAAAAAAACATTGTAGGTACTTGACAACATACTTTTAATTTAGCCTACGTGAATATGTATACTTCATTCATAATATTTGTGTAAGTAAATATTAATAATATTATTTATTTGCTTACATTTTTTTTCGTTTTGATGCTTTATACAATTACGCGAATTTCTTTAGAATCTAGCTTAACCGCCACAAACTCACAACTGTTACATTTGAATACAAAATTCAATGTATGATTTGAAGCCCAAATAAGTAGTTATTTTCAATATAAACTTTGAATAACCCTTTTCAAACATTCTCTGCTAAGAAATTGCAGACAAAACTAAACAATTTTTTTCTAACACATTCACGCAATAAATATAAAGTTATTCCATCCCCTTTTCCTTCTAAAAACTCTAAGAAGACAGACTACAAACTCCAGACATAAATAAAAGCCTTAAAGCCACAACCTTCGCCCTTGAGACCTAAGTGGGGGTATTAAGTATCACTTTTGTCCGAATTATATATTTTTCACTCGTCGCCGCCCCGACAATGAGGGCCTCCTAATGTTATAAATTACATAATTAAGACGTAAAATGGAAATAGAAGAGAAACTGAGTACCTTACGGTAGTTTACGAAATATTTCAAGGCTTCTCTGTTTCTTTGTAAAATTTTCTTGCGAAGAAAAAGTTTAATTATTAATTTCGTTGTGAGGCTGTAGGGATTTCATGAACTTGAATAAATAAATTTAAATAAATTCTAGGTACCGGTAACCTTACGATAACATCACTGACATAGTTGTTTTACGCTTGTTTTATTTAATTATTGAGACTTGCCTGGCTGGATTACTTAATATGAGACATTTCTGACTTTATTATCTTTATACCAATATTATTGCACTTATGTTAAACAAATGAATAAATGACTTATGACTTATGCTTGCCGACAAAGCTTTCACTGGGTGACTTTAATGCACAATAAAATTACGAAGCAGCTTGGGAATGTGAACCACAAATAATTTTCAAGCCAAAACTTAGTTCTTCACACAAATATAGCCCACGATTCTCAATAGTGACACGAATCTTTCGTAGCTGACCTATGCCCCGTTCAACCAAGCCACCCACTCAACTAAGACTCCCACAAATTACTGGAACATGCACAATCTAACCCTGCGAATGTCTGCAGAAAACACTTGGGCCACATATCACTTGAAAAGTGGCGGTATTCGCCGTATCGCCCGTATCTAGCAGTGCTCGGCACTGGCCGTGCACCAATTCGCTGGAGCAAGGCCGGCTTTGAATAATTTCGGTGTAACCATGTCCCCGGTGCCAGGCTGGTACGGCCACCGCTTGGCAGAGTTGCCCCTTGTAATAAATCTACATGTTGGGCCGAGATTGGCTGCAGACATGCTAGGGTTAATCTCGTATGTCACATGTTCAGGTTTATTATGTGAGCGGAATGGGGTTCGCGAAAAAATCTGGGGACTTTGTTACTATTATGTTTTGACATGCCATGTGACATATATCTATTTTATTTTACCCAATTTCTACACACCATGGGTAAACAAATAAGTGGCTACAAGACTGCGCTGGTCTAGTAACATTTTATTGTCTCCTAAGTTTTGTAACGATTATAATAGCTTCTGCTAGTGCTAGTCACAGATGAATACAGAAGGCGCACTCCGCATTTTAGGTATGAAGCTATAAGGACGCGGCGGGCTCGTCTTGTCGGGTCAATTTAGTGAGCGTAACGTAGTCAGAAGTTATAAAATAAGTAGCAAGAGTCGCTTCTTATTTAAATGATTTTGCGGAGTTAACTATCTGTATTAATCTGTAGTATAGTATAGACTGAAGATAGGTAGAATCTTAACTGATAAGCTCATTGTGATTACCTATTTTTCAGCCAAGAGTGCTGGGAAAGATTTCTCACGACATTATTGTCACATTGGCAAACATTTTAGTTCTGCTGGAAGTTCAACAGAACTAAAATTTTTGCCAATATCTCTTGCTAATGTATCAGCTCTTTGAAGTCAAAGAGCTGATAAAATAAGGAAGGTCAGTGACTGACTATAGTTTATGGGTGAAGGAAGCCAGCATCCGCATGAGCTGAGAAAACTAGGATTTGAAAGTCTGTACAAGTTGTTAATGTATCCGCTACGTCTAACTATAAATTAAATAGATAAGTAACAATAATTCACGTAATTACAGATAGTTTCTACGGTATTGAAACAGTGCCGCCATGGTTCATTAGCTTACTTATTTTATGATAAATAACATGTTGTACGATAAACTAAGGAATATACGAAAAATATCAACATTAGAGATGAATTTAATTTATACTTATACAACAGCCGTTCATCAAGCTAACTTCGTAAGTTTTCCTGTTCAGCTTGTATTAGGCTAACCTGCTTCATTTAACCATACATTCTCCATCCTTCATGCATCCCTCTCTACACACACGACACAAATCACACACCCATACACACATCACACACTCAAACACACATCACACACTCATACAAACATCACACACTCATACACACATCACACGCGCTTACTCACACACTATTGCTGCGGTTACACGTTTGAGCTTCCCTAATTTTATAAAATAATCTTAGCGGACGAATGGTCCATGGCCCCTTTAACACAGAAATTTCCTAGCATCGATCGGGGTCATTATTCACAAAAATTTAGATTTCATAACATAATAACGTGACCATCGAGATATAAGTACTAACGTACTAGAGAAGCTACGTCAAATAACTGAATTGTCCTATTCTTCGTATTGAATCTTTAGTTCGCTGCAGCGCTAAAATAATAACAATTCGTCTAAACCGTACCTAATTTACCACAGTGCTAGATTTGCTGCGGAAGTGTATTTATTCTCGGCAAATAGGTCTTAAGCGCCATGTAAATCACGGCACTTACGCGTTTTCTTCGACAAACTGCGGCGCGATCGCCGCAGTTGAACGAGACAAAGTAGGAATTTACGGTGTCTTCTCTAGTACGTTAGTACTTATATCTCGATGAACGTGACATGCTTTGTATTTCTTCTTTTTGCTAAATAAATTATATTCTTATTATTTCACCATAGCTATTTTAGGGAGCCTTTAAAGCCCCCAATACACATTAGACGAGCCGTAAGCCGCGCGCTCTATGTTTTTAACCGACTTCTAAAAGGAGGAGGTGGTAAACAACGAAAATTCAAAACCAAAGACACCGACTTCCGAAATTAAAGTTATTTTTTTTGTGGTGATTTTTTGGAAGTCAGTTGTTTTTTTTTTTGTAAAAAAAATTTTATTTCTCGCTTTTTGGTGGGTCAGTTTGTACTTTATCTAAGTTACAATAGCCTAATGTCAACTGCTCATCACCTCTTACAAAAGATTGCTTTTCCCGGTGCAGGGACGTTAATCGTTGAGGAGTTCTCCTGGTACCAACTTCACCATCAGCCACACGTCACCATAATATCAAAAAAAAATCAAAATCAAAAGTCATTTATTCAAACTAGGCTGACAATCAGCACTTTTCGAACGTCAAAATTACATAAGACAGTCCCCCAAAAACGCCCACCCTTCACCACTTCCTAGTGCTTTAGCTGGGAAGAAGAAGTGGCGCAACAAACTCCCCAGCAGCACAGCTGTCTGTTCAGTTAGAAAAAAAAAAAATGATTCTATACAAAAGTATGCAAAATCATTTACATTATGCAACACAAAACATAAATCTAATTATTAGCCATATGTCAGCTAGCACACGCAAATATACCAATCAAAAAAAAAAAAAAAAAAAACGAGAACTATATGTACTCAAGCAGAAATAAAAAGTAAATGTAAACATAAATTAACTAAATAAAAGCCTCCAGGCACAAAGGGCGTGCCCGCCTACATATAGCTATTTTTAGATGTAACTGGAAGTTATAAATGATAAACTAGGACCATTGAAGTAACGTAAATAATATTTATCAATTTTCGAGTTCGCTAGCTAACCACATATTGCAATACAACTCATTTAGTAAACATTGTAATGAGTAGATTATGTCAATAATAAATTAAATTAGAAAAACATTAAAAATAAATTGATTATACAGTCAAATAAAAAAAAATACATATATGAACTCATATAACCTGTCAGTGGGTAAGCTAATGCTGGAGAAAGAACATAAACATTGTCTTGAGTTAATCACAGCGACCAACTATTCTTATCATTTAAGTAGTCGTTAATAGAGTAATACGCCTTTGAACAAAGGTCGCATTTTACTTTAGCTTTAAACGCATTATAAGGCAAATCTAGCAAAGAAGAGGGTAGCTTGTTATAAAATGTTATACCAAGCCCAACAAATGAGTTATGAACCTTATGAAGCCGGTGAAAGGGAACTCGTAGTTTGTCCTTATTCCTAGTGTTAACATTGTGGATATCACTGTTTTTAGTGTATAAGTGTATATTTTGCCTAATATATAAGATGTTGGCGAAGATGAATTGTGATGCCACCGTGAGAATACCAATATCTTTAAAAAAATCTCTCAGAGAAACTCTGGCACCTAGCTGGTAAATTGCTCGAACAGCTCGTTTTTGAAGGACAAATATATTTTGAATGTCAGCAGCCTTGCCCCACAGCAGAATACCGTAGGACATAACACTATGAAAATAACTAAAATAGACTAACCGAGCAGTATCAACGTCAGTGTATTGTCTTACTTTCCTGACGGCGTAAGCGGCCGAACTGAGTCTCCCCGCTAGGCTCGATATATGTAGGCCCCACTGAAGTTTGGCATCTACTGTTATCCCCAAAAAAAACTGCCGAGTTTACAGTTTCAATCACCTCTTTATCTAAGACGATGTTGGGTCCTAGATTTCTAACATTCGGTAAGGCAAACTTTACACATTTCGTTTTCTTGGCATTGAGAACTAAGTTATTTGACGTAAACCAATCCGTTACCATTGAGAGTGCACTGTTAACATCGTCAAAATCTTGCCTATTCCTGTCTACTTTAAAAATAAGAGAGGTATCATCTGCAAACAGTACAACTTCACAGAGACCCTTTAAATAGAATGGTAAGTCATTGATATAAACTAAGAACAAGAATGGACCCAATATAGAGCCTTGAGGTACACCTAACTGAACTGGTAGCCCGGAAGATTTAACACCATCAATATCTACACATTGGAACCTATTCTGTAAATAAGAATTTATAACGTTGAGAGCTTCTTTTTGCACACCGTAATGACGTAGTTTACGCAAAAGCGTGTCATGGTGCACGCAATCAAAGGCTTTGGAGAGATCACAGAAAACCCCAATAGCATTTTGCGAGTTCTCCCATGCGTTAAATATGTGTTTCAGCAGAGCAACACCCGCATCTGTAGTCGAACGACCTTTTGTAAAGCCATATTGTTCATTATGAAGGAGGCTATTTAAATTAAAATGTCTTAGCAACTGCTTGAGGATTAATTTTTCAAATATTTTGCTAAATGCAGGTAAGATAGAAATAGGTCTGAAATTACCAACGTCATTTTTATTACCTGATTTAAATAATGGTATGACTTTACTACTCTTCATGAGGTCAGGAAAAGTTCCTAGATCAACACATTTATTAAAAGTAACAGCTAGATAGGGGGCTACGATGTCTATTATATTACTTAAAAGTTTAATGGAGATGCCCCAGTAATCACCAGTGTTTTTAGACTTAAGTGTGTTAAAAACATTAACTACATCACGAGGCGTTACATGTTCGAAGCTAAATAAGCGACTACTTTTAGACACACTACCGTGCAATAGGTTTTCAGCTTTAGACGGGGATGAATTTAAGGAGCGAGTCGTAGTTATAGGTATGTTGGCAAAAAACTCATTAAATGCCTCAGCTACGTCAGCTGCTTTATTAACTAATTTGTGGTCAACCATAATCTCAAGTTGTTTATCTTGTTTAACAGATTTACCCGTTTCATTGTTAATAATTTTCCAAGTGGTTTTTACTTTATTACTGGAATTTTTAATTGTATCGCTTAAAAATTTCGACTTAGCATAAACACTAACCTTTTTGAATAAATTTGAATAGTTTTTGACATACTCTAGGAAAGGAGTATCAAACCTGTATTTTTTCAAACCATATAACTCGTATAGTCTCGCTCTACTTTTATAAATACCTGGAGTGGCCCATTGGTTAAAGCCAACGGAGTTGCCATGAATGTTAATAGTTTTGGTCTTGAAAGTTGATAGGTACTCTTTTTGCACAACATCAAAAAGGGCTCCATATATTACATTGGGATTCTCGTGTTCTACTATGGATGGTGTAATTTTACGAGCTATATTATTTTTAAACTTATTGCAACGACTAGCTGTATAAGGCCTGCATTCTATTTTTTGCGGCTCTTTATTTAATGGCATGGGGAAGCTAGCTAATAAACCACAGTGATCGGACGTTAAGTCACTTAACACTAATTTATTTTTGGCATCACAATCACTAAACATATTATCAAGACAAGTTGACGAAGATGCCGTGATCCTAGTAGGTTCAAAAAACAAGTTAATTAAATTATAAGACCTAAACAGATTAAGAAGTCTAATACTTAATGGAGTAACATCTAAAATATTAATATTAAAATCTCCACATAAAATAATACTTTTATTACTTGTTTTTAACCTATTGAGTGAATCCTCCATTACTGATTCGAAACAAATAAAATCACCAGAGGGGGGTCTATAAACACAAATTATAATGTATCGCTCGAGTTCAACACAAGACAACTCAATAGTGCGCTCGATAGAGAGATTAACTAAATCCAGACGTTGTTTACATTTCAACTTGTTTGAAACAAGAACTAAAGAGCCACCGCGAATAGCGTTTTTCCTTACAAACGCACTTTGTACACTAAAATTATTATATATTATAAATTATATATACAATGTGACGAGCATAAATGGGTTAGCAACCGAATTCGATTGCTCCTGATGGGTAGAACACCCCCTTAAATTGTATCGATTGTTTTCAAAATCAACCAGTTATGTATATAGCGATGGACGATTAAGGTCCAAACTTAGTAGCTAAAATCTCAATACATATCCATTTCAGACTCTTGAAACACACACAATCAAATAAAAATCCTAAATTAATCCCGAAATCGCTTTATCCGCATCATTAACGTATTGTAAGGGTCTTCGGTCATTAAAACGGTTGGGCATGCATGTAAGGGTCGGTGCACACGATGCCGAATCATGAATACAATTACACGGGCCGACCGTTCGACTCGGATTAAATTCTCTCGACCGATGAATCTCAAATTCTCGACCTTCGGATGTATGGAGTCCAATTTAATGATAATAAACTGTTTCTATTGGGTTTGGATTGCTTGTTGTAGTAATAACGATATCCTTGGTAATAGTGAAGGGGTTAATAATGACAATTAAGTGTCCTCATCAGTTTAAAGTGTTTTTATTTTCACGATATGGTTTTGCCATTTGCCATTGCCTCTCTAAACAATATCCTATCTTGTGTTAGTTAACAAACATGCAAGCAAATAGATTTTGAAAAATACCCGCTTATAAGATACAACTTAAAAAAAAAATGACTTTCCATTAGTCATTCTGAAATGAACTTAATTTACACTGCCATAAAGTTGATATTTGTTACGTGGAAATAACATTTTTGGAAACAAGTATTTAAATATGGAATAAATAAAAAAAATCATAGTGCAATAACTTAGGGCGGTTTCACCAATTATACTGAACGCGATCAGCACATAAACTACGTTTAAGGGCTGTCAGTGTCATTATTTTCTATGGAATATTGACACTGACAGCTCTTGAACGCGTTTTAGATGTGCTGAACGCGTTCATTGTCATTGGTGAAATCCGCCCTTAGAGGCAATAATCCCGCACACTCATCCAGTTCCAGCCACACCTCAGTTTTAGGGGTCCGTACCCAAAGGGTAAAACGGGTCCCTATTACTAAGGCTCCGCTGTCTGTCTGTCCGTCTGTCACCAGGCTGTATTTCATGAACCGTGATAGCTAGACAGTTGAAATTTTCACAGATGATGTATTTCTGTTGCCGCTATAACAACAAATACTAAAAAACAGAATAAAATACATATTTAAGGGGGCTCCCATACAACAAACTTGATTTTTTTGCTCGTTTTTGCTAGATATTGATAAAGGTAATAGTTAGACGCTTGAAATATTCGCAGAATATTTAGTTACATATTCACTTTAAAAATAAATAATTAAATTAAAATAAAACAAATATTGAAGGGGGGCTCCTATACAAAAAACTTGTTTTTTTTTGCCGTTTTTATAGATAATGGTACGGAATCCTTCGTGCGCGAGTCCGACTCGCTCTTGGCCGGTTTTTTTTCCTAAACCTTCAGATCACCTCCACATATTGACTAAACATCTTAAACCCGTAGAAGACGTGAGCGAATCGGTCTCGGCTAATATATTTCTGGCACGGCTCATTGACTGACAGGGGGTAGCTCTAACAAAAGGTGCTGTTCAATGAAACCTGTAGACACGTGTCTGTAGTGAATTCTGCCCTGTGTTAAAATTAGAACTAAAGTAAATGGTTTGGGTTATGTGTAATAGCTGTACATTAGCACACAGAAAGTATTTAATAAATATAGTCTATGTAATGTCTGAAGAGCTCCTGGCTAAGTAATAACAGCCGCACGGGTTGATCCATCAGGTTAAGCTACGCTTGCCCCTCCGTGCCTCGGAAAGCACGTTAAGCCGTTGGTCCCGGCTGTCATTCGTAGATCTTTGACAGTCGTTACGGTCTCTAAGTCTGACAACCAGTCTTACCAAGGGGTATCAGCCCAGTGACAGGGTTGTAGAAGTCAGAATCAGATAGCCAGTCGCTCCATGTAACATACTGGTTCAGCTTCATCCGGTTACTTGAAGATGACCCTGACATAGTTGGTTGTAGGTGCTGATTTTGTGAAAACTGAATTTATTTTCGGATTGTATGGCTTTTTCATTTCTTTTTTTTCTCTGCATGCAATTATTGGCTGAGGTTGAAATGTAACCACCACACTGATAATGCGAATGGGTTAGGTTATGTCCCATTTAATTTTCATTATGTTCAGTTAACTTTCAAATAACCTGCATCCTTTTTTTAGGGACGTCAGTTGCTTAATCTAACTTTAGAGACACAATTCCAGAAATCAACCAACCAATAACTATGATAAATTCATATTAAAGTTCAACCACAAATCAGAAAAAAGTAAACGACTCTAAAACGTTTATAACGATGGCAATCGGCTCCAAATGGCCGATACTTTGCTGTCGGAGGCCACATTAGCCAAGTTATGCTTATTTATGGTTACCATTCACTGCCAAGAGTTCACCGCTGTAATGAATACTTGGCATGCTAGTTATTGGCGATTATTGAACAAGGAAAATTGTATTCAAAAAGTTTTCTTTGAACATACCGTCGTCATTGATACCCTAACCTAGGTAAGTATTACCAACTAGCGGCCCGGCCCTCCTTCGCACGGGTACAATGGCGATATGTCAAAACATCGAGATTTCCGTTCATATATCTAAGTTAAATGTATTATACATATTAACCTTTCGGAATAAAGTCTCTAAATAATGGTTAAACCGCATCAAAATCAGATGCAATCAACGCGGTCACACAACCAGACACGAAAGGCGACTTTGTTCTATGCTATGTAGAAATGAAATTAGACCATTAGAAACGATGCTGAAACAGTTCATGCTGATTAAAAAATCATCATACTGTATGCTGGAGCTAATAACGTTTTTGGAACGAAGGTCTTTTACGCGACTTGTAAGCTTTTAGAAAATGTAATTCTAAAAGCGTTCATACTTGCGACTGTCTTCCTCCAATTCAAAGGGAAAGAAAGAGATAGAGAGGGAGAACATCGGCAGAAAAAAACAAATGAAAAGAGGAACGTGATTAAAGTGTCGTGTGATCAAATTGTACACATCGGCCCGAGTACACTGCATGCCAGAGAGAATAAGTGTGAATTTGATTAAATGAAAATTCAAGATGGCGGCTGCAAAATGTTTTTGTTTTAAATCCTACGTGACAAGGAACTCCGTTCCTGACGGGGGTCCCACTGGGTTTTTCTATCTGGAATTTGTCAGTAGTAGCCTGGAGTCTGAATTCTGGATTACATGAACATGACTGGTGAAATTTGGGTGAACTATAGGTACACCTCTGCCCAACCCGGGGAAACAAGGCGTGATGTTCTGTATGTTATTCAATAAGCTATATTTAGATTTTCTAGTAACTAGACCTACCAACGTTTCTACATTAACATACATGAACTGATTCAATCTCTAGATGGCTTCTGAGAATTTCTTCACATAGCATGTCAGCTGCAGGGCTTCACATTCCCAATTCCCTGGAAATCAAACCAAGATTCTAAATCCTCGTGTTTATTAGCAGCACGTGTTACTTTTTGATGAAACGATAGATAGCTTTTGGCATTTCATATAATTTCGGGCGTATGGCATGAATTTCTCTATCACTTTCGGTCTATTTCGAAGCTCCTTCTACGAAGAATCGTACAAAAAAACACACGTCTTTTGGGGACTGCCGATAGAAGTGAAAAATAAGCATATAATATACTAATAACGCACGGAAGTATATCTATGTACATATATACAATAGCTCATGGGAAGCGTTCGGCGACGATGACGCGAGTTCCATGATTTTTGTTCACCCAGAAAGTACTCAACGCGCCTAAAGAAGTTTTACTTCAAACAGCTGTACGTACTACAAAAATACCTGCTGTTGACCGAGATTAAGTTGCCGGATTTTTGAAAATCGAAATTGAATCTTGCTTGAGTTCTATTTTAATATTGTCTATGTATGACATTTTATTATAATAATATATGACAGTTTTTCATCTCCAAACAATCTCCCAAACTCTTTCAAAAACTGAGTGTCCCAATAACAAAATATTCAACAACTTTTACCAAAAACAATTGCCCAATCGTCCTAAAACAGTCGCCAGAACCATTTTCTTGAACAGCTAAGTCGCATGAGACTGGCTAGCTTCCATTGTGCCTTTGTTCTTCGCAAATCAAACGTGGCTGCTTTTTGTAGACCACCAATAGGGTTGCACGAATAGGTACTTATTTAGTTTCGCATTTTTTGGTGATTAAAAAAAAACAAATATTTTGATTTTGGCGCAAAAATTAATTAAACTTGATGGTCTCCCATCTCTCAGTATTATATGGTAATAGGACTTAAAGCTGACTGAAATAAATAACAGATTAGGTAGTTAACAAAAAATATGACGACATTTTTGACTTGTATGACAATGTACTTATACCAAGTTTACTCTAAAACAGAGTTACATAATAACGTCTATATTTCTTCCGGAACTGTTGCCATGGACGTCTGTTGCGGCTAAAGTCGTGTACGACTGTGGGCAACCATTGTACCTTTGTTCTTCGAAAATCAAACATGGCTGCCATTGTTACTTACCCATGGTTAGGGTTGAAAAGTTTCACAAAGAGAAAATGATGTATTGTTTCATATTTTTGTAAGGTATCCCAATTTAGAAATGGAGTACACAACGTTCAGTTCCCCTAAAAAATTTAATCGTTATTTATAATTCATATTATTGTTGTTTTAGGGAAAATTATGAAATTTTCCCTTTAACCTTAACACGTGACTAATGTTACACGTGGCATTTTTTTTTGTATTACTTTTCTGGAACCATCCTTGTCTTGTTTGCACTTTACTCCAATGAAACCTACCGTTTTAATTATTTACGCCATTCATGAAACCCTTTTCTAAAACTAAAAAAAAAGAAAGAAAAATGAGGTTTATTGTTGAAGTGTGCTTGCCAGCCCTAGCACTAGCGGTTCTTAAAGCGAAACTTTACCATTTCGGGTATGCCTCTTTGTGTTTTTCGTACTCAACGCGGGCATAAAATTACTCAGTAATTAACGCGGAAGTGTGCATTCGGCGGATAACCGCCTAACAAAGTATGTGTACACTTTTGTTCGTGCATTTATTATTATGATATACCTACTTCTGAGTATTTTCAGTAAATACAGTGATTTGGGAGACAAGTCTCAAGTCATTGAAATATAAATCTATTAATTATAATATTAAGTACTTTGTATATATTGCCTATATCGGAAAAAGAGTTCTAATATTTCGATAGCAGTATTTCGAAATCTATAAAATTTGCCAATAGCCAAAGTTACTTAAAAACATTAGTTAACTATCAAATTAGAACTTTCGTATAAGATTGCCCGGAAGAGAGCCCGTTGTATATTATTTTGTAATCTATGTTATGGTGTACAATAAAGTATATATAAATAAATATAATTTCTACAACCTTATCATTACGTTAACATGTTCAACCCACCCCTAATTAAATTACATCAAAACAATTCTTTCCACAGCATCTCAATCCAATTAGAGACGTTACCGCAACGTACAGTTATCCCAAGAAATTCGCTAGAGTGGTGCAATCTCAGCTGAGATCGTACCGAGCTCATTTACACTGGTGTACTAATTCAGTAAGGATAGGTACGCAATTTTTCGCCCGTTAGACCTCCTTCCCCCCTCTCTTGCACCCTATTTACCTCCTCTAAGGCGCCCCAACGGACGTGATTTGGAAACAAATACGTACATTCGCAGAATACAACATTTGTTGGTGCTAACTTGCCCGTTGTTCCGTCTTGAATACTACGGACAACGTTATTTCCAATGGAATCTTGTTACATTATAATAAATGTGTTGGTTCACTCAAGTATTACTAACGTACGGACGTAAATATGACGTATCTAGTCATAGAGGTTGACTTTGTAGAGCTATGTCTTAGTATACATAATTATAAATTAAAGTCACTTTTCGGGTCCCTCTGTGTGACCGCGTTGTTCTTCTAAACTACTAAACGAATTTTGATGCGGTTTTCATCATCATTTAGAGCATTTATTCTGGAAGCTTTATGTGTATAAAACATTAATATTAAACATACATATAAGAGAAAATCTCGATATCTCGTCATGTCCTTAAACCGTGCAAAGCAGGGGCGGATCGTTAGTTTTGTATAAAACCTTGATGTATTATATTTTAGTCCGGGTATTTTAGTTTTGGTTAAGGAATATTTAGCTTGTAGTATGGCACTTTGTTATTCGCTTGCTTACTTTGTCGCTATGTACCTAATATTAATAAAGTTTTGCGGCAAAGGTCGGCGGAGTTTGTTTTTTCTTTTTAGGAACTAAAAGAGGATCTTTGGCCGTGTCGCTTTATTATTTCAAGTTTTGAAATTGAAAATAGTTTACGTTATCATTAATTGAATTTTTCTTATCTAACTTTTTTGTAGAATAGGAAAACTGCTTAGAAAAAGTGTTACTAAAAGGAAGGCTAGAATAGAAATCGATCTTCAAGGTCGCCCTTCGCTAGATACATGCAAAACAGAACCATCAAATCACTGTGGTCCAAACATAAAGCCTCCTACGTTATGGCCTCGCACTAGTTTATATCACGTCCTCTCACACAAAATCAAGCACATCCCATCCTAGTAATCCAATTACTAAGCAAGTTACTCGACATTTTCGCCATTTTCCTACCGAGACCCCATTTCATATCTGTATGGAGTAATTATTATTACTATGGCCATTGTTTCGGTAGTAACAGTAAACAAGGGACCAAGTGAAATATGCGTTTACTGCCCACCTTCCCAGATAATAACGAATTACATTGCAATATCAACTATAACTTCGAAGGCATAAGGTTCTTAATCACTTGCGCTGTCGCACGTCTTTCATATCTCTTGGCCGTGTATGTCACCCTAATTTGAACTCTAATTTGTAAGTGATAAGGTCGGTGGTATATGCCGCTGTCTGATTCAAGATGTTAAGATCCCCTACTAAGATTTCGTGTCAAATCTTCATCTCGAAGACGTCTAGTACGGGAATAGATGACATATCCAATTTAGATGTCTGGCAGTAACTTATTCATGAAGATTGAAGATAATTATATTGTAATTAGACAGCCTATATTAGCATGATACTTATACTTTGGTTTCTTATAATAATATCCTCGTATTACTGATCTTTTATAAAATCAAAACAATCAATCTACCTTGCCTTTTCCCAACTACGTTGGGATCGGTTTCCAGTCTAACGGGATGCAGCTGAATACCAGTATTTTACATGGAGCGCCTGCCTATCTGACCTCCACAACCCAGTTACTAGGTAACACGATACCCCTTGGTAAGACTGGTGGTCAGACTTTCGGACTTCTGACGACCCGTAACGACTGCCAATGATCCACAAATGACAGCCGAAACTAACAGCTTAACGTGCTTTCCGAGGCACGGACGAGGTATAAAATGAAAACGTTTATTTAATTGTAGTGTTAAATAAATTTTACTTTTATTTGATTTTTAAAAACACACGAGATAGCCATATCTAACGGGGATAGTCATAATTCGATATTGGGTGAAAAGTTCATAATTTTAATCCTATCATGACGAAAAACTGTTATCGAATTCGGAAAACTAATCAAACTATTCTATTGACATTGCGCATACACGATTTCCTGTATGCATCCAATTAGAACTGTTATTTACACCAGGCTTTATTCCATGTGATATATAGCTAATTTATTCCATCAATATTGACTGGAAAACTAATAAAACAACACCCTTAGGCTGATCAAAAATTTACACTCTCCTACCGTAGCAAATTGTGAGAACAAATAGTGAGGGTTCCGTACTCAAGATGTATAGTTAGGGGTCAGTAAAATAACGAACTGCCGAAACCCAATACTAGGTTGAGGATTTATTAGTTCTAATTCAAAATACAGAGGCGGAAACCATTTGTCAGGGGGCTCCTTATAAGTCGTAATTGTTAGGAGAAACTAGAAATATTTTGCTCGTTAAAACATGACTGTGTTTCTTGGTTCATGTTAGGAGGTGTTTGTGAAAGAACCTGTGCGAGTTACGGTTCCAAATCATTCGCTGCGTTGCGCATGGTTGCGCTGGTCGAGTTGGTAACGAGACCGACTAGTCTAGCTACCAACTGTGCTGCCTAGCGAATCTATTCTCCACGGAACACGCTTGTTCTTGTTCACAGATTGTGCAGACGGACAGAAAATTGTTTTATTTACCTTTTTGTGATTGGTGGATGGTGCCACCTGTTACGACTGTGCGACAGGTGATAATCAGATTGCAGATGTCAGAGTAAAAAATGTTCGCATAGTTTTAGCTTAGTCTAGGTAAAACCCAATTAAGGAGGATACTTTATAAAATATTTTTGGCAGGTTAGACACAATCACAATCTACGTTTTGGGTTTTTTACAGAAGGATTTAAACTTTCATTTAGGAATTATTTTCATTAAAAATATAATGCAAGAAGCACCGACGATGCTGGCTTTGGGCACACAGGTGCACTAAAGCCAAATGGCTAGATGTTTAAAAAAAATTCAAGTATTTAGTGTACTTTATGCAAGAAAGGAAAATAATGCCTGATACACACGGTACGATTTAATTGTCTGTGGCGCCTGTGTAGCCTGTGTAGTAGTGGTGTCTGTGTAGCATGAGATAAAGCAACACTAAAAGTTGCACTATCTAAACAGTGGTTAGACGATGCCAGTCATTTCTTGTTTCAATTTTACTATACGTCACAGACAAGAAACTTAAATCGCAAAGGCAAAGCCAAACGGAGCGCAGAATCTCTCAACAAATCTCACAGATACATAAACAAAACAAGATCCCGCATAACATCCACAAACATCTTCAACATCCAAATTCGGCGAATGTTTAACGCGTGATAAACCAACAGCAAATTAAAGTTTGCAGCAAGTTTACTGGAAGTGCCACAACTGTCTGCTAAGTTTATATGCTGACAGGACAGGTAAAGCGACCGACATTAAGATTATATCAAAGAGCATTTTGTGGAAACAAACATGTTTGCTACACGGCCAATGAGGTGTGAGTGCGAGTGCTGGAAGAGGCTTGAGCGTGGTTTGAAAGATGTACAGTCAGCAAAAGAGATAAGTAACCAGCCAATAAACCAATGTCTACGAAGGGGAAAGTGAATATGATTTTTGCGTCATAAGTTTTAACAAAACTTACACATAGTCAAAGATTTACTTACTTTGCAAACGAAAAATAGAAAATATTATTTGAAAAGAAATTTTTTAGTTTTTTGCTCGGTTATCCATAATATTTTTCGCAATTTATATCTGATAAGAAAATGCGACGGACACTCCATTAAAAATACTAGATAGCATATTTTCGTTATTTATTATGGCAAACATGCACTTTGGGATGATAAAAAACACAACCGTGCAATCCGAAAGCTTATTTTCATTCAACATTATTTTCTTTTATGAAAAAAAAAGGTATTTTATTTTCATTTTCAGTGTTTCGTTTATAATCCCGTACGCACAGCACGGCAAGCATTTTAATTGCCAAATCTTCTACCAGGTTTTACCAAAATTATTATTTTTTATTTATTTATTTATAAAGTTCAGGCAACAATTTGTTAGTAAAATACCTTATCACTAGTGTTATTAGTACACAAAAACATGGACAAGAAAAACGGATGATTGCGGCAAAATGTGCAGAGAACGATAAAAACAATAATAAACATATTTTCTTTCTTTCTTCTTCTTTCATAAAGCAAGGAATATGCTACCTGACCATTCTCCCCACATAGTGCCTCAAAAAAGGGGAGTAAGGGCTCTCCACCACTGTTTTCAGGATGCTATTGTCACTGACCCGCGTTCTACGCATCAGCGATGCGACTTTTTTGCGAATCACTGCATGGAATCCGTCGGTTCGGTACTGAGCAAACATCTCCGATGCGCTACAGAAACTACGTTTTTGGCGGACTTAGAACCGTAAAGTATTGTTTATCTATCCCGCAAGGCCTTATAATTAAAATGCCTAAAAATAGAACTAATCTCGTCGTTCAGCTCCTTTATACCGGTTTTTGTCTAGCTACAATAAGCTGAGCACGCGTACTAACAACCTGGACATATTTTCGAACAGCCTGAATGAATTCAAACGAGACGTCCTCAGTTCTTGATCGATTTGTTTGTTTATTTCTGTTACAAAATGTTAATTTGTGTATTTGTGTGACTGTGTGATTCAAGGTATTCAATGTACAATTTAATTTAATTTATTTTTTTTAACTCAAGTTTTAATCTATTCTATTATGTAATGTATCCCAATTAATTTGTTATTGTTATTTTTATAGTTTTAATTTATAATTGTTTTTCTATTCCAATTCAATTGATGTTTTTTGTATTTTAGTTTAACTACGTGACATTCTGAATTCAATGTGAATATTTTGCAAATTTTAATTTTGTTATTATCATAATTATAATTCCATTTTAGTTTTTTATTATTGATTATACAAGTGCTGTGCACGCCTATAAGTGACGAATTCACCGCAAAACTGTCGAAATACAATATATTTTTAATGTAGTGATTTAGTGAATAAGTCGTTGGTGTGTCAATAAATAAATAAATAAATAAATAATAAAATCAAACCTATTGTTAGAAATGTAAATAGCATAACATAACGCCTGTATTCCACAAAGGGTTGGGCAGAGGTGTACGTATATACCCACATTTCACCAGTTTTGTTTAAGTCCCATGTAACAGGGGGCGAGCCTATTGCCATCAACAGGACACAAATCCTGACTCCAGGGTTGCGGGTTAGTCCGAAAGGGATACCGGGACCTTGGCAACAGGCAACTGAAGGAACACGGGTGGGTTTTAGTCAGTAAAAGTCTGACACGCCCTTCCGCTCCACCCAGAGCGGGAGAAGTCATTGGATGATTTCCCACCCTCAAAAAAAAAAAAAAGGCTGCTACTGAGAAATTCCAGATGGAAAAACCAAATGTAAATGTTCTAATAAACCCTATAAATGTTCTAATGTGCTAATAAACCTTCCAGTATTTTGCTCTTAAGGGCCACGTTCGACGTGTGCCTAACAACTGAATGAGATTATTTTTGTTTACCTTGTATACTAAAGGTACAACTTTGATATTCCGCAACTCTGATGTGCGTATTGTAAATTTATCAATTGCTTCAAAAATGGTGAAGTAAAACATCGTGAGGAAACTGGAATGCCTGAGAGATTTTTTGGCGATTTTTTGGCTCTTGTATGTAGTGTATAAAAATGTATTAGGTTTAAGCAAACTTCAAATTTCTAAGTACTGTCTTATTTAAAAAAAAAGGAAGATGTTACGTGATACATCACTATTGAGCAATGCAATATGACACACCACTAGTGACTTCCGTATCCGCCCTCTCTGTCTAAAGGCGTCGAGCAGGCAGTCCACATTTTCTACCTCTGTAATATAAATCATACATTTAATAAAGAAGACTACGTACCCTGGTGAGTTATCTTATTTCATCGATTACCCGAAGACGTCCTGTAGCCGCTCCGCTATTCAGTTGCCAAAGCCGCAACCTTACAATCTGAAGCCAAGTCAAAGGCCCATGGGCGGCATAAAAAAGAGAAAGAAAAATTGTTTATTCTGCACAAACAAAAAACTCTAACCACACAAAAAGAAAAAAATAACTTTGATATTTAAAATTCTACTAGCCATTGTAACAAATATCGAATAACGCTTTTGTTTTGTTCTAGGTACGTTCTTCGTTTTACTAAACAACAAAGGAAGACTTGTAAGTTAGACTTTGAATAGACCATAATGAGGCACCACCCGTAACTATGTGTTTAAAAGTTTTTTTAACGACACAAGCAATTTCTTTGCAAAGAAATTTACAAGGAAATAAAGGATTTTGAGTAATCTGTTAATACGGATAAGTAGTGGTAGAAATTGTTAGGATTATAATAACAGTTTCTCTATTAGATTATGCTCAAAAACCAATGAAATAAAATCGTGCTACGAGTCGTAGCAGTGCTACGAGGTTAGGTGCTACGACAACAGCTACGAAATTCTCCTGAACATTGAACAAAGTCATTTGAATACACAAGATTCACAAAAATCAATGTGCCTAGCCTTTTCCCTGGCCTTTTCTATGTTGAGGTCGCTTCCAGTCTAACCGGATGCAGCTGAATACCAGTATTTTACATGGAGCGACTGCCAATCTGACCTCACAACCCTATTACTGCGTAACACAATACCTCTTGGTAAGACTTGTGGTCAGACTTTAGGCTTTCTGGTTTTATTATTTTTCTTAGATTTCAGCGAAGAATTTCAGTACTAAAGGTATCCCTATCATCCCCAAAGACTCACCAACAATACGAAAAAGCCTTATAACGAAACTTAAACACACTCAACTCGAAATCAAGATAAATAATCAACAAAGAGCATCCAATGGAGACACCTAGCAAATGCTCTTGGCAAACAAACCGGGGTGTCACACTCGAGCGTCCCGACACTGTGATCACTCACACTTTCGTCCCAGACACAAATTAACGAATGTCTGCAATTAGGGCCCGACACTCGAAAATGGCTCGAGCTTTAATATTTTAAGGGTGTTATTTAATGAGATTTAATATTGTTGTTCACACCGTAAACTTGATTTAAGCACGTTTCTTTAATTATTATTTGATCAATGTTGTCTGCAGCTTAATATTGTGTTCTGTTGTGTGAGCATGTATTCGTATTTAATGTTAGCGTTTCAGTTTGCTGAGTAAGCAAAACTTGGGAAATGCAAATATTGTAGTTGTTTGCGAGTAGTTTTATTAAACAGTGGCTCTTTACGTATTCAAGAGTTTGTACAACTTTTTGGTACTTATGTTTTGACGTGCGGCTTATTATTTAACTAGTTGTTGCCCGCTACTTCGTCTACGATCCGGGTTGGAAATTAGCCTATGTCTTTTTCCAGGTTATGGTCTACCCATGTACCAAATTTCATCCAAATCCGTTCAGCCGTTTTGGCAAGAAAGTGTTATAAACAAACAAACAAACTTACTCTCGCATTTATAATATTAAAAAAAAAAACAATTTTAATTAATTAATATAAATTATAATTTAGTAATGAATTAAATAAAGTTAAGATAAGCCTACTGAAATAGGTTAGGGGCTACAGATTTTTCAAATAAGAAGTTTGGAAGAATGGGCCATGTTGCGCCGACCCCACATAAACTAAGATAAGGGCAGGAGAATGATAATCTCTGGTATTTCAAGAATTTACACGAGATCAATTAAGATTTTGGTATATGTACTATTGTATTGAGCATTCCATTCAGGATTATTTATTAATTACAACCTTATGCACAAGTAAATAAAATACCGTACAAAGGCGGACTATGCTACAGTCCTATACTAATATTATAGTTGCGAAAGTAACTTGGTCTGTCTGTTACCTTTAGGCTGAACGGATTTACGCAAAGATTGTTTGATGACTTTGATTTTTTATTTTATCCCGGTATGCCGCGGGCTTGTCAATTTATAATCCAACCACCCTTTTCTTTTTTTTTTGCGGTTGTGAAATCATCCAATGACTTCTCCCGTTCTGGGTGAGACTTTTACTGACTAAAACCCACTTGTGTTCCTTCAGTTACCTGTTGCCAAGGGCAAAACCTAGTCAATTTATAATCCAGCCACCCTTTTCTTTTTTTTTGCGGTTGTGAAATCATCCAATGACTTCTCCCGTTCTGGGTGAGACTTTTACTGACTAAAACCCACTTGTGTTCCTTCAGTTACCTGTTGCCAAGGGCAAAAGCTAGTCAATTTATAATCCAGCCACCCTTTTCTTTTTTTTTTTGCGGTTGTGAAATCATCCAATGACTTCTCCCGCTCTGGGTAAGACTTTTACTGACTAAAACCCACCCGTGTTCCTTCAGTTACCTGTTGCCAAGGGCAAAAGCTAGTCAATTTATAATCCAGCTACCCCGAAACAATAATATGAACTGTGAGATTAAAAAACAATTCAGTACCTATTTTTATGGTTTATTTTAATACTGGCCGGCTTCGTGATATTGAAAAATCTTTAAACAATACACTAAGCTCTCCATACTACATTTATCATTTTAATAAATCCAGATTACCATGGATTTCAAATAAAACAGCCCGGATCTGAGTTTTTATTTATTCGTTTATTTAATAAAAAACACAGAATCAACGTTCCGTCCATTGTTCAGTAATGTAAATAATATTGTACATAGATTTACGAGGGAAACAAAATGGCCGATCAAAATGTAATTTGTTTGTTTTGTACGATATAATTTGTGCCTAGTTTCTGTTTAGAATACTAAAGTTATGCTGTTGTATGTTTTACTGAATTTAGTTTCACAATTAACATGTACGGCTATTCGTTTGTAATGTATAATAATAAACTACTTAACTAATAGTTACTTTAATAGTAATTAGCATCGACGGGCTGTCTGACCTACGCCGTCATCGTTTTTGTACTTGTTTTGGTTAATATGTTTACAAACTACCTCACAATGTTTCTTTTTTTTATTTTATTATAATATTTCGTTAGTATTAAGATAGCTTAAGTGTTTCAACATCCGGACAAACCTATTGAGGTTTTTGTGATGTTTCTGTTTAAATTTTGTATTGTTTATTAATCAATAAAAACAAAAAAAAAAAAATATTATAAATGCGAAAGTGAGTTTCTTTATTTGTTTGTTACGCTTTGACGCTAAAACGGATGAACGGATTTGGATGAAATTTGGCACACGGGTAGACCTTGACCTGGAGAAGGACATACTACACTGGCTACTTTTTAATCCTGGATGGCAGGCAAAAGTCGCGAGGAACAGATAGTAATAATTAAAAAATTGTTTGTTATTCGTTTAAAATTGATCTATAAAAACGCTTTATCAATTACTACTTTAAGTACGCGGTTTTCCTATCAGTAATTTCACAGTAGCAGCCCAGAGTCTGAATTTGTGCCTGGTTAGAGGCAATAGGTTCACCCCTCATAACATGGGACTGTAACACACCTAACTAGCGAAGCATGAGTGTACTAATCACCCCTGCCTAACCCTTTGGGAATACAGGCGCGATGGCATTATAGTCAAAACTATCTGTCCTTGTTATTTTTAAGTCAATAAAGTAAGAAAGCAATAGGCTATAACACCATCAGCTCAGTTTTACGGGTCACGAGTTGCACTCACACGCAAACCAAATATTTGCAGGACCCGTAGCTCTAGCTTCGACTGTTTATGAATGCGAGGTCCATGTAAACAAACCCACACACTAGAAAATTGCGCGGGTAAAACTTTTTTTTAAATAAAGCCAACTACAATATAAACCTTTGAAAGTTTCTATATACATTACATACATAAACTCAAGCCTTCTTCCCGTGGGGGTAGGCAGAAACTATAGAACGCCACCTTTTTTCATCGCAGATTTTTTATTTCGAACTTATAAAGCAATGTATTAGCAATTTGTTTCAAACCGATTCAGATCGTGATTGATCGTGTATTACGGAATTAGGGGGCGCTGGTTATACACGCATGCCGGTTGCAAGTACTACGCACCTGAACTTTCTGAAGAACATCACCAATTAAAGCCACTATGTGTCCTTCTACCTAGAGAATGTCAGTAAAGTTGAAAGTTAGTTCTAGCTGGAAATTACTGTAATTATAAAAGAGATTTCAGCAGCTAGATTCCTCTAAGTGCCACAAGCTCCATTACATATTTTAATCTATTCAGTATTTTAGTTTAAAACTCGCATTTGCGTTCGCAGCATAAGTCTCATTTAATATCCCTACAACTATACCCATTACAATTTAATCGCGCCCCGAAGAAGCATACTTTGAACATGTTCAGAACAACAATCTTGTACTTTCAACTTGTTCAAGCACAAACGGTATTAAATAGAGACAAAGTACAGTCATCAAAAAATATAACCAGCCGAACAACACAACTTTATTTGGTACCAGATAGACGCGATCTTACTTCGATTTTTTTTTTTACTTTTTTCCAGCCGCAAGGAAATCGTTTAAGTTAACTCGTTTACTCATGAAACTTGCCTTGTGGTGCGGATTACGGAGATAAAACTTAGTTCGGTTGCTTCTATTAAAATGGTTTCGAAAAGTATTTTAATAATTCGCTAACTTTACTTTATCTGTTTGTTGGAGTTTGATTGAGTCATAAGGCGCGTTTGTGCTTTTAGATTTTGGAAAATGATTATGTCGTTTGAGTAAGTTAATTTATTGAATTAAGGACATGTTCTGTAGTTTCTAACAAATAAACGTTATTTAAAAACGTTAGTCTTACTTTTTCATTCGAGTACTAAGCGTTCATTATTGAGTGCCTACTTTAAAAATTATACTGACAGGTAACCTACCTACAGTAGCAGTGGCAGTAGGCTGGCCATGTTTGACCTATGGCCGGTGGAGAAGATTTGTCCTTGAGTGGAGACTGTGTATCGGAAAGCATAGAGTCGGAGGACGCCCCCCCCCCCCAGCTGTATGGACCTACGAAAAAGGTGTCTGGGCGAAGACTGGATGCGAAGGCAGGGAGGACAGGGTGTTGTGACGCAACCTGCGAGAGGCCTACTTCCAGCAGTGGACTGAGTTGATTGACCTACCTACTTCACAGTCACACCTAAATGCAAACAAAAAGCCAAAAATAAGACTACCTTTTAATATTATATTTAACTCGAACCAAACATCATAATATTCACAAATCAAACTCCACAACAAAGTAAAAGTTATAAATAAACTCGGAAAGTAATAAACACATAACAAAATTCATAAACATGCTGCGTTTCCAAACATATCGACATGCGATCCTAAAGAGCTCGTGATTTATATTCAGAGGCAATTTGCTCCGTCTTTTATGTCCGTTATCATACAGCTGTGCTGAATGTTCTAGATAAATTGTATAGTGAAATGATAGCTGATGTAGCTTTCATGAAAGATTTAAATAGAAATTACTTCGTATATCAAATGGATTGGTTACAGTTGTGGTTAATAACTGTTTTAAAGAAATTGAGGCATAGATGTACTTAATTAAAAAAAAAACATGTGGGGCAGTCTTTGGGGACTGCCGATAGAAGTGAAAACTAAGCAACAATGCGTAACCTCAACGTAATTCAAACGGTAGAAGGTAGATGGCGTTAAAAACATTTCTTCAAGCGTGATGGTGACGATGACGCGAGTTCCATGATAATTTTTCACCCGAAAGGTGCTCAACGGGCCTAAAGAAGTTTTCACTTCAAAAGTCATTCATTCACTGACTAACAACTCACAAAATCTCTGGTTCTAGAAATATACAATTTGGACAAAAGTTCTTTATAGAACGAAGTACCTTTTAAAGAAGGATTTTGAACACTCATCCACTAAAGGAGTTAAATACAGGATGAAAATGTGTATGGAATGTTCACATTTTTGCCAATGAGATTTCCATTGGCTAAAATGATGAACATTCACACACGACATGTATCCAAGATAGTTAATCTAGGTACAAACTTTGAACGAAGAAGATTACGATGACAAAAGTAATGAAACAAGCTATTATTTTCTTCGATAATGCGATACGTAATCATTATCATAAATCATATAAATTATATGTTTAAATAGTGTAATTAGCTTCAGCCAATCTATTTAAAAAAAAAAGGTATCATCTTGCATATCATCAGCTTAGCTTTCAAAATATAAATGTAAGTAGGCTTATTTCAAGCATTCCCATCAATGCTATTCAGATAGCTTGAGTTATTTATGTCACAACATAGAGGACGCTCATAAATAAAATGGAAAAAAAATCCCCTCCAACACATGATCCTTAAAGCTCGCGCGGAAATAATCGTTCGATATTCAAAACGAAGGGCTTCGCTTTTCGCGCAATTAACCACCGCGTTTAGTCCCTCTGCTTCCGGTCGGGTACTTCCGGTTCGCCCCCTAGCTGATGACTCGCAGTATACTGATTAATGAAAAAATGTATTCTAGAATATTCGTTAATGTATTCTAGAGTGACAAGTCTTAAAGATAAAGATTTTTGAGAAAGAGAGAGTGGGGAATAGTGGAAAAAAAATGTTTATTTGTCACATATATTTTCTTAGAAATTCAAAAAACTGTTTCAACTGCTTGTCTTCTTGCATTGTTAAGTCATTGTAAGTATTTCTACTTGCAGGTAAAGATCATGAAGCTGACTTTGCCTGTTGTGAATGAACGTAGAAGTCAATTGCAGTACACAGACAATAGCATCAGAAAAGGTTCACCATTCGGTAGTTTCGAGCAAAAACAACTAGAATGAATTTACCCAAACAAAATAGAAGGAACCAGGTGCAACCAGGCCAACGAATTACACACTTCAACTCCCCACCACTATGCGAAAATAAAAGAGAAAAAAAACTTTTAAATTTCTTGAAAAAATACCCAGGCGTTTCATGCAGAATTGTATTGTTTTCCAACACCCTGGATACCGGCGCGAGTGCGGAAAACGATAATGAGCGAGCAGTTTTTCCGTCTTCCCTCTCTCTCCTTGAAATGAGGTCGAATTACGAATTGTGTGCTCACTCATAAAAAAAATTACTCCGGCCACGATTGTGCCTGCCGCGGCAAATTAACGATACAGGTATTTTTGCACAATGAAATGTGTATTGTGAGTTTTTGTATTGTGTTTCAGATTTTAGAGAGGTATTAAAATCGGGTTGTGGGATATTCATATTGATTTGGAGATTAAGTTCTTCAGTCCAAGGCAAAGGCGGTTACCGGAAGGTATCCCGTAGTTTCCCACAATTTTTATTAATGTAATATGCAAAATAAAAACGTTAGGCTACAACTACAATAGGTGTGTAATGTAAATCGTTTTGAATGTCATTGCTAAAGGTCATTTGCGTAAAAATATGAAAAAAACTCATCTCATTCTCCATGCTTGTCATCCTGCCAACTAAAGAAAATACTAATAACATTTCGAAATGATAAGTAGCGCCTGTCAACAGCTATGATAATAAAAAATATGATTCTTCAAATCCGAAGTAACAAAACGTCTCTCATCCTATATTAATTATTTCGGAATATTGCTACGATAGCAAACAATATTTTTTGCTGTTCAATTTTTATGCTTTCAGCAATCTCTCAAACAACCTCACACGTTATTCAAAGCCAATAGGTTACTCTTAAAACCTCCATCATTTTCAAACACATAGGTATACCAAATGTATGCATTCACGACGTATATGAAGTAAGCATATAGACGAATATAAAGTAAGCATTCACGTTGAACCTGAAAAAAAACCCTTTACAAATAATACGAAACCAAAATAATCACCTGAACTCAGTTCAAAGTACCCTGATCCCAAGCGTTTTGTAGCTTCCGATAGAAAAAGGGCTCCATCGACAGACGCGCTTTATGTTCGCATAAAAAAATTATGACAGTCCCTGCCAACGCCAAATTGAATATGAAATCAGCACGATGAACTTTTAGTCTAAATTTAATGAAGTGAAGTGGGCACGTGTTCCGGAGCAGCTTCCATTTTGAGCGCCTTTTTGTTCAAATTGTATGCTCTGAAAGTATTTGGAGCCATAATTGGGAACGAGGATATTAACGAATAAACAATACAACAGTAATTCATTAATTTAAAATAAATCGAGTTACAGTCTGTTGTAATTTACCTACGGATTAGTCGAAAAAAGAGTAACAATTAAAATAACTGAATCTAGCGTCCAAGCTAACTTGTGTTAAGGTTTGCCTGCCCAGGTTCCCACAGGAGCGCAATTTTTTTAATAGAGACTGCTTAGAGCTATGAGGTTGCAAACGAGTTTTGTGATTAGTACCTAAGTTTAAGGCAAAAAGAAGCTAGATACCACACTGATATCAATTAGGTCAATTAAGTTAGAGACTGCTGATACCAACTGACAGTCTTTTTACCAATTCTGGTGAGAATGACCTTTGAAAATTACCAGTGAAACATGACCTTTTTTCATTTGTTTATCGTCATTTACACGCATTTTCGTGAGTGCTGACATATTGATAACTTATTATCATCGTAAAGAAGAACTTGACACTATTTTCTATCATATATTCCCTTCAGAAATAAAGTTGCAGTGGTAGAAAAGTAAACATTATTTTTTATAAAAAAAAACATACTTCAACTTACAAACCCATTTAATTCAACTAACTAAATACCCTCGTCTCCACCGCTATCACGAAACCCAAGTTTAATGAATCTTAATATCTGTGAAGGATATATTTCAAGATGTTAGAGCTTTCGGACTTAATGTACCGTCATAAGATGAACGGCACGATTATAACGCGAAGATCGCGAGATACTTCTTATTTATGATCGTTTAACCCTTCAAAAGTAATGTGAGATTTTTTTTGTTTTTTAAACGTATTTTTTACGCTTATTTTTTATACGTAAAGTGGGTGGACAAATTATTTATTAAAACTTTATGCACTAGTAAAACAATACTATCCGATGGCTGACTAAATGGCATTTTCTACCAGTTAGCCTTAGAAATTTAGGGTTCGTCTAGTTGATTTTATTGAGAAGATAGCACAGCGTCCTTTGGTTACCTACGAGTATATACCGACTAAAGTCACTATTCACTAATCCGTCTGCCAAGAATGGTGAATAAGACATTGGTGCCGATTCTGTTGTTCACAAACTAAACTAAATTTAAAGTTCAGTGCATCTTTATCTTTCTATCTCATTAAGAAAAGGTCAGAGGCTAAATTTTAGTTTAGTCCTATAGTCAAATTAATCAGCGCCTGACGTAAATTGACGTTATTTTAGTAGGCACGTTTTTAATCACGACTAAACTTGTAGCGAGTAATGACAGGCGCTAATTAATTTGACAGGACTAAACTAAAGTTTAGTTTGTGAACAACAGAATCGGCACCATTATCACCGATTTAACATCATCTTCATCAGCGGACAACGGATCTCTCCAATCACACATCATTATCACCTAGATATGACTCTGACCAAAAGCTTTTGTTCAACACATTAATTGGCTAATACTATGATGGTTTTAGTTTAGATTTGTTTCATTTAAATTCGAATGCAAAGCACAATTTAAATTTAACAGGATTTAAATTTAAATTATCGCTGAAATGTTTTCACTTTATTTATTCAGCTAATTAAGTCCCTCCGGTGTTCAGTTATGAAAAATAATTGCAAAATATTTCATTTACCTTTTAACTGTGTGCTTTTTTTTATCGTTTTCGGTGAATGTAATATTTTTACTCCAGTTCCGTGTTTGTTTTTTTATTACTAAAATATATATTTATTTTTAATATAATTTGAGCGCATATTGTAGGGTTTATTTACAAATAGAAAAAACAACTTAAAAACAAACCATCATAATTATAAACTGATTATACATAACAAAAATGATTTTATGGTCAAATTCCACTTTGGTTTTACGGTTTTTTCAGCATAAAAACTGTCACATACATAAACAGTACCTAAAACTCTAAACAGAAACACTACATCCGTTCATTTTACGCGCCACATAAATGTACATTCTACTCTTAACCTAGCCATCAAACAATTTTCAACGCATATTCATTCTGTGTACGAACGTAGTCATTATCTCGACATGCATTAACATAGTACCCAGAGCATCATCGCAGGGTTAATTCTACTTCGAGGGAATCTGCTGAAATGTATGTAATAAAGCCAGCTTACGACCCAACACTGCGGCTGTATGAAGCACAATTCCAAAATAATATGAAATTATTATCATTTCGCCTCTAGTTCGCTACGCCTCTGTCTGGATTTCACGACACAGTAAACACGGTTAAACAAACAGTTTTCTACTCTATTTCTTGAAGAATAAGGTATGTTTTCGATTGGTGTTACAAGAAGTGTTTGGATTATAAAAATGTAACGACACGTCCTTTTGATCAACGATTGATACGATTTTAACCAACCGTGGTATTGGAGTGATTGTTGGAATAGCTTTTGTTTATCACTTTAGAATTTGTTGGTAGTTTCAAGAACAAGGGTTAATAGAAATTGTATTTATCCTATTGCATTATTAGGTTGGTTAGGTCCTTTTGGATTAGCACGTTAAACCGTTGGTCCCGGCTGTCATTTGTGGATCTTTGACAGTCGTTACGCGTCGTCAGAAGCCCGAAAGTCTGATAACCAGTCTTGCCAAGGGGTATCGTATTACCCAGTTACTGGGTTGTGGCGGTCAGATAGGCAGTCGCTCCATATAAAATACTGGTATTCAGCTGCATCCGGTTAGACTGGAAGCCGACCCCAACATAGTTGGGAAAAGGCTAGGCAGATGATGTTGGATTATTAGGTTGTCTTATAAACTTGAGGAATAAAATACTTACGTTGCTATTTCCAAATAATTTTAAAATACAGGAGGTTCAATATTCAATCTTAGAGTCTAAACTCATTCATCATTTACTAGCTCTAGCCACAGCATCAGGTTCTTGTTTCTGAATGCAAGTAAAAATTCTATACCCATTTGTCGAAAGTAAGTAATAAAAAAAATCCATCAAAAACAGAAGGAGTCTACCCAAAACGATGATGGAGGGAACAATATTCATACATAAATAATCTACATGGTCCATCAAAAAACCCATAAACAACAACAATATACTATTGAAGCTACCTCCCGTTAATTTAGCCCCGCTTTTATAGCCATAAATATTGTTAAAACCTCATTAATCTTTTAATATTCAAGCGAGCCATCGGCGTGGCTACCCAACTTAGTTACTTCGCCAATCTGGACACGAGTGTACGTCAAAATACGCTTATTAAACATACACGGGTCACGGGTTGAAAAAGAACTGAAAGTACTCTTTTTATACTGGTAATCTGATTCTGGTTTAACAAACGATACAAACTTAAAAATACTGTCACAAAATCAAACAGTAAAATTAGTTTTATGACCCGTTTTGACAAATGTTTTAATACTAAGGGCGAATTTCACCAAACTTTTATACCGAGTATAAGTCTTATCCTGAGAATGGATTGTGAATTTTTGACAGTTTTTCCATACAAAAACTGTGAGACGTGAATTTTATTCCACGGATAAAAAATACCTGACTTTGATAAAATCAGCCCTTAGGAGATCAAAATAATTGAGGTATTCCACATGGAGCACCGCTGATTTGAAAAGTACCTACATTAGCGAACGGCACCGTCCAAAGCTAAAGTAAGACTGGTTGACAGACTTTCGGGGTTCTGACGACCTGTAACGACTGTCAAACATCTGGCAAATGACAGCTAAGACCTATGGCGTAACGTGCTCTCTGAGGCACGGACGTGTCTCGATGTGAAATGGATGGTCACCCATGTACCAACCTTAATGAGCGTAGCATACCTTGGATCGACCCGTGTACTGCCAAGGTTGCGGGAAAGTCCGAAAGGAATACCGGGACCCTTGGCAACAGGCAACTGAAGGAACACGGACAGGTTTAAGTCAGTAAAAGTCTGACACGCCCGAAGTCATTCGATGAATTCCCGCCCTCAAAAAAAAAAGGATCGACCCGTGCTTAATATAATTTTATTATTTAGCCACAAGCCCCTCAATAATCTACTCATTTCTTGAAATCATTTTAGTAGTTTACATTGCACCTGGCTACAAACTATGTCTCATACTGAAATACTGATATACGCTTTTGTAGCGCCTGCGGGATGTTCGCCGAGGCCAGGGTTGATGGTTTTCATGCCGTTATAAGGAAACGGTGCGCTTCTATTTTCAGTAGAGTAACAACAATGAGTAACAAGCAAGTCTTTTTAACTCGATTACTGGAAAATCAAAAGGAAGAGTTATTATATTTATTTCAGATCAACATTACAATCTTGTAATGTTGATCTGAAATAAATAAATATATAATAACTCTTCCTTTTGATTTTCCAGTAATCGAGTTAAAAAGACTTGCTTTCAAAGCTTCAGTTCAGTTGTTGACTGAAAAGGCAACTTGTAACTTACTTTGATAGATATAAAACGGCTATCGTGGCAATCCAAACAGAATGCAGTCAGACGTATAGTGTCGGCAGTCGACGGCGCGTCGCGTCGCCGTCTGCACAAGAGCCCGTCATCGCAACACTCATACTTTTGTTGCCTGCCACTTGACCCACATCCTCTCTACATGTCTCCTGTAACAGGAAACTCACCCCTCCCCACACTACACCAACCAAACTCCACACAAATATAAACCTTACTGAACAAGAAACAGGATCTAAACTTCCTCAACACACCACCAACTCAAAGGCGACTCCCCACGCAATTTAACACTTTGTTTTTCCTTCAAACATGGCAGAATATTCAATGTCGGCGGAAAATGAGTTGGATGTTGCTATTTAGCGATTTGCCACTCAACAGCTCAAGTAATAAGTTTCATATTCAAACGGCAAGGAGGCGCGTTCTAATGAATTTTTTATCCAGTTTCGGCCTACACTAGCGGCAATAATACATGTAATCCGAACCTTACTGGCATCGCGATCTGTATATTCACAAACGAAATATTTAAAAAATTCATAAAAGGGTTATGGCCATACCTATTTTTTATGTGAGAAATAAGATGAAAGCGAAAACTCGTAACAGATATTGTTTTGAAATACAGTATACAGTACCTACATGTTTATACATTGATGCTAACATAATATGGGATTCGTTTTAACTTGTTGCTTTAGAAAGGGAGGTTAGAGGTAACTTATATAAATAATCAATTTATTTTTCCAAAACAGGTACGTAACTTACTTTATTTCAAGCTTTTTCCCTAAATAAATTATATTATTTCTAACGTGATTTGCCTTCCAAAGCAAATCTTTAAAGGGTACATAAAAATCGTTTTCTACCTGTTTCTGTCCCTATTCTTTTTATTCGTAATCAAAACTTTACGGCAATTTTATACGTATCGAAAAGGGTCCATATCAAATAAAATCGGGGCTAAAGGCTGGCAACTTCTGTGCGAATTTGTTGTGCGTTGAATCAGTTAATGTTGCCAAGTTTTAATTGGTTTAATAATTCGCGTTTTCTGATCTCTGCGTAGGTATAAAGTTTTAACTTTTTCAATTACCGTTAGTGAAGTTTCCGATGCTATGATTGACGCTAACTCCAGCTTAGCCGATGTTTCTATTAATGAACGCTTATCATTTCGATTTTAATTTGAATGTTTGGTTCCAATGTTTCTACGACGGATTAAAAGTTTTTGGGGTGTGTCAATTTAAATAATTCACTTGCTTGGTTTTAAAAGAGATTTGCTGGAAAAATTGCATTTAAATCCAGTCGATTAAAAGGATGAGAAATAGATATTTACAAAAATAAACTATAATTATTCCTTTACAAAATTCTCTTCTTCACTTCCATTTGAAATAAATACACAGAAAAACATGTAAACAACACAAATCCTCAGTGAAATACAGGAAAAAACATACAAAAGTAAAAATAGTTGCTCCCGACGCTGGCACTAAGGCGAATAATCCCCTTCTTATACCCAATTTATATGAAAAACGACATCGAAAGAAACAAAGGTTGGTTTGACCTAAGAAATTCGACCATCGGCTACAAACTACTCGATATAATAGACTTGTGTTATGTGTTTGTTATTTTATTTAATGTGTGTGTGTTTTGTGACTTATGGAGTTATGGTTTTTATACTTGTTGTTGTTGTTTGTTACTGTAACATTTAATATTTATAGTTACTTAGAATTGCTATTTTTTTAAACTAATTAAATAAAAAGTAAAAAATATTGAAAGAAAGAAAATAAGTTAATTTTTTGTAGAACATGACGCAAACACACAAAAAAACAAGTTGTAATTTTACATGTTTCTGTTCTGAAAAACCTACTACTTGCCAGCCTACATCCTGCCTTATACCCTGGAAAATCCACTAATAATAACGTTTCTATAATTTACTCTACGACCATGAAATGAAAAACTTTCCTGAATAACACAAAAAATCCCAAATCCCGCATAATCCTAACTAAAAGCGATAAAATATCCACCCTATTATTCCAGTTTGGTCACTACTCGTTAGGCAGCACACATGTTAGAGATTTATCAAGCAAGTTTGCTAGTGTGGCCCTTTGTTGGTCTAAATTAAACCGTAATTAGTCAGGGCTGGCGCGCTAGTGATTTATACCGGTTTTTACGGAAAACCGGCAAACTAATGTTATCATCCACGCAACGGACCTTGTAATAACTGCGGCCAACGTTGGCCCAATGTTTGCTGTGATTTGTTGGCTGTTAGTTGTTCGTGTGTGTTTGATTTAGGTGCTGTGTTGTTGTTTGTTTTTGTTGGCACTTGTGAAGAATTGTTTTCCAATACCATGAATTTTCGAGAATAATTCAGTATGATTTTTTCAAACAATCTGAGTTCAAAAACATTATTTTGCTGCTTTACGTTAACATAAGGCATTTTGGAACGCTAATATGTACAAAAAGGTTATTTTTTTCCTTCCCGATTAATTGCAAAACCGAACTTGATACACAACACTTTCAGCAAACCACACCTCTGTCCCCTATTGAAATAAAAAAAACCGAAACAAATATAATACATTAGGGTTGCCCCCAACGTAATTTGACTAAACGTCAACAGGCTATTACCCCCAGTGACCGATCGGAGCCGACAGCGTTGAATATGAACCGTTCATATTGAACGATTCATTCGCGAAATTAAACTGTCAGCTGACTGGTGTGTTGTTTGTTTGTTATTAACTAATGCACATAAGGGAATTGTTTGACCTTTTATAGAACATTGATTTGAACCGACGCATGTGATGGTTCGGAAATGTTTTATCGGATATGTGGAGGGGTAAAACTGTATCGGTCTTTTCTGGTATTAAAAAGAAAGTATCACAAGATATCAGTTCATGAATGGTTTAATTAAAAAGGTTTTAGGGCTATTATAATATAATTATTTTATGATGATCGGTTTTTGCTTAATTTTAATCTAAAATACAAAAGAACAAGTCAAAAACAATAAAATAGATACTAACAACTTCAGCGTTGTATTTTTGTTAAGTTAACATGACTGATTTACGAACAAACAGTTCATTCGATCGTTATAATGTAATCGTAGACGCGGCGTAGCGCATCTCGTAGACGCTCGTAGCACGGCGTAGACATTTCGTAGAACCCGTCGTAGCATCCATGTTGATCGTATTTTATTTATTCACAAGAGCTACTTTTAGCATTTGCACTAGTTGAAACTTTACTTTGTGTTTTACACTTTTTCTGTTTTATACAGGAATATTTTTTCTGTAAATATTTTATTGAAAAGAGCATCTGAATGTTATTAAGTTCGAAATACAAGATAGCAATTAAAACTTGTAAGCAAAATTTGTAGCTTTTGCTAAGAAGTCATCAAGCAAGGGGCAAGAAAACTGCTGCCTGTAATTTTTATGGGAGCAAAACACAGTCAGTTAATTAAAAGTTACAAACACACAAATAAAATCTAAGAAACCGTCCACTATTAGTAGTATACGTGTCAAACTAAAAAAAAAACAGAATTAAAATAAAATAAAACTAAAATGTTTGCTCAAAATTTTGCACCACCATATTTCACAAATCCCTTCTCAAAATCCAAACTAGCAACACAAACTAATTAACTCGCGAACAAACACTAATTAATCTACATTTGCAATTTCTATACAATGTCTACGTACATAAATCAGACAGAACTAAAAGGTTCTAAGTGAAAATTAAAATTTCCTCCATTAATACTGTTCAGGTCATTAGGGGCACGTGAGCGGACTAGTATACAGGGTGTTTATTAAGCGATACAATCTCCGGTGCGCTATGAATATTCAGCGGGCGTAACGCCCTGCCCTAGTGTGGGCACTTTTTTAAATGTGTAACGTTTTGTGTATGTGTTGCGTACTTTTTTTAATTGTAGAATATTCTCGAGAGTTTTAAGTGTGTTTGTTTTCGGGTAATTGGATCACCCTGTATTGTATTTGTTAGGTATAATGTGATTGGTTAGTTATTTTTATTACGTATACAGGATGAGGCAAATGGATTCGATTTTCTGTTTAATGAAATCACTACATATTATAAAACAAAGTCCTCCGCCGCGTCTGTCTGTCTGTGTGTTCGCGATAAACTCAAAAACTACTGCACCGATTTTAATGCTGTTTTCACCAATGGATAGAGTGGTTCTGGAGGAAGTTTTTTGGTATATAATAACCGACATCCACGCGGGCGAAGCCGCGGGCATCAGCTAGTATTTTATAATTTAATTTTTCAACCACATTTGCAATTAAGTGCTACAAAATAAGTGTACTGGAAACTCAACTAGGAAAACAAAGACTCGCAGCAATGGTCTTGTCACTACAAATTAGTTTCACTATGAAACGCCCCCCCCCCCCCCACTCTGCTAATAAAATGTAGGTATTTCATTGTTCATATAAAGACTTCTAAGAATTGGAAACCTGTTTGTAGTAATAAATCGTCAAACCGAACCCACCCGAGTTATTTATCACGTTGCTAAAAGATAAGGTGTATCTTTCCATACACGAAATCTCTTAAGGAGTCATTGTACTCATCATTATGAACAACTTTCACTATGGGACCACCCATGAAATCGAGAAAAAAATCAGCTGTTCACTACATTTTGACGAGCTATGCCAACATATAAGGTAGGGAACCGCACATTTTTTTTATTTGCGATTTCAATGTTGGTCCCATAGTGAAAGTCTTAACTTTATGCAATGTTTATAAAAAAAGAGGGTAAAATTACAATCTTGTTCTTTTCGTAATGTTAGTGACTAACCTATTTTTTTTTTGAGGGTGGGAAATCATCTCATGACTTCTCCCGCTCAGAGCGGAAGGGCGTCAGACTTTTACGCGGACTTTCCCGCGTTAGTGACTAACCTGGTGTCAGAGTTTTAAAGCCGCCCAAGGGCCTCTGATTTGGCTTCACATGTCGTCGAAAAATATCTCTCAAGAATGCCGGTTTCCTCACGATGTTTTCCTTCACCGTTTTTAAAGCAAGTGATAACTATACAATACGCACATGAATCCGAAAAGTCAGAGGTGCGTGGCTTAGGTTCGAACTCAAGACCTATGACTTGGCAGTCCGACGGTCACACCACTAGGCTATCACTGCTTAAATAACAATAATATTAATTTAAAATCCTACATTATTTCAGACTCCTTTGCTATAACAATAATCTACCAAAGAGACGGTCAAAATAATGTCCAGTCACTACAAGTTAGCTGCACTATGGCACAACGCAGTGTTTCCTAATGGCACCTATTAATTGTCCCTGAGGAGACTAACCAAAAGTATCTTCAGAAGTTTGAGCACTGGAAGTATAAGCCTGAGAGAACCAAGACAATGCAAGGAAATGATATCTATCAACAGTCCACACACGTTACAAATTCAACAACTGTATTTATTTTAGTGAGACAAAGGGTTTATTTATAAACGTTGATTAAAGTTAAGATGAAAGACGATCAAACATAAAAATGTATAGTTTACCAGACGCTAATCATTACGGTTACATAAGGTTTATAAATAAAGGGGAGAGTGTCCTTTCAAAAGCCTGAGGGACAATTCCCGTATTGTTGAGATCATTCATATTCTACTCTCAGTCTTATTCTCTCAAAAGTTTCCTATAAAAACCTACATTTTTGACAATTTGAAATTAGATTGCGACTAGATTTTGAACGTTTTAGATTCGGAAACTGGCTGATTTAGAGTACTAAAAAAGAATGAATTTTTGAATTTTTGAGTTCTATTTTTCCTTAGTTATCACCTCCCACCGGTTTAGGCTGTGCCTTGTGACCTTGTGTGTAAGTTAATATGAATGAATTTAAGCTTACTATTAAGTAGAAATAAAAATATATCTAGATTCCTAGTTCTGCACAGGTTAGAAAACAGACGGTCAACATAATGTCCAGTGACAAGTTAGCTCCACTATGACAGTGCACAGTACCCACTCCACTAATAGGTACTATTCATTGCAGCCGCTTCTATGACAGAACGCAGACGTTGGCAAGAAACATACGACTTTGTTAATTACTTTAGTTGGTTGTATTCTGCAGAAATAACGATGTATATAGTTTGTACAATATTGCATGTTATAATGATGTTTGAATGCATCTGGTTTGAAGAAGATGGCGTGAAAATATTCGGTTTACGTTTAGTATTTCAAATGTCAGTGACAGTCTGTGACGCTTTCATGTGTACAAATACCTACTAATTATGATTATGACTGGTAGGTTTAAAGCTTTTGGCATAGGAGCTTGTCCGGAGAAGTATAGTAGGACAAGTACATATCACCACCATTTCTATATACCGTCAAGCAGAGTTGCTGTGTTCTGGTTTGAAGCATGGGTGTGTTCATTCCAAAAAAACCGGCCAAATGCGAGTCGGACTCGCGCACGAAGGGTTCCGTACCATTATCTATAAAACGGCAAAAAAATCAAGTTTGTTATATGGGAGCCCCCGTTAAATATTTGTTTTATTCAGTTTATAGTATTTGTTGTTATAGCGGCAACAGAAATACATCATCTGTGAAACTTTCTAACTATCACGGTTCATGAGATACAGCTTGGTGACAGACAGACAGACAGCGCAGCCTTAGTAACAGGGTCCCGTTTTACCCTTTGGGTACGGAACACTAAAAACTGGGATTAAATAATAAACGTAACTGGTAGCTTGTACAGGCTAACCTGCTATGTAGTGACAGTGAAAGCGTCTATCTATTACATTTGACATGCCTCGTAGTTCACCCCGTGCCCTACACGTAATTGCATTGCGTTCAAATTCTGACGTATGATGTCAGAATGATGAGCATCTACAATTTCACAATACTATAACTGTAACGGACAGCATACCTACCTCCATACTATGGAGGTATTCGAAGACATGTGACAGCTACCAACCCACACTGGGCCCGGGTTCTAGATTACGGCCCACTCCCTCTCACCGAGAGAAGGCCTGTGTCCCAGCAGTGGGAACGTTATAGGCTGATTATATTATATTATACTAGCTAATGCCTGCGGCTTCGCCCGTGTGGATGTCGGTTATTATATACTAAAACCTTCCTCGAGAACCACTTTATCCATTGGTGAAAACAGCATGAAAATCGGTGGTCAACAGACAGACGCGGCGGAGGTTATTGTTTTATTATGTAGTGATAGTGATTATTCCATGGGTTTGAGGTAGGCCCACAGTTAGCACACAAAATAGTTAATCACAGATAAATATTCACTATAAGAAAGTATCGGTTTATTTACCTACCTTAAACTAAACCTCGGGCTACTAATATTCCATTTACGTGAAAGTTAACAAAAGCCTCGCCCTTGATACTATGTAAGCAGAACTCGAAGACCTTTGTGAAGCAGTCGGAAACTATTTGTTGTTCATTTAAACTTTGTAATAACTGCTTTATTATTACTAGTTTCGTGAGGAAACCAACACCCCAATTGCGTAACACATTCTGAAGGATTTGAATGAAATTCCTAGTCCATTGCTTCATATGTTTGAAAAATTCGTCCCCTCGACAACGTTAGTAACGCAATTAATTTTGTTGAATTGTAAATGAGAAAGGCATTGCCATTGTAAGTGGGTTATGCAATGACCCCACTGGACTTATCCATACTAATATTATAAATTTGAAAGTAACTCTGTCTGTCTGTCTGTATGTTACCTTTTTTACTGAACGGATTTCGATAAAATTTGGCAAAAAGATAAAAGGCATCCCGGGGAAGGACATAGGCTACTTTTTATTGACATAACACGCGGCCGAAACCGTGGGCGCGAAAAGTAGCTTATGTCCTACCCCGGGATGCCATCTATCGCCCTGCCAAATTTTATAGAAATCCGTTCGGTGGTTTAGGCGTGAAAAGGTATCAAACAGACAGACAGACAGACAGAGTTACTTTCGAATTTATAATATTAGTATGCCATCCATACTAAAAGTATGAATATTGTATTTTTATGTGTCTAGACTGCTACTATTTATATTTCTAATATTTAACCTAATTATCTTGCCTCGCCGCCTTATGTTCTAAGATTTTAATTATCGATAAAACTCAAGATTTAAAGTCATCTATAATTATTGTAGTTTGTATAAGTTTTCTGGAGTAAAATAATAATGATAAATGTTTTAAGATATAGAATAGAGTACTCTTTATTATGTACACCGTAAATGTTACAGATATAAATATAGAAATTACACTAAGAGATATTCTTTTAACAAAAAGTGTGTTTTAATATCAAGTAGTAGTTAATAGATGTTTATTTGAGCAAAATTAAATATTCGTTTTAATGTAATGAGTTTTTCTTTCATTTAAATCAAAAGGTTTTTTTGACAGAATTAATTTTAATAATGTCGATCATTACCTAAGTTTTCTTTTTCTTTCTAAATAATAAATCGTTTTTCAGAAAATTTTAATTTCGTAAAAAAATGTTTGCAAATATCAATATAGACTGCCTCGTTGTTCTAGTGGTCGCAAGCGCTACTGCTGAGCATGAGGTTCTGGGTTTGATTCCCGGGTTGGGCAAAGGGTTTCCATCTGGAATTTCTCAGTAGCAGCCCGGAGTCTGGGTGTGGTTGTTGGCAATAGGCCTGCTGTTACATAAGTCTTAAACATAACTGGTGAAATGTGGTTGTACTAAGAATACTGTAACCAGGATTTTGTAAGATCTATATACATTTTTAAAAGAGTGTCCTTCGAGTTTCTTGCCCGTTCTTCTCCCTTTTCTATTTGGAATGGGCAACTAGCTTCAACTTTTTGACTAACTGACCGACTCTTTGACAATTCAAAAGTGCCTGTAAATGGTTTAATTGAAATAAATGCTTTGAGTTTGAGTATAAATGCACCTCTGCCTAAGCTTTCAGGGAATACAGGGGTGATTTCATGTCTATGTTGTTTGCAAATTTTATTTCTACGACAAAATATCCCAAAATAAAACCCAACTACAGTCATATTTACCATAACACTTAAGGTCACAAAAAGGCTGTAAAGTTTACTCTGTGGTCAGTAAATAACCGATAGGCAGTGTTATCAGTACCAGGCAGCGACGGTTGGCCTTTTAAAATATGACCCTCTAGCCCAGGGCGGGTAAAAATGACCCCGGTTTATGTACTGTAAAGATAAACACCTACATTGTTCGTGAAAACGTGAAATATGTGAAAATAACTTTTGTATCATATTTTGGGTTTCTTCGTAACATTTTGTAGTTAATGTTTCCTAGTTTGATATTAAACGTGATAACGTGGTTTATCGGAACAGATGCGCTTCAAGTTGTGTTGGGCAGGACATCTAGTAAGACACGGGGATGACCGATGTAGTAAAGCTCTGACCGAATAGTGGCTATGGTTTGGCTGTGGCGGTATCTATATCGCCACATGCGAACTACGGATCAAAGACTTGACGTCACACAAAAATCCTGACGTCACATAAATACTGCATCGCGCAATTAAAGTTTACCGTGCAGTGGACATATTTACAAGAATCTAATATCAATCATTGGGCAGTTGCCCGCCAGACACAACAACCGTCTGGTCGGAGGATCCTCCCTTTTCTATGGTGGATGAGTGAACTTTACACCCTGTTCCTCATACTCCTAAAATACTAAAGAAACTAGGGCCGCCCAAAAGTGCGTTAGGTTGATGATATCGTCAAAGTCGCGGGAAACACATGGATGAGGAAGGCAAGGAATGGTGAAGGATAACATCGTGAGGAAACCGGCATGACTTTTTTTTTTTTTTTTGATGGTGCGAAATCATCCAATGACTTCTCCCGCTCTGGGTGGAGCGAAAGGGCGTGTCAGACTCTTACTGACTATAACCCACCCGTGTTCCTACAGTTGCCTGTTGCCAAGGTCCCGGTATCCCTTTCGGACTAACCCGCAACCCTGGCAGGAAACCGGCATGCCTGAGAGATATTTCTCTACGACATCGGCATGTGAAGCCAAGTCAGAGGTCCTTGGGCGACTTTAAAACTCTGACACCAGGTTACTCACTAACCACACAAAATGAAGAAGGTTGGTTGACAGTCACACTTACTATTTTATTCTGTTTTGTTAGTCTTCGAAAGAAAATAAATAAACTGCACACACAAAAACCCCATTAGAAATTCTGGCTAGACATTTCCAATCAATTATCTAACTAATATTATATCTAAAGTTTGTAAGTATGGATGGATGGATGGATGGATGTTTATTACTCTTTCACGTAAAAACTACTGAATGGATTTGGATGAAATTTGGCAAACAGATAGTTTATAACCTGGACATAATATACTTTTTATCCCGATATTCCCGCGGGATCGAGACTAACGTGGGTGAAACCGCGGGGCGCAGGCTAGTGTACTGTAGAGGTTTTATGCGATATGCAACCTCACGTTGGGCTGGCTGACTTAACCGCAGCCTTAAACTTGCGAACGCTCCAGCAGTCGGTATTTAAATATTGACAGATGTGTTTTTTTATGTTGTGAGGTGAGAGCAGCCCGAACCCTCGATATGTATAAACGTGCCATCTAATTAATAAACCCTTGGAAAACCTACTCCTCTTTGGAATTCCCTCCTCACACACCCCCACACATCTAGGTAACGTCCCTAAGACGTTACAGTATAACTATTCTAACACCACCGCGTTCACTCGGACTAGTGTAAGATTTACCAACAAGCAAATTGATGCCCAATGTGATTGACTAATGAGACAAAGAATGTTTCATTCTGCATCTCGAGGGACTTACCTTCACCTGGCCGAGATAAAAATTGCCAGGATTTCTCGTGACATAAGCCTCCTATGTCCGACCAATGGTAGCTTGATATGTGATTGAACAAATACACTAATAAATAATGACGTACATCTCAGTCATCACCTTTCTTACCGAAACATCGGTAAGAAAGGTGATGACTGAGATGTATTAAAGTGTGTTTGTGTATTTGTTATAAACGTGATTGTAGTACAATTAATCTGCCTAGCCTTTTCCCAACTATGTTGGGGTTAGCTTCCAGTCTAATCGGATGCAGCTGAATACCAGTATTTTACATGGAGGGACTACCTATCTGACCTCCACAACCCAATAACTGGGTAATACGATACCCCTTGGTAAGACTGGGTTGTCAGACTTTCGCGCTTTTGACGACCCGTAACGACTGTCAAAGATCCAAGTTTGTCAGCCGGGACCAACGGCTTAACGTGCTTTCCGAGGCACGGAGGATTCTCGGTATGTAACAATGGTCCCATCTACGCACCAACCCCGGCAAGCGTAGCTTAACCTGATGGATCTACTACTTAGCCACGAGCTCCTCGCTCATCCCTTTTAACTAAAAGTAATAAATAGAAAAAGAATATTATTTTTCAGGCATAAGTACCAGTGTGTAAGATCTTATTTATGTTAAATGACAAAACCTAATAATATAGGATAAAAAGGAGTTGATCACAAGGGAGAAACAAGTTTTAAAATACCATTCAAAGTGAATGGTATTTTAAACAGCGGTTTGGGAATTCAAAAGCAATAAAGACTCCAAAACGAAGATAGTCGACTACTCCTAAATTGTAGATGAAAGTGATATTGCAGTAGGCTGCATTTGTGTTAATACACTGGAGCTTGTACCCACGGATAAAATCCCCCTTAGAAAAAAAATCTCAAAAACATTTTTCAAAAGTATAGACCTGAAAAAAGTATTGCCAAACTATTTCAAAACCAATAAACTAAATCGAACACCATATGGAAGGAACAGATCCAGTAAAACCGGTACTTTTCCCCGTAACGTTGGGAGAGTACCGACTCGGTAATTGAATCTGCATCCGCAAGTATACCCGCTCCTTTAATTTGAGTAAGTGTTGCGGTACCGTCCGCAAACACCGCAACGAACCGCATCTAACCGGTTATAACTTGATGTAACTGGTCTAGGGAAGTTTGAAGTGGTTTTTGGGTATAAAATTAGGCTGTAGAGTAATATTTACTAAAACAGACGAATAAGAAGAAAATATTGTTTTATATTATTTTGTGCGGATGCTGTGGCAAACTCCTGTAAATAATGGTGATCACGAATAGTACATTATTTTAACAATAACGCACTTCAAAATATTATAAAAGGCATTTGGAAACTTACAGCAAAATATAAACTCATTAAAAAAGGCTTATTCCGATCGGATCCCACTTTGTGGCATCTGTGGGATTCGTTAGGAATGTGGATTGAATTAATATCCAAACCAAATGATCGGGTGCTTGAATCGATAAATGAAAATAAAAAGTAGGGTTATAATATCGAGATATAAAGTAGGTAACAGGATTATAAATAAAATAAAAGTTTTAAAACTAAAACCCACCTACGACAAAAAAAACAACTAAAAAGATATAAACAAGACATCACAGACAGACAAATTAAAAATCCAGAATCACACGTAAAAATGCCATTTTATCGTACATAACTCCGCACAACATATTTGTCGAAAGGCACCACATACAACAAACGACAGACGAAAATAAGACACTTGACTTTCCTCAATCGAACGTCTTATTTTGCTGACCGTAAATAAATTTCGGAGGCGCAGCACGTTTCTTCGGACCGTACTTCAGATAGATTATGCTCCCTTTGTCGTAAATTTTACGACTTCAAAAATTAGTCGTCGTGAGCTGACTGGACTTGCCTGAACACGTAATACCAAATTGTTTTACGTTGGTTTTGTGGTCGCACGGGATAATTTTGCTGGTGTTCTGCACGACTTTCGATTACAGTGTTTTTGTGTGTCGTGAATTTTGTGGTAGATTCTAGAAAATATCTGAGGAAAATATTTTGGAGATTTGAGCAACGGATTTACTGTGTGGAGTAATTTGACAACATTTTGATTTATCTACCACATATAAATTTTATTAATAACTAAATAAGTAGGTACGCAATTTTACGCAGATATTTTTATTTTATCAAAATTTAAATATCTGTAGTACCACGTATGTAAATAGATTTTGAAAAAATTGTGTTATATAAATTAATAATAAAAAGAACTACTAAAAAAATACTCTAATATGAAAGGTCACAATATATCCTAGAAGGAAACTACAATTATATTAAATTGCACGAATTTTACACTCAGTATACTAAATCACATTTGCCACAGTGTAAAAACTGTACCAAGCTAATCAGCATATTTACAGTACGTATAGTTTGTAAATTCTTATTTATGACCAATTTTTGCCGTTGCTTAATAATGCAGCAGTAAATTAAGGCTTTAATATAACGTGAAGCCGACGCGGCGGACTGTTCGCTTAGCTTCAGTTCGCTTTTACGTGGTACAAGTCATAAGCGGAGCGGGCAACGAGCAGCGTGGCAATATCGTGACAGAATCTACTTAATAAAAATCTTGAATTTATTCACTGACAGTTATCGCACAGCCTAAGCTGCTGGGTTCTACACAAGGGTTCTATATAAATATAAAGAAAGTACCTACTAAGTTAAGATTTTTGAAAATTCATCCCCTAAATGTAAAAACATAAAATGATTGCATATTATTAAGCCATTGTAATCATTAGGAGGTTTTTTCTGAATTAGAACCTTTGGTTTTCATTATTGTGACAAATAATATAGGATCTAATCTAGATTTCTAGATGCAATTTAATCCAAAGAATATAAGTTGAAACATAAATATGTGAAGAAAAAAAAACTTAACCGTTAAAGACTCTTAAGCAAATTTTAATTTAAAATTATAGTTTGCTATTCATTTTTTGCTCACTCTATTTTAATAACAGATAAAATACGAGGACTAGCCCCATTACAAGTTTAATAGCACCTTCGCACCGACGTTCCCTATTTTAAAACTGAACTATTACTCCATTGCGGGTCTTATTCTCATAATTACTTGTTATTTTAACTTTTACGACGCAATATTCCATTTGGAAAGGTTTAATATGGCCACTTTAATTACCTACATGATATTAGTATCACTGATGAAATGTGAGCAGAAATTCATTAATTTATAATTTCGAGGTTTATTAACTTACGACGCATTGTAACATGCCTGACAATTTATTATTATTTTTAATAAAGTATTATAAAAACAGAATTCCTCGGGTTATATAATATTAGTAAAGACACAAGTTGGTAGATTTTAATATTAGTATCTACAAGAAAACTCGATCAAAGTTGTACCAAAAGTTCATTCATAGATTAAAACAAGCCTAGACAATTGCCTATATTTCAACTAGGTTTTTGTTGTTGTCTAGCAACTTGGAGAACTACTTTTTAAAACAAGTATTTTTTCAACAGCGACTAAAGTTTTGCAAAACAATGGGAAAGGAACACGTGCAAACATGCACCATAGTGTGCCAATTGACTCCATACAGAGTGACAGACATATTGTTAGACTTGTGACTCGACTATTCCCGCTTTCCGCTTACATCTCAGGTCAAAAGTACCAGTTACATCGCTACGTGATTTATCGTCCGCTACACCACGCTAACTTATTACCAACGTTTATGTTGAGCGAATATGTACGAGATCATGTATTTTGTACATACCGAGTATATGACTTAAGACATATACATATGTGGCCGCCATTATTTTTATCGTGACTCGTTAGCTGTGAGGCAATTTCGGTCTCAGATTAGATACGAATATGAGGTTATTATTAATGTAACTAAAGCCAGTGGCTTTAGCAGTGGGGATATTTCTGTTAGATTTCTTACTATAGTTATTTTTTTTTAAGTTGACAGGTCACAGGAAAAACTTGCAATTATGTAAATTAAATTTCAAAGAAAAAATCCGGTAAAAATAATTAATATCGCATACAAAATGAACTGTGCCACGCGCAATAAAAGGCGGAAGCATTCGATGTGCACGTTACCCCATCGCGAATTCAAGCTTTTTAATACTAGTAAACTCCTGAAACAAACCTAATCTATTTCTCACCCTGTAACCATATCTTTTTATATGTAAAAGAACATTCACATACCGCATCTCCGCCATAATCTACTGTTAAACGCAAACCAGGAAATAATAAACAGAAAAAAAACCTGTTCACTCAGAAAAAGGCAAAGGTACGTATGTTTAGAGCCTCAAATAAAAAAGATAAAGGTCGACATACTCTTTTCCATTTCAATTTGTGTGCACAACGCCGATGATTAAAGGGCCTTTTTCGGCGATTCCTTTCATCATAGTTTCTGAGGTTTTTGAAAAAATATCACATTGAATGGGTTAAACCTTTAAAAGGCTAGATAGAGGTCGTGATTTGAACCAGTAGTTTCTTATTGTAGTCTAATCTTCAAAATGAATTGTACCTTTTTTATTTGAAGGAATATCTACAATGTTGTTTGTTAACTTAGTTGTATGTGTTTATCTCTATCAGAGGAAATAGGGTCGGTCTTTTCTCCATACAAAAAATCATAATTCGAGGTTCGGGTCTCGTCTATTTCCTCCTCCAATATTGGACCAATTTGAAAGATATTTTATAAATTGAATATGAAGGATATTTACTGTGCCCCTATGTTTTTCTTTTTTCATTAATAGTTGCCTTTGTACAATAGGCCTCTGATGACAGCGGTCTAAAAAGGAATTTTTGAGTATTTTCTGATGGTTCTAGTGCAGACAGATAATCTATCATCAAAACGGAAAACATAGGGGCATAGAACTAGTTGATATTTATGTTACTGTAGAAAATCATTGCTCTAAAGTCATAAACTATAGAGAAAACCGCCGAGAGCGTTTGTATGGAGAGATGGGGACCGACCCTATTTCCTCTTAAGGGTTAACAGTATTGTGATAACCAATTTAGCTATAAAACATACAACCCAACTAATAAAGGTTTTTCTTTTTTTCAGGTAAACTACTATAACGTTTTTTTACAACAATTTACTCTTGACACAGTCACAAGAGTATAAATATCTGGGTAAGATACATAATATGTTTAAATATTTATCTGTTTTACAATCATATTACTTTTTATGTCCCACTACTGGGCAAAGGCATCTTCTCATACAGATAAGGCCAAAGCATTAATCACCACGCTTGCTTAAGGTGGGTTGGCGAATTCAGACTTACATTTACAATAAGTCCAGTTGTACTATTCTGTAAAAATCTCACCATGAAAACTTAGGTGAAGTGAGCTTGAAGTGAACTGTCACTGCATTAGCATCAGTAGGTATCGATGACAATCACAGCATTGCTATTCTGTGACCATATCACGGCGAAAACTTAGGTGAAGTGAGCTTGTAGTGAACTGCCTTAGCATCAGTAGGTATCGATGACAATGACAGCTGACTCCACGCTCACTTCACGTAGGTTTTCACGGTGAGATGGTTACAGAATAGCAATGCTGTGATTATCATCGATACCTACTGATGCTAATGCAGTGATAGTTCACTTCAAGCACTTCAAGCACACAACACTTCAAGCACACAAGCACACAGTTCACTTTAAGTACATAATGAATTGAAAAAGTTACATATTATTACAACACGGCTGAAATAACTTGGCAGTTCCGAACTTCGCGCAGAGGGCTGCATAGTAACATTTTTTAGGAATCAAATGGTAACATGAAGCGAGTGTGAGTGAGAGAACTTTTTACAAAAAAAACAACCGACTTCCAAAAAAGTAGTGTTTTATTTGGAAGTCGGTTGTTTTTTTTTTGTAAAAAGTTTTTATTTTTCACTTTTTCGTTGTGGTAAATAACAACGGAGACACATAGAATGTCGTCTACATAAACTAAGTGGGAAAAATACGTATTTATTGAAGCTAACACAAAAACTACGCAAGCAAAGTAAATAAAATTTATATGGGACCACCTCTGAAGCATGACCTACCAAACAAAAAAAGAGTCATCAAAATCGATTCATATTTGGCGGAGTAATTGTGCACCAACAAAAACAAAAAAAACATTCAGACGAATTGAGAACCTCCTTCTTTTTTAAGAAGTCGGTTAAATAGTCGATGAGTTACCTAACAATTTAAACTACTTACTACTCATAACCGAATCTGACAATAGTTACAAGATGGCAAGCGTACCCCCGTGCCCTAAGCAGAATATTTAATATTCATTTATGCTAACAACAGCGACATCTGTCGGAGAACAAAGAAGCTATTATCTTCACTACAAATTGCTTCCTGGGAGTTATAATGTACTCTAGATTAAATTATAGTAATAGGTAGGTATAAATAAAACCAACCGAATCGATCTACAGATATTTTGTGTCTAAAGAATATCAGTTTCAGATATTGCGCATGTAGGGCAATATCTAACCCTGATATTTTTTTAAACTGCAATTTTTTTTTATTGTGAAACTAAACATTGGCTTTTTCAAACAGAACTATGATTCCTTTAAAATAAATATATTTATCTACACCCATGCTATAAATCCTCTATAAAAGTTCCTGAAACAGTAAGCTTATTACCAACATTAAAACAACCAGAGTCATAGTAACCATAATATCATCCAAACTTAATAATCTCTTCTGCCTAGCCTTTTCCCAACTATGTTGGGGTCGGCTTCCAGTCTAACCGGATGCAGCTGAATACCAGTATTTTACATGGAGCGACTGCCTATCTGACCTCCACAACCCAGTAACTGGGTAATACGATACCCTTTGGTTAGACTGGTTGTCAGACTTTCGTGCTTCTGACGACTCGTAACGACTGCCAAAGATCCACAAATGACAGCCGGGACCAACGGCTTAACGTGCTTTCCGAGGCACGGAGGAGTCTCGATATGTGAAAATGGTCACCCATCCACGGACCAACCCCGGCAAGCGTAGCTTAACCTGATGGATCGACCCGAGCGGCTGTTATTACTTAGCCACGAGCTCCTCCATCCAAACTTAATAATGTTGTACTTAATCATAATGCAACTCATTTCAAAAAAAGAACATTGCATGCGCGTTTCACGAACCTTAATTAAAAGAAAAATAACAATTTTATGTATTATTTACAGCACCTTTAATATTTCCGGAGTCATACCCAATCAAAATCGCTAAGTTACTTATACAGGCTGTAAGGGTAAACAGTCTTGTCATTCAAACCATGGGTAGTTGACTTAAATATAAAAATAAATGACCGAACACAACAAAAAAAAACGTAATTTTCATTAAAAGATTTTAAAAAGTTTCTATCCGACACCGTGCTCTCTAGCGAAACAGCTGACTGACTGAGGGAGGGGTCGCGCTCGCGGCCGGTCAGGTCACATCCCGTACCCCCCGTTCGTGTTGAGATGCAAGTTCGTTGCCCTAGCGCATAGGACAACGAACTTGCGTCTCTTGTGGTAAAATGTAGATTTAAAAAAAAGGAAAAAAAATGTTGTAATTTTCCATTGATTTTACGTTCTATAAATGAAACCAAACCACTGGTTGCAAGGATAATGGTGTTTACCCTAACACCCTGTATAGGTCGTTATTAAGTTCAAATTAGATTGTATACCGCTTACAAAACAGTAAGAGAAACCTCCAATATACTCAATTCGACTCCTAATATTGCGTTCACAAGTGTCCCAATATATAAAATCAAAATTTTATTTATGTTTAACTATATCTTCATTACGATTCTAGTGTGAAAAGTAGTAGTCTGACAGCCAGTCTCACCAAAGGGTATCGTATTACCCAGTTACTGGATTGTGGACGAGAAAGGCAGTCGCTCCATGAAGAGCAATAACGTATTCTCTAAACTTGAAATCGTTACGACTAAGCGTTACTATAAGCAGTTATCCATAAAATCCCGGATGTATGTACCGGCAGTTTGACGGGAGCTACCCCTAAATAATGGGCGGAATTTCGCACCATAGACCAAAACATAAACTATTAAAGAGATGCCAACAACCGAGTATAGTACGATTTTATGAGCCGCTTTTGCATATTGAACGGTACGAAGGCACTTCAGATTGGCAAATAACTGCTTCTTTTTCGTTTTCAGATATTAATGTGTTTACGCTATAAAAGGTTTGCCAAGAGCTCTTTGGTTCAGTCGTGATAACTAACTTTTTATGTTCGATTCGTTGAGACACTGAAGCTACTATAATTTTTTTTTTTTTTTTTTGTAATTCATATGTTGTAGATTAATGAGTTATGTTCATTTTATTCGTGTTATCATTATCATGGTGAACCGAATAATAGTTTCGCATAGTAAACGAATAGTTTTGAAATGGGGCAGGACATACTGAATTTTGTTGCAGAAAAAAAGAAACTACTTCTCATACTAACTTTAATACGCACAAATAAGAAACTTCAAGCTAAATTACTTGGGGTACCAATAATACAATTACAGTTTATTATGTAAAATTATGAACAAAAATACGTCTATTTTTGTTCATAATTTATATACTAATTAATTAATTCCCTGCATAATATAGTCTACGTTTTATTATTAGCTACCGAAACAAATAAACATTATAGTATTAACCAAAATATAAGTACATAAAACCATACCATCAACATTGTCTACAAATAATTAGAATGAAAATAATAAACGAACGTAAATCAATCAAAAATCTTATTGCATTGTATTTCATCTGCCTTCCTTATTTATTATCCTTCTGCCGCGGCTGGTTCACCTTCTGCAGGTTCGGCGCTTGCAGCTGGCGCTTCGCCCTCAGTAGCAACTTCAGTGGCCTCTGCAGCACCAGCAGGAGCTTCACCCTCGGCTGGCGCTCCACCTTCGGCTGGCGCTCCACCTTCGGCTGGCTCTCCACCTTCGGCTGGCGCATCGCCTCCGGGTGGCGCTTCGCCTTCGGCTGGCGCTTCGCCTTCAGCTGGTGCTTCGCCTTCTGCTGGCGCTTCGCCTTCTGCAGGCGCTTCACCCTCAGCTGCTGCAACTTCTTCTACGGGTGTCTCACCTTCCGCAGCCCCTTCAGCTGCTTCAGCCGGTGTTCCCTCTTCAGTGGCTGGCGCCGCAGCTACATCACCTTCTTCTGTCTTCTCAGGTTCAGCTGCAATCATTTCGCTCTTCTTCTGCATAGTCACAGACTTGTGTGCTTCGGGTGCCGGTGGTGGCGCTGCTTCACCTGGCGAAGCTCCCGCGGCTGTAGTAGCAGGTGGAGCTGCTTCTCCCTTTTTGCCTTTATCTTTTTTCGATTTTCGCTCCAAAGGTAGGTAAAGTTTATAATCCTGTGGCAACTCTTCTTCAGTGTATAGCTTTTCACTAAAGTAAATTCGTCTTAATCTTGCATTAGCATGTATTTGGACTCGTAAAGTTTCTATAAATTGTGTTCCGTACGCCCTTCTCGTGAAATCGGCAAGATTAAACTGTATCTGGTTCCAACCACCTGCTAAGCCGATAGGCATAGTTGTACAAAAAGGTTTGATCTTCGTAGTAGATTGGAAATTGGAAATTCTGAACCGCCTCCTCATGTTTTTATCATCAAGTATAGTTATTTCGAAAGAGAAATAACGCTTCAAGTTCTTTACAATCATGACAAGAAAGGGTAGTTTTATGCCTAACACTTGATTGTTCTTTGGACATGTTATATACGTAGTTGCAACGTTTGTACTCACGATTTCAAGGACTATAGAATTAACTTCACTATCAGTGAGTCGTTTTATGTGTCCATTGTTCACTTCCATGTCCCATATCGCCAAAGGGTTGGACCCACAACTGTAAAATATGGACAACAATCCATTTTGGTATGTGTTTTTGAACATCGTTTATTGATTAGTTGAACAATAGCAAGAAAAGTGATAACAATTATCAGGTTTAAGACACGTTTATTTATTGTATACTCTGATTGTTTATCATTTCTACTCCTTGACGTTTGTCTGTTTGACACGCATTGACAGATTAAATTTCATCAAAAGTAAATAAATGGTTTTAGTATACAAAAAGGATTTCTACAATGAGTTATTGCGCTCATTTTAATAATAAGTACCTAAACGAATTATTGATTTTACTGTGTTCTATGTTGTAGGGTTTGGGTTTCGCACGTAGTCTTTCAGATGGGCCAGTGTGTGTGCAATACGTTGGTGCAATAACAATAATTTTATTGTAGAATTCGCGATTTGATTAAAAGATCTAAGCTTTTTGAAGGTGATCCTGTAATAGGAAATACAAATATCAAACGTTATTATATGATTTATTTATTCATTTATTGCTAGTCTGTTCGGAAAACGATTACAAGAAGTCTTGTGGCGGCATCTACATCGCCACATGCGAACTATGCATCAAAGCCCTTACGTCACACAAATCCTGCATCGCTCTAACAGAATTTTCCGCGCGATCGATCTAAAGGGTTAAATTTTAGTCGTTTTAATCCTCTTAATCTTGTTCATAATGATGAGTACAATGACCCCTTAAGAGAGTTAAACGACCTAAATGTAATCCTGTACACAATATGGGAAATTAAAAAAAATACGGTGTAAAAAACTTCCCGGCATCTATCGTTGGGCAGCTGTCCGCCAGACACGACACCTGTTTGGTCGGAGGATCCTCCCTTTTCTATCGAGGTGAGTGAACTTTACACCCCGATCCTCATAACTCTAAATTAGTGACCCCGAGTATGAATGGCACCGCAGCATCATCACTCTTGCAAGGTTTCGTGAGGCCAGTCACACAGCCAGGCATCCACAGTTCCAACAGGTATCCTGACCACCACATGTAGCGGAAGCGTATTTCTGGTCATCACCCTCAGCCTCATCAGCAACCTTGACACAGCGCACTGCATTTTCGGCCGGTCCACAAACCAGAGCCCTACAATCCTCTCCTGGTCGACGCCAACAGTCAGGCACAACCCGGCGCTGTACTATCATCATATTATTATACATCCGACTCACTGGATCATATAACGCAGCGCCACCCCGAATCACTGGGGAATAATCACAGACAGTTCTGACTCACCGCGAACTATGCGACACCTGGTTCCGACTCACTGGAACCTCAACTGGCACTGTAAAGCATCGCAAGATACAAGACTCAGCCCATTATTGACCTCCGGTCTCCGGAGGAGAGAGATGTAGCGGCATCTACATCGCCACATGCGAGCTACGCATCAAAGACGATGTCTCGTAATTCGATAGGTGTATGTTTTTTCAATATGCCGTAAAATATTTAATTAATGTCTTTGAAATGCTGAGTCTTCTTAATCGATGCTCATAACATGGAATTTTAAGATTAGGAAAACTGTACACGTTAAGGGATCTCACGCACTAGACGGCCATGACCACGACCAGTGGTCGCACCGACCAGGTAAACCATAGAAAAGTTATAATTATATAATTTAATCAACATAACTATTTCGTCTTCACAAAAACTATAAATGAAATTATCTCTACAAAAAAACAACTGGATAAATTAAATTAATCTTAAAAAAAAACAAGTGAAACAGTTAATAGTTAAAGCTAAAAATGTTTTTTTTTAATATTTTACTTTTCCTAATTAAACAAGTAACATTTGGTATCATTACACCAAAACAAAAGTTTAGTCATCATCTAATTTGTTTCCATACAAATACAAAACATATTAAAGGTATCTACTAAAACTAGATGATCATGCTAAACATCTGCTTATTGCGTCAACACAACACTACTCACTGTTCATTGTTCTTTATTCTCAGTAGGTTCTAATTGGTTCCTGTGTCTTCTTATGTCGCCACCTCCTCAACAGGTGCGTCTACTACTGTGACTACGCCCTCCGTTTGTACTGCAGCTTCTACTGATGTTTGTTTTACTAGTTCAGTAGTTTCTGTAGCAGCATCTTCTGTTTGTGGTGGAGCTCCTGTTACCGGAGCTTCTGTTTCCGGAGCTTCTGTTACCGGAGCTTCTGTTTCTGGGGTTTCTGTTGCCGGAGCTTCTGCTGCCGGAGCTTCTGCTGGCGGAGCTTCTGCTGGCGGAGCGTCTGCTGCCGGAGCGTCTGCTGCCGGAGCTTCTGCTGCCGGAACTTCTGTTGCCGTAGCACCCTCATCAGGACCGCTTTCTGCCACAGCACCCGATTCTTCAGCTGTAGCAACCGGAACTTCAGCCGCCACATCAGGACCGCCTTCAGCCGTAGGAACCGGAGGTTCAGTCGCTGGTGGAATAGTAGCTTCTGTGCCCTCTGCAACCTTAGACGGCCTTTTTTCAGACACTTGCGCTTGTGATGTGGTTCTAGCAACCGAAGCAACCTTTGTAACTTTTGAAGCTGAAGCTGATTTAGAGTCTCTCTTCTTCAGCTCTACAATTTTTTCTTGTTCAGGTGCCACAACTTCTTCGCCCGTTTTGGGTTTATAAGGACCTGCTTTTTGTTTCAAAGGGATAAACAGTTTATATTCTGCGGGCAGTTGATCATCTGGAAGGATTCTGTCTGCAAAATATATACGCCTTACTCGAATATTTGCGTTTATTTTAAATTTTTGAACTTCTACGAATTGCTTTTTGTACGCCCTTTTACAAAAATCGGACATATTGAACTGGATTTGGTTCCAGCCCGCAGAAAGATTAATGGGCATTACGGTACATAGAGGTAAGATCTGCGTTGTACTCTGGAAGTTCGATACGCGAAATCTTCTTCTAGTTCCGGTATCATCCAATATAGTAACTTCGAACGAAAAATATTTCTTCAAGTTCTTCACAATCATGACCAAAAACGGCATCGTTATTCCCAGTACCGTTTTACCTTTAGGACATATCATGTACGTTGTACTTACATTAGTTCCTCCTATTTCTAAAACTGTGGACTTTATATCCTCGTCCAAAAACTTGGTTATGTACCCATCTTGGGTGTATGTTTCCCAGATGTTCAGAGGCTTAGAACCGCAGCTAAAAAATATAGTAAGCAAACCGCGTTGATAAGATTCCCTATACATATTATTTGAATAAAATGTATTATATTATTCTGTGATAGAGAAACCAGCCTGTCGTAAGATCCGTCATTCATTGATTCTGTCAAAGACATGTCAAAGAGAAGCAATCTAATTATGATAAATATTTTTTTCTGTAAGTAGGATTCATGCTTTATAATGCTACCTCCTCTACTATGCACTCATTCACCATAATGCATTTTCGTTTTTCCCGAATTTTCAAATTTTACTGGAATATCACCTTATCAATTTTTTATCTCCGAAAGAACCTGATTCAGACCATTACGGACATCTTAAAATAATAAATAGCTAAATCATTCGAACCCGCGTCCTCAAGTTCATTCATTTTTATTACATAATTAGACTAGTAAATAATTTGTTACAAAATTTTAGACGCATAGAAAATTGAGCCACCACTTAAAGTACTTCACGCAACTGTTAAAGTTCAATTTATTTTATTTGCTTTGATTTGAAGTAGTTTTATACTCGTTTATATTCCCCGCTTCTATCTAGTTTGTGGGAGATATTTCAGCATTGTGATGAAGAGGTGAAAGACCAAATTCAAAATCTAAAGTACTTTAGAAGCGGCGCCGGCGGAAATTAGCGTTTTTACCAACCCTAGGTACGTTGACACCCTTTTATCGTGATTCGTTTATAGCAGTTGGTATTTACCGTAAATTCGCCCCAAAGCGCTGTCGTATTGTCAGGATGATTTGAAGACCGATCTAGATAGAAAAGGATTATTACCATAAGCGTAGGGTCAGGGCTAGAAGGAAATAAAGGCAACACAGGTCGATCTTCAAGGTCAACTAATCACCGGCAGAGGTTGGTCCGTGGATGGGTGACCAAACATTACATACCAAGACCCCTCCATGCCTCGGAAAGCACGTTAAGGCACCAACGGCTTAATAACCAATCCAGGACCAATCCAGGGGACCAGGGGATCATTCGTAAATCTTTGACAGTCGGTTAGTCCAAAGCCTAAAAGTATGAGAACCAATCTTACTAGCAAGGGATATCGTGCTACCCAGTAGCTGGGGCCTGCTGGGGTGTGAATTCCAGATAGATAGGCGCTCCATGTAAATACTGGTATTCAGTTGCAACACAAGACAAGAAGACAATTCCAACATAGTTCGAAAAAGGCTAGGCAGAAGCCGAGGGCCAGAAGGGAAATTAATTGTGAATAGAATATTTTTATATTGAATTCCCACGCAAATAAGACTCAATTGCAGCAAGTAGGTTACCCTTTGCTGTGGGCGAAGATTGACAATTTGTCCACTTATATATTATACCAATCTTGACATCCAATAGACATCCAATCACGGATGGAAGCCACCAAATCATAATTAAAGAAAATACTACGTAAAAAATTGTTATTTCGTGAACTAAACATCAGACCTGCTAAATATTGAAAAATCTCACCGTAATTTAGGTGAAATTAGCTAAGACGGAGGGAATCTATGAGGATTTCCCCACGGAACAAAAAGAAAGGTGAAATTTGCTGACAATAGTGTCAATCCCTAGCATGGAGGTGGAGTCACTGATACGAGTATACCAATGGGTGGAATGACAGCTCACTTCACCTAAGCTTTTAGGGTAAGATTTTTGCAGAATAGACGGCAGGTGGCATGACAACTCTCTTCAATATCACTGCACTTAAAAGGCCGTATACGAAATAATGTATAAAACACTTTTACCATTTTATATAACATTTTTGAGTAATAAAATAAATTATTGGCAATAAAAATCTTTTAAAATAGCCTAAATACATGAATGAACTACTTAAAAAAAATTGAAAAGACGTTCATTCATTAGATCATAATTGAAATGATCTTTCATGTTGTGCATTAAAGCTTATAGAAATACAGTATTTTAACTGCAAAATCACGCAAATCAGGAAAATCGGCAAAATTTCGTATACGGCCTCGTTAACTTTTTTACAGAAATGGTCTGCTCATTTCTATAATAAGGTATGAACATGAGCTTGGTCAAAGGAATAGGGGTTTCTATAAATTCTGCTCATCCCTTACTTTACAGAATTTCATTGTATTAGCGTGTTATTTTTTCAAGATTTTAATCAACTGAAATAAGTTTTAACTGGAAGGCTGATGACAGGCTGCAACTTTTATAACGTCTACCAAAAATAAAGTAAGAACATGTTGTTAACGTAACTTTCAACATCAGACAGATAGAACGTCATAATAAATGAGGCGTTCAGACGTAAACACAAAAACTTGTAACATATACGAAGAAATAAAAGTTTTAAAAGAAAACCTCGCTCTCTGTGATTTATCTAGCCATTTGTCATCCTCGACACTAAGAAAATATGTCACGCAAAGCCACAAGTAACGCACACAGACACACTGTGTAACGAATATAACATTTTTGTCGTCTCTAAATCACATGACTTTTCCACTATGCCGGCTGCCCTTAGAGACAGTCGCGCACACTAGCAAAAAACACGAGTACTGGGAACAAAAGAAAAATGAAAAAGTGCCTTTCGACTGTCATGATAAGGAGTGCATGGGCGTGTTCCCGTTGTTATTGTGACTACACTGATGCTACACGGCTTTGCTGCTTTTTGCCCCCGGATAACGCGTTCGGAACACTGTGCTTTATGTTAGGGGAACCCAGTTAAGATATCATACCAGTTTTTTTTTACGAAATTAATGGCGCAGAAAACGCGAAGCCGATAGCGTTAACGGATGGCGGAGAGAAATAAATGAATTAGATTTGTTTACGTATTTTCTTTGGGAGTAATCGATTTAATGTGGATCACGACATGATAGATGGTATTCTAATCGATATTTAACGTTCGTGTTGTAATTCGATGCTTGATTCGGGGATGCTTGATTTCGCCAGGGAAGCCCGTATGGACCTACATTATATTGTATTACGCATTTCATTTCTCTGTAGCGTAACACGCTCGAAGCAAGGAAAATACGTAGCTTTGCTCTGACCTACATTATATCATAAATACCTACGTACTTCATATTATGGAAAACTTTATTCATAATTACATGTATATTAAATTCTTATAGAAAATGAACCCAGTTTTTTTTATTAATTATATAAATAAATGGTTCAGCTTATTTTCTTATTAAACAGAATGCGTAGCGCAGGTTCCAAAGCGATATAAAATGGCGCACAGTTCCAAAATACAAACAGAAAAAAAAAACAATTCACGACTTTTTAACTGCACAATGCCGAGAAAATTCTAAATTACAATATCGAAAACTGCAAAAAAGGAAATAGAAACAAAAAAAGCAACGATTCAGATGTGCCTGGTATATTTACAGAGCTCATTGCGCGGCGCAACGGAGCGTGGTCTGCATAATGTATCGAACGGTGCGCGATTCCGGCAAAGCTTTGTCTGCGTTATTTACAACCGACCCGTGTATTCACGCGGAAATTGGATTTGTAAAATAAGACACTGTATAAATAATCTTTATCTAAAACATATCTCAGCGGAGCCGTTCGCCGCCCAAGTTTCGCACCGTGAGCTCTGATTCCCAGCGACCGTTTGTCAGATTACGGAACGGAAATATCTGTGACGCTAATAGAGAGAATAAACGCTTCTTTATGTGCGAACTTGTTCTATGCTAAATTCCGCCTGGTATTATGAAATATGGTGCGATTTTTTGCCGTGTTGCCGACAGTACTGTTACTTCAGGCTAGCCTCTCGTTTGGAAATAATCGCCGACGCTTCAGTGCCCTGGTAGGGACAATGTATCGAAATTAATATCCGGGGACGAAGCGGGCGAACAATTTGTCCACCCGGAATGCGGATAATTAAACCGGCCTGCAGCCGTTTCCTAGCTTACATGAAGCTGAAAATATATGACGCCGTCTACCCGGAATTTAGTTTGTCTGGAAAAGTGGACAGACGTCACCAAAAAAAGAAACAAAAATATGTATAACATTCGGTTTAATGACAATTGCAGGTCATTGTGTTTTACTGGTAACACTTTAACAAAACACATAATAATGTAGATAAATTACGCTTTACATGACATCTGATATCCGCATTTTAAATTAAAATAAAAGAGCAGGTAACATTATTAACCTCAGCACTGAAATAAATACAATACCAAATGTCAGTAAAACCCATTTATTTAAATGAGAGTAGTTAACTTTTATGCTGATAGCTGTAGAGCACTTCTATTCAGCATAGCAAGTTAACACTGGACCTCTACCTATCCTTTATTGTTTAATGAAATCTAAAGTTAAATAATACATTTATCAACCGAAGTAAAATATTGGCCTAGAAAATATAGAGGGTATTTAGATTAGTCCTACAGTTGTAAAATACGATTAAACAGTAATCTTTGCCTCAAATTGCACATTTATCACGATTCCTAATTTAAAAAATATACAAATACTTAGCTGCTAGGGCAAACAGCGCATCACATACATTTTCCGCGCGGCCATTTTAATCCATCGTCCGGAATCGCATCGTAAATCCGTAACGTCGATTAGGCCACTGTTTGTCCGAGCCGAGGCAAATAAATAGCAATAGACATCTTGACTGTACGACGTTGTGCGCAACGATACAATAATGCGATATAAGCTGTGATTTGCGATCGTAATAGGCTTAATTTTTTATTAGTGAAGCACTTTTGTTGGCGATAGTAACTGATGATCGATCGGGAAAGCCGGTGTGGCGTTTGTTTTTTTCTTGGAGTTTGTCGTAACATCGAGAAGTTGGTCTTAGTTTTTGTAGACAAGACTTTTTGGTCGATTATTACTCGCTAAACCATTTTTCAGTATTGGGTTCTAACCAAGATTTGTACTGTCAAATAAGCTATTTGGTATACAGGCAAAATATATTCACACTACCAAAATTCGTTTTGATTGTGTGTGTAATTGAACTTTTTGAGCTTATGGCTTAGGAGAGTGACGTAAAATGATTGAAGACTACTGAAAACACTTACAAAATTGTTTAAAGTAGTTGCAAGTTAGTTAGTAGGTTTAGTTGTATACCGAATAGCTTGTTCGACTGTACCTACGAGTTGGAAAACGAACAGAAAAAAAATGCAAAGCTATTTAATTCTGAAATGTAATTTAAAACTTGGCAATATTTTTGAGGTACTTTGTTTATATCTGGCATTGGCACGCGATGGAGCCTAGCTGGCAAGTCTTGGCACGGCCTCTTGGCAGAATCTTTATTTACACTGCATAGAGTATCTGATACGTGAACCAAATTCATTGTAGTAAATATGAAAACTGCTTTTTTACATAGTTATAGAATATTTTTTTATTTTATCGGAAAAACAAGAAGTCAAAAATCTTCGGGTAGAAAACATTAAGGCAGCTTATGAGAAGTTTAAGTGAATTAAACATACTTTATGCGTAGGTTATGAATATTAATAAAGGACCTTTATTTCAATCTGTAAGCACAGAAAAACAAACCGTTTTGGTCACCATTTTTAGGGTTTTCTTTTCGTATCGCCATGTCCGTCTGTCTGTCCATCTGTACGCGGTATAGCTCAGAGACTCTTAATACTAGAAAGCTGAAGGCATGGGTAGAAATATTAATTTCCCTGACAAGTGGTAAAATAAAATTAGGTTTTTTTTTTGTATAACTCACTCGTAAAGTGGGGATGTTTTTCTTTTCTCGTCTGTTCCACGGTATGTCGTTGGAGAGGTCTTTCAAAAATATTGTGAGTTTGTGGAAACAGGGATCCGTTTGGGAAATATTAAGCTTTAAAGTGCAAAACGAAAGTAAAAGGAAAACTATCACAGGTAAGTAGGCTCTACAAGTTAAAAACATGCTTAGCATAATCAGTCTACAACGTTCCCGCTGTTGATACAGGTCTCCTATGTAAGAGGTCCACATTTTTATGTTCGAACTATTAATATCATGTCTTTTACTTTTCATTTCTGGCAATAACTTGATCATCAATGATAGCCTTTTCCTTAACTGTCATACCCACAGCAATTTGTCACCAAAGAATGGACAACCCTTTAATTCCCAAAGTGTACAAAAGAAAACGACTGACCTACCCTTAATCTGAAGCGTCCATCATTTGCCAGTGTAAAACAAATTTGTTAGGCGCGTCGCACTGTAAAAAGTTAATGATATGTGAAGAACCCTAGGAAATCCTCCGTTTAATTGTTAGTAAATTAAATGGCTCGTGGAGGGTCGGCTGTGAAATGAAATAGGACAAATTTTGATACGATCCGTACCAGTACATTCCTGGGTAGATTCTAGATATAGATATATTGGGGATTTTATCGTGGGTTCTGTTACTTGGGATATTAATTTCGGATTAGGATACAGTTGATTTTGAAAGTAAATGAATTGAAAAAGGCCGGTTCATTTGTATCCTCATTTGAAACAAATACACCGTTCAAAAGCTCCTTTATTTAATTAAATTCCTGTTTTTTCAAAGAGTAAACACAAATAACTTCTAATGAAGCACCTTTTACACTAAGAAGCATCTTTACTATCCCCATAAGGCCACACGCTCACTGGCACCACCACTTAAAACTGCAGTAAGCAGGCTTTCAATAAACTTAAGTGTGAATATAAAAGCGACTTTATAGTCCCTGGTAGTGTTTACAGCCACCACTTACTATCTCTAATGGGCCATGTGCACTTTATTGTCGAAAATTGCATTTTGCCCGGGCGAAAATTCCGACACCTATTTTGTCTTTAGTACTTGCCTTTGTGAAGGCAACTTGGTTGGCAAAAAGTTGCCCCCTGATGCCCATTGAGCGTCGTTATGCAGAAAAATGTGGGCGTTATGGGCGTGCGCTGTTCTGTGTTGGATTGTCGTATTGTGTTAGTAGATTGGTTGGTGAAAGAAGCGTTTTGGTGCGAGAGTTTTATTCAATTAATGAGTTAAGTAACTGTGGTTTTATCATGAATGAAAATTGCTTATTTTTGTAACCGATTGTTCAGACAAAGGGAAACCTTGAAGAACATTTGACGAAATACGAAATGTTTATAAGATTGTCTTTGTCATTCAGTAGGTATAGTGAACCACACATCAGTGGCTCTACGATAACTGACTTTACTGCTACAACATAAAGTAAAACGTATCTTGAATATATTGTAACATAATTTTTCCTTTAAACTCAAACGCCTGCTAAAACCATCGCCAGGGCCTTCTAAAAGCCTGTTATTGAATAATAAAAGAGAGTGTTTTTCATTCGCTCTAACGGTGATTAAGATATACAATCGGGGTTCGCAAAATGGAAATCTATCGGATTGCTTAAAGCCATCCCTTAGTTCACGTCGCACTTATCTCCGGGATTATCCCTAGTAATGACCATCTCATGTATTTTACTTAAACCTAACGTACCAACCAATGAATGGGCCGGGTCGCAACCGAGATTAGAGGTGACGCTACAAATTATAGTATTTTTTATTCATCCCTCCTTTATTAATCACGAATTGAGAAAATTCTCAAAATTCAGTAGCTTTTATCGAATAATTTGCTCAGAAATTAAGAGTAAGACAACAATTTTTCATTTCGGCGGCTATTTTGCTTTTTAGGGAAAAAGAGCAGCCGGAAATTTGTTTAATGCCCATTGGGTATCAAATTAAAGCAATCTTAAATGAAAAATGAAATATGTAGAGATAACTAGGTATACAGAACAGAGAGTAAACAATGAAAAAAATACGTTGTATTTTTAAATAACAGTATGTTCAATTGTAACTGTGTATCAAAGCTATTTACATTGTATGTAGATAAACGGAAATAAATAAATGTTCGCAAACTTCCTTTTGCTTTTATATAAACACGTTGAAATATTTACGTTTCAGCTTCGTTTAATTTAAATATGGATATTGTACCTAATCATTTTTTTACTAAATGCGTCACAAAACAAGACTGAAAATATTAAAAAAGTAACTTAAGAAAAATTACGCAGTGTCGACTTACAATCATTAATAAAAAAAACGTGACGAAGCTTCGAACATAAAAAATAATAAGTTTCCCTACAGATAAAAAACCACTCCATTTCGAAACGAACACGAAGATTACTATATAAAAGAAATTCCATATATGGCGGACACGGAACCAAATATAATGATGTCTGACTCAAAAAAGGCCGTCGGGTGTCCTCGTAAAAAGTCGTCTGTACGAAATTCCGTTACGCTTTATCAACACTAATGGCTTGCAAATAGCTCCACCAATCGTCTTACACTCTTATATCATTCGCAGTTCACCCGCTGCATTATTCAGTATTTTGCTTTTTAATATTCAGACGACATATTTGAGTCTCCTTTCAATTTTTTCCCGTGCCTCTCTCGTGTACCGGTGTGCGCGGAATTTTGAAAGCTACTTATTGATGTTCCTTGCTTAATCCCAACATATCACGCCGAAGACGGGTGGCACCATTTATATTTTTTATCGATACCGCTGTGGGCCCCTCTTGTTCTCCCGTCCTACTCATTTTTTATAACCTATAGACGTTCGATTTATCGTGGTTGATTTTCACCGATATCGATGAAGTCTCTATCGGGGCGGCGCTAGTAATTTATACGGGGAAGGAATGGATTCATAGCCGGACGGATTAAAAAGAAAATGAAAGCAAAATATATGGGTCTGTCGATCGAGCGCTGAAATAGCGAGCTGCAGGTTGGTTTAATTATCGACATTCCTGCAGCAGTGCCGACAAATTGTTTTTGTCGGACGGCGTACGTCGCACGATATTTCATTATTATAACCGCGATATCGAGGTTGCGTATGATACGACACGTTTAACGACACTATTTATAGCTGAACGATTAATTTTGTCGTGGTTATTATAATATTAAATTGGTTTTAATAGTATCGGCCATTTGTTATCGTTGCGTGACGAATGCATTACTATGCTGCTAATAAATTTATGACATTATGTATGCAGGAAGCTCTGGGCCACAAATGTTTCGGTATGGGTAATATATTTTACACCGACAGAATATTGTGGACCTGCCTAAAATGTCTCTATATTTATTACAAAACGTAATACAGATTACCATAGCTCCACCATCAAAGATATAACTTTTTCAATACTCAGTCTGTCCACTTGACAGCAGTATTGGCTATCGACAATCCCATTGAACTCTTCAAAACTGTAATATCATCGAAACTTATAAAAGTGAAGCACTCAACTTTGCGGTCAGCCGACGCAGCGCTGATGGCCCATAGATAATCGTTGCGCTGGGGCATAGACAATTGTTGGAGCCAGGCTATAGACAATCGTTGGAGCTAATATATCCAGTTGCTGGCTCTGATACTGCGACGCAAGCGCTTTACAAGCGCCACTCTATTGCCAACGATGGTACTTCCCTGGATGTGACCCAATCGTGTCGACTTTTTGTCTTTCTTTTCAAAGAACAGTAGAGATAACTTTGAGGCGTAATGTTACTATTATTCTTCTTCTTCTTCTTGTCGAGTGACTTCCTACTATTTTAATCGACCAGCAAGTCTTATTATTATTAATTTTATTACAAAATAACTTGTAAGATAAAAGTTACTTACCAAAAATTACAAAGGTACATACAATATGACCCCTTTTTCAGCATGCTCAAAGATGTATTTATTTATATACAAACAAAACACTTAAAACAGAAAAATGTTTAAAGATAGAAGAGCACAAAGACAAAGAAAATGTCTTTATTAAATATAACAACAACAATAATACAACAAATTGAACCAATTGTACCTCACCAACGGTTAACGCAAGCACCTTCCTTATGGCTATCCACCCACATGGTTATATTTCTCACATTGTCACCCTCTAGCTAGCCAACCAAACAGCAAGGGATATCAATCAACGTTGAAATCAACATCAATCATTTAGTATAGTTCCCTGACAGTGCGAAAAGAAATGACCAATGAAGTGACTGACACACTAATAATTATACAGGTAACAGATATCCACATAGTGACATATCACTAATATATATTTCAATGCATATCACGCAAAGATTGCTATCAATACCACACTGCATTTAATAATTTCTTCCCTTCTATAACATGATTATTGTTGAGGACATGTCCAGTAAGCGAGTGCACTAAGTTTCTGGGCAGTAAATCTGTTGTCAAATGTAACTAGGGTGCGTTTCATCAAATAGATCCCATGCCGTAATGTTGGCTCCACTGTTTTAGGACCAATACGAATACGCTACGCCGCTACAGCGAGCGCTACCTAATAGGTCAATTTTTTAAATTTACAGTGGAACCAACATTACTTCAATGGAAATATTTGATAAAACGCACTCTTATCGAATCACTTGACATTACAACGCTACAAGGTTCTTTCGAAGCGCGAACCAAATCGGAACTAACGCCGCCATCTTGATTTGTCAATAATTTTTTTGTGACAATTTCACAAATGTTTACCAGTAACGCTACCCTGCCAATGTCATTCAGGCGCCACGTGTAAAGTGATTCGATTCAGAAAAAATCCTTCGCCACACAAACTCTATAGAAATTTATTTCTGTCAACGCAGATACGATCATTTCATATAATATTACGCAATATTTCCACAAAACTCTACCAACGCCCACCAATAACTTACAAATAACCTAACAAAGGCGACACTTCCAGCATCCATTACCCATTTATAAATCAGTGCTAAGTCCATTCCGGCGGATTGCCTGCAGTAACGGTTGCACTTATTGCCGATTCTCCTCTCAACCCCCGACCCTTGAACACTTCGTCCTGTGACCATCCCCTGTCCCCTGCCTCCCCTGGAACCTCCCCTGGTTCATCGTTAACATGGCCACTTCATTTGTTCGAAGGCCAATGAACTTAGGCAGTAATAAAGTACCTTGTAAATGGATTTTGAGGTAGTATGAAAACAAAAGATGTTTTTCCTAGGAGGTTGTTTATCGGTTTTTCTGCCAGAGGAAAGTTTTTAGCTATAATTTAATCGCATTTTAGCTGCTCCATATTTTTTACCTGTAAAAAGAAAAGTACGTTTTAAAACTCGACTAAAAGGTAGGCTACTATTTATAAGAATTTTTTTTTTTTTAATTGTCTTAACTATAGGGAATATTCACATAATTCAAAACTTAATCATTATTTAAATATACATTGTATGCATAAGAGTAACATGGTAAATAACGTCAAAATGACCGCGCAAAGTTGTTGGGATTTTATAATATTTTTGAGCAACAATCGTTTGTTGAATTTAGTTTTGTTGCGCCACTTCTTCTTCCTAGCTAAAGCACTAGGAAGTGATGAAGGGCGGGCGTTTTGGGGGACTGTCTTATGTAATTCTGACGTTCGAAAAGATTCTCAGCCTAGTTTGAATAAATTTTAATGAATTTTGATTTAAATTTTAATACTTTTCTTGGGTTTATAATTACTGTATTATATTGATTTAGTGAGAAAAAAATTACAATCATAATATTCCCTATTGGTAAATGTCTAACCTGAAGGAACATGACAACTCAATGATTGTAGAATCGATATTTATTATTGTTATAAACGGAAAAATATCAAAGAACCCGATCTTTTGTGGGACGTTCCCTATTAATTTGAACCAAAATGAGCATCTTTTCCCCTACCTACCACCCACTTACCCAATTAAACACCTACTGGGGTAACCGATATAATTTTTTCCCGTGTAATTGGCCAATTTTTCCATTCTAGCCGTTGCCACTCAAGTAAATATGACCAATTACCCGAAGCCACCCATTACACGCTACTTACTTTTAGATGAGGGTTAATTTTAAGAAAATTCCTACTAAATTGTTTAGTTGATCGATAAGTAATCAAAGAGAGGGTAGAGTTTAGTTAAGCTTAGCTTTCATGGCTTTTTTTTATGGTGGGAAATCATCAAATGACTTCTCCCGCTCTGGGCGGAGCGGGAGGGCGAGTCAGACTTTTACTGACTAAAACCCACCCGTGTTCCTGCAGTTGCCTGTTGCCAAGAGTCCCGGTATCCCTTTTGGACTTTCCCGCAATAGCTTTCATGGCTAGGTATTTAGTCACATAAAGATTCTCTAGAACTTCTTTTAATTAGTTTTGATTTTTATATTTGTTCTTTCTTTTTCACAACCTTACTAAATGTTCAAAGACAACAAAATAACCAACCCATTAAAAGAAAAAACAATCCATTAAAACTAAGTCCTCTTATCTAAACTATCGAAATTAGTCTTCAACTATTTTGGCACCGGCTCTAACTGAGACAAATAACCTACCAGTTTTTATTCACAGTCAGAAACCCGTTGGATTCAGACGTAGAACTAATTACATTATCATTACATTCGGCACACTAGGCCGTTCAGTTATGGCAACCCTTTTAGCTCGGGATGAAATATTCGGGCACACTGTGCACCGTGATAGCTCCGCCGCGTTTTGTTAGGGTTGATCGTATTGAAATTGCGGGAGTTATTACAGGGTTAGAGATTAATAAACGAGATTGGATTTAGTGTATTGAGAATCAGAATTTCAAATTTTGTGAGCTGTAATGATTGTGAGACACGTGTAAAGCTGGTTCAACTACAAAAGTTTTACTAAATAATTATATATATGTAAGTAGCTGAATTTATACGTTATAATAATATTAGAACGAACAAATGGCTTTAAGTAACAGCCCGGAGTCTGGATTTGTGCCCGCTTGATGGCAATAGGCAAGCCCCGTATTACATGGGTGTACACCTCTGCCTAACCCTTCGGGGAAACAGGCGGGAAGGTATGTTATGTAATTTTGTAAATTATAAGTTTTGGTTTCTTTTTACGTTAAAAAACTACATTTTATAGATGCGCTCCGCGATTTTACCAGCATTAGTCTCGTTTCCGTGGGAGTATCGGGATAAAAAGTATTCTATGTCCAAACCCAGATCATGGTTTACCCATGTGCCAAATTTCATTTAAATCCGTTCAGCTGTTTTAGCGTGAAAGCGTTACAAACAAACTCACTTTCGCGTTTATAATATTACTAGAATAGTTTATATTACCTACGTAGGTCCATTTTTTTTTTTTTTAAACGTTGCCCCACACTAAGATTTTCTTCCTGTATCGTGGGTGCGTTTACAAACATAGAAACTCACATACACTAACACCCAGACCCGGAACAACTACTTGCAGATCATACAAATATTTGTTCCGTGCGGGGATCGAACCCGCGACACGTTGCGCAGCAGTTCATCGCTCAGTCACTGCGCCAACCGTGTCGCCATTCAACAGAAACCTCTTCTGACTCGATAAAAACTTTGTTAAAAGCAATGACGCTTTACAAAAACTAAAACTTATTACGTATTCCGAAACAATTCACTTCTAAATTACATACCAAGTTTTATGTCCCCATTCATTGAGCACGATCGATATACATCGAGTTTTTCATTACAACGAGATTAGAACGTATATAGGTACCTACTATTGCCTAACCGTAACGTGGTCTTGCTCAACCGTACGTGTCTCGAATTACAATACAAGAAACAATTTCCTTCAATACAATTTAGAATCAAATCTGGTCTGGTTTTTACTCGTAAATACAAAATTACATTGTACCCAGACGCATAAAATAGGAATGTTAGGAAAATATTGTCTAAGTTTTGGCGACCCTAGATCTGAAACCATTTGTGATACTATTTACAGTATTCACTTGTTTCTCTCACTTTTATGGATGTAATAACAATTTATTTAAGTTTGTACTACACAATTGGTTGTGTTCTTAGGTTTATAGGTTTTTATTTTCTTATTTCGAAGCGCACAGCTGTTTGTATATAAATATTGGATTGAGTTCGTTATATTTTCATAATCAAATTCACCCCAGGGTAGAACTAGAGTCTCAAAAGTAGATTTACTAAAACTGAAATTGTTTTTACGAAAATTTCATCAGCTCCACCACGATTTAGACAATCACTTTTCTTCTACTTATTCAATTCACAGCGAAATCTTACACAAAGTTTGCACAAAATCGTCGGAACAAATTAACTTTTTTTATTTCAATTGTTTGTAGCAAACGAGATTTTGCAGTCTGGACGCGCATGTAAACTCAACATCGACGGGTAGACGCAGCAATTTCCTTGCCAAATCGAGTGTGAACGAGAAACCACCAGTTTAAACCGGTTTCCCCTTGCTTTTTTTCTAATACATGGACCGGTTGTTTACAACTGGCAGGGAGAAAAACATTAAAAATACACGAGAGCAACGTGTTTTGGTTTTAGCTTGAATATTTGTGTGTTCCAATTTTTGCCGGTTCGATTTTATTTTGCAGGTAAATACTGCATTTTATTTTATGTGAAAGTATGGGCGTCCGTATTGTTCAATGCGACCGTATTGTCAAATTGGGTACCAATTAACTTTTATGACAACAAATAAATTAACTGCAATAAAAATATTTGGAAACGTAAATATTACTGGAATGAAACCTGGAACGCGGGATGAGCATCGGCATACAAAGTTTCTGAAATAAAATCAGGCCTAAATCCACTCAAAATAAAAAGCGGGATGAAACGCCCAAAATCCCCGCACATGACCGGAGGTTAAAAGACAAGTGGGTTGAAGACACGATAACGCCGGCGGCGGGGGGGTTCAAAATCTAATTTGCAAATGCATTTCCTGCCTTTCAAGCTGCAGTGACGGGTTCCCGCTTTACATTTTTAAACAGAGCAGACAGATTCGAGCGTTTCGACTGTTTTCGGGTTGATAAAACATTGTATTGGGGGATCTTTTGGACCGACACCGCTTTGGAGGGTTAGAATGTATGGAGATGGAAATTATGCTGTATTGGTAGAAGCTCTTTTACATTTTGGATTTTCTAATATTGTTTACTTTGATGTGCCACAAAGAGAATAACAAAAGATTTCATCTTGAAAATGGACTGTAGTATGTAAGTTTAAGGAATCTTTTATTCAGTAAAAAAAAAATGCTTTAATATTCCATGTTAGTAATAGGTTTTCATTCACATCGCGCCCATATTAAGGATTCTGTATGTTGCTCCCTAATCGATCAAAGTCTAAATGATCAAAGAAAGTATGCACTTTTCCGTTATTGCATCAGCAACACACATTATGCATCGTTTTCTAACTCACAACATATCCTCACTCCCTTTTACGTAGCTCCAATCTATCATCAAGAAAAACTCACACTTAACACTATCGGATAAAGGACAAACTGATCAGTCCATCAGAATCGATCGATACACCGAGTACAGACAACTCCATACATTCAGGCCACGGCCCGCAGCCGTGGTCCGCTTAATAACGCCGATTGGCGGAATTTCGCCAGAGCTCACGGTCCATTGCTGTCGGAAATTACGTTGCGTAGAAAACCCCGACCTTTTAGCGGGCATGTATGTGCATGTATTGTGTGTATCGATGCCTTCACTTTTTAAAATTTGATTGAAATGAAACGTTTGTTTGCTCCGAATTTGCGGTTGTGAAATTTTATCTTTTTTGTGATGGGTTTTCGAAATTTAAATGTTTTGAGATTTTTGTTGACCGTTTGGATATATTTTGGATGATTTCGCAGTGTGGTCCTGCAGATCTATTCTGTAAAATCTTACTGTGAAAACTTTGGTGAAGTGAGCTTGAAGTGAAATGTCAATTGACAGTTCACTTCAAGCTGCTAAGGATTGACGTTATTAATAATGTCAATCCCTAGTATCGTAATGACAGTTCACTTCACCTTAGTTTTCACGGTGAGATTTTTACAGAAAAGACAGAGGAAGGTCAGCATGACTAACTACCCATAAACACGTAAATGTTTGCGAAACATAAACTAAACGACTAAACCAAACTAACGTACCATCAGTCATAAAGTCATAACACCATCAAACCGTACCATTCCTTCAATTACCGCCAGCCAAAACGAGTCCACTATTTCCCACTAATCTATCAAGTATCAAAACAACACTTAACTTTTCAATTACCACTCGCGACAAAAGTATATAAGTTGCAAGATCTACTCTGTATGGTCGTTGCACGCATCAGAAAGGCAACTTTTGACACACCCCGAGGCTCCGAAACTTTTACATTAGAGATGAAGTTTCTCGCAAAGTTATTCTCACTACTTGCAGAGTGTTCACGCAACGAACAAATCTTGAGAAAGAGCTAAAGACAGCTGAAACAGCTCGTTTTATTAAGTGTTTTTTAGTATTGAATGAATTTTTTAAATGTTTTTTTGAGCTGGTCCTTTTACACGCGGTTAAGATTTAAAGAAACGCTACAGTATTAGTAGTATTAGTATATTATAATTTATCTTAATTCATATTATTTAAACGTTTGTCCAGTCCTATGATTGCATAATTTTCACATAATATTAGGACTTTTCGGTTCATCGTCTGCCTTACCTTTTCCTACTCTGTTAGGGTCAGTTTCCTGTCTAACTGGATGTAGCATAATACCAGTGTTTAACATTACTTGTACCTTTCGACAACACAGTAAATGACAATGTAGCTCATAAATGACGTACATTTCTAATCACATTTTCATGTAGGTTTAAAACTTACCCTTGTCTTCTGGTAAATTATTCAGTTGTTTCAGTCTATCCGTAAATATCATTCTTAAGGTGGAATCCGACGGTGCGCCATATCACGGACGGACACAGACGAGCCCGGACGGCAGACGACCACAGATCGCCACGCACCGCGCACCGAGGCGCTTCCGACGGTGCGTGATATTGCGGACGCACGCACGCGGACAAGCCTACGCACACCAATGCTCTTCCAACGGTGGGTGTCGGTCTGTGTAGGCTTTGAGATTAGAAGTCATTTTGTCACTCCAAAATGCATAGCGAAAGAAAACGTTTCGCTGCAGCTATATAGATATATATATACAGTATGTTAACTAACAAAGGGCGTTCCCGTTAACCTGCAATAGTATAGCGTGTATACAAACTAAAAAAAATATTACAACTCTAAAAAAAAAAAAAAAATTGTGTCGTGAAATGTTCACAAAACGATTAAATCTAAACGTAAAAGAAACACTCTGTACACGCACACTTGTATTTCAACGTAGAAAAATAAGTGTGACAAGTGGGCGTGTACAGAGAGTTTATTTTCCGTAACAATTTAATATTTTTTGTGAATATTTTACTATACAAAATAAAAAAAAAAACATATTTTTTTTAATGGTAATATTTTTGTTTGCATGTATAGACGCTATACTATTGCAGGTTAACGGGAACGCCATTTGTTAGTTAACATACTGTATATATATATATAGATATAGATATAGATTTAAAAAATTATAAACAAGCTCGGTCGTCCACTCCATTATTCACAGTAGCCGAACAAGAAAACTTCACTGTACGCGCTTTCAGCGAAATAAATGTTGCAATAACGATGTTTCTTTTTGAATGATTTAGTTCCCAGAATATTTTTTTAATTTAGTTGACGTTATCTATCTGTGTGACTGAAACTGCCCACAGATGTAGCCCTCATTTAACAGTAATAAAAACTTTTTACAAAAAAATAAAAAATCTGCTTCCAAAAAAACACTAAAAAGTGAAAAATAACTTTATTTTCGGAAATCGGTATCTTTGCTTTACAATTTTCGTTTGTTGCCTGTAAAGTAACCTCCTCCTTTTTGAATAAGTCTGTTAAAAATATAGATTTAAGCCGCATGAAGCGAGTGGGATACATGTATGCCAACGGGGCATTTGATTAATTTGACAATATTACTGTATGGAAATATGAAATATCGCTAACTACCCAAGTAACACAGTCTTGGAGGTTTAAAACAAATCTGTCTATTGACAGTCTATTCATGGTTAATCTTTAGATCGGGGCTTTCTAAAGATGGTTTCAATAAAGAAAATGTATTCTTATAGAGTTTTTTTTCTCAAGCTCGATTATTTTTAGAGCATTTGTTCTATAGCACACTTATTTTAAGTACGTTTATAGGTATATTGAATGTTTTAAGATAAAATGCTCTACAAATAGTTAATATAGCCTAAAGGTACCTAACTTGAAGTAATTTTATAGATAAGATGAGATAAAACATTCTGTTTTAGCTATTGGTACTCTTATTTTTGTCTATAAAGAGACTTAAGTCTAGATAAAATACTTTAATAGATATTTTTCAGTTTGTCTATAAAACTGATAGTGAAAACGTATTTTTAGTGTTTTTTTTCCTAAAAATAGCTTAATTAAGTGCAATTTGTATTAAATATTTGTATTGGATGATTTTATGCAATGGAGACAGTAAAAAAAATTAAAAGGCTTTCGTCGAAAAATCGGCAAATATTTAAAAAGGAAGAAAAATGAAGAAGAGTTACAAAATCCGGTTAGTCCCCCTATGCTCTAGTCCCGCTATGCTCGACTCGACAAAATCATTCAGATTCAGAATCTAGTAACTTTCTCCAAAACGCGGGAAGTTGTTCTTCGACAGAAGATACAACTAAATAAATGACGACGACGAAAGTCGATCTAATTGCCTCAAAAGGGATCTGCGCCAGTGGTCAGCAACTCATGCTATAACTCACATAGCCTTGAAGGAATTATTTCAAATAATAAATAATTTTCAACCCGATACCCTACCAAAGGATCCAAGAACATTGCTGCAGAGTCCAAGATTTTTTTAAATTTCAATCGAATAAAAAAAATCGGTAATGGCAAATACTGGCATCACGGGCTGAAGAATAATCTCACAAGATATTATTCACACTGTCATTATATAAAACAGAAAGAATATCTTTTACTTACCCTCTTGAATTGATTAATTAGATTGCTCTGTTACTGCATAAAATGGTCCACCGTTTACAACACATCAAATTACATGTCCACTGATGAACGTCTAGAAATACTGTGAGAAGATAAAAAGGAATACAGAGATGACAGTTACTAGGTAATCTTAAACCACTCATAAATCTGTTTATTCTTTCACTAGATAGTTTAGTATGTAGCAAGTGAAATTATTCTTGTCATAGAGCTAGAGCCATACTACAGAAAATTCTCTAGAGTATTTGTTCTATTAAATTCGTTTTTCTAGTAAATTTTATCTTGACGCCATTTTTATTGCCTATTTATTTTTCTGTTTGTATCATTCAATTATGTCTAATTAAACATTTAATATGGTTAAAATGACTATAATTTGAATAAAATGAGTATTTTAACAATTAAAATGCAATTAAAAAAAAATCTTATAATAAATAATATTCATATTTGGTAAAAAAAATATTAAATCTTACATTTACAGCGGGCGCTTTTAATTTAAGAGAGTTTTACATAATATTCGACGATAGAATTTCAATCGCATATAGTTTTGCGTGTTTTAATAACTAGCTAAAACACAAGTAATATATGTAAAAAGAAATTTGTTACGCCATGATGCAATACAATAATTAGTTTAAATAACTCTTATAAGTTCTGCGCCATTATGTGTCGTTGTCTGTTACAAATCAAATGTTACTTAAAGTTGTTAGTCTTGAGTTAATTTCGGTTTAAAAACTTGACGAGTAAAAACTTCTTTAAAGGTCTCAACTTTATCTTTAAGCTATCTACTAGTAAAATGTGTGGTCTATAAAACGTTTAGTGAGACACTAGAAAAATCTCTACAGACAATTTGAAAATTTACAACTCTTATCTCTATCTATTCATGTTTTCTTAACTCATTCTTATGAGAGGTGATAAGGTTGTGCCCACTTTTACTAAACTGTGTCTATAAGCGTTCTTGAATATAACTTGGGAGATATTTTACTCTTAAGGCAGACAATAAAATTAAATTCTATTAGATGTCTAATAGTCCGTTTTTAGACGCGAATGTGTTACTTGGGTAGTGAACTAAAATACGAGACTCAACCCCCATACCCCCCGAAACGCCTCACGTAATTAATGAACGTAATAATCAATCTTTTAGTCGGTCTCGGATTCAGGTCTCGGCAGACGTCTCACTCACCAAGAGCGAGCGAGACACCAAAGTGAACCAAAGACAACTACCAATTCACCGACCTAACAGTTCTTTCGGCTCGCTTTGGAATACTTCGGATCACATCAGACGAGCGAATCCAACAATAGGCTCGTCTCCGACACAATACGTCATTATAAACTTATCATACGACATACGTCACTGTAAAGGCTCTTACATACTGGCACGACTTTTTAACCGACGAAAAAAAAGGAGGTTCTCAAGTCGACCCGTATATACATTTTTTTTTAAAATTTTGACCACGAATAACTGTTCCCATTTAAAATAGAAAATTAAAATCCACCCCCTTTTTTATGTTGGGTTATCATCAATTGACATTTCCCGCTCTGGGTGGAGCGGGAGGGTGTGTCAGACTTTTACTGATTAAAACCCACCCGTGTTTCTACAGTTGCCTATTGCCAAGGTCCCGGTATCCCTTTCGGACTTTTCCGCAACCCTGGCAGGCATCGGTCCTAACGGAACCCGTCAAGTGTGCTGACATCTCTTTCAGGCGCGTCTGGAACACGACACGACGTCGACCCCGGCCTGGTCCTTATCGGACGGCGAGCTACCTATTGCTCGCCGTCCGCAAGCCTGCGCCTACGGTGGCCGGGAATCCACCTGGGATTCCCGACGCCCAGTGTGTCTCCTGCGGCAGCGGTTAGCGGCGTGAGGGCGCTTACCTTGCGTCTCCTTCACGCGTTCCGCCTCCTCCTCCGCGAGCATTACTGCTTCGCAGAACGAGGTGACGGCTTCCCATGACCTCTCTCTCCGTACCATGGCCTGGACCAGGGCCGGAAGCGAGAGGTCATTGCCACCAATCGCCTCCAAGAGCGGTGCTCTTATTATGCTCCAACGTGTTATATGCTCCACCGTGTAAAAAAAATCCACCCCGTAGAAAAAATGGGGTTGATCGATTTTTCACCTACTGAATTTTCTGTGGAACTGTGAACCGTTTCTGTTGAAATTTCGCACACATACATAATTCTGATGACACAACCAGACCTGGAGTTGATCTGATGATGGAGACGGAAGACAGTCGCGAGAGCTCCTCAGCAGTTTCATCGTGTTTGAGCTTAATTAGGTAGGTAGTAGATTTGAGCCACATTAATAAATGGTAACTAAAAGCGAAAAATAAAAAAATAAAAGTTTTTTGTAGAAGTTGGTTGTTTTTTTTTGGCTTTTTTCTCTTTTTAGTTGTAGTACCTACCCCACACAAATTCGAATACCTTTACCTAAAAATGTAAATAACAGTGACAGGAACTTATTATAACATCATGCATCAACATAGGCTAAGTGGCAAAATCCGTATTATTGAAGCTAGCTCAAAAACTAGCCAAGCAAAGTTAATAAAATTTAAATTGGACCACCTCTGAAGTACACCTATGACCTACTAAACAAAAAAAGAATCATCAAATCAATTCATAATTGGCGGAGTAATGGCGTAAAAAACATACAAAAAAAAATACATAATAGTCGAATTAAAAAGCTACCATTGGTAAAGAAAACGATTCGTTTTTGTTTTACAGGAACCGAGCATACCTCGCGGCTCGCACCGCACGGCGCACCTTTGAAGTTTACCGACTCGCCGCGGATCGGCCGGACCGCGGCGCACGTGTCTGCGCTACCACGCACGATACGATTCCCATGGTGCGTGTTGGTCCGGGCTGATCCGCGTGCGTCCTCGGCCAGTCGATAATTTCAAGGGGAATGTACCCAATCTCGAACGCACGGCGACAGACGTGTCTGCGATACCCCGCACGTACCCCTTCCCACGGTGCGTCGTGCGGGCTCGTCCGTGTCCGTCCGCGATATGGCGCACCGTCGGTTTCCACTTTTAGACATTTGACTGACATTTCTATTCCTGTTTTGTAAATGTCATCTTATTCGAAAGGTTATGATGTCCTTTTGTCTAAGTTGCTTTTGAAATTCACACGAAATCTTAATCTTCAGAATAAGTAGTAGGCGCTTGACGGAATTAGATGTGAATTAAATATTAGTCCAGTGCCCAAAAGGTAGACTAAGTAACAAAATAAATTGCTTGCTGTTAAAGCAATTAATTTTTAAACCAGCAACGCAAATAGAGGGTGTTAAACGTGTGTATCTGTGTGTCTGCCTGTGGTATCGTAGCTCCCAAACGGTTGAACCAATTTTGTTTTTTTTGAAGTACCATATTTTGTGTCCATTTCATCAGACAAAAGGTTCAAATTACGTGTGAATGTACGCAATAAAATTGCTCCTTGCCAGCACCATGTTTGATTGTTCATTCCTACGATCTAAATCTCTTTGCGAATACTAGCGAAACTTGCGACATTGAGTTTTATAAGTACTGTGCCTGATAATAAATAGCACAAGACTGGTTCCTAAAAGACTGAAGAATTTCCCAATAACGTTTAATGAATAGGTACCTATATATGTACGCGAGCGAAGCCGCTGGCGGCAGCTAGTCTGAAATATAACTACACTATTGTATTAGGTAAACCTCCTGTGATGATAGTTGTGTGTGTTTTAAATAAATAAATAATAAAATTGCCATACGTATTATAGGTACATAGGTACTTAAACTACCTATTAAAAAACCTATTAAATAATTACAAACTTAAATAAGAGATGCTTTACTAGTTAATTAATTTTAACGACTGTCCAATTACGATCCGTCATCGCAAACGCGGCGTTTCATTGTGAAACTCTACGAAAGGTAATTATTGAGATGAGTTTAAAATTACTTGGCTTGAAATGAGATTAACACAGATATTTGTTATGTATTCGGTTGCTCATTAAGTTCTGTGTTTTTTTCATTAGTGTTTCATATCACGCCTGTAATCTGAAGGGTTATGTAGAAGCGTACCTACAGTGCAAACACATTTCGCCAGTTATTTTGAAGTCCCATGTAATAGGGGGAGATTCTATTGCCATAAACCGGGCACAAATCCAGACTCTGGGGTGCTACTGAGAAATTCCTGTTGGAAAACCCAATAATACTTTGCCTGACCTGGGAATCAAACCCAGGACCTCATGCTCAGCAGTAGCGCTTGCGACTACTAGAACAACGAGGCAGTAGGTATTATTGTTACTGAGAAATATGTTTGGATCAATTTGGCCATATCATTTCGGGTTTATCTATCTTTTTTCGTAACTTTACATTAGGTTGGCATAATCATAATAGAGCCTTTATCTAATCTAACTTCTAACTAATATTATAACCGTGAAAGTTTGTAAGTATGGATGGATGGATGGATGAATGGATGTTTGTTACTCTTTCACGTAAAAACTACTGAATGGATTTGGATGAAATTTGGCAAACAGATAGTTTATAACCTGTATTAACACATAGGATACTTTTTATCCCGATATTCCCACGGAATCGAGACTTACGCGGGTGAAACCGCGGGGCGCAGCTAGTACAAAATAAGGCTACGAATTGATTGGTGTCAAACTTTGATCATAATGTAGGGATGGTGCCAAAAGTCAGATTGGCAATAACCTTAAAACAAAGTAAGATAGCTCTTTAGCTCTTTTTGTAATATTTTTGCAAGGTAACGTCGATATTGGCTGAAAGTTTCCAGTTTATCTAGATATTTGATTCGTATTTGAAGTTTGATAGTATTTTTGTTCGTACTAGGAAATTTTCGACAGTCCATTACAATGGTCTAAACTCTAAACTCAAATTCTTTATTGCATTCATGTAATTCACTTAATAAAAGGATGCAACTACGTGACAGACAAATTCTCTTCATTGAATATTCTCGTTTGACGTAATTTTAGGCTAAGCAACAGTTTGCTTGATAAAATTAACACATTTTTGGCAAAAATAAGATCCTTGAGGCGAAAGCGTCAGGGTAGCCAGCGAAATTCAATTTTTCTTACGATTTTTGCAATTTGCAAGTCATTATCAGGTTGTATGTTGATCAAAATTATGATTCGCGGCCTTATACAACACAAAAAATACAAATACAAAATACAAAAATATTTATTACTTCTAAAACATTGTGTCATACATAAACTGAGGCAGCCCCAGTAAGTTACAATAGTACTTGAGACGGAGCTGTCTCACTCTTCCCACAAGCGATATCTTAACAATGAAAATGAAATCAAAGAACAGATTAAAAATACAAATTAAAAAATAAAATAAATTAAAAAATGAAAAATAAATGAAAGTTAAATTAATTAAGCAGCTCTCGATGTGTGAGGAGTGCACGTATTTGTATGTGAATATAAAACATTTATTTACTCAACATAACATCACGCCTTGTTTCCCCGAAGGGTTAGACAGAGATGCACCTATAGTAGACCCACATTTTGTCCCATGTAATAGGGGGCGATCCTATTGCCACCGTCAGGAGCCGTCAGGATTCCAATTTGGTCGTTTCCTATGGAGAAGAGCCGGCAAGAAACTCCACGGTTACTTTTTTTTAAATAATAGACTTTTACAATTTTTTCAAATTACACTGTTAATTGGTGACAATTTAGTAGCAGAATTTAATATGAAAATATTATGAATCATAGTAAAATTTCACAAACTGACAATTCATAATATGATCTTGTGTAATTAATATTACGAAATAATTCATCTGTGTGACAGTTTTCTATGGAGATTCGTAAAATGGTCCACAAATTATGAATTGCTTTTATTTCAAATTAGAGAAATTGCTAATGAAAGCTGGGATTCAGGAAATGAACTTCTTTTAGAGGAATTGCTGATGTGTTCAGTTTACGAGGCAAAAGAGCAATAAGGAACCTAGCAGGTGGCGTTGTGTAGTTTCTGACAACCCCCAAGGGAAGAAGGCATGAGTTTATGTATATACATAAATATATGTATGTGTATATAAAAGAAACGAACAGAAAAACACGTACCTACAATTTGTTTATATTATTTGTGTCTCATCTTGCATTATAACTTTCGAGTCCTAATGAATGTGTTTGCTTGTTCCAGGTAAGGCACAGCTTGGCATTCCCCAGCACGTAAGTTAATCTAGCAGATAATGGAGACAATGGGCACATTCTCGTTTGTCTAGACTAGACTATGTAGTCGTAAAATAAACGAGAGTACTATAGGGGCTAAGATGTTGACTACATTTCCTTGAGATTAAGAGAAATATAGCCAGTATTAGGAGCTGATACTGTACTAAGTAATACTGGTACGTATATGACAAACAGGCAATGTTATTTTAATAACTAGCTGATGCCCGCGGCTTCGCCCGCGTGGATGTCGGTTATTATATACTAAAACCTTCCTCGAGAACCACTCTATCCATTGGTGAAAACAGCATGAAAATCGGTGCAGTAGTTTTTGAGTTTATCGCGAACAGACAGACAGACAGACGCGGTGGAGACTTTATTTTATAATATGTAAGGATGTAATAGGTAATAGGTAAAATGGTCTGGTATCCGCAACTCCACGTCAAACCGCGTATTTTGCGTAAGGATGTATTAAACCAATATTTCTTAAGCCAAACGTAAGTTCCTTAAATCATAGCAATTCTTATCATGCTAATGCTTTTAACGTTTATGTTAGAGTGTCACCGAAGGTACATTCTAAAATACACGTCGGCGTCGTGACATCTTAGAACAAGTTGGAGCTGTAATAGTTAGTTACAGAACTGTCCGTTCTGACTAATTTCAATGAATTCCACGCAATCTATTGATCGAAGCACTACTTATAATCGCCCAGTACTTACTACTTCTTTGTGTCCCAACCCTAGTCACCATCTCCACAGCAATAAAGACCCAACTCCCACTTTCATCTCACAAATACACAGACACATAATTCGAGGTCATTATAGCCCTCTATGTTACAAAATCCGTTTTATCGATACAATAAAACATCCTTAGCGGTGAGGCGAGCACTCGACTTATATTAATGTACTGGGAATCGATACCGAGTCCCTCTCATCTCGATACTCGATGGACCCTTGAATTCGTCAACAAGTTTCGAAGGCCGGTTCTACGCGTGCAGACGCGGCGAACGGTGTAAGTTATTTGTGGACAGGGCCGGATTTAAAGGTGTGGAGACCCTGGGGCATCCAAGAAGTGGAGGCCCCTAAAATTTTATGGAAAAGACGAAAAATAAAAGATTTAGTTCGGCTATCGGTATAAGTAATTCAACGTATCATTTTTAAGACAGAAAGAAAATTAAAAAAGGGTTTTTATTTAAAAAAAAAAAACATATTGTGGAGGCCCCTATTTTGTGGAGGCTCGGAGCCTTGGCTTTGTTGTCCCGACTTAAATCCGGCCCTGTTTGTGGATCTATTGTGTACTTGGCTTATACGCGTTTTGATATAAACCAAAAGCACCAAATATTAATGTTCAATCGTTTTATACTAGTAAATGGAGTAGAACATTGGAGTACACAAGACTTAATTCAATGACTGCTTTGAAGTGTCACCGATATCAAGTAGTACCAACCCGAACTGGGCCCGCATGTTGGATTACGGCCCAATACCTGTCACCGAGAGGAGGCCTGTGTTCCAGCTGTGGGAACATTATAGGCTGATTATTTGAAGCATCAAACCACACTTTAAAAAAATCGCGAAATAATATTTTATACTTTTCATCTGCGTTTGTCAGAATTCTACCTTTATGCTGCGACAAAGCACTAATGCTTATCTCTGCTTAATAGCAGTATTTTAAGCTAATCAGTATTAGCTATTAAAATACCACCCTGCCCACCATCTACCAAGAAAGGTTGTTGAGTTTTATGCTACTGTTTGCCACAAATCTCGTCTGCAGTATGTAGTATTTTTTTTACCCACTTCTCTCTCTTCTCCATCGGGTCCGGTTGAAAACCAGCGTCAGGCACTAATTGTCTGGCATTTTTGCTAAACTGGGCCTTTTTGGCGCAGCCATGAGGCACACACCCTTGATAATGTCCTACATCGCCTCGTACACTCTTTATTACGTATATTATGTATATTTGTGTGCCTTTTAGTCTGTGCTGAATAAATGTATTTTCTTTCTTTCTTCCTTCTCTTGGTCTTCATCTCACCTGATGTTAAGTGATGATCAGGTCGAAGCGAGCTTCACCCGGAAGCCTCAACCACAGAGGAACTGGCTATCTTACCTCTAACTAAAGAAACATTGTTGCCATGGCGACATACTTAGATTGGATGGTGGTAGCTAGACAGGCGGACTTAGAACAAGCCCTATCACCAACCAAATCGAGCAGAAATTTTTACCTTCGCTGGGAATCGAACCCGGCGGCACCTCTGGATCTGACAGGTGGTCTTACTGCTAAACTATAGGCTACACAGTTACACTTGTCTTTCTTCTAAACATGTCTAGATAATTATCGCGTGTCACCCCTCCCTAATGCTATTTGCAACGCTGTCATTGATCACGGGGCCCTTCAATAACAGTAATAGCATCCGTGCTTGCTCCTTATCGGTCAAGATTATATTTTATACCGTCCCTGTGGGCCCCTAATGTGGTTTGATATATTACTTTATTTGTCAAATATCAATAACGTCGGATCTGGGCCCACTTTGTGGAACGACGCCGCTGAATATGAAATGTATGACTTTGGACGACTTAAGGCTCTGTTTGTGGACTTATGTATATTGTGTTTATGTTTAGTGGCCAGGGTTTATGAGGATGTTTTGGTTCAGAGAAAAATAGAAAAAAGTTTTTTTATCAAGAAAATAATAATGACTTTCCGTCAGGATTATAATTTCCTAAAAACAAATAAGTCAAAGTCAAATAATTTATTTCAAATAGGCACATATATGGCACTTTAGAACGTCAAAACAAAGAAATAGAACTGATTCTAGTTGCCCCTTCCAAAAGGTAGTTTTCGTATGGAGAACAATGGGCAAGAAACTCCACCGTTACTCTTTTAAAAATGTTTTACAATATTTTGTATACATGAATTATATAATTATATGTGAAGACGATGCACCTACAATAAGATTACTGTACCACAAAAGGTAAAAAAAAAATATAAATGGAGCAATAATGAATAAATTAATTACCAGATACATGGTGCTCACAATTATTTACAAAGATATATAATAGTTGATAGTTATCTCGGTCTACGGTCATAGTTCCTGGTAAAATAAAACTTGCAAAAACGTGAAAAGTTGAAAATGTTGATCATTTATACAGGGTGTAAAAAGATCCATCACATATCCGTCAAGTACGCATTATATTCATTATAGAGGTTATAGGCACAACACAGTTTAATTTGCGAACTGTAGCTACCTACTCAAAATTATTGCGGGTGGCACAATCACGTACATAATAAACACGACTGAAATGAAAATAGAAGAGCTGCATTTGACTGCTTAATTTCAGGCACAATAGAACTAGAAATTACATTTTGTGAGCCTGAATATAACTATAGCTATCTAAGCACATCGCCAGTTGGCAACAAAATTGGATCAGCCACTATTTATAAAATGGACTAGCTTTTTCCCGCTCGGAGGAGCTCGTGGCTAAGTAATAACAGCCGCTCGGGTCGATCCATCAGGTTAAGCTACGCTTGCCGGGGTTGGTCAGTGGATGGGTGACCATTTTCACATATCGAGACTCCTCCGTGCCTCGGAAAGCACGTTAAGCCGTTGGTCCCGGCTGTCATTTGTGGATCTTTGACAGTCGTTACGAGTCGTCAGAAGCACGAAAGTCTGACAACCAGTCTAACCAAGGGGTATCGTATTACCCAGTTACTGGGTTGTGGAGGTCAGATAGGCAGTCGCTCCATGTAAAATACTGGTATTCAGCTGCATCCGGTTAGACTGGAAGCCGACCCCAACATAGTTGGGAAAAGGCTGGGCAGATATATATACTAGCTTTTGCCCGCTGCCTCATCCGCGTAGATGTCGGAAATTATCCCACGGGACCGTATTATCGAGATAAAAAGTACCCTGTGTTAATTCCGGTATAAAAAAGTCACCTGTTCCCTACTTAAAAATTAGCATAGCTCGTCAAAATGTAGGGAACAGCTGATCGTTTTTTCGTAATTTCTGGTTTGGTCCGATAGTGAAAGTTGTTCATAATGACGAGTACAATGACCCCTTAAGAGATTTTGTGTACGAAAAGATACACCTTATAAACGATCTGTTTGCTTTTCATCCAAATCCGTTCAGCTGTTTTTGCGTGATTGAGTTGAGTAACAAACATACAAACATTCACATTTATAATAATAAATGTGAATAATAGTGATTATAACTAGATTCCAGAGGCTTCGCCCGCGTGATATCCTTATAAATGATAGCCTTATTATTTAGTGATGATAAAGCATTTTTATACTGGAGAAGTAGTTTTAAAATCGGTCCAGTAGTTTTTGAGTTTTTTCATTACAAACAAAAATACAAATCTTTTCGCTTCATTATTATTAGTGATAACTTGATAAGTAGGATTCAGAGAATCGCCATTATAAAGCTTAGTTGAAACGATATTATCAGATATCAGAATTTCAAAGTTCTGTACTAGAAACTGGAGGAGCTGTTATCTTAACTCTTGACTTATTATAACTAAGTTGGTAGTTTGACGTCTTCATTTATAAAAGCAGCTATGTAAAGATGATTGCTATTAAAATCTGGTTTACTTTATGGTCAGCTCTATCTTCAGTAAATGATTTATTCCTATACCGACATGGTTGTGCTGTACCTACCAAAACTTTGGTAAATAAATAAGTAAAACAAAAGTGAGGTTTGTAGTATTGTAGGAACCTAAGATATGGTCTAATATTTCTGTATTTATGTGTATTTATCATGAATACAATAAATAATCATTTATTGTCGAGTATATAAGGTGTTATATAATTATTTTTACCAATTCCAATAAAAATAAGACAAAGACATCTTTGACAAACATTGGACGGTTAGGTAATTTGTCTGCATTCGCCTCACAAAGTTCGCCCCACATTTGATATGCCTCGTTCGCCCCACATTCTGTTCCTTATTCGATTTTTAACGGAAAGTACTGCTTAGAAAGTACTGCCAGATGAAAAAATGTAGTTGCTGAAATAAAAACCAACATTTTCGGTCTTCGCAATCAAGGCTTTACCCACTCATTAAAATATATGTAAAAAAATGACGCCCAATCATTACCCATGTCCTAATGTCATACGGAACCCGCTCCACGGCTTATGCGGTTCCCCTACCTCAGTACCTATTCAGTAGTTCAGTCCTTAGGGTTGTATTCAGCTGGCTCGCACTCGATTGACGGATTAGCATCGTAATTGCGACGTTGCGTGATGTTATCAATGTAATTGAATGCAGGACAGCGGTGTCCCGCTTTGGGGTGTAGGGTTGTCGAGAGTTAGTTTTTTTTTTGTAGCGTGTCTGTCGTTAAATTAAGAAAAAGTTTAAGGTTGATAATTTTTAGTCGGTTGAGCTGACTGAACACATGCAGCCTCTTAATGATGTCGCTTTGAGATTTAAATTCTTCAAAATGCCTCGACCCATCTAAGCATTGATATCCCCAAAAATACATAACTCTACGAATTTCTCGTGTATAGCCCATATAACATTATTGTCCCGTTAGCTTTATAACGTATCAAGAATCGATGACTGTATCTTACATAACAAATACAAATCTCTCTGAATACCGTCCTTCACAGAAACTTGTGAGAAATTGTTCAGCCAAAAAAAAACATGGCGCGTATTTTTCCTGTTACAATTTATCTGTACGCTTTTCCGCGTTACTTCTAACGACGAACTTTTACAACTAAATTATTATGTTGTTAATACGCTGTTATGATTTTTCTTAGAAACTTCCCCATGAAAAGTTACATGTTTCTCTTCATTTCATAATTGTTTCCTTATTATATCATCCAAATCCTTGTGGTTTATATCTTAGGCCAATATATCACACACCTAGATCTAAAGTGAGACAACTCAAAAATCGTTAATTTTGAGTTATGTTTGTATTCGAATGCTCGGTGATCATAGAAAGGATTTAATTTTAGCCCCAGTTTATATACAGTGAGATTTTACAAGCTATTTATTATCTTGAATCAAATTAAATTGTATAACTTCCCTAGCAAAAAAAAAAGTATCATGAAAAATTACAACGATAATTTTGCTGATGTTGACTTGTTTGCTTTGTCACTTGCACAATTCAGGAAACATATCTGTGAAAAAATTGTTCACACTTCCTCATAAAGTCAAGATTGCATAGATTTGTTTGTTTATTCTTAACCGGCTTCGTAAGTTTTCTTTCGAATGAGGTTCACTCCGAAATGGACGTATTTAAATTTTGTTTAATTTAATTTGGTTTCGAAGTCAGTTGTTAAAAGTTTGTCTCACCTTTTACTAACGTGTTGTGTAAATCACATTATAATAGTTAAATCTTGTGTTTTCTTAAGTTTGCTTGTACCTAATTAAGTTTTTTACTAAATTATTTTGTGGATAACGGTGCTGGTTGTGTCATTACCTAAATGTTCCTTAATCTATGTAGTAGTATTAAGCTTTATTACGCAATTGTTTGTTGTCCCAAAGAAATAAAATAAAAATAAAATAAACAGATTTTTACTGTGTCTTGAAAAATGACCTTTTTTGAGTTGTCTCAGTTTAGATCTAGGTGTGCGATATGTGGGAAGCACAATATTTGTAACCAGGTTTAAAAACGGAAATGTGGGTTTTAGAATAAAACAAAGCATAAAAATGACATGTTACTCTCAAAACAAACAGTATTTCAATTGCAAAATTATTTTTTTATCATGTTCGCACGATACGCAAAAAATATTAAAAACCCTCGCTCAAAAACAACCATGGATACGCCTAAATAAAACGGTAATTTAATAGCATTACATTATTCCAATATTTCCCAAACCCGTCACAAATGATTAATGAGTTTATTTAAAAACGGAGCTGGCAACCCTACCCAAGGCGGGCCACTTTGGTCCCTCTAATACCCGATGCCATTGATTCATTATGGCATTACATATGACGCGACCAATGACAGAATTGTGGTATTAATTGCTCAATTCACAGAGGAAGAGCAAATAGCTAATATCGTATTTGTGTTAGATCGATCATAACTGGATCGGTAACGACGTAATGTGTGTTTGGTGTTTAGCTGTGAATTTTGAAATAGCTTGTTGTTTTAGAGTGGTAGTGGGAATTGGTAGTCATTTTTAATTTATGCATTTAGTGTCTGATTCTGGTTGTTCTAGAACTTTCTGCTCCGTGTTTACGTCAAACATGTATTCTGTATTTTGCTTCTGCTGTTTCCGTTTATCGTTTTAAGACAAGTTGTAAAAACTATTTGTATGCAAGCAAAACTTGTAGAAAACTTGTGAAAATTTCGAAACGGTGAACAAAAAAGTTGAAAGAACATGTCTGAAACAACTTCAATGGTTTAGACCACATTCAACCCCTACAATCTCAACCCCTGACCACGTTCAACCCCTAAATGTTGTCCACGTTCAACCCCCATTCATGTTTTTGACAACTCTTTTAAAAGACTTTAGGTATAAACCTGCTAAATCGATTAGTTACAATTCCACATTAATACGCCACCCATTTTAAAGGCTAAATGACTAGGTAGCCATTATTCCATTAATCTACAATTATGCAAGGAATTAAATGTGAAATCACATGTTTTATGACTATAAAAGTAACAATATTCTATCCACCAAACTACATACAGGCCAGACACTAATACCATCGGACATAATGCTAAGAGAATTTTCACCTGACGCGTACTAGACAGGGGGATGCACGGATTTGCATAATTTCCTATGTGACATTAATTTAGCCAGACCCAATATCATGGCGTCACCTGCGACCAACAAAATGTTATTATCTACCCTCGTATCTACATGTATGTAACAGCGCACGTACACAGCAATTTTTGAAATATAAAAACTGGAATAACGCAAGACTTAGTAATATTAACAAGGTATATTAAAAACTGTTTCTCCATTTAAATTTCGTGTATAAGAGCATTATCTTTCGTCTCAACTATGAGTATAGAATTATACAGGTACCTATAGTGTATTTATGTTTATTATATTTAAGCTTTGTGTATTTATTTATATACTAGCTGTGCCACGCGGTTTCACCCGCGTAGGTCTCGATCCCGTGGGAATATAGTGATCAAACGTATCCTATGTCCTATTCCAGGTCATGGTCTACCGTGTGCCCATTCTCTCCTCTCTAGATTAGGGAAAGCCGCGTTGGCGCGGCGCCGGCGTCGAACGGTTCGCGTATTGCATTTTTATACTCGTGGTATCTTCGAAATTAAATGTCCGATTCGAATGAATTAAAAAATATTTTACTGCTACATAAATACCCTTGATGTTAAAAATATTTACTTGAATAAAAATTAATATAATTTTGATAAAACTCCTTCGCAAATAATGCATTAATTTCGAACAAATTTGATTACCATAAAAAAGGTTATAGTAAGTCAATCTTAAAAGATAGACATATGCTGTTCCGGACTTTTTTTTAGAACTTTTAAAGAGGAACAATTCCATCATACATTATATTTACGTAACATAAACCGTTTACGCAGCGCACGCAACGAAAGCTCTTAAAAAGGAATATTTTTTCCCTTTTTTGCAACACATTTCATTTATGCTCCGCTCCTATTGGTCGTAGCGTGATGTTATATAGCCTATAGCCTTCCTCGATAAATGGACTATCCAACACAAATTTTTTTTTCAATTCCAACCAGTAGTTCCGCGCGTTCAAACAAACAAACAAACTCTTCAGCTTTATAATATTAGTATAGATAGATAGATATGTTAATTTTCTTGCGCATATGTGTAGGAAAATTTAATATTTTAGTTAAGACTTCGCATATTCATGTTTTTCTCTTCTTGTTCTCACACACTATTGTCTACATTTCTTTCTCATTTCTCCTTTCACAGGTCTGCTGGAAGAAATTTCTTAAGAAATAAGCAGTACCTTTGTACTCATATTATAATTATGTAGTATCTCTATGTATTTTACTGTGTGTACATAAATAATTAAATAAATAAATAAACAAGTATCTTTATATACTTTCGTTCTTATAAAAGAGTTCATTCAGCACCTACTTTGACTTACCTATTAGATAAAAAATACTTTTAAAATAATAATGGTTAAACAATGAGATGCTCTTTACGAACACTAAGTATAGTCTCGAACAAAAATTCTCATCCGCAAAAATTCTAATTCTACACTTATCTAACACGTTGTTTTCATCCTTCTGCTGGTTTTGTCTGCACCGTCTAATTACAACGAACAGCGATACTCCTACCAATAATTATGCAATTCTCCAGTAAGCACTCGCAAACTGCCACTTAAAACAAGAAAAGCTGAGCGTTGAACAGTTGCAACTTGTAAAAATAATCCAATCTTCGACCGCGGTGTCATTCCGAACTAACAAACTAGAAATTTTCAAGTCGATATTCCCGACCTGATTTCCGACGCTGCGGGTAAAAGGAGCAGAGGAAAATTGTCAGACTTGTTACTCTTGGTCGTAGTCTTATTGTGGAAAGTTGGTAGACTAGACTGTCGCAACCACGACCATGCCACCGTGACACTTACGACCAGTTTTTTTCTTACACACTTTTTTACTTTGCAACTGCACTTGAGTATTTTATGGTGACTCTCGCTTACCGGTACGATTATGGTGAGTAATTGTTCCGTTGTTGTCTTATCTGAGGTTTGGTAGCAATGTCTGGTAGACGGATAAAGAAATTTGTAACTTGATTTTTTTAAGACTTGATTTTGAATGTTTGATAGACAGTTGAAAGTATTGGAACGAAGTTTACGCTGAAAGTTGGCAACGTCGCAAATAAATGTCAAAAATTTTCCTGTTAATATTACTGTATGGAAATATGAAATATGGCTAGACAACTGTCTAAAATATTGATTATGAATTGCAAATTTAAGGTGTAACCGGTTTTAGGTGTAAAAAAGACATTTGGAAAGTTTCCAAATGCTTTTTTTACACCTAAAACTAAATATTCGGTGTTACGATATTATTTATTGCATTTCATAATCAATATTTTAGACAGTTGTCTAGCCATATTTCATATTTCCATATGTCGTAATATTGGCAAATTAATCAAAACAGCGAAGTATTTGACATCTATTTGCGACGTTGCCCAGTTTTAGCGTAAGCGGCTTGTGGTAGAAATCGTCACGTAACAAAAAAGCGTTATGCCCTCCGTGCGATTTTTTTTCTCTCTCTGTCTCTTTCTATTATATACGAGTGTGTGTATGCGTGCGAGTATCGCGTAATGAACTTTGTTCCTGACGGGGGTCCCCTGACCGCACAGGTTTTTTAAAGCTGGAACTCCTTTAGTCTTTTTCTTCCACGGTAGCACATACTAGATTCCCCCATCGAACTCCCTATATTTTTATAGGTAAATAAAAAACCCCTGGCACAATATCCTTATTGTCACGCAACATTAGACATCCACTAACAGAAATCAGTCATAATCTGAACAAATGTCCCAATTCTCACATCTCAGGCGGTACATTCGCTCATTATTCAGCAAATCGTCTCATTATTTCTCTGCCGCTTAATCCTTGGCTTACATTTCGCTTTTTAATTGTACCTCCATGTCTGACCCTCATCGAGGTCGCTTGTTTTTCACAATTTGCCGTCTCGTTAAACCTCGGCTTGAGTTAGTTTGGGAGCGGTACAAGTTATGAGCAGTCGCGGATAGAAAGACAGAAGAATAGGATTATTTGCTTCAGAAAAAACTTCACGTGCACAAAAAAAGAATTAACTCGCTTAACAAAGAAAAATAAAAACAAACAAAATAGATCTTTAATCACGAGCACAAAATATAAATAGTGGGCAGCTGAACGTCCCGCGTAGTGAATAGCTTCATCTTCTAGCTTATTTAGGATTCAGAGATTCACATTCCTTAAGTCATCCTAATGATTAGTTAAAGAAATTGAGATTTCATGGTTTGTTGACATGTTTGCCGACTAACCATAAGCATAATGCAGAGGTCATGGACTTCCCGCCCAGAGCGGGAGAAGTCATTGGATGATGTCCAACAAACAAAAAAAAAAAAAGATGTCATGGACGGCTTGGCAAGTTTTTGCAGCTGAAATGGATCCATTTTTTGTGCTTTTATTTTACATTAGATAAGGCAGTATGACCGAAACCCTAAAAGACGTATAAGGGATAATAGGCAAGTGTATGCATTTTTTTTTTATATAAAAAGTTTTAGCTGAAACATACTTTAAAAATAATTTTTTGTTTAAAACTAAACTTTCAAGGCCGTAAAACAGCTGTTTCCGCCCAAAAACCAACCCTAATTATCCCTCACAAAAATAAAACCGCCACTCATTAGGAACCCGATTTTTCTCCATCACAGCCAGACTAAAGACCAATTAAGTGGGTCACTTACAATTTGCACCATCATGATGCGTCTGTTATCACGACTGCGCATCCGTGGACCCGACCCTTTCGCTACATAATATTGTGATTAATGAAATCCAGAGATGGCGTATATTGCGAAGATGGACGCGATAATTTGTTATGCTGCTTCTACCATAATTTTTTTTGGGAAAATATATGCATAACTTTGAATAATGCAAGTTTAAAGAGCCTTCCGGAAAACTATAATCAACTAGATTCCGCTCGCGGCTTCGTCCGCATGGTATGTCGATAAAAACTACCCTATGTCCTTCCCCAGGATGCCATCTATCTCCTTGCCAAATTTTGTCGAAATCCGTTCAGTGGATTAGGCGTGAGAAGGTAACATACAGACAGACAGACAGAGTTACTTTCGAATTTATAATATTAAGTATGGATTTGCTATAATGTACTTTGTTTTTCTTGACTTTGTCACTAATTAGCATCGGGGAATGTAAAGTATGCGATTGTAATTTGGTTCAGAATTAGATTTAGATACGTGTTTATAAAGATGCCACTCTTTCGTTTTCCTTTCCGTCTAATATGATCAATATTAAACTACACGAAAACCTTTTTATTTCATCCCTTTAAAACACCTTTATTCCCGACCATTTCCACCATCTCAAAATAAACGAACCTACATTAAAATATCTAGTTACATAACCCTGAAATGCGGACAGCGAGCGAGATATATCGCCTAATCCACATTACCGTCAAAACGTCCGGTTGTGACAGCCCATAATCCCACATTCAATTGTGGACGTGAACGCGTGTGCCTACCCTACGATATTACGCGTGTAAGGGAGATGGCCCACTTCACGTCCGCCACGTGATCAACGTCTTACTTTTAAGTGGTTTAGATTTCTACATAAATAAACTTTATTGTGAAAGTATAAGGAAATGTTCTTTTTTTTAAATATACCAAAGTACGGTATCTTTATCTATACATATCTAGCCGGTGTTGTCCCACTCAGGACAAAGATCTCCCTCTCCTTTTTTTAACGGAATTCAATAAAGGAGGAATTATGTTTTAGACTAGTTCTTTTTTATATATTTCACACCCTTCTCTTCTCTGCTAAAACTGGCCAATCTTTTCGGTAGGAGTCGAGCTTCTCCCGCCATTTTTGCCTTAGGCTGTAAAACCCATAATTACCAAGCTTTTTTGTTGTAAATGGATCATTAATGCTACACTCTCCTTATTTATCCTGTCTGTAAATGGACAATCTAACCACGAATTAAACTTTTATATTATAAAATAAAAAAGGTATAAAACAATATGATCTGAGCTGCAATAAATATCAAAGTTTTATAATAGAACCTTCAGCGAGTGTTGAGAGTTCCACAAACAATACAAGTAACTTTTCAGTATTAACTTAGGATGGCAAACAGAAACTTAAGACAAGTTCTAAGGAATCAAGAATATACGGGCCACCTAATATAACATTCTGAGAAACGTAATGAAACGTATATGAAATAGCTGCTATATATAGCAGCTATTTCATATACGATTACACGTGTTAACACTTTAAATTTAGAGTGACAATGTTTATCAAACTAACACATACGTCAGTTTGTCGTGTTAAAGGTATTTCATACAACTGTCAAAGTATGACGGTTGTGATTTGAATATACAGACAATTTTAGTTGGTAGTCAATTTGTAAAACAATAACTAATTTCTTTACATTAGTTATTGTTTTATAGTACACACATAAAGCTTCCGTTATGTGTGTATAACATAAAATATTTAACTTAGTTATAGCATAGAAATTTTGATGTTTTGACATGTTGCCATTGCACCCATGCGGTTTAAAATAAAATCATGTTAAGTAATTGTTTAGAAAGCGAATAAAAGTAAATTTTAAAAATCAAATACCCATCAAAGTTTTCGACCACAAAACTATTCAATCGCCACCGCACAAAACATAACACCAGGCAAATGTGATTCGAACTAACTTTCCAACATTTTGCGTAAAGCAATAAGAACACAGAAATCAAAGTTTCCAAAGCTAATATATATTGAATCGTAGTTGGATGGGCAATGCAGTCCGCGTACCCTCCCGAGAGAGAAACTTTCCCCAATGTATTACTTTGCGACGCTTCGGAGTCTGTACCTCTCTCCTAGTTGCCAACAAATGCTGCTTACGGCGCGTGAATTGGGTATTGCGGCCGTTTGATCAAACTTCATTCGGAAACTGTATAATAATAGCCTTTGTCGATCTCTACAGTGCGTTTGACATCTCTATTGTGTGAGAAAGGAAAAATATCTGCGGATGAGAAGTCTAAACAGACAATCTTTTGTTGAAATCAGCTTGTGAGAAAGTTGGGAAAAACTAACAAAGCTAAAATTGCTGATTTTTGGTTTTTCATTATGTTTATACTAGCTGCGCCCCGCGGTTTCACCTGCGTCAGTCTCGATCCCGTGGGAATATCGGGATAAAAAGTGTCAGTGTGTATATCCTATGTGTTAATCCAGGTTATAAATTATCTGTTTGCCAAATTTCATCCAAATCTATTCAGCCGTTTTTGCATGATTGAGTAACAAACATCCAAACACACAAACTTTCACATTTATAATATTAGTAGGATCAAATAGACTAATCTTCCCCCAATTGTTCTAATAATGTAACATTCTTACTCACAAACAAATACAATTAACATAAAAACTAACCTAACAGAAAATAGTTTCATTGAAATAACCTACCTACTTCTAAATGAAGCGATAGCTTTATCTATTGAAGTCTGCCATCATAATATTAGCCTTTATCTAAGCTTTCAAATCTAGAAATTGCCCTCATAAAAGCCTGTCTAAGATAAGACTAGATAATATAGACTTTCTTCACAACATTCTATTTTACTGGACAAGTAATCCAGTCGATTCATTCATTCCATTAACTGAACATAAGCTTCAAGGCAATGAATTGAGCCTAGACCTCTAACAACCCGTTAATCTGACGTTTGTTAGACAATAAAGTTCCCCGTAACGTCTTGTAAGGAAGGTTTGACTGCCTATTTCTGCGAAAACGTAGTTTTAGGCAATGATACGCACTATTCTGAATAGGTTTTCTAGTAGTTTTCTGGTAGTTGGCTCGTTTGGGTCTAATAATACAGGTATTTCTAACCCTAAATTGTACACGAACATAAACCGATCTACCATTAATTCCACTCAAATTGTTCGCACAAATCTAGGCACGAACAACGTCTATAATCTGAGTTCCAGCATCCTTCTCAGGCGATACCTATACAGGATCATAACAAACCATTTAACAAAGACCCCTGATAATTCAAATCATCTTTAGCTTGTATCGGCGTTTCGAGCACAAAGCTTCCAGGTGGAAGGGAAATGGGGGGTGGAGGGATCATCTTACTCTAGCTGTTCGTATCTTATATCGTTCGTGGGAGCTTCGGAGCAGCGTTTGAGATAACGTAACAATGCAGCGTTCACTTCAGAACCATTTATTCGATAGTGTTACCTGTATACAAAGGTTCTAGGTTTACACAGGGTGTTGCGAATGTAGCGTAATGTAATGGTACGGCTTTCGAATGGCGCCTCTTTAGAAATGAAACGCGCAACTTAATCCTTTGCTGTCTGCGATAGGAGGATACTTGGTTTATTTATTGCTTTAGTAAGATATTACAGGATATTCTAAAATGCTAAATAATGTTGGTTACTTGTTTAGTCTTATTTATTAGTTGCTATGTGCATTATTTATGTACGTATTCTCAATATCCTCGTATCCATTTAAAATTAAAATATAGATGCTGCTAGTGTGCTTTGGTCATATTGCAATTTTTTGACTCGAAATTGACTTGCCAACATTAACGACCCCAGTATAAAATTAAAAAAAAACTATTCTCAGATCAATTAAAACACGATGAAAAATATTTAGCTCAATGAGGAAACTCACACAGTAAATCACATTACCGACATACTCGTATAAACCCAAAATCGCTTTACATACCTCATTTATATTCATGGGAACATTTTTAATTTGACATAGTATCATCTTTCTATTACACGCTATGGGTCCCAATATCATGATTAGTATCCATAACTAATACAAAACAATTTATAGTTCTTAATGAGTTTTAAAATGTCATAAATAATATTAATGACAGTAAATTAAGCGTTAATAGGCACATTTATAATGTAGAGCTGTTGAATTTTGACAACCTATTACGCTGTTACGTATTATGATGACTAGGACCTTAGTTATGGGACTTAGGGCATGGACATATGACTGGACTGTGTTTATACTTCTGGTGTTACTATTAAGGGCGAATTTTACTAAACTTTTATAACGAGTATAAGTCAACTGCGAATAGATTTTGAATGTTTGACAGTATTTCCATACAAAAACTGTCAGACGACAATTTTATTACACGGATAAAAGATATCTGACTTTAAAATCAGCCCTTAGACTTTTATTCTGTTTTTTTCATAAATCGGTATAAGCGATAAGACCGCTCATTGTGTCACGCTATGCAAAATTTATGAATTTATAACTGTAATTTATATGGCGTACACACGGCTACACATCCAGCTATACATTTCCAGTTCATGCTGATCTCGCATAGTATAGAATTTCCGTACAATGCTAGGTCAGCTTATACTGGAAATGTATAGCTTGATGTGTAGCCGTGTGTACCTATATAATACAGTATTCTATTCTGTTGTATTGGTTATTTAATTGAAATGCTTTTGAAGCCACTATGTTTTGTCTTCATAGGACGACCGCCGCTAGCAACAAAAAACCAAAATTAAAACTTAATCAACAGAATTGACATAACTCTCATCAAGGTCTTGGCTTTACTGATGATTCTTTACTTTTTACTATTACATTAGAATGACAACTAAGCACGCCTACCTGCCATTCCATAAGTACACCAATTAACAAAACTATTGATTAACTAAAAATCAATCGTGTGTAAGAGCCTTAACAGACGTTACTGAGTAGTGGTAAAGGGGCATAAATCTCAATCATAATTTGTGTCCCGTCAAGCGTAGGCCGGCGAGGCCCAATGATTGATGGGGTACCGCGCGCTCATTCCGAATTCAAACGAACCAACCGGCGGCCGCCACGTTGCAAAATGGCCGACACGTAACTAAATTGATTAAAAATCTATTGGACTAGTTGATTTTTGGCTTATGTCTCATTTGATACAGATACTTGTGTTACTATACTGACTGGCTTTTTATTGTCCTACTCCTGGGTAAAGGAGGCGGGAAATGTGGGTGAGGAGAAGTCCTCATAAAAAGAAGGGACAAGCATTCATTATCATGCACGGTTTTTCATGGGGTTTTAAGGGTTTCAGACCACAGTCCGAGTCGGGCTACCGTCAGTTTAACATACCCAAGAAGAAATTAAATTTAAAAAGTGACAGTCGCCTTGGTTCTATTTGAGAAGTGGATCTCGAAAACTACCGGCTATCACTGCATACTCCAACGTCAATTTTATATCAGTTGACAACAATTTTAGTCAGATACTCGTAGATATGGATGACTAAGCCACAGTATAAATAAGTAACAGTATTATAATTATATCTTCATAGAGAACGGCCGAAACGACGTGCTTCGATATTGCAGTATATTGTATTTATGTTACACACGGACGAGGTTTATCTACCGAGGTAATTATTTCAAGGTCACTGCCGAGATATAATACTGTTACGTTATTATACTGTGACTCAGCAAATTCACGATGCACTTGATGTCAAGAGAAATGTTATTCCATTCCCGATCTCCTCTCTAATTCAGAAGTGTACTTATGGGATACTAATACACACATACAGTATGTTGTATTTAGTATTTGGTTATCGTGAGTGGCTATGGGACACTGATCCAGTTCGACACAAAGCGCATTAGTTGTGAGTACTCGTTGTACTTGAAACTGACTGTGACATAATGTGGAATCCAATCACTGCCTGTTTACTCTACACCTTGCAATTGCATAATATAATGGGTAGTTTACATGAGTTGAAGGGTTCCAGGGTAGGCGGAATAATTAGAGAATAGTAAAAAAAAATATTAAATATTACTGTTTTAAAATGTATTGTGCAGTAGGTAGAAAAAGCACTTATGCCTAACTGCAAGATGCTATAGCAACTTAACATCTGCCAGTAAAATTCATTCCATGGGAAAAGGACAAAGAATCTCACTCTAAAATTATTAGTTTAAAGCTGTATTAATGTCAAAAACAACTTTTTTCTTAAATTTTGTACATTTTTAAATGAAGACAAACAACCTATCTATTACGCAATACAATATTATCTCTGTCACACTATTGTCCACAGAAATCCCACGTTTGTCTCAGAACTTGATCCTATTACCATCGAAGAAAGGGTCTGCCCAATTTCGCCAACGAATTCTACCATCAATTTGCCTAAGAAAACTCCATAATATATTAACGGACCCTTCCTGCAACGAATAGTTTGGCTTTATAATATTTGTGGCACGTTCGGACGATCCCAACGCGGGACGACCTTAATTTATTAATAGATTGTTTATAGCTTCGCCAAGGGCCCCACCGTCTAATAAATAGATCACCCTTTAAACAATAATGCTCTTTCGTTACACCCTGTATTGACGCATAAATTTTATTAGATTAAAAGGGTGGATTTGGTGACGGTCTTAGTTTACGAGCTGTTAACATTTTTGTTAGTTCTAGACGGGTGCCAATTTATTGGTTTCGTTGCTGTTCGATTTTATAGGCTGGTACATACTGTGGAAGAGTTAAGTGTGCGGACAAACAAAGAACGTCTTTTACTCGAGGACTGTCATTCATATTGCTTGCGTAAACACTCCTTATGCCCCAGATACGATGATGACAAGAACGATGCGTTATGGGAAAGACTGGACCACCCATCAAACGCACTATTTAAAGAAATCAATATAAAATAAATACTTCTGTTTCCATCATCTAACTCGACTGTCATAATTCCTGAGTTTTTCAACTATGTGACTTTTAGAACTTTCAATTTCCATTTACACAGTGAAACATTTGATCTGACATAAAAAATCCCAACACTTTAATCAAACTTTTTAGGTTTTCTGTAAAAGAATTATTCTACGTTTACTCTTTGGGCTTCAACATTGTAGGCCAGAAGGATATTTTCATACCCTCTGCCACTGCATGGGTAGAATATTTCCAATGTTTACAGCGGTTTACCTCTCAATACATCCCAATCACTGAGCACGGCACAATCCCTTAAGATAGGTGTCCTGCATGAGTTCACACGTGAACCTGTGAACGGTGCATTTTAGCTGATAGCCATCGAAACCTTGCAGAAATCCCGAGCGATCCCGGTTTATATCGAGTAGAGCCGAACGACCGAAACCGCATCGAGATCCGATCTCTTACTCGTTCCATGAAAATACTTGTTTTAACTGGATTACAGTGCACTAACAAGAATAATAAGCAGAAGTGAAGATATAAAGAATCGCAACGTCAACATGACCTTTGGTCTCAAAGTAGGTATGCAGCTATGAACATTTCAGACATTAAAAAAAAATGCCCATAATAGGACAGCAACCAAGACTACCAATAAAATAAGAATATTAAATCCAATAATTTTGTACATCAATAATATCAGATTATTTATTATTTTCATTAAAAGATTTTAAAAAGTTTCTATCCGACACCGAAGTGCTCGCTAGCGAAACAGCTGACTAACTGAGGGAAGGGTCGCACTCGCGGCCGGTCAGGTCACTTCCCGCACCCCCCGCCCGTGTTAAGACGCAAGTTCGTTGCCCTAGCGCATAGGGCAACGAATTTGCGTCTTTTGTGGTAAAATGAAGTTTAAAAAAAAAAAGATTTTGTAATTTTCCATTGATTTAACGTTCTATATATGACACCAAACTACTGGTTTCAAGGATAACGGTGTTTACCCTAACACCCAGTATAATACGTACTTTGATAAAGTGGAACTTTTGACGAAATCAAAAAGAGCTTGGCAGAAATTAGCAGCTCATGTCGTACCCTTCCAATACCTACAGCTACCTACTAAAAAACAGCACCATTTATTTAAAATGATACCACTTGCACACAACACAAGGAGTGCTCGATTGCAAGTTCTTACAGCGCTGTAATAACACCCTACCATCATCTGTCCCCACAGCTTGCGCAAGTTAAAACCATTCATTATGCACTCTGTAATTTTCTTCATCGCTGCGGAAAATACTTCCCTTGCATAATCAAAAGAAAAGCTAAGTAGGAGATAAGGCATCAATATTGTAAATCCTCTTTACAATATTGACTGATAATCTGGTAAATTGGCGAGAACCTTCCGTTATTGACAATAATTTTGAGGATAATTGACTGTCTCGTTGGTCTAGTAGTTGCTAGCGCTTTTGAGCATGAGGTCCTAGGTTCAATTCCCAAGTCGGGCACAGACATAGTCATGCACATTTCCACCAGATATGAATATTGCTGTGTTGTACTGTTATTTAAAAAGAGAAGTGTGTATATCTCGCAATCTATAAAACATGACTACTAGTGTGTTATCATCTTTTGAATGAACCGATTTACTTTAAAGTATTTCGTAACCATTCCGCTTGCTTACGCAGCTTCGAGACACCATCGTAGCCTATAAAACCAAAATCTTCCTTCAACCACGATTATCTCCATTAGGCCCGATCAATAAATATAGTTAGGCTACAAATTAAATCAATTCGTCATTACACCTACTCTAATATATTGCATTAGTTAACATGAAACACTGTTTCAACTTGCACGTAATCTCATTTGCCTACACAGAGTAACCATATTCCTTTACTAATGTTGTTACACTGTTGTATAGCATAATATATTATGCAAATATATTTTTGAGCTTTTTACACGGAAATCTAACCACATAATGTACGTAAATCTTACTACCTAGTAAGTTTATCCTAAAAATAAATAAGCAAGAATCGATTAATTTCAGAGACCGCAATTTTTTTTTAATAATTTTGAAATAAAAATTTAATCATGCGCTTCCATTATTCCAATTACAAAAACCAATCCGATTCGACCACACCGACCACCGCACCATTGAAATGGTCAGATAAATCGCATATTGATTCAATATCTTGCTAGTACAGGAGCCAGTGTGCCATTACTGCCCCAAGCGTCAGACGTACGAATAAATATTCATGGGAATAATTCGACAGATTCCCTTAACGATGGCACGTCAAAAAGCGAGCAAAGCCGAGCGGAGCCGAACGTAGCCGAACGGAACCGAATGGAGCCGAACAGTGACGAAGCTCTCCGATTATGTATCGCTGAAATGTTTTTACACGATGTCGTTAAAGTTGCATTGACACGTAGTAGCGTTTTGTTTTGATATCAAAGGCGTGAAAGGCTTTTACTTTGTAATCAGGCTTTTTTGTTTGATAGCCCTTAATGGAAGTTGTGTTGGCATGAAGCTAATAACCAGTCTAGTTTAAATGAAGTATTCGCAGAATCGGATTTTAAATAAAAACTGATGTTTAAATATGATTCATATTTTTGAATAATTGCATACCAATCAAATATGTATTTCACATTTAGAAATCTGGAATAAGTAATGTAACAAAAGTGCCGAACCTTTTAAAAATATTCCAACATTGATACAAAAATTGTCGCTGAAAAAACGAAGCGTCGTCGTCATGAGAAACGCGGCACTCGAACTCTTGTAATCAAAGTGGTAGTGTCGTTCCATCTGCCGAGACATTAATCACCCTTCCCACATTTATTGCGATTTTCGTGCGAATAAAACGTCGCGAAAAAACGCAAGGCATTATGCACACAGCTCTTTCGGCGAACGAGGGAGAAAAGGGAAAATCGTTGATTGCCCTCGTGAAAAATTACACATCATCGTATGCGTCTAAAAGCCTCGACATATGCATAATGTAATGCCGCATATTAGGCTTATGTGCCTATGAAACAAATTGCTACAGTTGAGAGTGTATTCCTAGCTTTATTTTGTTTTTTTACAGAGTTACAGCAATTGTTTTGTCGCCTGAAGCTGCCAGTTTTCTTTCTATTTCGACATATTCTGCCTTATATGCTTTTGTAAACTTGGCAGGGGAAGCATTCTAGTATGTACCTTTTGTTCTTATCTTTATTTCCTTTCGTGTCTTATGAGCGTCCCAAATAAGCTTTCTTCTAAGAATTACCTACGTAGCATTTATAAGACAATAAACTTTTATATAAAGTATGGTACACATAGGTGTAGGTGAGTTGCTAAGTTGATACCACAAACAAAATGCTAAATCCTAACAAAAATAACTTTTAAATGGTGAACTTATATCGAGTTTAAGATGATAAGTCTTGTAAAACTTGGTACTTTAAGCTTTTAGCTATTTCATAAGGGCCGATTTTTCAATCGTCAGATAAATTTTATCTGGGGAATACTTATGTTTGCCATTTTGACAGCTTTTGTATAGAAAATATGTCAAACCGCCTTATTTATTCCTCAGATAATATTTTGCGATTGAAAAATCGGTCCTAAGTGAAATATAGTAGGTACCTATTAATTTTTTCTATCTTATAAGTTCTTGAGCTTTTATTTTTCCTTTTAAGATAAACTTATAAATATTTAGCACGATCGAAACGAAAAAACTAAAGTATTTACAATGTAATATTGTTAGTTTTGAAACTAATGCTATTCCAATAGAAATACCTACATAGAAATTCTATGATACCACATTAGACGATTTTTTCCTACACGAGAGTCCTGTAAGACTGTACTTTTCTCCGTGGGCGCTGTTGAGTCTATTTTAACAATGAAATATTATTCAATGAATGAATGAAATACACCGACCCCAGCTTGATTAAACGAGAGTCGATAAATCGAATGAACCCCAAGATTTGCACTAGACCCTGGAGCCTCATGCTTCATGGGGCTACAGAGGCCATTGCATATCAAGGAGTAGACCGGGGGGCGCGGTAATGGTAGGGAAGACTTGCCCTTAGGATAAGGAAGGATTGGCGAGCAGTACCAGATTATGCATCCTTGAGTAGGCAATTTAATAGTGGAGAGACGGGTGATATTAATCTATGGATCCTTTTTACGACGGCGCCGCCGCTAGGTTAGTTCAGGTTCAGGACCAGATTCACTGGTGCATCTGCTCATTGCTGTTCCCAATGTCTTCGTATGAGGTTTTCCCTGCTACCCGTTCCTGGTTTCTTGTAAATCTCTCTAGCAGTCGTCTAAATCTTATCTCGGTCTTCAGCCGTGTCCATCCAAACAATAATTTCCTTGTCAAAATTCAATAACCAAATATTTGTCTTAGACATATTATGATCGTATATTAATTTTCTGAAACTTCCTGTAACACCCACGACAAAATACTAGCAAAAAAACACAAACAAAGAAAATATCTCTTGCCAGGAAAACCGACGAAAAAGCTAGGATTATAGATACAAATATACATGGCAAGTAGTACATAACGTGGTCGTATATACTTGATCCCGCAGTAAATGGGGCATAACTAGGCATTAGACAAATTGGCACGCCGCCCGGCCCCATGGCAGGCGTAGTGTGGAGCCATGGCCTTAACCAGTATGCTACGTACTAACTTATTATATTTATGCTACGCCTGAATGCGGTATCATTACGTGTGGTTCCCGTGCGCATTTTGGATACTTTGTGGATGCAAAAAGGCTTAAGATTGTAGTGGTATTTTTATGTGAATGTTAATGGAAAGATACAAATAAAAAGACAGAGAAATTCATGAAAATTATAAAATTGTTTAATCAAATGAACACAACGCATAATGTAATCTACCTACTTGTCAATACTTGCTAATAAACAATAATTTCAGTAATAAATAACATTTAATTGACACCGTATAAAAAGCATGCATTAACTTTTCATAACACTTAATTAAAACAAATTAATTATTATAATCATCAAACTACCGTCATTCCATTATCCAATTTACCAAAATGACCTCTCATACCTGATTAAGACTTAATAATTGGTAATTAATTACTCAAAAGCATCGAAACGGATCATTAAACTACATTTAAATACATTAAATAACTCGAAACGTTAACTGGGTCACACTAATAAAGTAAACATAATATCAAACGCGATTAGCGACTGTATATTAATGAGGTTAGAGGTTATATTTGGTTGTGGAGTTTCGACAAAGGCTTTGTACAGGCGCGTTGCACTATGCAGTCCCAAAAGCGGGGCTGAAGTCGTTAATCTTCATGCAAATTCGTGCCGAGCGTCCCTAATGGTCCCGTATTTACTATTTACATGTCTTATTCTTCACGCCAAGTTACAGAGTTCGGTACGTGGTGCGAATTGCTTGGAATCTCGGCTATGTAGGTACCCTTCACTTGGATTTAAACGGGAGCATGAATGCTCGTTGAATTTCGAAGAGCACCTCTAAGGAGTACCGTTTTACTTTGGGTTCTATTCAAGAGTGGTGACTCAAGACTGATTAAAATTCTTTATTTTAAGGATCTTTTCAGGATGCGATAGACTGTGGTTTTGTTAGTAAATGATTATTTTGTTGTACTCGACTGTTTTAAAAAACCTGGAAATTCTACAAGCTCGGTTACTGAGCATGGGAGACGAGAACCATCGAATTATTTCAAATTATGAATTCCTTACAAAAAAATTAGCTTTTAACGCTTCAATTGCCAAGAAATATCCCAAAAACCCAACAAAAACATTAGGCTCTAACAATAAGCGTTAGAAATAACAGTTATTTCTTCTACATTTAAATAATAATAGTTATTTGTACAAGCGCCAGGCGTTGTGCCAACTCCATTTAGCGTACGTCGCTGGTATAACAATATTATCTATCGTGTTATTCCAACCATTATGTCCTCCTGATAATGCCCTCATTAGTTATTTGTGTTTTGCAGGGGCTAACACTGAATTAATGTTATTTTGGCTGCCCGATAAAGCTGTAAAAGCCAACCTCATGAGGATACCTACCGGCAAAAAGATTGCTAAATGACTAATGAAAAATAAAATAACCTTAAATTCGGATGAGAAACATTATGGGTTAGTAAACAAAAAAGACAACTTAAACCTAATAATATGGTAGTAAACTTATCTATTTGGAAACAAGGCTGTCGTTCGAAATGTGCAAGCGAAGTGATCATCATGCCTTCTCTTTGAAGAAGCTTTTCTCTCCCCCATATAGCCTATGATGAGCTGATACTATCTCATTAATTGTAGACAATGCTCTGTAAAATAAATCCTACCAAAAAAAGGCCGATTTAATCTTAAAAGTTTCACTTAACAAATAAATTACACCATTTTCCTCCCTACATTATTAGTATGATACTCACAGCCATATTGCTTTCCAAAACACACAAATACCGCGTACACAGCGGCCTTATTCTGACGTGACATGACGTGACGCAGCATGAACGCGTGACATTCCCCTCTTTTTGTAAAACAAAGGAGGCGACACTCCGAGCGCATCCCATCTCCTAATTACAATACAAAGACTCAAAAAACCGTGACGCATTTTTGAGATACGACGCTAATATACGCCGTGCTCTTTAGATGATGTGTATAGACGTTATACTTTTAAAGATGGCGTAAAAGTACGTCATATATACCTACTTATTAGAAACTAGCTTCCGCCCGCGGCTTCCCCCGCGTGGTATGTCGATAAAAAGTAGCCTGTGGCGGTATCTACATCGCCACATGCGAACTACGCATCGAAGACCTGACGTCACACAAAATATCCTGACGTCACATAAATCCTGCATCGCGCAATTAGAGTTTACCGTGCAGTGGACATATATACAAGAATCCAATATCAATCATTGGGCAGTTGCCCGCCAGACACAACACCCGTCTGGTAGGAGGATCCTCCCTTTTCTATGGTGGATGAGTGAACTTTACACCCTGTTCCTCATACCCCTAGAAGCCTATATTCTTTCCCAGGTCATGGTCTACCCATATGCAATATCCGTTCAGCCGTTTTAGCGTGAAAGCGTAACAAACAAAAAAACTCACTTTCGCATTTATAATATTAGTTAGGATTAGCATTAAGTCGCTTTTCGTGTCCGTCTGTGTGACCGCGTTTGACGTAAAAACCTTGCGAAGCGGGGGCGGGTCACTAGTGAACTAATAATTTACTCAAACACGAAGCTTATTCGGATATGCTCAGTTAATTAGATCATACAGATATGAAAGCTCGTCTAAAAATCATGAAAATACTGTTTTTAGAAGCGTGTAGAACGTGGTTGTTATTGAATTAGTCTTCACTCGGCGCATTGCAGTCTTTTGACTCGCCGACGGAAAGAGTGGCTGCATTGAACGAATTTAATGTTTCCCTCTCTATGTGAATTAGTTTTTGAATTCTAACAAAAGGATTTGGAGTTAGAGGGAAAGATTTTTGTAGGTTTTTTTGTGGGAGGATTCCTTGTGCGATTGCTAGTACTTTGATAATAGGTTTTACGAATAGGTACGATATGTTCCGTATCTTTTGTAATGGCAAAACATCTCAAAAGCTAAAATTCTCGCAGAATAAAATCTAACTTAATATTATAAACGCGAAAGTTTGTAAGTATGGATGGATGGATGTTTGTTACTCTTTCACGTAAAAACTACTGAATGGATTTGGATGAAATTTGGCAAACAGATTGTTTATAACCTGGATTAACACATCGGATCTTTTTATCCCGATATTCCCACGGGATCGAGACTTACGCGGGTGAAACCGCGGGGCGCAGCTAGTATCAAAATATAATTATGTCTTTTTTATCCAGTTTTTTTTATTGCAATTAAGTATTATGTGAATTATGCGGATGTCAATTAGCACTTTTTTAAACATTTCATACACGTTTGGGAGTGATGTCGAATATTAATCAGTGCAGCCTGGCAGTCTGGCAGCCTGGCAGCGACCTGTGATAAGCAATAATGATGTCATGTGATTGACATATTCGATTCGCTCGTTACGAAAATGAGTATAAAAAATATTATCATTTCCGTTGATAGGTAAAATCAAAATTTTATTATGATGCGAACATAATTGAGTTTCGCCCGCTTAAACAAAAACTGTGACATAATGCAGCTATTTACTCACGTAGAAGAATCGGCAACAAAAGGTATAATAAATTATTAAAAAAGACTATTCAACTTAACACGGCTATTCAAACCATCCCCCAATGACCTTATTAGGGTGTAATAACCCCAATGTGCCCTAAAGCCAACAAGTGCGACAGATGTGAGAATTAAAACACTGGCCTTTAAATTTATTTACATCACGACATTCGACTATTAATCCAGTACGGGGGCATAATCTGCTAATGCTCGCTATATTTGATCGCTGACTAAATGCAATGTGCAAGCGAATGTCGCCCTTAACACAATGCACTTAATATCATATTTGAACAGAATCAAACTATCAGCTGATTTCATAAAAAAATTGTTTGAAAACTATGATTCTTATTACCAAGGTGGAAGGTTTAAGTTCGAATATACGGTGATCATATTTTTGATGAATATTTTTAACTAAATTACAGGGGACGTCGGGGAACATTGTATGGGCGTAATTGTAATTATTGAAGTAACTGCCATAAATGTCTGGTTTGTTAATGTTTATTTCAAATGTAGTGCCACAATGATGGTCGTTAGGTAGAATTGGTGTTTTTGTCCATTTTAATTATGTTATACTTGATTACTTTACTCCCTACACTCATTTTTCTATTAAATAATTTTCATTCTTCCCTGAATTAATTAAACAAAAAAAGCGTTGAATATTTAACTTGATACCGGACTATTATTTTTATCAGACCCCTAATCAGAACCAAATAATTATATTGTAATTGTTTACGGTTTTACTCATGGACGTATTCCGGAATACCGTATTTATACCTAGCTAAATAAAGTATTACACGGCGAAACCGCGTCCATAAGAAACATGATTGTGTCTCGCGAATGTCATAATAAAAAGATTCTGAACACTTTTCGCTTTCAAAATATGATATACCAACTCCATATACTTACCTCCTTTATAAGAAACCATAATAAAGAAAAATGTTCATCAAAATTTTCTTCATTATGACGTTTTACAAAGGGGAAGCGCGGCAAATTCCTTGCATATCGGGTTACCCGGCACTTAAGGAGAGCCAAGACCCGCCCGTATAAGTGACGTCACGCTAAAAGGTGCTCGGTTCTACTACTTATAACTTCCGCAAGCTTTTTTGAAGACATTTATTTTATACCCTGTTCTTCTAACGGAACAAGGGCTTTAGGAGATTCACTATTGTTAGCTGAAATATAATCTAAATTCACATAAATTAATAAGTTGGAGTTAAATTACTTATTCGTCTATTAGGCTAGATTGTAATCGTTAAGAACTTTCAGTTCTTGTTAATACAAGAAAAAAAATCTTTTGTCGTCGGCCAGGCATTGAAATTGGCATCTTAAATGATAGGAATACCTACCCCTTAGGCATAAGATTCGTTCGTATGATCTTAAATGGATTGAAATAAATGATTTTTGAATTTGAATGTAAGGTCAGCTCTAACCTTGAAACTTGAGTTAAACGAAAAGCTAACCTTTTTCGCGTTTATTTTATTAGATTTCTGGACATGATGCACTTTTTCGTTCATTCTTCTTCTTTCTCTCATCGAGAAGGAAAATTAATATGGACATTTCTAGAAGGAAACATCACAAACAGTATTTCTATCTCAAATGTGAAATAATCTCCAATAAAAGTAAATATTTCGAGACCCTTCAGGTGCTATTTGAATAAATTATCGTGACAATGTTCACAAATTTAGCCAACATTAAGGAGGTACGGAATAAAAAGTTCAATTAAATAAATAATAAGGAAAATATAAAGTAAATATCTATGCACAAGGTAAATAATGTAGACTTAACAATCTACATGATTGTGTGGAAAGGAAAAACTTGTACAGAAGGTTCCTACTCAGATAGTATGCGTTGTTTTCTTAACCTATAAGAGTTTGCACAACATAGTGTACCTAAACAAAATACAATAAGTTGTTCGCAAACGCTACACTTTGCAACACATTCAAATTCTATTTATTTGGTACACCAACAGCAGTACATACAAAAACAATTAAATGGGAGCAGTAAGATTTTATTTATAAATCAAACCAACCTTCCTTCGCTACAAATAAAACAGTCCCATAAATTAATAAGACCTAATAGACATCAAACCAAAAATAAACCTACAAATTATGAGTAAAAATTGTTAATTTCAGAACTCCCTTCCGTACGAATAATAGAACAATTTAAAATCGAAAATATTTACGTAGCTTCAATATTAACATCCACAGAAAAGCTCCCCGATCTAAAAACTCAATTCCCAATAAAAGAGTAAAAATTGCTTTCTAAATACGCGACCACTTCATTTGGCATCAACCCAACAGATTATTATTTTTATCCAAATATTCAGCGATAAAGTCACCAGGCGAAGCAGAGGGGCCGATTATTTTCAATCGGAGTTTTTCCATAGAGGGAAATATTCCCCGTTCAATCTCTCCCTCTTGCTCCGTCTTGTTTTCCTCAGTACTTGTCGGATACCGCAATGCAGCCGATGTTATGAGAAATATTTGGATCGGTTTACAGAACAAAAAATGTGGTCGCCATATTTCCAACGAGATGGGATTGCACGCCGACAGGTTATTTTAAAGAAGATAGAAATTTATTCGCACTTGCTTATCTCTGTATTATACCAGTACAAATTGTACGAAATGTTTTCTATTTCAAAAATAAGTGGCCAAAAATAATGTAATTTTTCTTTTGTTACAGGTATTACATCGCTCCACAAAAGATTTCGTTAAAGGATTTGAAGACTAAATCTTAATTTAGTTTTCGAATTTGCATAACTCCCAAAGATAAAACTTCGCAAATAGACAAGTAATTACAAGTGAAAGAGTTCTCAGTGAAGAATAAACCTAATTAGACGTTGTATTTGAGAATTTAAAGATGATTTTACAGTTTTTCTCTTCAAAGTCACGTTTGCGAGTCATTCATTTACGAACTTGGAGTTATTTTTCATTGTTTAATTAATGTACGGCAAGAGTTTTGTGTTATCTTATTCGCCAGTTGGTTTGTGTTTATTTTTTCGCAACTCCTTAATTTTTTCGCCGGCAATTTTTTTCCGTCGCTAACGATGGAGAATTTGGAATTGCAAATGCCGTTAATTGCCCGATGGAAGTTAGCTCTCGCACTTAGAGGAACGCGGCGCGACTGATTGTTGAAATATTTAACGCTCCCAAAAGCCAAATAATTCAGCGAGATGCTTTTGCTGTCAAATAATCACGCCCTTATTGTCGGACTAATCTGAATTTCTTATTATGTTTGTAAATCTTTTGACTTTAATTAATGAACGGGGTACGTGTTTGGGAGTCATTATTTCGATGACATAAGAGTATGAATTATTCCCTCTTGGTGGACAATTGTGAACTGAATAAACAACTGTACTCGAGGATTCGAAGTAAATCTAAATAATCTCAACTTGGCGTTGAGAGACTTACCGAAATCATTATGTAATATTATTTGTTCTGAAATATTGCCAAATTGGTGCCCTCTTACATTAAGAGCGCTCCCACTTTCGGGCTTAAAATCCATGTTAACGAGTCTTTAAGAAGTAAATGAATGGTTCTACTACGCTCAGGTTATATACTTTTTATATTCATTTATAATTATTATATTATTTTTATAAAATGATTTGTAAAATGAAAAATCCTATTCTGAAGGTAAAGCTTTATCTCAGGATTCAGTAAACATGGAATAACGTCCGACATCAAAGAAACTCTTAAGAAAATAAAGTCATATTTGCAATGGATAAAGGATTCCTCTTCATACGGATACAAAACTTTATTAGAATCACAATCAGAAGATATATTCTCTTCCTATTCGAACTCAATCCCATTATCCTTTCCGCAAATAGAAAACATTTGGATAAATTTGGATATTGAAATCACCATTACTGTAATAAAAACAAACAGAATTATGGTGGTAACATAATATTTGAATACCTTTTTTTTAATAAATTAAATATATTTATGTGTACCAAAGTACCCCAGCTCCACTTAACACGAACTAAATGAAGCATTTTTCCCAAATTCTTCAGTCGACAAAATTGTTCTCCAAAAAATGTGAAACGACCGAGATCGGGTTCACGATAAGCCATTCACTCGGTCATAAATTATATTGTTTTCATATTTATAACTTTTCTCTATTCACGCTAAATGTTCTTAATATTTTTTTAAAAGCTTGTGTCGTCCATAAAGCGTTATCTTGAACCCTCATCATCCGCGTTCCACTTACTTGGGGTAAGTTGGGGCTAAAAGTGTACGGCGCATGGTAATGTAGCGAAGTAGAGGATATAGGTAACAGAACCCGAATGGAATGGGAATGTTTAGTAACCATTTAAGGAATGAATTTGAAACGTATAGCTTACAATAATGTGGAGTATTTTTCTTTTGGTTCCGATCGCTTATTTTTTCTTTTTTTTTTTGTGTGTTTTAAACGGTTAAAGTTTTTACGAATTACTTTAACGCTGCTGCTCGACTATTCTGTTCAAGATAAAATAAAGGTAGTAAAAGTCTCCAATAAATCTCAGAAACAGACAAAGTCTCTGATAACTGAACTGAATTAAAAATATACTCTGCCCTCTGAACTTCACAATTAAAACTAAGACGACTTAGTTGAAATATCTGCAAATAACGACCAAAGAATAAATTAAAACGACAATAACTTGCAGACACGACTAATCTCCGAACAAGTGCACTTACATTTCAAAATTAACGGTCTCCCGTCAATAGTATTCTTATAATCATCGCCCTAAACCGGTTTAATCCAGTTTGATTTATATCTCGGCGGCCATGACGGCTTTGCAGACTGATTACTTCCTATGCATTAGCACTGATGAATGTATTTGCATTAGAAATCCGTGGATTAGCTACAGATCAGCTTGAATGTTTGATACAGATGTTGTATAGTGAGATGGAAACTATTGAGGGGTTCCTATTTTTTACAGTGTAAGACTTTGTCTGTTAAAGCAGCACAAATTTGATTAATAAATGAAATTGCTTCTTAAAATACAATAGACGCTGATATATTAAGTAACCTATTCCGCTTGACTATTCTTCAAGAGTCATAAAAACCCTGTAAGAAATCGACACGTGTTTCACCTCTCAACGAGGCATCTTCAGGATGACGATTGACCAATTGTAAACCAGAACGCGACGTGTTACCACACCGAGCGCTGGACGCATAGTCTAACTCTGCGTGTCACTCTTTATGACTATTGAAGAATAGTCAAGCGGAATAGATTACTAAATATATCAGCGTCTATTGTATTTTATAATGGATTTTCGCAAAGTCACGCCTGAATCAATTAACTATCTTAAATTGCTTCTTTTAAGAATGTTTTTAAAACTATAAATAGGTATTCTATAATAATCATCTCTTCTACTCAAACTAACAGTTTTCTCCTCCTCACAATCATCAATCAAACTCGTTTTACGTAACAAGCTCTCAAACTGACAATAATTCCCGCCATGACGAATGTTCCACCAATGATTTGCAGTTTGATCCAACATTTGGCCACAATATCGCCAGACTTTCAAGTAACTTTCTATATTCAAAGCAATCTGTGACGTCATCGAAAACAACAATGGCGGCGACAGATGGCGACCCAGTATTGGCTAACTTAATCAATTGTTATTGGCTATTGACACATATGAGCCAATCAAGTGGAATGGATCGAGTGTCAGCAGTCTAGTGGTTTCTGATAATGACATTCAATTTTGTAATCGGTACGTTCCCCTTTGGACAGTAGGGGCACTGAAGACCCTAGTTTGGTCATGACAAGTGCATTTAGTAATTAAACGCACTATGGGACATCCAGCAATTTTTAATTTGACCCTTTATAAACAAAACTTGGAAAGTATTAGTATATTTATTCGACCTGTAAGTTAGAAGGATTTTTTCTCATTTATATTCCTACAACATTCGATCACAAAAGCTTAATAATTCAAGCCAATGATAAAAGGAAAATTCTATCCCACAAATAGCGACATATTTTTAGGCTTTCACTCTGATCATACTTAGATAAAAAATGTTAATCCAATAAAGCTGAAATACTTATCTTTATATTTCGTGAACTCACTTAGCATAAAATAATTTTACTTGTTAAATATAATAAGATTTTCAGCAAAGATGCGGCGCAAGCAATTTAGACAATCTGGTTTTTAACTATTACTTATTTTGAGGCTCTAGAGAACAACTATATTTTTGCAGCTCATTCCAAATTCCATTATAGCTTCAAATATTTTTCGTTATCCCATATGACAATAACAATAATGCGACTTCAAAAATATGTGTTGCTAGTAATATAGGTATTTCAGAATTTTATAAATGAAAATAATATGCATAAAAGAGAACAAGGGAGAGCTTCACAAAAATTTAAGTCATGCAAAATTAAAACAAACTCAAAAAGAAAAAACTAATGCAAAACTAGAAGCAAATAAGACCCATTTCACCCCCCATAAACGGTAAACACCGATACTAAATACAGTACAAAGAATAGATCCCTAAATACATACATAAGCAACCAACTTCGTTTGCTATACAACCCGCCTTCTCCAGATTTGTAAGTAAAATTCGGAGTCAACCGACTAAAATAAATTGCTTGCGAAAACATGAGGCGGGAAAAAGTACTGTTATAGAAGCAGGAGTCGCAATTAATGCAGACGGCCAAAAGAAAGATAACGAATGGCCTAACGTTTGTCCTGTGACGTCACTAAGTAAACTCAGCGATCTTTGCGTCTATTTTTAACGAACATCAAATGGTTTTCATTGATCCTCTTATTTTCTTTTTGTCTTTCATTCAATTGCTTCCAGAAATTGTGGGAATGCGATGAATTTTTAAAGTGTAAAACGACGCATTCTCTGCTTTCTTTTCTGTAAATACTCATTTTAAATATAATAATCTTTTGGGTTTTAACGTGACTTTATTTTCAATACAAACGATGGCTACTTACTAATGACATTCAAATGGCTCAATACTGAAATCCATGCAATATAGATTTGAAACCAAATTCATGGGATTCAAACCACATAAATTATTAGCTGCAACTAATACACCTCGAATCTCATTTCGCTTAATGGAGATCTCCGGGGTCGAAATTGTACCAGTTAAATTAGTAATAACAGTACCGTATGAGCCTTCGGCTGGAAACAATCCGGAGCCACGTGAAATAATAGTCGTAGTAATAACGTCTAACTAGGGGCGTTATATATGCTCTCAGAATATATAGGTAATGCTGCAAAATTGTCTTGAAATGAAACGAAAATAGAACTGGCTAATTAAATCATCTTCTCAGGTTAGTTTTGAGAGGTAACATAATTGGAAAAATTGGACAAAGAACAGAAAAAAACATAGGTTAGGTTAGGTTAGGTCACTTCAGGTGGGAGTGTGTGTGTATGTGTGTTAGTGCAGAAGTTTTCGAAAATTTAACTTCATACAGATACTAAAAATTAAATCTAGCATGTAAAAGCCTACATTTTTTATTACCTCAAAATATATGACCATATTATATTCTCAAAAAACTGTATAACGAAATACGAAAACAAATTGTATGTTATCTCAATTCAACTCCCAACACAAAATATTTTATTATTCAACACGAGCAAATTACAGAGCCATATGCGGCACCAAACCAAAGTGATGTCCCAACAAAATTAAGATCGTTGCACATAGTATAATATTCAATTTACGACACAAAATCGATGCAAAAGTAAAGGGAAGTTGTATAAAATAATTTTTATAGTGCTACAAGATTATTTAGGCACGTGGCCAAAATCTAACGCCACCTTCTTGTTTTTTTAAATACTTTTCAAGTGAAATTTCACAGAACACTTCCACAAATGTTTACCAACAGCGCCCCCCTGACCACGTTATTTGAGCGCCAAAAGATCCTTGTAGCAGTGTATTTACTATTACTTATAAATGTGAAAGTTTACCTATATGTTTGGATGTTTGTCACGCAAAAACGGCTGAACGGATTTGGATAAAATTTTGCTGGTAAATTATGACCTCGGTTAAATTTTTACCGACATCCGCGTGGGCGAAACCGCGGTAAAAAGCTAGTCATACTATAAATTGGTACATTGACAATACCAAAACTAGCAAGGCTGACTTTTCAGACCGCAGCAGATTGCAGAATTGCGTGCAGTGATTGCCAAGCCACAGTGATGCGCCAATTAATACCGAATCAATAATACTCGATTAATCAGAACTGGTTGATTATACCACCGCTGACCAGGCTACATGCTTTGGTAATCCAATTCGGTACCACTCGGCCACCGAGACTCTACTTAGATTAAACGGGTCCTAATGCATATATTTATTTTCTTATTTGACCCAGAGAATAGCTTTCCTTTTATCAGAGTGTTTGATGTTAATCGAGTTTTATTGAATTCACTTCGTACTAAAAGAAAGTAGAGTTGGGTTGTAACAGGTGAAACACGATATCTGTTATCACTGTGACTGACAAAAAAATAACAAATCCAAATATCTGTTATTAAATCACAGCCTGTTATTTTTGTACGGACGATAAATACGTATCTCAATCGAATATCTTCTTTATTTCTTTTGGTTTGAAGTCAAAAATCGTATCTATCTGTTATAAAATAACAGCCTGTTATTTTTGCACGGATGATAAATACGTATTTAAATCTCAATTGAATATCTTCTTTATTTCTTTTCGTTAAAGTTGAAAATCGTATCCGAAGTTTTAACAGTAACAGTCTTGAGGATCTGTGATTTTAAGTAACAGATATTGTTTATCGTTAGGAGCAATTGCTATCTGCTATTTTTTAATATCTGTTATTTCTATCTGTGACGATAAATACGCCTTACTCCTAAAAGAAAGTAACGTTTCATTTAGTATCTCAAAAATATTCCAAACAAATCTTGGTGACTTATGTCACAGATATATTTCCAAATGACTATCTTAGTTTTCTAAGTAACCAGCTCTCATCAGTATCTCCGTCGCGTCTCATCCAGATACGTATATCTCATATTCCAAATGTTATTTACAAGTTTCTTCTGATGAAATATGACTAGAGTTTCTCGTGGCACCACTCGACGTAGAAAAAAACATTAATTTCGACACATTCGTAACCCGGGCTTGCGTCTCGCAATATCCATCAAGCGTCTATTTGCATAGAGGGTGATATATCTAGGAAAGAAATCTTATATGCAGACGATATTGGCGACGAAGACGGCAATGTATCATCGAGGATTCATTTGTTGACTTATTGCCCTATCCAGCAGCGAGTTCAAATCCTCTGATTTGATAACATGAAGGGTGGTTATAATGCTTCCCTGTTTAAAAAATATTGCTTTACATTATGCGAGTCAGTCTTCAGGTTCAATGAGGTCCAATTGCTATTTGTTAACTTTAAACTATGTTAAAGATGTAGTATTTGGATTATAAATATTATTGCCAGCATTACTTACTCAAATACTGTATATCTTTAAAAAAATAACAAATGTTCTGCAATACATAATAATAACATGTGCACCATCATCTTTTGTCGTTACTTCTGGATCAGTATGAAACAACTGTCATCCATAAACATCCATATCAAATCATTATCTATACATTTCTGATTATTTTATTTCTCTCTTCATTTCAATATAATTTCGCTCTGTTGGGTTACGTATGCTAATAAATGTTCCTGAATAGAAACTAAATAGATTAATACAGTTAAAGGTAACTCTAACTATCTGCTAACTTTATGTGCGAAAGCTGCTATTAGCTGTACTATTGAAAATGTTCGAATTACCGTACTTGTACAATTTACTGCAGCATTTGAGAATACAACTACAATCGGAATGACTGTAGTTTATAAAGCAGAATCTATAAGATGATTATTAGTTACCCGACTACGGCGAAGCAAAAAGGAGGGTTATGATTTTGACCGGTATGTATGTATGTATGTATGTATGTATGTATGTATGTATGTATGTATGTTCATCTGTTCCCTCCTATCTTCCAAACCACTTATCACAATTTGACAAATGAGGTATCGTTAGAAGCGTCGCGATTGTCCGCTGGTTATAGGCTATGTGAAGTTACATTAAATTAAAAATGGCGCCCTCTAGAGGACATAAAGTGAGGAACTTAAAAAAAAAAATGGTTTAATCGTACCATGTTGGGTATCAAATGAAAGGGCTTAATGAGCACATTTCAAAAATATATATATTATAACCCCAAAAGAATTAAAAAAAAATCAAGTAACAAAAACTAAAACCCAACTACGACTTAAAAGGTATAAACAAGACACCACAGACAGACAAATTAAAAATCCGGAGTCACACGTAATCTGTTCGATTTATGCCCTACTAACACGTGTGACTCCGGATTTTTAATTTGTCTGTCTGTGGTGTCTTGTTTATACCTTTTAAGTCGTAGTTGGGTTTTAGTTTTTGTTACTTGATTTTTTTTACTCTTTATTGTTTATGATTGTATGCGGTGTAAATTCTGTGTACTTTTTGGCTTTACCCGACTACTGTCGAACTTCGAGACTACCCGATCTATTCTATTAAAATTTCACCGTGAAAACTTAGGTGAAGTGAGCTGTCATTCCACTAGGGATTGACACTATTGACAGCTAACTTCACCTAAGTTTTCGCCGTGAGAATTTTACAGAATAGCACCGCTGCTGCATCCTCGCGTGTAGTGTACTTATCAATCAATGGCTTTAGTTGTGTTCAAAACTAATCGGTAATCCAGAATACTCGTCTGTAAAGTGAATTGTTTCCATAGTTGTGTCTCTCACTAAAAACGATGTTGAAAATATATTTTTTATCATTGTCGTATTTTTTTTTTCAAGATTGTTTAATAATAAATTTCTTCAGTTTCAGGTGAGTCTAGCCTCTAGTCGAGGGACTCGTAAGGTACACAAGTGTCTCTATAGGAATGATTGTTGTATTAATTAATTTCTGAAGTTATTTTCAGTTCTCAATTGGCTGATACATATATTCAATGCGTGTAAGTAAGGTATGTTGGATTTCATTGAAAACTCGTTCAAAAGATAAAAACAAAGAGACTGAAATCACAGTTCAATTCACTTTGAACGATGCTTTCATCGGAAGTTAAAGAATATTCAGAAATAGCCAAACTTTTGGTATTTTAAAATGGAATCCAACTGTCGATAGCCTTAATTGAAACGATTCAGACGAAACGAGCTTAGCTCACTCCTCCAAAATGCAAAGATTCATCGAAATTAAATTCACTTTTGTTTCATTTCTGTCTTTTCATTTGCTGTTGTGGTTTTGTTTTTAATAAAGACGCATTCACATTCGCACAGTCTCCTAAAACTTTAGATTTGGTTAAATTATTTTTATTTCTGCCTTAAATGTTTCACATTACATGATGACTGTCTGTCTTCATTACTTTCTCACTGTTAGCTCGTTTCTCTCTATCTGCTTTATGTTTGTATGTCATCGTAGTAGTGCTGTCATTGTCTGCGGTGTTTTTAGTTTGTTTTTACCCTTTTTGTTACATTTTATATAAAATGCAGTTGTTTGCATCTAAGTGTTCAGTAGTTATTGGGTATTTAGATAAATGTGTAATGAAGTAGTATTTATTTTATCAATATTTAGTACCTAAACTTACTAAGTTGAAGATGGTAAGACACACTTAAACATACAACACAACTGCATAAACGTGCTTGATTCATTCATTGCTATTCCCGCATCCCGAAATCTTCTTCTTTAATCACTCTTGCACTAAATCATAAAGTTCAAAGAATAATTATACGAATCTGGAATAATTGTCGAATCGTGACTCGAGTAGATTTAATTACATGACAAAACCGAAGCATCATGGAACTACTAAAAATTTCATAAGTTCCAGAGCTTGCAGACCTCAAAATATTGATCGTGGCTCTCTCTCATTCATGCTAACGTGTGACAAAGCCCGCTTTGGCTCACTGCTGGGTAAGCCACGCACACATACACACAATAGTCCAACACATACGTGCTATTAAAACCATTTCAGCGGGCGTCAGCTGACTGGGGGAGTCGGGGGAAGCGGGGCGTTATGAACAACGCATGCGCTGTGGCGAGTAAAGCGGCTGCAGCGCTTTATTTCCGAGCCAAGTGTTAGAGTAACAAGCTGCGGTTAAAGCTAGCCGCGCTTGCTGGAGTTAAATCGACACCCATTCAGAAAACAAACTGCGTATCATGGCCGTTACGTCGTTTGACATAATTAGTTCCATGGAATCCGCATGCTGTCTTCATATGAATACTTACAACATGTCGAGTTTGAGATGACAGATACACACGATGCCATGGTTATTATAAACAGCTGTCCCTCATATTCTTCTCTGGAATTATGAGATAAGTGACACAAGCAGACATGAATGTATCTCAATTTAAATAAATAAAAATTGTAACCCAATTTTAAACAGGAAATATTCTAAAAAAGTTTCGTAACATGTATTCCGCTTCAAACTCGAAATTTCTGGTATCACATAAACATAAACAAAAATGCAATTAACAATGTGATTGCCGCTGAAATGCGTGAACCTATAAATGAGGTGCAACGCCAGTAAAATATTTCGTAAAATACTGTCGTACGCAAAAATTCCGATGCAAAACGTATTTCACCGTTCGCAATTCCATCTGATTTTTAATTCGGCGCGCATATTCTCGTCACGTTCGGTAGCAATAAACAATTATTAATGCGTTGTTCGAGGCACATGTTCACAGTTTTCGAGTGTGGCGGACTTTTTAAGTGTTCGTTAATTTCGAGTGGACTGGAAAAGTCCAGTCCGGGAATGAGGCAATCGCTTTAACGGTTCAACCACTTTCGTTTCTATCGAAAAATCGGGTCTGCACATGATAAATTTGGCCGACTGTATCTAGATAAAACGCGTCCATTTTCGCTCGATTTACTTCGGGATTTTGGTTAGAAAGGCTAAAATAATTTGAACGTTTGTTAGACTCGGATTTATTGGAGCTACTAAGGTTCCTAAATGTTTGATTTATCGTCTTTTAAGATACTTTCGTACCCTCAAGCTAAAAAATAGGGGATTTGACAAAGTGAGCAAATCAAATGTGAAGAAATGCGGGCTTCACTCTTTTTATTTTACTTCGTGAAGGAGAGAACCTTTATCGTAATGATACGTACTCGAAATTTCTCAATTTGTATCATTCCCCTATTAATTATTGGAATTCTCATCAAGGACACTTAAGTGTCATTTGATTAAGGGAAGTCCTTCGCAAGCCGTCCCTCAATACAAAAGTTATCCAAATCTTTTCCTTGTCTTAACCAACTGGCAGCCTATTTTCCCTATTGTGTTCTTGTTCACAAATTAAAACTTCTCCACTTTATCTAAACTGATTTTACTTTAGATTCCAATATACCGAAATCCGTGTGATTGAAAATGGTGGATTAATAAATATTTTTTGTCGTTAGCGGTGTTGTAAAAATGTCAATCGGTATTAGGGCGAATAAGGGCGCAAAGCATCGAGTCGATGATCCGTGATAGGGTTTAAACATTCGTTTAATTAAAAAAGGCCGGGATTTAATTGGAAAAGTATACATTTACATAGTCTTTTGTTTGTTCCCGTTGTGATTTATATTTGGTGATGTGAGGTGGGATCAGTGAGTAGGAACGAGAATGGCGCGACTTTTTTGCTCCATTACACGGGATTTTATTTTGACGTTGGTTTTTTGTTACGAATAGAATGTGTTATTGGAATAATTTGAATAAACAAACGGGTTTGCGGGAATATTGGTATTGATAAGGCGCCGTTTTTGACACCGATTCGCAACTTTTACGTATCCGTATTCCTTAATTCTTTTTTTCGTATTCCTTAATCCGTATTCCTTAATTCGTTTTCCCCGAACGGTTAAGCATAGGTGACCTTTAGCACACCCACATTTTGCCATTTACGTTTAAGTAGCATAAATCAGACACAAATATAGACTCCGGGCTGCTAATAAGAAATTGCGAATGGAATTACTTGATAACACTTTGCTGGACCTGGGAATCGAACCCTGGACCCTACGCTCAACAGTAGCGCTTGCAACCACTAGACCAACGAGGCAGTCAATATTGACTTAATTGCGGTTTATCATTGTGATTAGTTTTCTACGATAGGTATTAAAAAAATCGAGTTACAATTTTTTTTTCAAACCCGCTACTCTTAGGAGCTTATAAATTGTCCTGAATAACATGTACCTACATTTATTAGAAGTGACGCTTATGAATTAATTCCTTCCTACACGTAATCTCCTACTTCGCGTTATTAATCCCAGCTTCCCCTGGTCCTTAGGAATGATGAAGGATATGAAGGTTTCTCCGCCCTTATCCTTAGCAATAAAGTCAAAAATCTATTGATATCAGTTTCTGTCATCCACACTCCTGCCCGATCATAACATCCCATATTTTATCTTAAGTTCAATTCTCTCCCATATTCTTTATTTTCTTTGTCAAAATTTTCTGCGGTCGTGTTTGCTAGATATTTTTCATGTTACCTCAGTGCACTGTTACCTTATGATCGGGAAAATATTTTGCATATATGCAAGCTATTTTTGTGTGGCATTGTAAGCAGGACTGGTTGAAACATAAAACACGGATACCTACAATGCTTAGGGAGTCACACGTAGTAGTTTTTAGTCGTAGTTGGGTTTTAGTTTTTATTTACGGGTAGTCAGAAGCCCTAAAGCCTGACATCCAGTCTTACCAAAGGGGTATCGTGCTACTGGATTGTGGAAGTCAGATAGGCAGTCGCTCTATATAAAATACTGGTATTCAGCTGCATCCGGTTAGACTGGAAGCCGACCCAAAAATAGTTGGGAAAAGGCTAGGCAGGCCTACAATGCTTACATAGTAAGCAGATGTTTTCTCCAATCCTTTGGCTGCTAAGGGATTCGAGATCTATTAGCTAAAATAAAAAAGACTATAGGTTTATGTAAAGGAAATAATAAAAACTAGCCAAGTGCGTGTCGGACCACACACAACGAAGGGTTCCATAGTTGGGATGAATTTATCCTAAAAACAATGTTTCATGGTTTTATTTAACACTTTTTCGGCGTGGTTAATAATGTATACCCATGTCAAATTACAGCTTTCTAGTACTAAGAGTCTCTGAGCTAAGTCGCGGACAGACAGACGAACATGGCGAAACAATTAGGGTTCCTTGTTGACTACGGAACCCTAAAAATGATGATAAGTAAATGAGCACTATCATCCTTTTATCTAAAAGCCTTACATAACTTCTCGCCTATATTCCCCAAAGGGTTAGGCAGAGGTGTAGGTACATATAGTAGACCCACATTTCGTCCCAAAGACTGCTCATAACTGCTTTGTAACTTTGTAAGTTTATTCACCAGAGTAAGTTTGAGGACATATAACTACAAATTGACTATAGCCTACACACAATGCATCGTTCTAACCGCATCCTCATGCACCTTACACACACCTTACACTACATTGTCAAAGCCTCGCTACAATTTGCTACAAATTGGTCTATGCTATCGTATTTGGCCTACATACTTTCCCTTAATGGTGTTCTTCAACCAATATCACCTACAAACTATGTCCTTTCCCAGAAAACAGGCCCCCTGGGGGCCTACCACCACCGCTTACAGCAGTATTATTTTAATCTTACTCAGTGGGGGAAAGAGATGGAGCTATACGTCCTGTAGAGCTTCATCTCTTTCCTACACTGAAGTAATATTAAAATAATACAGCTGTAAGAGATGGTTGTAGGGGCCCAGTACACAGCTGACACTTTTTCTGGGTCAACTTTGACATAAAAAAACAGAAACACTCCATATATGTAAATAATCAAATTACGTTGGAATATTACAGTGACCTACTGGACCCTTCAAATAGATGCTCCAAGGAGCTCTAGTCGTAAAATACACAGAAGGCTTATGGAAAAATGTACCGTACTTACGGAATATAGTGTGGCCGATGTTTGTTCTGGGGACCAAGTCTACTAATTTACAAACGTGTCAGTGGTCTCGCAATGATGAGTTTTTGACAGATTTTGTATGGCATATCTGTCTAAAACTGATCATTGTAAAACCACTGACACGTTTGTAAATTAGTAGACTTGGCCCCCTGGTTGCCTGGAAACGAAGAAAAAAGATGTATCGGATCCTTAGTTTCACACGGCAATTTATTCAAATAAACAGTTAGGAAAGGATATATTCATAGGTGTAACAGATTTATATAATTTGATGCTTAAAATGGAGAAAAATCGATCTTATACCTTTTGCTCCAATATAGTAAATGTTGCGATTCGATGAGTCGATTTGATTGGTAACATTAAAATCTGTATCTTTGTTTTCTGTGTTGGCAATGGGCATCCTCACACAAATACCGTCCACCTACCTACTTAAGTATTTATTACAAAAACATACTTATACAGCTTTGCAGTTGCGTAGCTAGACGTATTCAGAAAAGTAATATCCAGTAGATTAAGTGATTATAAACACAATCCTAAAACACCGCTATCCTACCACAAAGGATACCACAAAAAGTAATTGTTCAAGTGAAAATAAACAAAAACCATTGTACATTACAGCTAAGGATAGATTTAGCTGTAATTATGGTGGAAATAAAAGGAGGGACAAGATAAGGAAAACCCTTGTGGGACAATCCGAAAAACTTGTAATGATGCCCGCTTGTATCGGCTACACGGAAAAAATGTCGAGGGATGTCCATTAGCGGTACAAATTGCGATATTTTCGGATACTACAACACGGCCGTTTTAAATACAGATTTCATTTTACAGAGAGATAAAATTGGAGTGCAAGTAGGAGAATTGGGTTAAATAAAATTGAAATGAAGGAATATCTTGATGCTAGACTTTATCAAAATGAATGATACTACTGACTTAATTTGGAAACCCTACCTATTTACTTATCCTGATCAATCTGTCAAATAAAAAAGGTATTTTTAACTTATTAAAAATACAATGAGATTATAATAACTCCGGCTTTGAATTATCTGATTCATCTACATTAATATTATAAAGAGGAAAGATTTGTATTTTTGTGTGTATGTTTGTAATGAATAAACTCAAAAACTACTGCGCCGATTTCAAAAATTCTTTCACCATTAGAAAGCTACATTCACCCTGAGTAACATAAGCTATAAATTATAAAGATTTCACGCGGGCGAAACCACTGACGGCAGTTAGTCTGATATAAAGAAGAAGAGATAAAGCGACCTATAAAACCAGAAACTTATTTTGCTTGCATTTGCATCATAATCCAATAACTAATCTAAAGTAGTAAGTACAATTTATTATCCTAAATATTAACGAAGTATCAAAACTACGTCATGAAATGACCCCAAAACATATCCCACACTATACCATTCATCAATCCACTCCACCTCGAACACTTACCGCCTGACCCTGAACCCACTATCCACTATGTATGCAAACCGACCGCGGCCTAAATGTAATAAATAAGACTTCAACCGCGCCGTATTTCAGAAGTCGCTTCCGACTTCCGACGGCGACAAAATATCTGCAAGTCTAATGCAGCAACTTGCAGAGAGGCCATGCATTACAAATGCAGGCGTCACAGAGCACGGAGACGCCTCGGCGGCCGCTGATAGAGACGGTACCGTCAACTTTCCATACAAACCAAGCGGGTCAGTGGACGTCACCTTTTAGGCACTCATATTAGGTTACCTACGAAATTGGCGTATTTTTCTCACAAATAGAGAACCTCGTATTTAAAATATTCTTCAATTGCTTGGTATTATATCGAATACTGACCATCATAGTTTTCTAAACATAAAAAACACCTTAAAAAATACTCCTCATTTTGTTAGCAGAAAATACCACTATTTTTTTTTTACTTAACCAAAACTTATTTTTGTCGCTTAATCGTACGTTATCTTAGTTTAAACATCGGTTCATAAAAGTTTTAAAACATTCGTGTTCATGGTTGTTATATAAATTAAGAAAATGTTAGTATGAAAAATGCAACTTCTTTAAAAATTCCCCATACAAAACGCTGATTTCATAGGTCCTAATACAAACATTCATACGAAGGAAAGGAAAGCGTCTCATACGAACGATAATTTTGGTGTTGACATTCGTACAAGAAAAACCGTTGGCAGGATGAGGTGGAGAAAACAAACGACCAGTGCTTCACATTATTCTTGGATCGAAATCACTGGAGGCCTTTGCCCAGCAGTGGGATGATGCAGGATAACAGTAACAGTATTCGTACAAACCGCTTGCTCACATTCGCATATACGAATATGAACAGTATAATAGGCTTTACTTTACAAGCAAAGCGCGATCTGCGACTCTTGTTAATTGAAACTGACGGCCTGTAACAATTCTGACAATGCTTGTGACAGCTGAATTTATGCTAAGCGCCAATGGCGCGGGCACCAATAATATTAGGATTTGTCTCTAGTCGCTGTCGGCGCGGAGATTCCGTGATCTGTGGCAGACGTAGGTACAAGTCGCAGACGCATGCCATTATCGCCCGTCTGGCTTATGCCGGTCTAAAATTTTGCCTTTGTGCATAAACAGGGACAGTAATAACATGATTGGGATAGCACGCGGTATTTTTGTGTTGTTTGTGGTTTAGTATTTTAAAATATATCTTGATGACTAGATTTTAAAATACTAAACCGTAACATGTATTTTTCTTCCATACTTCTCTATTAGTCGTCAACTCGGTAGTCACCCCCTGTCTAGCCATACATCTTTCACACAGTCCATCCATCCTTTCTTTAGTCTTCCCCTACTCAATGCAATGATCACTCTTTATCCTTATTTCTTAATATTAATTAAAAAATGCGGGCAGTCTTTGGGGACTGCCGATAGAAGTGAAAACTAAGCAACAATACGTAACCTCCACGTAATTCAAACGGTAGACGGTAGATGGCTCTAAAAACATTTCTCCAAGCGTGACGGTGACGATGGCGCAAGTTTTATGATTTTTTTCACCCAAAAAGTGCGCGCCTGAGTTTTCACTTAAAAAATTACGACTATTTATGACACGAGACTTACAGTGTTAAGTTCTAGGTTGTAAAACCGAAGAACACAATTCAATAAAGGCATTATGAATGTCTGTGTTCACTATTAATCTTAATCTCATAAACACATAGTTATGGGCGCCATAAAAACTAGAATAAAGCACTTTTATTATATCTAGACTGATCTATAACGTTGTCCAGACGCTTACAAAGTATCCTACAATTAAACGCGAAGTTCATAACACGAGGTTATAAACATGGCTTTATAAGGTTAATTACTAATGATCTTAGATCTATAACCAAAATTTTGTATAAATCATAAGTATGACATTCATTGGAAATTTACACATTTGACTTAGTTATAAATAATATTTAGTCAATGTTAGTCTTAGGGTGGTTTTCACCAGTGAAACTGAACACGATCAGCAGGTCTCGGCCGCGTTCTTGCGGTGTCAGTGTCATCATTATTGTGGAATATTGACACTAGCAGCTCTTGATTATAGTACATTTGAAAACATAATGATGGACTGAATCGGTAGACGACAAATTGGATTTACAAAGAGCTTGAAATTCGCAGGTCTGCAACCGCCCTTAAAAAACTTTATAATGTTCAAAATTAAAATGATTGACGGCCCTATTATGTTTCGTCTAGAAAATATTCTGTATAATAATCCAATTAGGTATACTTGTAGTGCGACTACGAAGTTTGAACCAGATTTGTTTCAGAAACATTGTAAATGGTTTTGCTTGAAATGTAATATTATAAAACACCTGCCATTCAGACTACACTTGTAGGCACTTTAGGACATGTGAAGGACGAGCACGAACATTTGTGACGTTTGTGCTTTGAAAATAGGCACACAAGCAATACAACCTTGATATACAACTCTAATGGACATTCTCAGATGGAATTAACTCATTGTATATCAATGAACTCAATATTTCTGGACATTAACCGTTATCGAGCCATTGCATTTAGTATGCTTGATCCAAATTTGGATATAGATTTAAAAACTAATCATTCATGTCAAATGCCTGCTTGCAAAATTACCTTCGTTCAACTTGCATATTTTTGACAACACATAGCAATTAGCCATTTTCTTCTGAAGATTTTAAAAACATCCGCCAGAGGCAGCACTAGTAGGGGTACACGTGTTTTGATTTATTAAGAGGGCTATTACAATTTTTCTTGAATTTGAGCGTTTGACGCTAGTTTTGATGTGTGATTATGATGATTACGCACACATGCAAACCGGGCGTGAGGTATAAACCAACTTGATCCTTTCCACTTTACTTTTGAAATAAATTAAGTTACTGTTATTTATAGTTCGTGTTACTGTTGTTTTTAGCATTGCATACAACAATTGTTTAAAAATATAATTTTACTTTAAAAAAAGTTAATTTTTTTTTTCAAGCAAGATTACATAGTAGCCTATGTTATTAAATACTTTTTGTTAAAATTTGGAAAGTAAATTCATAGATAAAAAATAGAATTTCGGACGAAAAATTGTCAATAACTATCTGTGTTACGGAATTATTTTTGGTGTATTACTAAATGAAACATAAAAAATTGACTTATACATTCCAAAGTTCAAGATACAGTTGTACCATGGACATTTTTATAAATGATTAAATTACTGTATCTTTGATGTAATAAAGCATCAAAAGACGCCCAAAAGTTAAATTTTATGAAACATCCTTTACAAAGACAAGTTTTTTACTGATTTGTGTAAACAAATTGAAATATTTATTTAAAACACTGTCAAGATATATAATGAGACTTTCTCGGACATATTTTTTTTTAAGTTTGAGTCTATGACTTAATCATAATCACACATCAAAACTAGCGTCAAACGCTCAAATTCAAGAAAAATTGTAATAGCCCTCTTAAAGATATATTATCAGTAAAGATAAACACATAACTTATCATTGAAAAAAATCAATAATTAAAGTGAATAAACAATATTAAAAAATGAATTATTATGCCTACTAAAGATTGTGCATTCGCGAATTGCAGTTCTGAAATAACATAACAGTCGATACAATCAAGATGATGATTGACAAGAAAAAAGTGTTTGGAGTGGATTAATTTAACGCGAAAAACCAATTTAACAATAAAAAACATTAAAAAAAACACTTATGGGTGTACTAAAATAAGTGCTATACTTATTTTTACAAGCTTTATATTAGCTTACTCTGTTCGTATGTGTTACCGGCAGTGTCTGCCTACCTTTATACTATACGGATATCTATCTACTTAGATACGTATTGCCATCCTTCGCCTCGAACTTCAACCAAAACCCATAATAATTTTCCCCAAATATTTCCTCTTCTAAACTTCACGAGCAGTTACAAAACCGCCCGCAGCGCACTTTGTCCGGACACTGGCCGCAAGTCGGACAAGGCACAAGCCCGGACAAGGCACGATCCGGACAAGGCACTAGACACTAGGCACTATGAGGCACTAGGAAATACGTGCATGCCTCGGGCGCTCTAACGCTTTGAGTGAAAACCCGTGTATGGCAAACTACTGTGATGCATAAATATGGCAGATGTGATATAAAATGGATGGATATTGGATAGTGTCGTATGAAGTATGTTTTTGTTGGTACAAAAATGATAATGCAGAATTTTCTGTACCTAATGCCAGTGCCAATGATGTGACGCAGTATTATTCTTGCAAAAGAGAACTGACTGATTCATCTATCCAACTTAAAAGAGTTCTACAGAAACATAATCTCTCAGTGTGTATCTATATTTATAAAAATCAATTGCCGTGTCTTAGTCTCGCAAAAACTCGAAAATCGCTCGATCGATTGTGATGAAACTTTAGTAAGTTGTGGTGGGCGGGAGCCGGAGAAGGTTTCTATAAAAAAAAAATAACAAGCCATTGCATTAGCTTGTGAGTATTAAAATTGAAGCAAGGACCTTTTATTATGATCAGATCTGGGGGCATAAAACGGCCACATTAGCAATTCCTCATTTCTTGAATTTCCAGCTGTTTCCAGCCTCTAATTTGACACAAAAGCATTCAAACAGATGAATTATTTCGTAATAAGAATCGCACGCAGATCATATTATGAATTGTAAGTTTGTGACATTTAACGATGATTCATAGTATTTTCCTATTATGATTCTGCCAAAGTGGCTGTTTTAAGCCCCATTGATATGGACGTTTAGAATTTGAAAGTAGATACTGATTTTCAACAATATTTCTACGAATAACCAACATAACCATGGTATTATAGCGTTTGAGGTTTCACGTTCACCAATTAAAATCCAATACCATGGTATAATGCCAAAACCATAACTTTAAAACATTAATTCTGTTAATAAAATATCGGCGTAACGAACCACAGACAGAAAATAAACGATGAAACACAAAATAATAATTGTTAAACTTCCCCGTCTAACTATGTAAATCAATTAGTCGGTTCGGAAGTCTTCAAAATAATTGGATCAAATGAAAACCTCTCATTTCAATAAACAATTCATAGACATCACAGGTTAGGGCTGTCACTCATTTGACGTGATTTGATCAGGAAAATTCATTTATTGTAGAAGTTTCGTCACAATTTTTTCAGTTATCGGTAATAAATTGCTTTGAACTCTGCCCTATTTTCTGGTAGTTTCAAGAATCGGCGGATTTTTAAGGCCTGGGTACTATTCTCAGGTTAGGTAAAGTTAGAGTAATTCTTCGTCAAAAAAATCATAGTATTGACATTGTATATACTCGCCCTTTCTCATTGTAACACATATTGTTACGTTTTCATTGTGAGAGTCAGGTTGCTCCTACTTAAGGTTATATATAAAACATATCTAACAAAAAATATCTGATAGCAAGGCCAACGCGATACAATTCAGATTCATTCGATATCTACGTATACCAGTTACTTGCGTGCGCCTAAAGTCAGTGGCAACCCTGCTTTCTATATTGGGAAGTTTGGTACATAGATTTTAAGATTTAATTGATCGAAACAATATTAATGAAATATGAAAAGAAATCAATCCCTTTTCATCAGGGTTTTCCAACATTTCCAATAATGTTCTTGTTGACAACATCAAACTTCGTACAGCAATACAAATCACTTCATTTCGTGTTTCAATAGAACAACGACATCTCAAGCTCACAAGATTCCATTATAAAACCCTTCAAGAAATTAAATTCTTCGACTCCTATTACGCAAAACCAACCAAGTTAAAAGAGTTCTACAGAAACATAATCTCTCATTGTGTCCATAGCTATGTTTGTCCCTACATACAAACAAATGTGAAAAATGATAAAAATTAATGCCTAATGCCACGGTACCACGGGTAATGAAAATTTACCCATGGACCCGGTAATGGGTTGACCCACCGGGACCACGGGAACACTCATGTGAATGATGTGTGATTGTGTAAAATGTAAGACTTTTTATCTCGACTGTAGGTATATTATTTTTTATAATTTACTTTAGAGTTTTAACAAAAAAGTTTTGAAAATTTTAAAATTTAACCCATTACCAAACGAGAATAACATCCGACAAACTGTTATTTATGTATGTCATTGCTATTACAGATTTTGAATAAATAAAATTCCATTAACCATTCCTTTCATACTAACATAAAGTTTCTATATATCCAAATATCGGATACTCATCATTTCCACAGCGGGCATCCCATAGCCCTCTCTTGCCATGTGAAACCACAGCTGCGTACATTAAAATATCTTCAGCTAAAAACGTTTCTTTTGTACGCCTATGTCTAACCTGCGGCGTTTCCATGCTTTATTTCTCTGATAGTTTAAGTGCACTGTCATTGTGAAAATGTATGTGGGATTGGGGATATGAATTGTTAAGATCCTTGTTTTTTTAAGGGGAAAATAAAACTTCAACCTTTTTTCATTTAACTCAGGCCAATTCTCGTACTTAAAAAACGTTCACATTCAAGTCGCAATCTGTCAAACTTGTCAAAAATGTTGGTAAATTGATTGTATTTTTGACAGATTGCGAATGAGATGCGAATGCGCACGTTCTTAAAAATACGAACGAACGTTTTTGAAACTAAACAGGTTCAAATCAAATATTAATGCAAAATGGGCTTTTATTGTGTAGGTTACCGATAGATGTTAATATAAATCACATCGCCCACCACTTCACAACCCCTAGTAACAAAATGACAGATTGTGATCTGTCATTTTGTCTATTCTTCTGTGGAAAAAACCCGTTAAAAATTCGTCTGCGCATCAACGTATATAACGCAATCAAAGACATTGACATTGTAAGTGTGTTACACAATAACCCCGCTGATTACTTTGATATAAATACACTAAAGCAATTCTTTCACAACATTCAGAAAGTAATATTCAAGTTCAGTTCTCGTGAACCAGTTACGCAGACAATGCCTTGCGTCCAACGAAGATTGATTCCAGCGAGGGTCGTCCATCACGTGATAGTGCCAACGTGCACAGTACAAACCAACCTTCTTTCATTAGTAAACAAAAACTTGTCAGGGAACACGATATTAATGACTTTTGGGAAATTAAAGAAAGATTTCAAGGCATAGTTGAATTTTTGGCGAAGACTAACGAATTTTGTTTTTGGTGTAAAATTTTGATGAACTGCTCTTGGACTACATTTTGAAGTTTAACTGGAATATGACTGGAACCTTTATAACAACATCCAGAGGGAAAATTCCCGTATTTATGAACGTTCGTATTCGTAATCTGTCAAAAATACAATCAATTTACCAACATTTTTTGACAATTTTGACAGATTGCGACTTAAATGTGAACGGTTTTTTAAGTACGAGATTCAGAGTCTGAAGGCTAATCCTTCAGACTCAGAATTTGTAGACCGTATAAAATACTTAAAGTTACATACTTTATCAATACACATCTACATTAACTGAACCTTGAATAAAATATACTCTTCCAATGATACACCCGAAAGGATACATGGTAACATACGACCAAATTATAGTGACCTCGATACACAAACGACTTAAGTATCAACAGAGGACAAATAAAACTGGCCGGCACATAATGTCCGTTATGACCAAAGTTAAAATTACATAAAAATATTATGGAGGTCACACATGCTGCCCTTCAGACGTCTATAATATCCTGCGGTCAGAGGCATCAATTCTCTGATGTGAACCGAGGCCTATTAAATATTAAGATGGTCTTATACTTTAACCCTTGCTTCTATTGTGGTATAAAAAAACGCATGCAGAATAAACTCGAATAGGAATTTTGAAGAAAAACATCGTGAGGAAACCTGGACTTAAAAGTTGCTTAATAAACGTCAAAAATGTATGGTTAAACAGTCGCTAATCATTACTTAACTTTGAGTAACGTTTATAAATAAACCCTATAGTTAATAGTAGCTGCTGCCCGCGGCTTCCCTCGCGTGGACCCTAATTCTTTTTCTAAAATAAAAGTCGTCTAAGTTAGTCCTTATAACATCAGCTATAACAGTAAATGTCCCGTCAAAATCGGTCCAGCAGTTTCGCAGATTAGCCGGAAAAAACAGACAGACAAATATTTTATACATTCTTTTTTTGTTATACCGTAAATATTATCATATGCATTTAGTAAAAAAGCTGTTAATTTGACATTACCAACAGACACTTCAATTTTATTTGTATACTAGCTGATGCCTGCGGCTTCGCCCGCGTGGATGTCGGTTATTATATACTAAACCCTTCCTCGAGAACCACTCTATCCATTGGTGAAAACAGCATGAAAATCGGTGCAGTAGTTTTTGAGTTTATCGCGAACAGACAGACAGACAGACGCGGCGGAGGACTTTGTTTTATAGTATGTAGTGAAATAAATAAGTCTGAAATCGCCAACCTGTCTTGAGTAAGGGTGGCGATCAATGCTCGTGCCTTTTCTGTGTGGGAAGATGCTTTTGCGGTGCAATGGGACACTAATAGTCTGGTATTAATAGGAATTTTCCAGAAAATGAGATTATAAAAATTGAAGAGGCAATTACACTTGATCTAACTATGCCTTCACTTAAAATACACACATGACTATTCTGCGATCGCAATTTATTTGCCAAACATGTAAACAAACACGAGTTTTAGGAAAAACTACTGTAATGCCTACACATAAGGTTCAGTTTGCACTTCAACTTCATATTTTTTTATGTCTTTTTCAATGGTACTTGTCAGTCTAAAATCAACTTTATTTATACTTACATAAAGTTGATGTTTGTTTAAGTGGAAATAACAACAATATTGGAAACAAGGATTTCAATAAACCTTACAAACTTATGAGCTAAATATGAAAATGCAAATAAATACAAAATCAACCAAAGCAAAATCTTCAACGTACAAAAATGAAGATACCATATACTAGCTCAACAATATTTATTTATTCATTTAACCATATAAACACACTATATACAGACAAGAAAAAAGGAACATAAAAATACGTACAAAGGCAAATATGTGTTTGTTCTAAAAAAAAATCTGAGACATTTCATCCAGAATCTACTGCATAGTGACGTCACAAAATAGCGAGCTGCGAATTAACCATAATTCTCAACTCGCATCTCAGAAACTTCCATCAAGAAAGAAAGAAGTTTCGCACTGAAATTAGATCCAAGAAACTAATTTAGCCACAAATAGGATTGTTGTATAACTAGTTAAGGACAATTCAAGTGCTGGCTCTTGTAGTATAACTGATTGAAATTTAAATGAAATCTGAACTAAATGGGTTAAAATTTCAGGTGGCATAACTTTTATAATTTGCTTATTAGATTAGCTTTGCAAGGTGCTACATACACCCTCTAAACTCTCTCTCTCACAACGGTGAAGGGAAACATGGTGAGGAAACCGGCATGTCCTAGAACCAAAAATTCGAAGATATGTGACATCTACCAACCCGCACTAGGCCCGCGTGGTGATTACGGCCCACTCCCTCTCAAAGAGGGGAGGCCTGTGTTCCAGCAGTGGGAACATCATAGGCTGATTATATTATGTTATGTAACCTACACCCTACTCTCGAGAAATGTGTAACGATAGATGTAAAATGTATATTTTGAAGTTGAAGATATTCTTGTTTCGCTAACTAATCTGTCGTGGGTTTAATAATATCTTAGAAAGCCTTTAGAGGCTTATTACGCTTAGGCTGAATTCACACTGAAATGCTAGTGGCCGGCAGCGACGCGGCGAGCAGTTTAAATGACAAGGCCACCGCACCTTGCGACTGCGACTCGTGTAGTCTCGCGGCGGCGCGAGCCGACTTCTATTCTATCGAGCTTATCTATATTTTTTGATATTCCACATAAAGTTTGTAATGCCTTATCATTAAAACTGCTCGCCGCGTCGCTGCCATTTCAGTGTGAATTGATCCATATACGATGTTCATGCAAACTTAATCCCGATCCTTTTTCCTAGAACTTACCTAGTTTTACGCTTTTAAAACCAAGCATATATTATTCCTCCCCAAAATAACAAAGCGTGGTAACCTCCAATATCGAAATAACAAAAACTAGCTTCGAGATCAAACACTCAGATACGTCGCCTTTCAATCAACCCGCGAACGCAAGCCTAACATTAAAAACACTACCTACCTAGAGTTTTGAACAAATTTCACGAAGTCCTATCTATCTGACACCCCCATTGATCGTGAAATAAAAAGGCAGTGTTCACAAGGGGCGGAGAGACGCATTAGGCTGCGTTCAGACGGCAGACTGCGTCGCCCGCGGGTTGTGCCGTAATCAACGGGGCTTTGTACCAAGAGATGGGAATTACAGATACGCAACGGCCCTAGGCAGTGCGGGCCCGTTGTGATTGCGGCGGGACTGTGCCGCGGTCTTTATATTTATGTCCTGGTGGTGCATGCGAATAAAATTTTATTGGAGATAGGATAGTGGGTAGGATGCAATTGGTTGTTGTTGTTAGAAAGCTGTGGTGGTGACAAAAATATATGTATTTTGTTGTTTTCTCCACTTCGCTGAGTCTCGTAATTACAATTATCATCATCTGCCTAGCCTTTTCCCAAATATGTTGGGGTCGGTTTCCAGTCTAACCGGATGCAGGTGAATACCAGTATTTTACATGGAGTGACTGCCTATCTGACATCCACAACCCAGTTACTGGGTAACGCGATACCCCATGGTAAGACTGGTTGTCAGACTTTCGGGCTTCTTACGACCCGTAACAACTGTCCAAGATCTACAAATGACAGCTCGTAAATCCAGATACAATTTGCTTATAACGTTTCCATGTCAAACGTCTCTTTACAAAAACATATTCAAGATCAGACATAGATGATATCACAGATCTAAGAAGAAATTGGACCGACAAGTTTCCAAAGGAAAAAATCTCATAAGTATCCCAGTCAAGTTACTCTCCCATGTAAACGAGGCTCCTCACATATATTTGAACACATTTTATTCACACGCCTTTGCCGCCCACGTCAACGGAGAGCTTTTTGTTCTTACCATTAGGCCCGAATGGTAACTGTGTCTGAACACACCCTTGTCCAAAACTTGCCTGATCGACATTTGGCGAGAAATCACTATGAAGTTGAAGATAGACCGTATTGTAGTGATTGTTTATTGAAAGGCAATATGATGGGTCGATTTTCATCGAGAAATACATGATGTTGAAATACTCTGTCTTTGGATAAATATTTATGGAATACCTTTGTGATTTTACACTGTTTGTCCACTACTCCGGGAACGGAAACGTCAATAAGAAACAGAACGACACCGAAGTAGTGACGCACATTTACTATGGCGTCGTCATCTTTTTCTTGTTGACGTTCCCGTTCCCGGTGCAGTGGACAGACGACCTTACTGTCTTTATGGGTATAAGTCTTTTACACTAGTAAAAACGAAAACCCTTAAAACGAACGAGTTTTCTTTTTCATTCTAAATGAAACGATCTACTGAGCTGATCTGCATGAGCTTTGATTTATTTTTAACCGATGAAAAAAACGGAGGAAGTTCTCAAGTCGACCGGTATATATTTTTTTTTGTCATTCTGTTTACCTACACAATTCTGTCGGTACAGTCAACTTGCGCAAAAAGTTAAGTCACCGCAAAATAATCCTCAACCTCCATTTAAAACCATTCGTTTAACCATCAAAAACACTTTACTTTAACATTGTACCCCTTATCTTCTTCAATACAACGCTTATTTATACTACCCACAGCAACATTATCTATGTGCAAACACAAGATTTACAGGCATACATACATCTTCGATAAACTCAAAAATCCACCTGCACAAAAAACTAATAGCTACCCTCACAAAACAAACACTGCCTGTACATTCAATACACGTCGCGCCAAGTCTCATAAGTAGACCGACAATTTTAGTTATTTATAGGATACATTGACACTTATTGGTATTGTCAAGTAAGAGGCATGTTTACGGAGCCAGTGATGGATGGCGTGGCATCAGAGCCGAATCAATCTTCGTTCGTCGGGAACGTTATCAAACAGTTAAGTCGAAAGCCATACAATGTTTGGAGAGGACATTAAAAGTTATTTTGTAACGCTGTTGTAGCAAGGTTGTGTTTAGTCGGACTGGGAAAATAAGCGAGGCTAAGTTTTAATTAGGTCTTTTTATAATATCCTAAAATAACGTCTAGTTTTTACGTCTCATGCCCTTTTCCTAACTAATACTATAAATACGAAAGTGAGTTTGTTTGTTTGTTACTCTTTCAAGCTAAAACGGCTGAACAGATTTGGATGAACTTGGCACATGGGTTGACCATCCACCTGGATTAGGGCATAGGATACTTTTTATCCCGATATTCCTACAATCGGGACTTACGCGGGTGAAACTGTGAGGCGCAGTTAGTTCACAATAATTTTATTGGAAACTATAGTATCTATGAAATGCTACTGTAATATTATAGAAACTCGCCGATTCCCAGCACTTACATGAGTAAAATATGTTGTACGTCTGATATTTAAATATCCTTTAGACATGGTGTCCGTATATTTGACCCTTTTATTTGAACATCAATTTATTATTCACTAGCTGATTCCCGCGGCTTCGCCCGCGTGGATGTCGGCAATCAGAAGAGAAACAAAAATAGTTCCCTTTACAACCACAGCGCAAAAAACATGCATAAACTCTGACATTGAAGCCGACAACTCAACATGAACTATTCAGATACCGATCTATGAAGTATCCATACCCCTGTAACGGTCCGAAGCCAAACTAAACGCCCCTAAAAAGTTATTTCATCGCCCATTGTTGCTGTATAACTAGACATAAAAGCTGAAACCACGAAAAACCCAAAGTACCGAAATACCCCGCGTAGGGCGGGCGCACATTTTCCACCCGGAAGTTCGCTGGGCGGATTCGAACAGCGGATTTATGGCGCCACATCCGCTTCCGCCCCCCGCGACATACACATTATATCGATTTTCGATTCATTCATATTTTTTGTTAGTGCGACTATCCGATGTTTTTCGAGTGACCATTGTTTATCGTAACTAAGTTCCTACGTTTATGTGCATCGTTGTTACCATATAGCAACTGAAATTTAATAGGAATGTGGGCGAATATTATCATTTTATTGTTCCTGATTCGCACTGATTTTTGGACTCGACAATACATCGAGATTTCTTAGTTATATTATGTAACTTTAATATTAACGTATTATACACAAAAACCTTTCGGAATAAATTCTCTAAAGGATTGTGAAAATCTCATCAATATCTGTTGCATGTTTTAGTAGAACAACGCGGACATACAGCCAAACATGAAAAGCGACTTTAATTTATAATATGTATGGAAGAGATTTAATAAAGCAGATTAATTAGTTAAGCCGCTCCGCTAGCAATTCTGTATCATAATCGACAGCATTTTATTTTGATAGCTTCATATTTGGTACTTTAAACTGTTTCAGTATACCTAATTAAAGATAAAAATGTACACGAAAGTGGTCAAACATTGATTTGTTGTTACCGAAATAATTTTCAGTTTTTTTTTTTTTTTTTAATATCGTCAGTGTAAGCCATACAATTTATTTTATTTCCTATTTCATCTAAAGAAAGGTATATGCACCCACAGTTAAGCAATAAAGTTCCACGGAACGACACAATTTATCAGTAGGTACCGCATCCTCAATGCTTAACGCGTTGCCTAGCAACAGGGTTAGAATGCCCGACCTTTTGGCCAGTTAACAAGGCCAAAGGTACTGAGACCTCAGTTATTTAAATACTAACCATTGGCTACTTTCATAACAATTAATGATCCTTACATCTGTTTACGTATCACTAACAGCCGTTACAGAAGCCCAAAAGTCTGAATTAACCAGTCTTGTTAGTTTGTGGAGGTCAGATAGGCAGTTGCTCAATGTAAAAATACTGATTTTCAGCTACATCCGGTAAGACTGGAAGCTGACCCCAACATAGTTGGAAAAAAGCTAGGCAGATTTATTATTGACATCTCTGTAGATACGTACTTATTTTTTCGAAACCAATCCGTGTCCGAGCACCAACGTTTAACCCATTTCCAAAATTTCCCATCTCATTAACATAATATAATACACGTGGCCTGTTCTTATCATGTTAAGAAGCATACACAAAGAAAACACAGCACATAGCTAATGTTATATTTAGTAAAAGTACATTACGTTAACCCCCGAACGCCATAACGGGCTGTATCCCCTTTATAACCCCGAAAATCGATACGCACACTTAATTTTGGTTCAGAAATTCGTTGCTTATCTTCATACGTAAATTTTGAAAGTCTAGGGAAATAGAACCAAAGAACGAATTGAAGATTGAATTTGAGAAAAGAGAATATAAGCTAGATTTTAGTCTAGAGTGAACCAATCGTTCGTAAGTCACAAAATATCCGAATTAAACATATTTCGAGTAACGGAATGTTGTGAAGTAGGACAATAGTCTGCCTTTAGCGCTTCAGTGGTGTATATCGCTAAATAGGCACAGACTTTTATCCATGCTGCGAGCTATATCGAATAACCATCCAACCCGCAAGATATTCTGAGTAATAGAAAGAAAAATGTATTTGGCTCAGTACCTAATGCAAGGAACATTTCAACAAAATTAAAAACTTAGACTAACTACAGTGTAAATACAAAAACAGTGCAAAAACTAATTGAAGTACGTTTTGGACTATTGATATACCTTTTTAAATCAAAAACATCTTACCATACCGACACATAGGTATCATACATTCACAAAACACTATGCTACTCTTAAAATCAGACTAACACAAAAGCATTTATTAATAAACAACTGAATAACGCCACATAAACCAACCAGTCCTATAAAACGACCGCATTAAGAATAATAAATACCGTTTATTCGTAATTATTCGAGTTTATTCGAACCGGCTAATAAAATAACTGTCCAAATATCGGTCGAGGAGTTCTCTGCTTACCCTCTATTTCCCTTGGCAGTGTTTAGGAGTAAATTGTGGCAATATTTTCAACAGTAATCGGTGGTTTGCACCTGAGGTACCTCCACCAGTTTAGAGTCGATTTTATTTTATTATTATTCCGTTCAGTCGAATGAGATACTTTAAAGAATATTGTGGGGTTACTGACAATGTATTGAATTTTTTATTTGTTATCGACTTTTTTTTGTTGTGTCAGTGAATTTGCTTTATTTTTAATCCCTTTGGGAACCAGTAGACTGACAGCAGACCTATTTCTCTAGTTATAACAAGTTTATGCTAAAAAGCTCTTTTGAGCAATCAAGAATTAATAATCTTGGTTACATATCAAAAAAAAATTACGTACGTCTTATTGGTTAAATAAGGTGTTTAGAATTAATAGAAAACGGCTGCCACATAAAATATACCTATTAATAAAGTACCTACCTACCAGTACATTTTAGAAGGCGCAGTATACAAAACAAGATATAACGTGACATTTCAGTTAAAACGTAACGTGTATTGTTACGTTTTGTTAAGATTGTATTAATTCACTGAAAAATAAATGTAATTTACGTTATGTGGGTGTGAGAACTCAAGTGCCGCTTACTGTACCGGTCGCGGCCGCCATCCGTTCGATTTTCTATTTTTAGCTCACCTGGTTTCTTTTTAAACGGCTTGTATTTATAGCAGCTGCTTAAATAAATGTATGTGCTTGTAATTTAAATATACTTTCGTAGATTGGATTGCCATGAGCTGAAAATCAGGCGGTAAATCTGAACTTTAATATTATAAATGCGAAAGTGAGTTTGTTTGTTACACTTTCATGCTAAAACGGCTGAACAGATTTAGATTAAATTTAGCACATGCGTAGACCATGACCTGGAGTTGGACATAGGCTACTTCTCATCCTGTATCGCAGACGAAGTCGCGGGTAACAGCTAGTATAATATAAGACAATATACAACAAATAACAATACCTAGCAAATTTGGAGTTTCTTATTTGGTATAGCTTAGAAAACCATGACTGGAAGGCCATGTAATGACCTCCTTACATGGACTTTCTTTCATGATTTTATAAAGGCATTGGTATGGTTACCCTCAGCATTTTATAATAGGTCAACGTCAAACAAAGAGTTTGCAATTATACCGGCACCCGTTACCTATAAACCACATAAAATCCATGTAGCGTGGCGTCAAAAAGAGGTATAATTAGTAGCAGGTATAAGTACCTATCTATAGATAGACCCAACATCGTAAAATACACAAAACAACAACAAAAATAAAATGCAGTTCAACCCTCCACTGCAAGATCAGAGCACTTCCAACACAGTCACTTAAAAACCGTTCCCGCATTCATCTGCTTTCAGCTTTATATCGCGATGCGATCGGTCGCATTGACCCAAATGAGCAGGCATTTGGCGACACGCCCGCTACCGCATGTGCCCGAACCGCGGAGGGTTATGCGATACTTTCGAATGGAGTGCCATCCATAGACGGGTATGATAGCTGTTTCGATAGTAATTGGAGTTGCGGCGGAGCAATGGATCGTGATATGGGGAAACTGTTGTGTATTTTTCTGTTCTTAATGTTGCTGGATACTTTCTAGTGGGTGTAGCTCATGTATCGTTAGTATTGACTTTGAAGGAGAAAAATGTGTTACCATAGAGGTCATAATGAACGGAGTTTTGTATTGTTTTCAAAGAGAACCTACTTAGTTGTAGTCTAGACAGTTTTCTATAATCTTGTTTTACATAGGCAAAGGATTAACTAAAGGCAAGGACAGCTCAATTAGGTATTTGTAGAAGACTACAAGTAATTTAATAATAATGAGTATGCTTACTTGACGGTATGTATCTGCCTTATATAGTACCTTATTAAATCTTTTACATTGTCGTTTTCTTTTAATAAAAAAGTAAAGCGTAATTTTTTACGAGATTGCCTAGCCTGAACCTAAAACTATTTTCATGCAAAGTACAAGTTTCAAGGTTTTATCACTCCACACTGAACACAAATTAAATCCCTAAAAATATGCACCAGCCAAATAATTTCTTGAAATTATGCATCCAAAGAACCTAATCTTGTGAGGTCAGTTGGTTTCTCTCCGCTTAACATATAGTTAGGTTTTGCATTTTACATTACAGACACTGACAAAACGAATGTTAAAATTAAATCATTTATGTTAAAACCTGGGCATTTGAGCTTTTGGGTTTGGGACGAAAATAAATGAAGGATAGCAAAAAAAAAGATAAAAAGTTGGGGTTTGACACAATCTTTTACAAACGAAAAGAAAGATTTCGTAGAAGAGATTTCGTGAAAAAATCTCGTAGTCGAGTTTCGTAGCAGAAACTTCGTAGCTCTACGGCGTAGGCGAGATGTCGTAGACATTTCGTAGCTGCGCCAACAAAATGTCATTATGAACGAGGCATCACAAATGCGTTACGAAATGTTGCAAGTAATTCTGTATACAATGTGAATTTGATGAGATGTCACAGTCATGTTATTGTGAGAATTTATTTTAAGCAAGTGTCCGACAGGTCATGAACTTATTTATAAATAAATATGTTTTAAGGAATCATTAATTTTATGTATTAGTATTATTTTCATGAGAACACCAAAGGAAATATAACATTAATCAGCACACTCTGTCTACACGTATCATAAACACGTACCGACAGCCAAAGGAATACATAATTAAATTCATTAAATCACTGGCAGGCACAGAATGCGTAATGAAAAACACTGGACCATCGGAACGACGATCACGTCACATAAATCGAACTATTTTTATTGGCAACTGGCTAGCGTTGGCAAAAAACGGGTATGCCGACTATTTGATTGCTGAAGTATGTCCATATTTTTTGCCAACGTTTTATGTTTTGCAGCGCCATCTGACGGGCGACGTATAAGTCGCGCGCAGATGTCGCCCCGAACGACCCAAACTAATAAATGAGAAGGCCCTGCGGGAAATTAAAAATAGTTTGGCGCAAATCAACGCTTGAGGGTTGAATATTGAACTATAACTTTGTTGGCACTCATTGTTTTTATGATCGAACTCGTATCAGAAGAGTTTATAAGTTTTCAATTAAATTCCTTACGTTGCCATCCGAATAGGTAGGTACCCACGTAATGTGGATTATTAAATTTCTATCTAAATGTGATTTTACTCCGAAACGGGGAGTGATCTCCCAAATTGACATAAAATTACATGATTTGAATAGCAAATGAGATAATATCGATTCGTTGTTACTTGTTTACATAAATAACAGTGCGACGGTTCAGTTGATAGACATGTTTATTTATTTAGACGGAGAGAATTGCAAATGAGAAGATTCAATTTAATTGATTGAATTTTTTTATGAGTAAAGTAAAACGAAACTCTTAAAAAGGTTTCATTTTCAGGTATATCGATAGTACATTCCATCGGGCCGATACATATTTTATTACGACGGTACCGGTACAGTCGCGAACGTTACGAACAGAAACTTTGTTCCATTATTGGTACTTCCAATCAACTTTCGTCGCCTTTACCTGCACAAGTTCCAAACAACAGTTAGCTCACAGAAAACTTACGTTCCCATACAAAACCGAATATTTTTGTCGCAATATTTTGCAAAAATAGTACAAAGTGAATGGATGTGAACATAAATGAAAACTTGCACAACTTCAAAACATTTTTGAGCGCTTTTTCTGATTTACAATACTATATTTCTACGAGTTTTCATAAAGGCAAAGTGGGTTGTGCCCATATTTTTATGGGTTATTTCTAGGGTTCAGTACTTTCGAATGAAAAAACGGAACCCTTATAGGAACACTCGAGTGTCTGTCTATCCGTCTGTCTGTCGGGCACGGCCAATTTATTCCAGATCTAATGTACCGATTAGGTACCACATTTGAATTTCTGTGACCCAGATACGGACGTGTAACGTAAATAAATTAATTTTGAATATGGGGGACCTTAGGGAGACAAACAAGGTTTTTTTTTTAATGTTTGGAAATCTGTGCCTTGTGACATAACAAACGAAAGGGCTTACTGTGAGGGTCTGATAAATATTTATCATTTTAAAATAGTTTCAAAGTTATGCGAAAATTATATTAAAATTTACCTGTACCTCCGAAAGAGCTAAATTATTTTTATTTTTTAGGTATGGATACTAGTTCTATACTATAGATTACACAAAAATCTGTTAGAAGATAGGCTTCCTAAAATATCTTGGTAAATCTCTCAATATTCCGCGTACAAACTTACATTTGCAGTTGGAATGTATCGGAAAACATTTTTTTCAACTACAATGTTAAGTTTGTTCTTGGGATAAATTCATCCCAACTACGGAACCTTTCATTGTGCGTGGTCCGACACGCACTTGGCCGGTTTTTATAGCTTGTGGCAGAGGCAAACAATGGAGATTTTAGTACCAGCTTTGGCAATCAGTTAGCTTTACTGTTAAAGGAGTATTCTATAGGTTTCCAATTTTTATATTAAATCTATGAGCAAGAATAAATCTTTGAAGAAAATGATATCGTAGTTCGGTAGCTAGTTGAAATATTTGAAAAGTGTTGCGTTTATAGCACCATTACACAGCATTCTCATAAATCTTTTCAGTATTTTTATGGGTTTGTAATCGACCAAATGTTACTCAGTCAGCTGTTGTTCTTAGATATCGTTTTTAGCGTTCCGTACCCAAAGGGTAAAACGGGACCCTATTACTAAGATTCCGCTGTCCGTCCGTCTGTCTGTCTGTCCGTCTGTCACCAGGCTGTATCTCATGAACCATCTCGTGATAGTTACATAGTTGATATTTTCACAGATGATATATTTCTGTTGCCGCTATAACAACCAATACTAAAAAACAAAATAAAATAAATATTTAAGGGGGCTCACATACAACAGACATGATTTTTCGTGCGCGAGCCCGACTCGTACTTGGCCGGGTTTTTTTTATTTTTGCGAGTCCCCGTTTTTTTTCTTATACCTAACCTGATAAAAATGACCTTCATAGCACAGTAACTTAAAAGAGACCTCGCCTGTTAAAAGCATTTCCAAACAGTTAACAAAAATATCTCGCAATAACAACAAGCAATAGAATCACTTACAGTCCCATTTCGAAGGCTATATTATAGCCTTTAAATAAACTGTCCAGGAAGTTTCCACGGAAATACTCTTTTCGCTGACATTATCGAGTCCAACTTCCCAGTTATCGGACTTCACAATCAAAATATGAATATTTATTCGATGCCGAAATTAACTCGATTGCCATTCGTTTTGTTCATTCGTTGCTTATTGCCACAGAGATCAATAGAATGGAAATTATTGGAAAAATGTGGCGTTTTTAATTGGTATTTTTATTCAGTTTTCGGGCTGTGATTTGAAATATTTTCTTTATGTTCTAAAGTTATTTTTAATATCACTCGTGAAAACCTGAGAGATATTTCTCGACGGCATGTGAAGTCAAGTCAGAGGCCCATGGGCGGTTTTATAACTCTGACACCAGGTTAGTCGCCAACCACACGAAAAAAAAAAATCACTCCTTTTTTCAGCCATCTTCTATTTAATTATTTTCGGCTTGTGATATGCCTATTTCATTATAAAAACATGGCCTCTTTATATAACCATCCTAATATAAACTGTAAGACACATTATCTTAAAAAATCCAATATGTTTCAACCATAACCGACTCACAACGTGTATCCTTAATATTTTCGTGCAGGATACACGAATTTGATACAGAAGTTAAGACTTATTTAGCACTTTTACGACCGACATTTAGAAGTTCAGAAAACCGCTTTGTGAACCTTCTATGTGTAGTTAAGATTATCCTTTATACACACACGAATCTTAGTCGGTATTCTTAGCTATTGTTAACTAAAAACAATTTATTTTATTTGTACATTTGGTTTGTAAAATAACTTTTGATAATAAAGGTGTTTTTGTTTTAAGTTAGGGACCTTTGCTGAGTGGTTGCACAGTGTAGGCAAAATAAAAAACAGCACTTGCTACAGTTGTTTACTTGCATAGATCTGCTATAAATGTAAGACCAATTTATTCTTCATATATCACTCCTATATTTCATTAAATCAAATCTTCACAAACAGACATGTTATCAATCTTATTCTTACTCGACGTTACATACGCCACATCTAAAATACATAAACACCCTATGTAATCCACACCTCACACAAGAAACACCCCTTGCATCGTACCTACGTGTAAACAAGTACCTAGGTAGGTGCTTAAGAGTGGCGGATAATATTTATTTACACAAATAAATCGCGTCGTCAAGCAGCGCGGCGTCTGCGAAGATCGTGTGCAGGAAATTAAAATCAGCGGCAGGTGCGAATAATGAGATTCCCATTACTCACACCCCGCTCGCCTGTACAAGTTTTCTTGCTAAATTAACGCTATAATCTAGGATATCTTAGCGGAAGCTGAGAGCAAACATTTTGCGGGTTTTAGTGGGAGTCTTGATGGAGGATTTTTTTTATTTTTGGGGTGGCTTTTTACCACGCCTTTGGCAGGCCTTCTTTGCTAAGGTTTAGAGTATCTTTTCAACTGTTTTACGTGGATAAACTGCTGACTGTATGTCAGCATTCTCTTTATGATAATGATGCTGATTTAAGGCTTTTTTTATACATTTTATACTTCCCAATTCCATCATCGTCATGTTCCCACTTGTGGCCTTGGAAGGTATAGTTTATTTCTGGCACGGGTTATTTTGGATTTCCTTTCCAATCAATCTGCCTAGGCTTTTCCCAGCTATGTTAGGATCGGCTTCCAGTCCGGGTGCAGCTGAATACCAGTACCCTTATAAAACTTGTGTAGGGTTAATAAGTCGCGAACACTTTTCACTATTTGACGTAACACGTAAAAGTTTTTTATCATTATTCATTTCTGTTAGGTTGTTAAAGGTCGCTTTCTCATTTATAAACATACGAATATTGTGGGTAAAAAAAAAATTAAGTGTCAAGTTATTCTTCATTTGGGACTTCGATACCCTTTGACAAATTATAATAGTTCTCAGTTTCATAAAACCTACATGGAAGACTGAATCAACATAAGATTTAAAACCACAAGACTAACATAGGCTTACAAATCTAGTTGTTACACGCATAAAACCGTATTAACGTTTCAATCCGATTGCTAGACATTTTATTAAAATATACACGTTAATGCGACAATCTAAAACGCTTAAAGAGCGCTTACCTGCGTAATTTCTCAGAATAAATGTCAAGTGAGTCGTTGCGCTCTGTGCGCTCATGATAATTCTCGACTGAGATGCAGAAATCCTGCGTTTCGGTACACGTGCATTACTGCATAGTGTCGCGCTAGCAATATGTTTAGCTTACGTAGCATGACGGCTATTAGGTGACGGCTTTGCAATATTAAGGCCGTTTGTTGGAGAAGTTAGGCTGCCTAAATGAAATTCAATTGGTTTATTCATTGTAACGTTACGCACAAGATCGATTGGTATTCGTATCTCGAGCCATAGATATAATGTCTTAATTCGTGTAAGTATGGGCTGGTCAGTAGGTAATTAAAACGTAATTACCTACATAAAAAATACATTACAAAAAAATAAGTAATTACTTCACTTGGCACTAAGTCATAGGTACATTACACAAAACATACAATGTGCACACAATCTAAGTGCCATTTGAACTTATCTAAAAAATATGGAATGTATCCTCTCTATTCTTCTATTTTATTCTAGCCTGTAGCGTAGATAGCCCCACAAATCATTGTTTATCAAAATCGCAGTATTATCTTCTCCAACGGCAAACCCACGTCTCAACTCACGCTAAAGGTGTCTCCACATAACAGCATTAGTCGGGCGGCACTAATATCAGAGGAACGACGTCTTGCGTCACCTTCACGTTTTCTAACAACGTTATTTTAATGTATCGCGTTAAGCCGAGGGACGATGTTAGGCTTTGTAACTGGTTTGCATAGATTGCTACTTGGTATGAGGTGTATTGAATATTGTGGTTGCGTATTTTTACCCGACTACGGCGAAGAAAAAAGGAGGGTTATGATTTTGACCGGTATGTATGTATGTATGTATGTATGTATGTATGTATGTATGTATGTATGTTCATCTGTTCCCTCCTATCTTCCAAACCACATATCACAATTTGACAAATGAGGTATCGTTAGAAGCGTCGTGATTGTCCGCTGGTTATAGGCTATGTGAAGTCACATTACATTAAAAATGGCGCCCTCTAGAGGACATAAAGTGAGGAACTACGGCGAAGAAAAAAGGAGGGTTATGATTTTGACCGGTATGTATGTATGTATGTATGTATGTATGTATGTATGTATGTATGTATGTATGTTCATCTGTTCCCTCCTATCTTCCAAACCACATATCACAATTTGACAAATGAGGTATCGTTAGAAGCGTCGTGATTGTCCGCTGGTTATAGGCTATGTGAAGTCACATTACATTAAAAATGGCGCCCTCTAGAGGACATAAAGTGAGGAACTTAAAAAAAAAATGGTTTAATCGTACCATGTTGGGTATCAAATGAAAGGGCTTAATGAGCACATTTCAAAAATATATATATTATAACCCCAAAAGAATTAAAAAAAAAATCAAGTAATAAAAACTAAAACCCAACTACGACTTAAAAGGTATAAACAAGACACCACAGGCAGACAAATTAAAAATCCGGAGTCACACGTAATCTGTTCGATTTATGCCCTAACACGTGTGACTCCGGATTTTTAATTTGTCTGCCTGTGGTGTCTTGTTTATACCTTTTAAGTCGTATTTGGGTTTTAGTTTTTATTACTTGATTTTTTTTCAGTACAGAGATAAGGGGCCCTTTGTATACCTGGCAGGGTTGCGGGAAAGTCAGAAAGGGATACCGGGGCCCTTGGCAACAGGCAACTGAATGAACACGGGTGGGTTTTAGTAAGTAAAAGTCTGACACGCCAAAATCATCAAATGACCAGAGCGGGAGAAGTCATTTGATGATTTTCTACGGTTTATTCGCCTTGTGTTGGTGGTTTGTGCCTTGTGTAGGGACGGTTGTCAGTGTTATATTATGTATATGCATTATTATGGAAGCTTGTTGAAAGTCACGTTTTTTTTACGACGTGGTTTATACGCCGTGCCGTGTAGAAAGGAGACTAATTATTAATAGCATGACGCATCGACTAATTATTAATAGGGACTAAAATAAATTATACTAATTATTTCACACTTCAATAGACAATGAAATTCGCATTACGTACCAACATAAATAAATAAATAAGGCGGAATTCACTTAATGCATGAAAGCATTCTCTGGCAGACTGCTATGGCCCCAGAAACGAGAAATAACTAGTGACGAAACGAGAAACGAAACGGGAAAAAATATAAATAACTAATGTACCTATTTGAAAAATTCTTAGATCATAGTAAGAAAAAATGCTTATGACACTCTTATTTGTCAGCTCAAAGCGGATGCTGCTGCACATAGAGTAGTAGATAATACTCTCGATATTTTTTCCTTGAAAACAAAATACTCCACTCTCTTTTTTCCTATCCTACCTTATAGTGGAATGATGGCATGGTAAGAGTTACCATGCCATCATTCCACTATAAAGTCAACATTTCGATGCTTTTGAATGGCAATAGATCATTCTCGGCATTTACTGGGTTGCGTGCCGATCCTGCCTTCTATTGGACATGCGTCGAGCGTTTGCAGTGTTGACTGACAGTTACTGACGTATGATTTTAGACAACGCTTCCCTTCGCTTCGCTTCGCTTTGATGCTTCCGAACTGGCTTGGGAGAACTTGTAAGGCTGATTTTACAGGACGGGCAAATGTTTTTGAGGAATTACTGCTAAGTTTTTGTAAATTTCTCAGATATATATTTATAATAAGGGAGGGGTGTGTATTGGCTTTGAATTTTGAACCAAGTGAAGAAGCAAAAAGTAAACAGTTTTCCCTTAAAATAAAAACCAGTCGAAAGTAACCTTGGGTTTCGAGCTGGTAACCAAAGGACATCGCTTTCTTATCCTTGAAGTTAGTAGACAGTAGTAAATTTGCCATATATTATAGAATATAGCTAGTAATTTTAGCTCTGGTACCAGTAATCCTGTATAGTAACATCAAACTGCAAAGCCTTACTCGCTTAACCCAAGCTCCTTGAACTGAGCTATCTAACATGCAACATTACCATAAGCGGTGTGCTATCGTAAAAATATGCAAACGCCAGAATTACACATTAAATATTCGTCTCCGACTGTACTTGGGAGATAGTGGGCCATAGTGGAGGCTTGCGTTTACACTACTGTAAAATATTACGGGCTCAAGTCTTGTCTCATGGATTATGCAATACTGCACGTTAATAAAGCAAGATAACCGGTGAATGCGACATGGTTCTAAGTGCGCTTTTGTTGTACCTGCATCTGGGGTTATGGTACTTTGTCGAATTTAAATTTTCGAGTGTGAGTTGAAGATTTTAGTGTAAGTGTACTAAGCCTAAGTGGTTTACATTTACGTATTAGTTTGTATTTGAGGATCCTTATACATAGACGTGTTGTTAGTGTCTCTGTTGTGGCACTTCTTCAGCTTAAACTGTTTTGGTGGTAAAGGTTTGCTTTTCAGGGGATATCTATCATCCCAGTAATAAGATTGATTTTAGAATAGCATCATCGTCATAATAGGTGGGTACGATCACCAAGCTTCATCCAAAATCTTATGACATAACTCCATAGTACTCATCTCTGAGTGTTTCCCATAAACATAACCTTTTAAAACTGTCCCCATCTCCTTCTCATCTTAACCAACAAGGCTCACGACAAACGCCCGTCCTCTCAACTAATTAATTTGTCCTACTATCGACCTACCTGTATAAAACCTATACGGAATCACAGAGCAACGATCAGAGTACAAAACAAAGCTTGCAGCGGTTACAGCAACCGATACAGACAAAATGAGTCTAGGAACGAATTAAAGGAGGTATTCCGTATACGTTAGAGAGAAATTCGATAGATAAAGACTGTAGTTAAAATCGTTAGTGACTTGTACGGAATTGGATGGCCTTATTAGGTATCGGTATAGTAGATGTGAAAGATAAATGATAGATGTTCGTATTTTACATTTAAGGAGATAATGGTAGATGATACACCATAATTTGATAAATGATTTTGTTTCTGTAAGTAGGTTTGTGCAAACACTTTCACACGTCACTCGTATTTGAAAAACTAGATGAGGTCGGCGTTTCCTATCTGACTACTCTGAGAAGAACGGCCGAAACAAACTCAAAGATTTGAAGTATTTTGGTATGATGACCATATCCAAGTTATTGATGACTTACAAAGACTTTTATTTTCGTCAATAATGAGTCGTAGTTTTGATAGTATTTAGTCGGGTTTCTTAGGATACTTTTACGGGGTTACTTTATTTATCAAAATATTGTGGGGCCTATTCCTTTTTCGTGAAGAAAACACAAAGAAAACTAAACATAAAGGAAAAGTTAAACAAAAAAAACCGCAAGTATCCTACTTAAAAAATCTCCCCACTACACTTGCAAACGTAACGAAACGTCCATTTAAACTATTCCCATAATAGGTCCGCAGGCTAGTTCGTTGGCCGGAACAAAATAAGTAGTACACAAGATTAATTGTCCCAAGCGGACAGCAACGGTAGCGCAACCGCCGTGCAGCCGCCATTTTGTGCAGATAACACCGGTGTACACTGTCGAAATGTAGTGCCTGTCGATGCGGCTAACGTCTTTGTGGAACTGGCCTTATTTAGGGTCCGGTTCTTGGTGATTTAGAGCTTAGTGCTATTTTCTTTAACGGCTAATTTGAGTGTTCATTTTCGTAACCGTTGAATAGCCCTATTAAGTAAGTCCTGAGAACCTGGTTATCAGGTTCACTTGCTACAAAAACGGTGAAGGAAAACACCGTGAGGAAACCGGTATGCCTGAGAGATATTTCTCGACGGCTTGCGAAGCCAAGGCCCATGGGCACACGAAAAGAAGAAGATGACCAGGTTCATTATGTGCTAAATGTAACTCACAAATGATATAACAAGATACCTATTATCGCTTAAGGTCTGTATCTAGTACAGCTCTTGTACATGCTTTGTGATTTCCATATAGAGATACTTAGAGGAGAGTCGATTCAGTAGTTACTATGGTAATCTCATCAAAGCATCAAACCAAAGCCGACAGTCGCTCGACTATAATCGCTTCGATCTCCATCAATCCTTAGCCGACCAAAATGCATCGTCATTCTTTGCATCTAACTTGTCCCTCAAAGTATAGTTAACTTTATCGCCATCCGAACTTAGTCCACATATCACACTCGGGCTTACAGGGGATCAGTGCTAATCAGAATCCCCGCTTCGAAGGCTTATTCGTCGCCTCAGTATAAGCAGTGTAAAAAGATCGCTAAAACAAGATAAAGCTTGGTGACAACTTGTGTAACTCGACAACCTTGCTTGTGACGGCCCTGCGAATGACAGCCCCCCCACAACCCGCCTCTCACCCCCCCCGAGCCTCGGAAACCACTTTGCACCGTCCGATACTATCTTTTACAATGCATTTTCCTTAGAGTATAAATTTATTCGCATCCCATTGAGATATCGAGAAGTCTCCGAGTTTAAAATCCATCCGATTTCAAAGTTTATCCTTTGAAGTCTTGGATGGAATTATTTTCATTGAGAAACTTATAGGAGTTTGAGTAGCCTGTGAACTTGAAAACTTGAAATTTTTGGATACTTTACGTTTGTTTTAAATCAGTGAGATGGATCTAAAAGGTATTTGGCACGTGTTTGTTACGTGAGTTTAAATCCTAGTCTTTACTCCATTTAATTCGTTAATTCCCAACTTTCTCCGAGTTTATTTTAATCTTCAACCAGTTTTAATCTTGTGAAAGGATCACGAATAAAAGTTAAGGATTTTCTGGATTTCTAGATAAACGTACTTAGACGCTAATACGCTTCGGAGTTAGTCAAAACATCATTTATGACAATTTAAGAGGCCGGGCGAAATTTTGCCGATTTTCTCAAAACTCAAAGCATTTATTTCAAATAAACCAATTACAGGCACTTTTGAAATGTCAAGGGGTCGGTCAGTCAGAAAGATGAAGCTAGTTGTTTCGCTAATGATCTTTCATGTTACGCAATAAAACATACAGAAATACAGTATTTTAACTGTAAAATCACGTAAATTAGCGAAATCGGCAACATTTCGTATACGCCCTCTTAAGTTCCACACATTAGTGGAGCAGGCTACAATCCTTGCAAATGTGAAGTTTTAAAGAAATAGCAGTCATCTGTCAGCACTAATTATACGTACAGACGCCAGCACATCAAGCTACTACAATCTGTCAAATTTCTTTAATAGATTTTCAACTTTATCACTACAGCATAAGGTTTAAGGTTGATTGCGAAAATTTCACAGTTTCGGGTAGCTTGACCTGCTGGCGTCTGTACATCGTGCAATACCCTAAGTTCGGTCCTCGTTGCATATTTTTGCACACATTTGCTGACTTAACGATCTAAAGCTAAACTTTTTTCTTTTAATCTGCCTCGTTGGTCTATTGGATCAGCGTTACTGCTGAGCAGGCCAGCGCCAAGATGGGTGGGATTTTTGCCGGTTGATAGCAATAGGATCATCCCTATTTCGTTTCGTGGACTTATAACAAGTCATTTTGATCATAACATTTTTTTTTTTCGTACTTTCCTGTCATCTCAATGTTCACTTCATTTCTAGCCATATGGTTTTTGACACATCATCTGCCTAGCCTTTTCCCAACTACGTTGGGGTCGGGTTCCAATATAACAAAATGCAGCTGAATACCGGTATGTTACATGGAGCGACCGCCTATCTGACCTCCACAACCCAGTTACTAGGTAACACGATACTACTTGGTAACTGCTGGCTTCTTCTTCAAACTAGCGACGTTTCTACACCACATTTTTACGCCAATGTATGTTTATGAATGAATATGGTTACGAAGCAAAATAAACTTTTATTTATAGGTACAAATCTCTTCAGTATTTGTGTTCTCTTAAATACGTTTAACGAATGTTGCTCGTTGTTTCAAACAAACATTTCCCTTAACAGAATTACTGAAGCCTGAAGTTGAAATTGGCACATTGCTGGGAAGACTTTTATTTTGAATCCTGCTTCTAACAAAAACTTTTGAAGTCGACTGTAGTTTTAACGCTATACAAAAGACGAAGTTTTGGGAGTATTATTGACATTTTCTGATGAGCTTTAAATAGGAGATCAGTTTCAATAGACGTAGCATGGACATAAAGAAGTTCATTCACGTTTCTTGCAACTATAAAAGCTAAAATAATAAACTAAACAGGAAACAACAGCGGAAAATGAAATAATAGTTACTCATATACAAGAAAATTTAAAAATACAACCACTATCTTATGTTTCACTCATAATAAGCTATATTTCATCGAGTAAGAAAGAGACAGATAGAACATCCAAGCTCTCATGTTCCGTATAATTATTCATGAAGTCTGCGACAGCGTATGCTTTTTTATATACTTTTCAACACTCGTCCTAGTGAATGGGTTAATCAAGTCATGCTCGCATTGTATGCTCTTTACAGGATATGTTCATTTCTGGAACTCATTTGTCTGTCTTCCATAATTATTTCCAAGGATTTTGTGAAATTTTAAACCAGCTGGTAGGTAATACATGGAACAATTTTATCTGAATTGTTACAATTGATAATTCGATTTTATCAGTAGTGTCTTTGATCGTAACAAACATTCTAAGGACGAGGGTGTGCTAGTGATCAAATTCTGAGGCAATCATCTGTATAAATTGATATAGACGTTACATAATACAAAGGAGATGTTGTACCACCTACTTACGTCCTATTTGTGACGTTTGTAGATCTTTCATATCGCTGTTACCAGCCAGAACAATGATAATCGCGCCCAACATTCTAAATCTCATAATCCCATGAACACACAAAAGAGATTCTTTCTTTGAAGAAACCACCGTAATCCCTTAAGTACGAAAATATAAAAAATATAAATCATGGTCCAGCTTCCCTTCTGTCTGTCTCTTTTAATCTCCGTCACAAAGTACAGGAATATCGTAAATCATCGCGCTATCGAAGACGTTATAAAATATTGAAAATTTTCAGTTTTCAGTCATTCATCTTTGGTATGTACATCGCGTAATAGACTTGAGAGCCAAATATTTGGAGAGTTTGAATTGATGTATGGGGTGAAGAGCTTTGTGGTAGTGTAGTTGTGTTTAAAGTAAGTATTGGAAACATTTATGGTTAAAATGATGCATCGTTCTTGTTGTTGTCAACAGCAATATTCTTGTGGAATAAAATACCTTCCATTATTAAGTTTGAGTAGATTAAACAACGATTCAAACGAAACAAACAAAGGGCTGTCTTATTCTCGGTTCTTGCATTGAGCCATTTAGTTATTGAAAGATGTGCAACGTGTATCCATTTTTCGTCACAAAGAAAAACACGTCATCACACATCTATACGTACACACACACACACACATGTACACTATGAACAGCGCACAAACTATCGCAAAACTAATCAGTTTCCAACGCAAACCCATCGAGTACATTCCTAATGAGACTTGCTCGCAAAACCTATCTATCTGCCCTTACGTCGAAACTTACGATCTCCCACCACTACCTACTACTTCCACCTAGGTAAGGTGTGCAAGATTAATCGGTGGTGCCTTTCAGAATGGTACGGAAACGCATCCATATCTGTCCAGTGAAGACCATTCACCATTCCACGTTTCCTTAGTCCAGTAAATATGTATTCAGTTTGTGTGCCAACCGACCACTTAGGAGTAGTGTTACCAAAAGCATTTGCAAAATCGATCTCTCTTCAATAGATTTTGACATGTTTAAAGTTTGTGCAGTGTTTGAACACTAAAATAAGAAGATGGATGGTGGTTGTTTTGTGAAAAACAAGGCAAAATTTTAAGCTTTTCTTGAAGTATATAAAGTTCCTAGAGTTTTACTTGATTTAAAAAAACTGTTCATCATTTTATCGAAGGAAAACTTGTAAGTCAAACTATTTTTGCTTTTGCTTGTTAGAATCCATAAAAAAAAATATTATTTTCGCTCTACAATCTAGAACCATTTAATGTTAAACCAAATATCGCTTTCGTACCTATTAATAAACGTTAACAGCAAACCGAAACAGGCAAACTTGCACCTACTCGTGCAGATTTTAAACAGCAATTAATAACGCATTTATAACTTGAACAAGAAACTAACACACACAACACGAGCTCGCAAGACAATAAACAGAAAACTTTCCCGACTGCAGACAAAAATAAGTAAGTACATATTTACTTTAGGAACTTGGAACACAGACAATTCCGAGATGCTCTCGAACACCGATTAACGAACCCCATTAGATCATCTTAGGGTGATTATTATTTAAATGCGGTTCACGTTGGCAACTCCTTGAATCACCTGCAACCCTCCGACATTTGTAAGCACTTCAGGACCTCCCCTCCTCCCCCCATCTTCGGAACGAGGAATAAAAGTAGCCCGTTTCTCCTGGAAGGGATTGTGATGTTTTTTATGAAAAGGAAATTGCATTACTGAGAAAGTTGTCCGGAGAATATTAATTTCCGATTAGCGATCTGACTATGATTATGTTTTAGGATATTGTGCTCTTTATTGCATGGATTATGGAGGTATTTACGATACATTATGTTAGTATGACTTAATCAAGAAATAAGCGGGTGGATGGGTTTTGCTTTGAATCGGATATCATTCCTTAAAACATATTTAAAACATTCCAAAACTACGATTTTCTTCGACAATAAGTATCTTCACTTTATACATATGCGTGTATTTTATAACATTTTGTAGAATTCGCGCACATTAACACCATTTACTCGAAATACTTCTAGCTTTAAACACATCTTGAACGTTGATCACATACTCTAGGTTGCAACTTCCAGTTTCTTAATGCTTGCGGGGAAGCGGGGCCAGAACGGCACGGTGGTAGTGCACAGGAAATTAAATCAGTGCCACCTTACTTATATAATCGTGTGCCACTCGCAATTCTGCCGCTTTAAGAAAATGCGGGTCAAGTATGACCTGAATTTTTATACGGTTCCACTGAATCGAACATTCCAGTGTTTTTATCGCGGGTATTTTATCAGTGTTTATGTGAAGATAAATTCAGCTTCCTAATTTTCTCTTTCCATAAACACCTCTTGAATTGAAATGGTCGAAGTAACTTTCAGTTTACTTCGTGGAAATAAAAACCAAGTATAAAAGCTATAATATTCCTTTTTATTTCCACACAAAATTTTGATTAACCTTACCTATTCAACATTGCGAAGACACTAAAATGCAAACCTTCTAAGGATACTCATTAAATCCCTACAAGTAAGTCTTATTTACGCACAAATGATTTATTTCCAATCCCTAATTTCATCAAAATTCCTCTTTAGAAGACGCTCCTCTGAACTGGAAGACCTTCGAATGTATATTTTAAGATTAATTTATCCTCAACGATCGCTTCTTTTGTGTGTTCATGGGGACGGGTGGTCCAGTTTTCCCTTACCTCCTCTTATTTGATGGCGGAACAAACTGAGCAACAAAAGGTTGTTGGTTTATTTCGCAGTATCATCACATAATGGAATGAAAATGTAGTTCAGTGACATATATAGTGATACAAATACTTATCTACATAATGTATTGTATTTATTCAGAGTGACTGCCTCGTTAGTCTTGTGGTCGCAAACGCAACTTCTGAGCATGAGGTCCTGGGTCCGATTCCCAGGTCGGGCAAAGTGTTATTGGGTTATTCCATAAAGTAAGTTGGTGTGTTTTCCTAGAGAGCGTTTTTTGACACCGAAAAGTAAAACCCCGCCCCCCAAAGATTTAAATCGCGAGATTTGCCCTCAGCGTACTCAGTCACCAGAAAGTGTCCATACTGAGAAGAGTGAGCTCACACATTATTAAAAAGCGCACTGCGTCGAAATAGAAACGTGTCTATCTTTTGACGCGGTAGGGCGAATCTAACGATTTAAATCTTTGCCGCCGTCATCATTCTCATGACAGCGGTCACTGCGGCCACCGCTATTCTTGGAAACCGCAGCTTAACTGCCTCAGAACTCTCGATTATACTCCGTACTTAAATAAATAAATGGTAAGGTACCCCAAACTTCTTAATTTAAATTAAACAAGAAAAGCAGCACTTACCCAGTAATAGACTCAAATAGAGCATAAACTTGAAACTAAGCTTTAGTTAACTTGAATAATTGCCACTGTTGTCCAAACTTAAGCTAACTTAAGCTGGCTAGTGTGTCTACAGATTTACTCAGGTATTACCGCTGACATACGGACAGACGGACCGATTAGATTTGGACGAATTATTGCGCTTGACCAGTGTTTTATAACATAGAAACTGCAAAAGTAGACCATTTTTTTAAACTTCGTAAAAAAAAATACTTTAACAAATCACCACACGTCATGATCATAAAGACGTTTTAAAATTGGAGCAGTTTTGAAATCGTGATCTTTTTTTTTTTATTCTTCAGCCTTTTTGTCCTAAAATCCCCGGCCATCGTATTTTAGCAACAAACCAATTTCTAAAGAACTCTTTTAAGTGACTAACACCAGGTTTCTGATTCGAGAAAAGTAGCAAATCTCAACTGATTATACTCAAACACGTAAGTATGCGCTTAAATTTTTTGCGTTTCACAAGTTAAAATCAAATTTTAGAAACGCCACGGACGACTGTTAAGCATGCTTTCTGTCAATTTTGAGCAAATGATGTTATATTACTCCAATCTTGAATAAAGTTTAAAAAAACTTAAAAATTCAGAAACGAAAAATGTTTAAGTTATAGTTAAGTACAGATTAGGACGTTCTCAAATTCGAATTCTCAATTCAGAAACCGGGTGTATGTGTTTCAAAACTCGACACAATAATTACCTACTACAAGTATACAATACAAACAATTGAAATACGTCACGGCAATTCCAAGCAATATTAACTACCATCATCTAACTATACTACTATTGCTATGTCACTGACACATTCAGTACTAGAAACACATAATCAAATAAACGTGTACCGTGCAATTTACCTAATCACTTGCTGACTCAGATACAAGGAGATACATACATGTATGTACGTATATGTATGTATCCGTCACAACACATCTAAGTATCTTATTGTATACATACTAAATAGTTCCGTGTGACTGACTGACAAACGAATCTCAGCACTGAAGATATTATAAACATATTGGAAGATTAGCTTCCTCCCGTGACTTATTTATATAATTAACTAGGTGTTGCCTGCGACTTCTTCTGCTATCCAGGATAAAAAGTAGCCTACGCCCTTCTCCAAGTCACGGTCTACACATGTGCCAAATTTCATTCAAATCCGTTCAGCCGTTTTAGCGGGAAAGTATAACAAACAAAGAAACTCACTTTCGCATTTATGATGGATAGGTTAGGTAAAAAAAAAATCGTAAACGGATCAGTAAAAAACGAGATTACCCCCTACACACAAACTCACAATTGCAATACAAATACATGTGTATGTGTCCCATAAAAGGATCTTAAGGTGCACAAAATAAGGATGAATAAAACTTCATTTCTGAGTAGATCAAACGAAGAATTAAAGTTAATGCAAAAGCAGACTACAGCTAATATGTACGTAAATACTAAATATATATGTTTAAGTTCCAAACACACTTTTAACCCCAACACACACATATCAAGTAAGTAATAAAACTTGAGTGTTGCCAGGAACACTTTGAAGTTCCCATGACATTATGAGTGCAAAAAAGTTAGCCGACTAGGTGGTCCCTGGCTTAGAATAGACATCCTTTATCTTCCTGTACAAAAAGAGGATGTGACTAACTTTGGGATTACTTAAAGAGAATTGACTAAGGGCCGATTCCCGTATTTTTTAACCCCCGAGCGACGGAAAAAGAGGCGTGTTATAAGTTTAACGTCTGCGCCATCGTAGCTACCAAACTGAACCGATTTAGATTTTTTTTGTTTTGTTTGGAAGGTGACTTGATCGAGAGTGATCATAGATATAAAAAAAAAAACAATTATTAGAAGCTTTGATTTTGTTGGGGTTTTTTTTTTAATTTTTTAATTTATCTAGCTTGTTATTAAATTGTGCAGATTCTCATCTCAGTCTCGACTGTTAAAAATATGTACCTATAATTTTCATACATTTTTGTCAAGTTCTTGACAGTGATTGTCGTTGAGATTTGATTGCGATTCTTCTGATTTGAAAAAGGAGGGTACTTACGCCATCATTACGTCATGTTGCAATGTCCAAAAAGTTGCTTCGGGGAGAGAACCTGAACAAAATAATATTGTTGACTCTTAAAAAACCAAAATAGTCCCGAACATTTCCCGAAGCTCTCCGAACGAGAGTGCAGTGTGTGTCCCCATAAGTCTCAGGTTAATAGCAGGCAGTGTAAACTGAATTAGCCCAGTCCAGAGCACTGGCAACTTTGAGCACCTGAGTACTATCAAGTTTTATGAAAGACTCGCCAGTATTCGCGGAAAAGCAGTTTAAGTTAAGTCGGTCAAAGTAATTCTGGGGTGCTATTTTATTATAAAATTAAATAAAAACGGTTTCGTTACCTACAAAACTTATTTTAATAAGGTAAATCACACCGCCAAACAGTGGTGCCTCAAACTATGTGAGACAATATCAAAGTAAACAGAGAAACTCCAATATAACGACGAAATAATAAGACAAATGAAAATACAGACATATTAGTACAATGTGACATTAGTTAGTACGGGTCGTCAGAAGCCCGAACCAGTCTTACCAAGGGGTATCGTATTACCCAGTTACTGGGTTGTGGAGGTCAGGTATTACCCAGTTACTGGGTTGTGGAGGTTCAGCTGCATCCGGTTAGACAGAAGCTGACCACACCATAGTAGGGAAAAGGTTACGCAGATTGAGATTGATTGTGATATTAGTTCGACCTTGGATTCAGTTCTATTTCTATGTATTTGACGTTCAAAAGTGCCTCTAATGTGCCTACTTGAAATAAATTATTTGACTTTGACTTTGACTTTGAAAATCAATGGCGGCCCAGTTACTTGGACATAACTATGTATACAACATCGAACAACTTTGTAAATAAAGTTTTCAAAACCATCGCAAAATACCTACATACTTAAATTCTTACACATTTATCGCTCACAAGTATTATTTTTCCGCCGTTTAACCAAACAAAGGCAACAACACAATTGACGTTGATTTTTTTTCCACTGGCAACGCTCGCAAATAATAATTTACACGGCAACATTTCAATGATAAAGCGAAGATTTTTCGTGGCATTGTCCGGTAAAAATAGAAGGCGATAACGTACGAGCGTTGTTAGTCGTTACCATGGCAGGCTCGGCCATTAAACCTAACGAGCCAAGCTCGAGAGGACAAAATGTCCTGCCTGCCAACAATGACCGGTAGGGATGTGACGCAGTTAGTCGATAGTATCGAGTGAGCGTGTAGTCGATTTGGGGGCTGACTTATGTCGAATATTGATGGTGAATTTTAAATTGTAGCTATTCGATCAAACACGAAATTCAAAAATCGAATCATAGTTTACATCCTTTTGGATATTTCTCATGCCCTCGAAACATAATATTACAAATATAGAAAAGACCAAATGACCTTACAAAAATAAGGTAAGTAAGGCCTTTGTTTGAAAGAAAGTAAAATGGTTTGATTGCTACAGAAACACGTGCACGTGTTTCGTATTAAAAATCAATTACGAGTATTCAAATAAACTATTGTCTATTCCAAGAACGGTAATACAAGCGTTCGCTCTTATACACTTTAACTTGAAAACGTTATCTATCCAATTATGCAGACCTTCCAAGTATTTACCCTGCCATGTTTCAGCCAAACGTTTTTTATGCGATTTCTCCGAATAATCGCCATTTTATTCGATACTGGGATGGGAAGTCGTTGTCCCCTCCCTAGTAACGACCTTTACCTTACAATATGTAAGTGACGCATGTTCTGTAGTTGTTAGCGAAGGACCTTTTCACTTGGATAATTCATCGTGTCTCCCACTTCAGTCGAAAAAACCGTTACGATACAATACTGCTAACATAAGGATTGTTTGGTGAAAATTCGAAGTATATTTTTCATTCAGCTTTGTGTATTTTCCTTATTATGAAGATAGTGAAAATTCTTCACAGTTTTCTTATTTCATATATAACATCATCATCACACCTTGTTGCCCCGACGGGTTGGGCAGAGATGTACCTTTATAAAACCCACCTTTCCCCAGTTATGTTTAAGTCCCATGTAAGAGGGGGCAAGCTGCTATCAACCGGGCACAAAATCCCTCCGGGCTGTTACTGAGAAATTCCAGATGGAAAAACCCAATAACACTTTGCTCGACCTGGGAATTCAACCCAGGACCTCATGCTCAGCAGGCAGTCGTTTCCTTATTTCATGACTTGAAACAAAAAACACGCTTTGAAACGCACTATAAGCAACTAAGGCGACTAAAACCCGGTTCCTGACAGCCGCATCAAACGTCGGATCAGTAAATCAGCTGTCAAACCTGCTAGACACTAGACTAGCTATTGTAATTGAATAACCAAATTAACATGGACCAATCAACAGCTGACATCAGATTTAACCTCAGAGAATTTAACAATAAATGACATTGAATTCAAAATCAAAAATCAACATATTTTATTTCACACTGGCTGATGCCCGCGGCTTCGCCCGCGTGGATGTCGGTTATTATTTACTAAAACCTTCCTCGAGAACCACTCTATCCATTGGTGAAAACAGCATGAAAATCGGTGTAGTAGTTTTTGAGTTTATCGCGAACAGGGCGCCAAGTCTACTAATTTACAAATGTGTCAGTGTCTCACAATGATCAGTTTTTGACAAATTTTGTATGGCATGTCTGTCAAAAACTGATCATTGTGAGACCACTGACACGTTTGTAAATTAGTAGACTTGGCGCCCTGTTCGCCCCCAGGACGATAGACAGACGCAGCGGAGGACTTTGTTTTATAATATGTAAGGACAAGGATATCTACACTTTCGAAACGACAGAAGCACGTGCACGTGCACGGTTTCAATTGGTCGTTTCGTTTCCTATGAAAAAGAGCCGGCAAGAAACTCTATGGTTTACGGTACTCTTTTAAAAATAATTGGCTTTTACATTATTTTCAAATTACACTGTTGATGGGTACGGGAGGGCAATGTAGGCATGTGAACAATTACCAGGTACTTAACAAAATAGGAAATGGCCCACAAATGAAAACATTATGAGTCTAAAAGGCGTACTTTGCCATGCAGAAACCGAGAGTAAGTTTAATATTAGACACAATATTAACGATTCACTCAAGAATGTATTAGCCCATCACTATAAACCAGTACACCACACCACACAAGTTTCGCGTTATTATAACTAAGCCACGAGCCACTTGTGGTGTCGACTGTAACAGCGGTCGCCGCTAATGATGACGGATACCAACATCATAAGGGCTGCGGTTTTTATATCCCTAAGAGAAAACTACCCGTTTTGAACAGTATTTCTACAATTTACTGAAACAAGCTTCTTGGGAATTCTAGTAAAAACATCGTATTTATAATGAAGAATGATTTTTTTGAAGAGATTTATTTTGTTAGCAAGGATTTTTTGCAGAGTACCTACCGAAGAAATTTCGCTTGAGTGGAACCCATCAATGATTTTGCCATTGATATGGCATAACATAAAATATAACAGGCTGAATTTAATATGTAGGCAACATAGGTCTGAACTATAATGGATTAGCGATCACAGTCATAATGTAATCCTAATCCTAACTATATTTATCATATAATTGTAATTATATCATATAACCGAACTAAAATATTATAAATGCGAAAGTGAGTTTGCTTTTTTGTTTGTTACGCTTTCACGCTAAAACGGCGGAACGGATTCGGATGAAATTTTGCGCGTGGATAGACCATGACCTGGGTTAGGACAAAGGATACTTTTTATCCCGATATTCTCAAAGGATCGAGACTTATGCGGGTGAAACCGCGGGGCACAGCTACTAATATATAGTATACGAGTATACAGTAAGTGGTATACCTACTGGAACAGGAGTGGTTTACAGTCATACCCCTGATGTAAACATTTAGCACTTTACGACACCCAAGGGAGATGTGGGGGTTTATTCATAGTCCCGACTTTAGAGAAACCCCACTTAGTTTATAGGCACTTCATGTTTCATGCTTTTTTGTCTTATTATTTTATTCCGTGAAAAATCTATTTTATTTGACAAAGACAAAGAACTGTTTGTCAGTTGATTGATAACAGTTTTGTGAATGAAAAGATATTATTTTTCACTTTTATGTTTTATTTTCAGACTGATTAATTGTCTCAAGTTCTTGTTTTTCACATCGCTTTTCACTCGATGGCCGTTTTATTTTTATAAAGTTTAGTTTGAAGTTGGCTAATTTGTTACAATCTGATCAATCGCAAAAAAAAAAATTACAAGAATATTACTTAAAAGATGATAAATAGGAAGATAATGTTTCCAGTGTTAAAAAGATGAAGTTTGAAAAGTCCTAGATTTTTTTAACATCTCCGAATTAGCGCTTTATAAAGCCAGATTCTATTAAATGAAAAACAAATTCTAAACTTTACATTTAAAGTTTTTCTAAAGCAAAGAGTCGTTCAAGATAAGGCGATTTTCAGCCAATACAAGAAAAAGCCACAATGCAGGCAGGTGGGCGAGTCGAAACACATCGGATATCATCGTCGTAAAACGTTATCTCGCTCGTTATGCCGTGAAAACACTAAGTGTGACTTTCATTCAGTGCAAAATTCTGTATTCCCTTTTTAATATGAAAATTGTTGAAGGAAATCTGCAACTGTACCTAATTTGTTCTGTCTTGCTCTTTAGAAAAGGCTAATGGGGTCTTTTAATTGAAGGTGAGACCAACACTATCATTCCTTACGAATTGAGATCGAACTAACAATCTTCTGACCACAATTTCGATGCTTTGAATGACTATTGTAATGGAATCCCATACGATATGAAATTGCGCATAGAAAAGATCAACTTAACATAGATTCCATATTTACGAACATAGGCACCCAAGACCAACAAACAAATAAGCAGAAAACCTTTCATATACGGTACCCTAAATATAATGTCTTTGGCAAAGTTGAGCAGGGTCATAAAACCCTGGCCTATGAATAGGAGTTGTAAAGATGATGTTACACGCCATGACGCGTGTAAGGCGATAAAAACTTTAACTTTTACCATAGGAAATGGCCGCTTTGAGTTTTGGCTCCTATTGTGCTGGTTGATGTAGCTTAAAAAAGGTTTCATGTTTTTTTTTATATCATAATTTTTCCTGAAACGTAGATATAAACTGGACACAAACACAGACCCAGACCACCATAAACAAATATTTGTATCGGGCGGGAAACAATACCTCGCCCCGTATCTCAGCATGTATCCAAGCCACAATTCAAAACTAATACTAAAATCAACATAGTTGTTTTTCAGTCCTATTTCAAAGTGGAGTAAATGCCATACATCAGGTGAAAGAGTATCTCCTAAACGAAAAACCCAAGAACACTTCTCCTAAGAACCGAATATCTTTTAAAATAACCGTCTTCAAATTCACTCACACTTTCCCATCCCTCTCCCATCATAAAACCTCTCGGTCCACTAATTGATACCGTCTCTCATAAGTCACAACTCATAGCACAACCTGCATCCAGCGTACATTTAATTTCCGCACATAAACGTAGCTAGCTCGGAAAGGAAACCGAAACTATCTCGAATCTAATTTAGGACATCTCTAGCACGCATACATGCACCCCGAACTAAATTAGCTCTGTGCGGAAAAATGTGCTATAACTCGAAAAGCTCAAAGCGGATAAGTTTTTTTGAAAAAAGAACGTGTTTCGGTAAGTTTACTCCGAAATGTTCATTGTGACCAAATTGACGTAATTTTTGCTTTATGGATAAGTTACGGTTTTTAAGACTTTTGTTTTAAAAATGAATATGGTTTTTGTTTTTTAAGCATGACAGATTAGGTTAGAGTGGCGGTTTTATGGTTTATAATTGCTGGTGTAGATTTATTTTTAAAACGATGCGGAATGGTGAAATTTGGAACCAGCTGTGTTGTGGAAAAATCTCATTACTTAATTTTATTCAAGCGTTCCTTTTTGCGGATTCTATATCTTGCAACAAAAACGCCACAATAAACTACAGTAAAGCTGCAAGAAAATAACAATCCAAGATACTCGTAGCTAATAATGCCTTAAGGGAAAATAAAAAAGATATAATTCACAACAAAGGAACCATCGCATGCTACCTTATCTTTCTTTATCTTATCTAATGAAAAAGGAAAACCATTACGTTTTTCTTTCAGTTATCGTCGCGTTAAAGTTTAACAAGGTCTCTCCGACCTTTCATTATTTTAAAACTAATTAAAAAGTCCCGTTTCGGCCCAAGGCGGTGACGATGACGGGATGCGTGAACACTCTTTGAATATATCGGCCAAGGCCGCCATTTTGTTGCTGATAGGGTCCACAAATAAAAAAGTTTGGACGCTACTTGTTAGTCAGCTTAGCCTAAATATCCCAAGAGTTAGATATTCCAGATCAGGTCAAACGAGACATATTTAGACCGACAGTAACGATGTCAGACATTCGTAAATTCATACATTCAAAAGGGTATATTTTTTACAGATTTTCCGATCCTACGGAAAACGACAGAGGGGGAGACATCGCAAACGATTCTGGAGGCTAATATCCCATGATCGACACTCGCACTCAGTCGTGAATGGCGTATATGGAAAAATAAATTCACCCCAATACCATATACTGGCACCCAATTTATTTTTTTGCCATTTCAGTTGACACGACACGCTTCAATTCTGTGAGCTAAGTAAACAACTGAGGTTTCTCTCACTAACGATGTAAATGTAAACAAATGAATCAAATAACACTAGGCATTTATTTTAATGATATTTATCTCAGGTTTCGGAAAGCTTAATCAAACGAAAAACCCTGTTGAATAAACTGACCACAGATTAACTGTTGTCAGGTTATTTAACAGGGTTTTTCGTTCTTATTGCCTATCTTATCTTGTTCTTATTACATCCACTATTCGTAATTAATTAGGCCGATAGATTGCACAAACTAAACACAAGTTACTTTTATCCTATTTTTTCAGAAATAAAATATATGTTAGTCCTTTGGAGAGTAACTTTAGATCCTATTTCAACTTATCATATTGTACCTGTTAATTGTCCCTGAATAAATAAAATACGTAGATATTGTATTCTTATCTGACGAAGCGACGCGCGTTTTACTTGTGGTTACCAATTTTACAAACACGCTGTGAATGTGTGTTTAAGCGCAGAAGCTCTCGGCACCGTCTGAGGCACTGGCGAAGTCGGAAGTGTGTGTTATATGCTGACGCTACTCGTCTTCATGCACACATATTTTGTACAATTGGTTACCACAAACAAAACGCGCGCCGCTTCGTGAGATAAAAATACTGTACTTCAAAGTAATATGGAAAGAAAACAAAGTGAACACGAAGACGATATAGCACATATTAGGATGTTAGTTTTAGTTGCTTCTCTAAACATTTACGTACCTACGTATCCTGGCAATACTATCTGAGAGGTAGATAAGCAATTGTATGTACACTATGGCACCGGTTCTAAGTTACTTAGATGTACATGACAGTACTCAAATATTACTTATTTTCTCGCAACACCAGGAACAATTAAAGATTAACATTTTAGGCCTTGGTGAAAACAAAAGTCTCTTGTTGAAACATGACGCTCATTTAAAAGAAATTTTAGACATTCAGTTTGATTTATTACCAGGAATGTGCTAGACGTGCTTAGTATCAATACTCGTCATTATATTTCGATTTGTTTTCAGCCCTAAATAGGTCCCACATATCGGGTAAATTCATATTTCAATGACTTGAGAAAATCAGCATTAAAGTATAGTGAAAATGTGCCATATACTTAAGAAACTATGACGTCAATAAAGTCCAGAATTAGTACTTTTTAACAATACCTCAATCATTTGACAAACTTGAAACTCGCGTAAGCCAGCCCGTCTCCTTGCAAACTATGAAAACTTTCACAAACTCTTTTTTATTACAGGCTTTTTGAAAAAGGATCTTTGTGGTCTGTAAAACTACGACCGTGGCTTAAATGACATTTCAGAATGTTCGAACAGCCGGGATTATTGTCTGAAACCGAACCTTTCTTTCCAAAACTTCCATTACTTTTTACTAAGGATTCCGTGCTGAAATCACCAATTCTTTCACAATTTTGTTCAACTAAAATGTAGTTTGTTTCCGCACTCGAAACACGACTATTGCATTAATTTTCATACACAAACTCCCATAAAAATTTGCATGCAAACTATCCACAGGAAAAGCACGGAAAAAACTCTTTTGTATTAAAAATTTAGAATTAAAACAAACACGAACAACAAATAGGCGGAAAAATGATACGCGGGCAACGCGGGCGTGTTGAAATGAAACTACATACAGAATACATGTTTTAATTCCCAAAGCTTTATGCGCTTTAATTACCGTTTTCGTGTATTTATAAACGTGTGTTGTTATTTTGTAACATAACATGACATCACAACTGTAATCCCCGAAAGGTTTCGCAGAGGTGAACCTGTGATACCTACACCCACGATTCGCCAGTTATGTTTGTAATGCGAGCCTATTGCCATCAACCGGGCACAAATCCAGACTCCGGGCTGCTACTGAGCAGCCCGGAGTCTGGACATTCTTCCTTCGATAAAACCAGTTTCTATTGCGGTCATGCTACGTGTTCAGAAGTTGAGGTAATCTTCAACAGACTGATTTTTTTTTTGATTCAATTAATTTGCCCACTTAAAAATGATACAGGAAATTCTGGTGGTTCTAGGTTAATCTTGGGTAAGTTCGAATTAATTATTCTTGTAAGTTAACTAAGTAGTTTATTGCTTAAGAAAGTGTCGGAAGTGCTAGAAGCCACAACGTGGTTACCCTGTGTAGCTTAATGACGTGATAAGAGTTTAAAGTGTACCTTAATTAGAATTTGCTTATGTAAAAACATTACACTGCTCTTTCGGGCAGTTGTGTAAAAATACCTTTTTAGGGTTCCGTACCCAAAGGGTAAAACGGGACCCTCTTACTAAGACTTCGCTGTCCGTCTGTCACCAGGCTGTATTTCATGAACCGTTATAGTTAGGCAGTCGAAATTTTTGACAGATGATGTATTTCTGTTGCCGCTATAACAACAAATAATAAAAAACTGAATAAAATAAATATTTAAGGGCTAAAAAATCACGTTTGTTGTATGGGGCTCCCATACAACAAACGTGATTTTTTTTGCCCTTTGTTTTGCTGTTTTTACAGATAATGGTACCCTACGTGCGCGAGCCCGACTAGCACTTGGCCGGTTTTTTTCAGAGTTGTTCGCATAGTAAAAAGTTGTTTATTTTCATGAGTACTACACTCCTCTAAAGTAAGACAACATAACATCACGCTTGTAAACCCCGAGGGTTAGGCAGAGGAGTACCTGTAGTACACCCACATTTAACTTGTTATGATTAAGTCCCATGTAATGGGGGCAAGCCTGTTGCCATCAACCGAGTACTAATCCAGACTCCGGGCTGCTACTAAAAACATCCTTATGGAAAAACCCAAGAACACTGGGGAATCGAACCCAGGACGTCATGCTCGGCAGTAGCGCTTGCGACCAACTAGACCAACGAGTATATCCGTCATTTAACCTATGAACCTACCCACCTATACCTACCCACCGTATGAACAATGTAAACCTATGTCAAAGCATTGATAGATATAATTTGTCTATGCGTGTGTTCCCAGGAAACGACTGGTTCCCACCAACAAGCAATCTATAAGTGTTTTTTAAACGTTTTTCCATTTGATTGACGTCGCGTTGAACCCTCTCGTGAACCTATCGAGTATAAAAAGTCACTTTCAAGTAATCGCCGATTTTATCACAGTGATGGGACAAGAGCTGTCTCTTCGAATCAATTTCGATAATACAAGTTTTAGTTCCGCGTAGTTTTTTTCAACGAATGAATTACTGATACGTGTGATCGGAGTTGACTGGGCTTGAGGCTTAGTAATAATAGCCGCACGGGTCAATCCTTGCTGCGGTCTGACCGATGATGGGTGACCATCTTTATATACCGAGACCCATCCGTGCATCGGAAAGCACATTAAACCGTTGGTCCCGTCTGTCATTCGTGGAACTTTGACAATCGTTACGGGTCTTCAGAAGCCCGAAAGTCTGACAACCAGTCATACCAAGTGTATCGTATTACCCATTAACTGGGTTGTGGAGGTCAGATAGGCAGTCGCTCTATTTAAAATAATGTTATTAAGCTGCATCTGGTTTGACTGAAAGCCGACCCCAATATAGTTGGGAAAAGGCTAGGCAGATGATGAATCTTTGATGAAAACAATATCGTCAAAATAATAGTCATCAATCTTCAAAACAAAAGCATAGCGTATAAATTACATTGTCAAATAAGCAACAATCACTACTCATTTCAATGAATGTATTTGTCAGTTTCATGCCAATTATTCGATTAACGTTTGCAATTAAAATCGAATAATTCGATTCAAAATGTTTATTCGAATGACATCACTATTTTATTACACGTGCTGTTCGAGCATTTTATTTTACTTGTCACAGCGGGAGTTTAATAGCTTTCGAATAAGAAACGTTGTCGTTTTTACGAATATTGTTTCACGCATAACTGCACTCTTTCATCTAGGAACAATGTAAGATCTAACACATCTCACGGCTTTTGCCTTCACGATCTCAGGTAATCTCAAATGATATAAGTACTAAAATCTAGTAACGATATCATTTTAGATTACCTGAAATGTAGTAACTAGATGCATGCACAGTATACCCAGCCAGCCGATTCTGTAAAATCTCACCGTGAAAACTTAATTATAGTGAGCTTGAAGTAAGCTGTCAACAGTGTCAGTCCCTAGCCAATGGCGGAATGACAGCTAACTTCAGGCTCACTTCACTTAAGTCTTTACAGTGAGAGAATAGCAAAGCGCTATAACTATAACCTCTTTCTCAGTTTCAATTTCTGGGTTATACAGCAATACTACCAAACCTCCTCAATTTTTCACATCATACTTACGTCGGAACTCTCAGAAAGATAGTACGGCTGCAACAAAGCTGAAGTGGCAATGCAGACGTTTTCTTGAGTGGAGACCGCGAATCGGCAAACGTAGTGTAGGGGACGCTCTCGACCTAGGTGGAGCGACGATCTTCGCAAGGTGGCTGATAGTAGATGGATGAGAGTGGCCCAGGTTTGAACACTGTGGCGTACAATTTGATAGTCCTATGTTCAGCAGTGATTCAAGCAGCAACAGTGAAGCAGTAATGATTGAGCAGCTCTTTATATGGAATCCATTAAGCCTCTCCTAAAGGCGTGACTTTGAAAAAACAACCAAGGTTATCTCATCTCATGAATGATTTCTTCGAAACATCTTTCCTCTTACAAAACAAAGGGTGCTTTATCACAGAGGGATAAAGTGGAAAATCGTTTACAAATTCCAAATAGGAATCAGATGTCAAAAGACTAACTTCGGATCACGACAAAAGGAGTTTAATGAGGGCCACACCCATTATTTCAGACCTCATTTAGACCGGAGTTTAAGCCTTTGAGTCGTATTAGAGGCATCTTCATGAAGTGTGCCATGAATTTTAATGTGTCTTTCAAAGAGATTGTTAGTAGGTAACAAGTACCTAACAGTGTTATAGACTACTAGCGGCGCCCCGCGGTTTCACACGCGTACGTCTCGATCCCGTGGGAATATGAGAAAATAATAAAAAGTATCCTGTGTCCTATTCCAGATCATGGTCTACCCCTGTGCCGTTTTAGCGTGAAAGCATAACAAACAAACTCACTTTCGTATTTATAATATTAGTTAGGATTGATGAAAATAGTTAACATTGACAATAATGACTAGGGAGTAGGGAGTCAGTTACTTGAAGTGTTACCTAGACATCATGGTATTTTTTTTTACGTGTAAGTAACGTCCTTCCTCTCGCTTTCCTGCAACCTGTGAGTACCGAAGTGTGTAACCGGAAGCCGGGGAAGCGCGCGCTATTTGATTTTACCAATAAGCGCTCGCGGTGCTAGAGTTGGCCGTCAGATCGTACCAAACCATTTTCCGGGAACTTGTAAACATGATGATGATTATGATGGTGATGACAATGGCGATGGCGATGACGTTGACGATGATGATGATTATTGTATTCACACACCATAATACAAAGAAGCCAAAAGGCTAGTAAGTATTCGACAAGAAAAGTGAAATTTAAAAGTTTCTGGTTCAGTTTTAAAGTTTTTTCATTAAAAATACATAAATGCAACTACTCAACGCAGTCAATCTTCAAAAGTCGCCGACCTTCCCCTCACAGGAACAGTATAATGGACATTATCCATTTAAAACAAGTCAGTTGACAAATACCTAACCTCGCTAATGGATATGCAAATTTCTTTAGATCCACACAATATCGTAACCTTAAACTAATAAGATAAAAACGTAGCTAACCTTTACCTGCTTTTAACGTAATTGGATTTAGATAAACGTGGATATATACGTTGTTTCGAGGTTCGAAACAGGGTTAACGACAGCTTGTGTATTAAAAATTGCTTGTGTATAAAAATACTATTGACGGAGATATATTCAATAACCTATTCCGCTTAACTATTCCTCAAGAGTCATAAAAAACCCTGTAAGAAATCAACACGAGTTTCACCTCTCAACGAGGCATCCTCAGGATGACGATTCACCATTCACCATTGAGCCGCGAACCTGAACACGACGTGTTGCCACGCGAGCGCTGAACGCCGGACGCAGAGTGAATAGTTAAGCGGAATAGGTTACTAAATATATCTGCGTCAATTGTATTTTATTATCTAAGTATTTATTTAGTTACGTATTTCAGTGTCGTAGTTACTGAGTAGATTAATTTTCAGCTTTCTTATTTTTATTATTTATTTATCTTTAAGTACGATTGTACTAATTAGGTATCATTTTAGGAAGAAAACGACTAACGAAAACTATACCTAAATTCCCAAAAATGTGACTAATTAAGAGTAGCTGTCAACTAATTAATTAAGCTTTTTATTCTTTTGTTTCAGGAGTTGATGATACGCACAAGTTTCTGGGAAACGACACACACACAGATTACTTCAGATTATTATTAAGAGACGGAAATTATCTTCTAGTCGGCGGCAGGTGAGTCCCCGTCATTATAACCATAAATATTGATGCCAAAACTTTCCGCTCTTACAAGTATTACAAATTCAAATTATGGCTTGAGAAAAAAAACGCCGTTTAAATATACAACGTCACGCCCCAAAATTATAACGGAAATTGTGAAATGTACGAGCTGTTTGTATTTGTACCTACATTTTATGAAGAAAATGGTAACATAATGAAAACATTATTCACCTAAATCGCCTTAATTACACTTCGAAGAATCGCTCGTTATACAAAATTGTAACTCGGAATTAACTCGACCGTCTACAAAGTACCACTTTTGAAACACGTGTCAAAAACATAAATAATCGCACCACCATTCGCGTACTCGTAGTAACACCTATTTCGTTTTAAAGACTCCAAGTTATACATTCAAATGAGATACTTGGTTATTTGTTTTTCCCAACTCCACTCCAATTCGTTGCAAAGTTCGGGTACCCTTAACCGCACCGACTGAAGCGGTAAGAACGTGCTGTATCTACCCGCAACCGCAGAGCTAACTCAGATGCACCTGACGCCGTCCCTCTCGCACTTACACAGATGTAGATAACGCCGTTTCGTTTGCATTTATAAAGATTTTTGGCTTGTGTTTGGATGGAGGCAAGACGACTTAAAAACACCCGCCCGCCCGCCGCCTACAGTCGCCATTTTATTACGATTTTGTGAGGAGCGACTGTCGATAAGTTATCTAAAACGTATTAAACACTTTGATATTGAAGTGTGCTCAAATATATCCTACTGATCTGTCAAGAAGGGATAACCGTCACTGTAGCAAGCTGAAGGTTACATGAAATTGTAGCTCTGTTGTTTTTTTATCTCGTATAATTTTCTGTTAAATGTATATTGGACTAGTGAGAAATGTTAGAGAACATTTTCTGGAAACATTAATCTCCTCATAGCTTGATGAATTAACTTCAAAAACTCTTGAACATATTCCAACGCTCTAGATAAAAGTTATGTTAATTAAGACGCTGCGAAATATTAGGTATAAAGCGGAAGCTTTTCATGCTTATAAAAGTTTTAAAACACTCCCATTTTATATCCCACTTTTATGATAAAAACATATTTCTAATATTAACATCTTTCACACAGTTGACAAAATGAAACTGTGTCTTATTTTTATTGTCTTATTTTTATTTTTATTGAGTAGACTTCTAAGAAAGCTCTCAAGCAGATGGAGTAAAATGTTGCCAAAATGACAATAGTTTCATTTTATCGACACGATACCCTCACTACAGGCAGGCAGAGCCACGCGACACATCTGCCTTCCTCGTGGCCGCAAGCCACTGTTTACATTCCAACGAATATAATTCTTTGTTTTTATGGAAATACTCCTCGCGTTCCTCCCACTTCTGTAAACCCTTTGTTAAATAAATAACAACAATTGTAGCCTGTAATTTTCTACTGTAATCGTAGGGGCGAGGAAGAATGCTCTTTAGTTTCGAAAAAAACCCGCCTCGTGTTAAGAACTGGGAAAAATCTTTACATTCCCATTTAGTGAGCAAAGTAGTCGTGTTTACAAAAGCAAATGTAATAAATGGTAAACATTCTGTTTTGCCTAACATTTCGTTTTGTGATTTTATCTTTTTGTTCGCAATTGTAGCGTCTCATTTCAAATGTTTTTGATGTTTGCGTAAAATGTTTGATAAATGTTTTTAACGAAAACGAAAACGTGTTTTTACAACTCGTTTTAAAATATATTTAGAACCAAATAGCCCAATATAAAACGGAATTAAATTACACACATCAACAAGTAAATCGTGACATATAGTCAAAAGTTTAAAGAATGAATTTCATTTGGCAACGTCGGGGTGTTTTTCGCGATTATTATATAAAACAAACGTCTGGTGTCCCAGAATAAGTCCATAAAAACCGTAGATATGTAGCAAATTGGACAATATTTTCCACAACGAACGACGACTGTGTCCGTATAATTTGAAATATTCATCCGTGCTAGCAAAGTTTGCATTTCTTTCCAAATCAGATTTACATGACAATGGTCACGTCGTCGCCCGATGAAATTCTCATTGCTGGAACTTGGCTGTGTGGGATTTATTAAAGGGAGCAAAAAGGTTTGTAATAAAACCGATGTCGAGACGGTTCCTGACGGGCCGAGAAGACCGGACCAAGTGGAGACCACTTTTGTTTACACTTTGCTGGTTATCATTATCTCTGCCAATGTGCTGACACATGATCATGTTCGGGGTCGATTTTTCCTTGTCATTTTTTGGGCAGATTTTGTCTAAAGAGTATAAAAGATAGACTTATTATAAAAGAAACAATACATGATGATATTTCTCAAAGATTTCCAATAAAGTTTAGATACATGTTTTTGAGTTATTTAAAACAATCGTAAGTATCAAAATTGTTTTTTAAAAACGCACTTTATATTTATAAATAAGACATGACGAACCCAATAAGAATAAATATTCTGTGAGTGTCATCTGTCGTTGAAGTATTAATTCCATTGTAAATTCAAATACTTTGTATTTATGAATTAGGTTAGAAGACGTGTGATTATACGGCAGACATTAAGTAATTTAAATAAGTAATTATAAAAATAATGTTCAACTAAGGCCATTTGTCGCGCCCTAAAAAATGGAAAACTAAAAATAAATACTAATACATGAATACATTATCTAGCTGTTGTGAGCGGTTCAGCGGTATCTACTATGTTTCATGAATAGTGGATACAATATCGTTCATCCTAGCTAATATTATAAATGCGAAAGTGAGTTTGTTTGTTTGTTAAGCTTTTACACTAAAACGGCTGAACGGATTTGGATGAATTTTGGCACATGGGTAGACCATGACCTGGAGAAGGACATAGGTTACTTTTCATCCTGGATCGCAGACGAAGTCGCAGGCAACATATTACCTATATTTCTTTAGTGAATACTGTAACTGTTGTACCTACCGTTGAAAAAGTCATAAAAAAATATAAAGTTGTAGCGCAAACTGAATTACTTGTGTAGGCATTACAGTTGTTTTTCCTAAAACTCGTGTTTGTTTACATTTTTGGCAAATAAATTACGATCGCAAAATAAACTATAAAGCAGGTCTTATGATTTTTATTTTTTTAAATTAAGTACCATTATTTTCACCGTAAAAAGCAATTACCTTAACTATTCGAAGCTTGGAGCCGCCAACACCCTACTCCGTATCGCTTCCACTCAGGCCGCGAATAGTATATATGGTGCGAGCGAGATAAAAAGTGAATTTGAGCTAAGGTAGTATAGGCCCTTAAGGATGTAATTTTCTGCCTGTCTAGCCCTTTTTAAAATTACCTACTGCAAAAGTAGTATGCATTAAGTTTTAGCAAACATACAAGACCTTATTTTTCCGCCCGCAGCCGATTTAATCTCCATTGCCCTAATGAAATTCAAATACTATGTATGATAATATCTGCAAAACATACTGTTTTGTATAACACATGTCGTAATGCTGTGGCCTCTACGAACGCGGATACATAAGGGTGTATATGGAGTGTACCTACTTATGTAGATATGTAGATGAGGCTAGTTGAGTCGAAATTGGCGGAATTAGGGGTTGTTAAACAGCACTGGGTTTTGATTGTGACGAAATTGTGGTCCTCTAGAATAGGATATTTTATAATAGATGCATTTATTTGCAATGAATGTAGGAACTAAAATCTGATATGACAGTTTATGAGGAATCCATATACATTCTATCTTGAGATCTATTTAAATGCAGTTTGGCATGCTTTAAAGGTATGCATGAAAAGCTACAGTCTATACCTCCCAAATAAACTATGTTTAACTTTGAATAAGTTAATTGTAGGCACTTCTTATTCAGACAATGATTGAAAAAGTCGGAGCGGGTTGAACCGAGCTCTTTCCGAATAGTTTGTCGCCTAATTCATATCTAATCGATCGCTGTCATCTGTGCAATTTATTTTCCATTCATATCTTCTCCTTTCAAATCGTGCAGCCCCTATTACGCACTCCAACATCGCTTCGCAACGGTGCGACATACGTTTATCTCAACTGTCGAAAACCCTTTCGTATCTAGGCGAAGTTACACTATAATAGTGCAGGTCTGCAAGCCTTAGTGGCGTAGCCGCTCCGGTCTCCGCCCGTTTCGCACCCGTACCCTTAATTTTATAAGGTCGCTTACCAGCCGGAAACGTTATTCGGTGCGCGTCCCATGTAATGGTATTCCCCTGTAGTGTGATCCTCTTTTGTGTGCCTTTTAACGAAATTAACGTTGTTTCGACCGGCTCATATACACACGATGTTATCAAAGCAGCAGCGTTTACATAAACCCCTTCAGATTTTGGCGGCAACCAATCCCAAGATTGCGCGTCGATTTTTATGATGAGGGTCGGGCGAAGGAATTGATTTGAATTGAGCCCAGCGTTCAGTTAGTTTCATGTTTTATTACAATAATACTGTTTGCAGGAAAATATCTGGCCGTTAAGTATTCTATTTTGCTACAATTCTATTTTTGAAAAAGGAAAAAATAGCCACTTTTATCTCTCTATTATTATTGTAGATATTTATAGTAACTACTAGCTCCCTGGTTTTTTCTGAGGATTACTGCCCCATAGCCAAAAAATAAGTAGATACCAGCCTATTTTCCTTTTCCCGCCATAGAAAAAAAAACATCATTATGCGCGGTTTCAAGTTCACTTCACCATTCTTCGTATACGCATTCTCATATAAGTGTACGTGTGTATCATTATGTAGGTGAGTTTTCTCTCAGCATATTATACAGAGGACGTTAGCAGGGGCTCGCAAACACCGGCAAATGGCCACTTGTGGCCTTATCACACGCACACCCACTTTTACATAATGGCCGTCAAAATGATACTTGCTGATTTCGTTTTTACGTCGCCACCTAAAAGCATAAAGTGTGTAGGATGTTTGCGTACCTGTAGAGAGGTAGCGTATGTACCTACCTTATATTGAGTAAGTTTGAGAATAAAAATGTGAGTAAGTATTTTTTTGTTAATGTTTTCTTTACGATTTTGGGTCCATTTTACAATGAATACTCGTACCTATCTATTCTACCCTGTATAAAGTAGTATAAAGCCTGTATACGAAAAGTAATAAAATGTGTCGTTTTACACCGACACTCCACTATCCCACACCGATATTTCACAAACCCATCGCAACTAAAATACGAACACAAAATGCAACGGTCGTAAAAATCCGCACCAAAATAACAATTTCAAAATATTTCCTAACCTATTTCGAAAACGCAATTTTCATTTCGTAGTTTCTAGTCAATTGGCGCGTTACTCTTTTTTACACTGTATTCATGTACGTACAGAGTATAATAAACTCGACGCAGTCAATTTTCGCGCAGCATTTTTATATCACATAATAAACCATCGGGGCTGAATAAAAGACTGGATAAATAAATCTGCTCCTAATTAATCATATTCATACGGGCCCCAGTCGGAAAATCAATTTTGAATATAAATACATTTGGCGGACAAAAAGTCGTAACTACGAGTTTTTAAACGTATTACGAGTATATCTCCAACATTTAGTTCTTATCGTGTTGCGCAAAGTTTAGGTACCCCTTCTTCGTTAGGTACGGTTTATAAAGTCAGTTTATCTTTGCGAACACAAATTAAATAGAAACACAGGGTTTAAATTATTTCTAGATCCAGGATAAACCCCTTTTATGTCGTTCTGCTTATAAAAAGGTCGTTATGTTTTTGTGGAACGGATGTGGCACTTACATAAAATTATTTTTGTAGATTTAGGAAATAATTAAGTGAAAGATAAACCGATATTCTGGAAAGGTGGTCAAGCAAAAAATCTTAGTTCGTTTTAATTATCTGAAAATTTTTGCACGTAATAAAAATTAGTGAAGCAATTGACCTATTATTAAAATTATACAAAATAAAAGCAAGCCAAACTTTCATCTCTAATAAAAATCCGTCCTAGAACATCCTATTACTTGAAGAGGTCGAAAAAACAAAGGGCCAAAATGGAACGTTCGTGGCAAAAAAGGAACGAAGGTAATCAGCGCATCAATCACGGAGCCACCAGGCCTTGGAGTGGTCCCCAGGGTCGCAGCCACAGCTCAGCACTGATTGTGACGTATTTATAAGAGCTTCGGAGCTGACGGTATGACGCCACTGATGACGTAATTGGTTGAAATGTATAATGGAGATTTGTTGGTGAAAGTTTTCTCTGTAGGGAATTGTTGAAAATATATGTATAAGAAAAACTTCCTGTTGAAAAAAATACGAAGTAAAATTAAAGAATTAACATCTAACCACCAGGCCCTGGAGTCCCCAGGGTCGGAGCCACAGCTCAACACTAGTTGTGACATATTTATAGGAGCTGACGGAATGACGCCAATGATGACGTAATCGGTTGAAAAATTCATTGGAAGGCTTTAAAATTTGTTGGAGGCAGTTCTGACTGATCGGTTGAAAAAATAAGCAATGGTTTCGAAGCAAACAAAGAATGAAGTGAAAGTGTTCAAATATTTCTCTAAAATAAAAGAGTAATAAAATGCTTGTGAAACAATTTTTATGCTGCTATTACAGTCTTGAAAACAAGATTATAGAGCATTTATATCAATTTTATTGGATTGTAGAATATACTTATTGACGAAAATTGAAGGTTTCTAGTTCAATTTGATACTCTTTCTGTCTAAAGTCTATTCAAGTGTTTAATATATAAATAAGAGATATTTCTTTTTATTTACAATTTTTCGTAAATCAGGGGTATTGAGCCATTTCTTATATTCATACGAAGACCTTTCATTACCAATTTTTTTCTGGAGAAGTCAGTACCTCTACTTCGTAAGGTTAGAAACAAACGTATAACTTTACTAGAACTACATTTTCCCCTCATCTTTATACCAAAGAAACCACAAACCGATTCCTTTAGGAGTAACATGCATGAAATATTACTTGCAACACTTACACAGAATTGTACCTCTGTTACATTTCCAAATTAGTATCTATTGTACCTACAAACAATGTAAAGGGCGATTGTACCCCACTGGGGTACGTACGTGGGTACCGGAGACCCTTCAATTAGAATTAGCGAAATGAGAGGGCGTATGGAAACTCCTACTTAGAACACAAAATAACATAAGTCAATAGCATTCCCTGCCATTTACGTATGGAAAAGCAAAGGGGAAATGACGTCACATCGCCGACAATTTCCGTTTACACTTGAGAATAATAAAATTACTGAAATAATAACAAAGTTTGGTACCGTTGTTATTGTTAACTTATGCCCGATAATGTTGAAAATGAAGTAATAGGGAAAGGGAAATCATTTACTCCATCTGTATTATAAATTATAATGTATGATCGCATTACCCCTTGTGTATTAAATGGGGGCCTCGAGTGATATTAATTTACAGCGTATTGATATCAGTGGAAGCCTTTGGCAGGGCCTGAAGCTACATTACTACTGTAATTATTATAAACGTAACCCGATTAACCGTAGTAAATTAATGGAAGTAGGTACGTTACTGAAGTAATTTCCCACAAGCTAATTAAATTTAAAAAACCCCGACTAAAACAAAGCATCTAATAAACGTTTTTTTTTTTTTATAGCTAAGAACATTCTCGATCAAGTCACCTTTCAATCAAAATCAAAAAAATCAAAATCGGTTGAGTCGATTGGCAGCTACGATGGCGCAGACAGACACACAGATACACTCGTTAAACTTATAACACCTCTCTTTTTCCTTTAGGAGTTAATTAACCTTCACCCCTCTTTTTCCGTCGGGGGTTAAAAATGACGTCATTTAGTTACTATTTTCGACCAGTATGTGAGCACTGTGGGTAGCATGAGGATCTTTGCACTAATAATACGATAACACGAATATATCCCCAAAATTATTGCAAATGTCAAACGACATCCGATCCTCTCCAGCAAACAAACAATCCTAAAAGTAGTAACTGCTAATAGGATCGTAGTGGTAGTGAATTTATATAAACAGTTCCAATACGGATGTTGCCAATACCTACGACGTTAGGATCATAATATCCTGTTATTATTTCAGATTTCTGGCTAACTCAACCGTAACCACTGGAGAAGCTGCCCTGCAGTGGTAACGGCCGCAACTTACGAATTGTAGGGCGTGGGTTCGAACCCAAGCAGTCACTTTACTTAGTGTAAATGATTTCATCACCACTGCTCTAAAAACAGTGATGTTAATCATCTCGTGAAGAAACCGGCATGTCCTAGAACCAAAAATTCGAAGGCGTGCTACAACCGCAAACCCGCACTAGGCCCGCGTAGTAAGGATGAGAGAGGAGGCCTATGTACCAGCAGTGGGAACATTATCGGCTGATTATGTTTATGCAACCGTAACCTAACAACACCACTAGACGATCAATATAAATCTAAACCTTTTAATAATAAAAAATACTCAGAAACATTCCACTATTTCTTTTATTACGCCATTAATGAACCCTCAAAACTTATCGGACTCAAGATAATCAATAAGCAAACTTCTAAACACAAGTGTTTTATATACAAACGAGTAAATAAAACAACCTTATTATTACTACCATACGTTTCCCGTTCTTTTGATTAAACATTACAAGAGTTAGGGGCAATTTGAGGCAGTTCGGGGAAACTTGCCCAAGAGTCGGAGAACCTATTTGTTGTGGCCTAAACAAATAAAGTAGTTTGGGGGGAAACAGATCAGTTAACTTCTTAAGTGTGTAAGGACGGCACCTAGCGCGTTTGGATTTGTTACAAATTGCCCGAGCTACTGTTTGCTCCACCCTCCAAGATTTGCCTGAAGAGTACAGTTGCTTCGTTGCCCTACTTTTATTAATTTAGTTTTCTTGGCAGATGAAAATTGTGTAATTGTATTATATATGTACCTCTGCCTAAACCTTTGGGGTAATAAGACAATACACGCGTGTTGTAATAAAAGTTCATGTAAGTGATCGAATCGTGAGTGTTCGATTTCATGAAATAGTCATTCAATGCACTTACATGAACTTAAGGAGTTATATTGCTGATTCTAAATCCATATTTGGTACGTTCGCAAATAATATTTAGATCAACATGCAACCTGATACTGACCTGCAAATTGCAAAAATCGTAAGAAAATTGGAATTCCGCGGGCTACCTTAGCGCATCCACCTTAAATGGCCCATTACGACAACCTGGGGGCCAAGTCTACTAAATTACAAACGTGTCAGTGGTCTCGCAATGATGAGTTTTTGACAGATTTTGTATGGCTTAACTGTCAAAAACTGATCATTGTGAGACCACGGACACGTTTGTAAAATAATAGACTTGGCCCCCTGGACTTATAGTCAATATAATTCTTTTATAATAAAATTTAGGTAGTCAAGTTAATATCATTAATTTACCTTGAATTTAGCAAACTTTAGTAAATTATAAATGTCAACAGTAAATAAAAATAATTCATAAAACCTATGTCAAAATAAATGGTTCTGTCAGAAATTCCTTAATATTATAGTATGCCTTGTCGGCTAGAAATTACTTTCGTAGTTTCTTCAATTGTACATTATTAAGCTCTTATTTATTTATTATTATTTTTAGCTCTTATCATTATTTTAACATATAAATTACTCAATAAACGTCAAAATCCTCACAGCTATATCTAATGTTACTTAATAATCGCAACATCAGATCATTGGCGGCTGAGCGTGACGCTTCAACGAAATTAGGGAATATCGTTCTCACCTCAATCAATCGGTAATCCAGTAAGTGATTGACGTGTTTATCGTTAAATATTTAGCGCTTCAAGCGATGGAGTGAGCGCTTCAGGGCTGGACTGTCGGATTATAGTCGGTATTAAGTTGGATATGATGTTAATCGTGGTCTATTTTCTTGGTTAGAACTAGAATCTAGGCTAAAGTTAGGCTAAGATTTATTGAATTGTTAATTATATATGGGCTTATTATGACGGGTTGATTTGTGGCTGAAACATCGGTTTTTGTCTTACGGGGCTCTATTCGTTTGAGAAACCGAAAATTAAATGCACAAAACCGCGTAAAATACCTAATACTGAAAATAACCGCGACACATGAAACGTTCCATTCCAAGACACTAAAGTTTAATCTACTTTAGACTTGAATGCATAATCTGTTATTTAATGCAAGTTATTAAATTGTTTGAATCAAAGAAATAAGTATAATGAACTTCCATACTGAACCCGCCCACACTATTTTCAACGAACAGTGACAAATGTGCGACAATGTTTCCGAAGGATTACTTGCGCAAATATAATAACCCTTTCGTGACGCTCGCGCAAAAATGTCAATTATCATTTCGTGTATTCCAGTGAAAGATGAAACCCAACCCTTCCCATTTACACTCGCCATAAATCACGGCGGTGTCAGAACGAGACAACAATAGAGCCGGCGCGGTCGGCGTTTTGAGCTCTTTTAATTAAAATGTTAAGAATTTGTATTCTGCATGCGGGCCGTTGATACCCAAGCTACCCAGACCTCTCCTTCTCAACCAAATTCAAGGAACGCAAAGAAATGCCAGAGACCAACTACATTGGTCTTACCGATGCTGAAAAGAACATCGTTGTGTAAAAAGATAATAACTCACACAAAGAATATGAAAGAAAAATCGTTGCCGAAAATTCGTAACGTTTTTAATTCGTTTACATAAATAAACATCTCCATGTTGTGTGTTGGTTGTTTTGTATTCATTTCAGTTCGTTAGGTAAGCGACCGTGTTCATATCTAATATATTTTTTTGTTTCCACCGTTTTCAAACCGGAAATAAAACACCGTGGGAACGAGTGGGTATTTTTTCGTAAGTTATTCTATTTTCGTTCGAACGGCTGCTATTTTGTTTATGACTGTACAAAAATGGGCTTTTGTTTAAGAAAAAAAATCACGAGTACTACTAGATCCAGCCAGCTTTAGAAATACCTAACTGCCAACAAACATTATAACTTAAAACAAAGCTTAAAACTAAAGATTTCTCAAACAAAATATTTATGCAATAGCAGAGCATTCACAATAAGCGCAGCGTCCAAACGTCATGGATTCGATGAAATAAACGATGGATATTGTTGAGAAACAATTGCAATAAATCGTGAAGCATGTGAAGCGCAATTTCTCGGCGGCCGATGGTGCAAACTTTCGCAATATTGACGGCTCCAGCCCATGCTGACGGCAACGGTCTGCATCTAAAACAGGGAAAAAAGATTAAAATGGAAAAAATGTTTGGTAAGACAGTATTTTGTCGTATAACCTAATAGTTTTATAAAAGAAGACTAATGGAAAAATATTGGAAGTAAAATACATGTTGCGCCGACCCCAATTAAATTGGGATAAAGGCAGGTGAATGATGATAGGTAAATAAAAAAAAGTTTTAATAAAAAGTATCATCGATCCGTAAGGTTTAAGACCGGACACTGACCAAAAAAAAATAAAAAAAACAAGATGTGTACAGCTTTATAGTAGACGTAGTCATACGAAGTCAAAAAATAAATATCTACCACGAAATGAGACGGCACTCGCCAAAACACAGAAAATAAAACACAACCCTAATCCCTGCCAAAAGCATAACGGAAAGGCTCCATTCAGATGAAAATCTGCACGATATGTCAAGTCTATTTACTAGGAATCGGCGGAAAGATGGCTGACTCGCGCGCATCAAGCAATCCGTGTGAGTGCCCATTTGACAGGCGAATGCTAATGATGTACAACTTGCGGGACTCGATTTAACTTTAGTGCCCTGGAATGGAACGTTTGACGGGACGCGGTTATTTTTATATATTTTTTTGCGACTTGGTATGATGAAATTTGTGAAATTTACTCTCGTAGAAGTCATTAGTTGGATGGTTGACGAAATGGACTTCGTAGCTTTGCATTGTCTCGACGTTATAATAATGAACTCCGACAAGAGAGGGTGGTTTTGGTTAAAATATCCCCAATGTTTTTTCGCAGATATAATTAAATTATTCCATATCACACTATTGTAGATGACCTTGTGAAGGCCGCAGAAATCCGCTGGATGCGAGAAGCACAGAACGGATCGATGTGGTGATGATTGGAGGCCTATGTCCAGCAGTGGACGTCTTTCGGCTGAAATGGTGATGATGATGACCTGAACTTGACTGAGATCTTGTTTTTATGCATCAATAAATACGACATCGTTCAGATGCCGTTAGTACAAGTACGTACATAGTCGATATGTCGTGCACGTTCACCAATGCCCCATTGATATTGTTCTAAACGGAACTCGTAAAGTTTTCCAATATCGGAACCGTGTCGAGTGCATGCAAACAAATTGCATCTGTCGACGTCCCAATTCGTCGCCTCGCGATGAAATTTGAAATTTTTGACATCGCCCCTTTTGAAAAACGTTGCGTTGCACTAGTCTTTGTGTGTTGTGTTGAATGGTCGGTTTTCACACTCGATCGCCCACGTTTTTAGATGGATAATAAAAAAGTCAAATGCTTTATTAATTTTCATAAAGAATATTAAAAGAGACACAATCTTTTCTTGTTAAAATAAATAAGAAAGTGAGAAAAATGTACAACAATTTTAATATAATCCGTCGCTGCATAGAAAAACGCCATCAACTTGTTGGCAACAACAGAATTTCTTTCTGTTCCTTTACCCATTAAGCGGTTTCCCGAGCCAAAGAGATACCTACGCTTTTCATCCCATCTCCCCCAGCATTTAGCAACTAATTACGAAAATATCCTAACAAAGGAAATCCCTGCTTTACATAGTACAGTCAAAATAAACGCCACCTGTAGTTTTCACTGATTAAGGATAAAGAAATGTAGTATAGAGGGGGCTGTTTTTTGTGTAGACGAGATAAAGTCACATTGTTACACTATCTATAATTTATTCGTGCGACAACAGTTGCCCTTTCTCCCCAACTTTCCCTCTATGTTGTACCGAGCCTAGTTAGACGACATTTTATGGACCCTTAGTAATCCCCCTGACGTGTTAGAGATTCACATATCCTGCAGATTCTGGAAACAGGGAGAAAATAAATAAATATTGAAAATACTAGGAGGATTGAATTATTTATTCGACGTTTCTCTAGAAATGGTAAATAGAGGAGGCGAAAATTGAATTGCTTAGTATATTGGTATACGAAGGGTAATATTATGTGAGTGATGTTTATTTTCATTATTCAGCTCTATATCCTCGCATTCAAGGAATCCTATTATAAATCCTTGTGAAAATAACTGAGCGAAACAGAATAACATACCAAAGACTGGGCGTGAGCATATTCCACTAGCTAGCAACCTTATTATATCAAAGCTGGCAACATAGCAACGTGAATCAGTTTCCACTTATTCAATCAAATCCTCGTGTTCGAAAAATACTTTTTGGCAAAGCACACAATCGAATAACAGGCGCTATGAACAAACTCTTTTTCCTATTTTTTATTGAGTATGTAAGTCATTTCCTCGTTAATATCGATACCATTTTTTGTGAACTATTTAGGAAGGTACATTTTACATGTTCATTTAAACTCTCAACAAGAGGAAAATGTAGAAAATTGAAAATAATATAATTTGGAAAAACTGTAATGAACATTTATGTAATAACGTGATAACGTGTCACATGTCTTTATGGCGATAAATCACATTAAACGCTTCACAAAATATGGATGTGACGTATCTGTTGACGTCCTCCAAAAACAGTCATTCGAATTAAACCAATAATATTGTTTAATATGTAAATCTCGCTTTAAAAGCGCCACCATGTTTGACGTTTTCATTTCGATTCGATCATTGGCTGTGTGTCCGTCATGTATATTGATGAGTATAACTCTGATTGGCTGAGCATCCGCTTTTGTTCCACGAATTCAATTTATACCGCACCCACCCAGATATTTACTTTAATCCGGATAAAGAAAATTCTCCGAGATTAATTTATTTTGCCAAGAATGAGAGACAAAAAAATAAATAATCACGAAGACACGAAAATAATTGTAAGTTCCGACCATCAATCAGCGAGTCGGCCCGGATTGGCCAGAACACAAAAACATGGGCGAGTGACCGAACAATAGATGACGCTGACGATCCGTCGCACACAGCCCAAGATGGCCGCCGCCTTTTGGCGGGAACCACTGAAGCGAATAATTGACAAAGGATACAGTCTTTGTGTGCTTGGGCCAGCTCGCCAGTCCGCCAAAATATTACCCAAGAATATTCCAAAATATTTAGATTTTTTGTAACAAATAAGTTTCGTTTCACAGAAATGAGTTCAATTCGAGGTCAAGATACCTACATCATTGTTTATGCTTTCAGGAGAATTAAAATACCATTAGGTTGAACGTAAGACATTTTTACAGACTTTGAAGGGGTCTATCCTTGGCTCATATGGTCATGGCCATACCTTTTCCTTTGACAAAACACAATGAAGCCCGAATTATATTATTCATCGAAGCTATCAAGCGGACATAGTCCTGTTACTACGCAAGCCACTCGCTCGCTAGTAATTGTCTTATTCACATGTACTGTAACCGGATTAGCCATTAGTTGTTGTTAGTGCATTGGATCACTTGATTGCATCTTGTCACTTCGTTACCCAACAAAAAGCGGTTTGTTCATAAAATACGAGCAGGGTCTGCCCACAAATTGGCTCCCCCAACATTGGTGAATTACAAGCATTTCCCTTATTTAAGAATAAGTGCCGTAGGACCCTCGACAATAGACTACAAAGAACATTATTCGCATGCAAGACGTCGAACGTGGATGCCTTATTTACAACATAATGGAAGTGAAAAATTTCATTTCGAACCATTTCAGTAGTTGTATTGGAATTTTGTATGGGGACGAAACAGACAAACGGCATACTTTAAAATAAAATATAAATATAGGATAGCATTATATATTTTTTTCTATTTTCATGAATATAACAGCGCATTGTAAAAATTAATAAGCTCGACATTACAGCGAAATAATTAAATTAGCTCTTCATAGAAAATACTTTCATTATGTTAATAGATTGTTAATTAAATTCGTAGTACTGAGAAACAAGCTTCCTAAACAACCTTCACCGTCTATGAAGCGAAGCTATTTACATATTTATGTAGGTACCCATAAAATATTATGTACCCTTAGTTTATTGAAAATGGTTCTGCTTTCATACAAATAGAATATGAAGCACAAATATTCTTTTACTGCTCCGTAAACAATTTTTACAATTTCGTTTCAATAAAGCTGACATAGTTTCGAGATCGGAAAGTCATAAGTAGGTCCTCCAATACGTTGTCGTTCGACGAAAACAAAGAACAACTATAAAAAGTTCATGGGATTGCCATTTAAAGAGTGTATTGTAATATCAATAAAGTTGGAGTTACAATCCGGTAACGGCCGGCCTCTACTTTGTCTGTTGAATCTCAAAAACATTATGTAAGTCACACCGGCTATTCGCTGCGCTATAATTGGCAAAGTTTACATCATAATTTCTTTATGAAATTTTCGTGCCAAATATCTTAATTAAGGGTTGAAGGACTTTCGCAATTATGCCAGACAGAACGCAGGTATGCTCAGCAAGTTTAATGAATGCCCCCAACTTGTGTCACAATTCATATTAAATTGTGTACACTGGTAATGTCACTTTGACATTAGTTTTCAAAACTACAGTTAGTTGCGGTGTTATAATCGTTAACTGCGCCTAATCACGCAGTTAAAGTCGTTTAGTGAAGTTCAATTTGATTTAGTTGAAGCTCTATACTTTTTATCGTACATAAAATCCACCCAAAAGCGGCTCACAATAGTGTGTCGCTGCGTCACCCCACATTGTGTAATATTTTGCTTTGTAAGCTTACAAGAAAATCTGTCACGGTGAACTTTGACCTGCCAACAACATTGACATCCACCTTATTTACTATATCGCACACAATAGCAATATACGGCTGTCAATAACCGATTCTGGCTCTTACAATATAACAAAGGTAGACAGATATGTAACGTCGATATCTTGTATTACTCTCCTAATCAAACGTACCCGTAAAGTAACCCAAATACTATGTAAATGGCTGTATAATTATTGGTAAGCAGCCTTAACTTTGCGTGTAACGTTTCACCAAGCTATTCAGTACATCAGCTAAGACGCACGAGGCCGCGACAAATTGTCACCGCAGCGACTACCCACAAAATAAACGTCGCGGCAATAGGAACCATTCCAACTAACTTCACCTGAAATCCTCAACTCCAAGTGCGATTAAAACCACGAACAAACATTCAGCTAACAACTATGAGTTGAGTTTCCACCTTAAAATGAACTGCGAGGTTCACAGGGAGCGGAACAAGCAAAAGGCTCTTAACCAATGGTAGGAGTTCTATGTAATTTGGTTACGTTTGCTGGCCGGCTTGCTAGAAGAGGCGCAAGTAATTGGCCACAATAACAAGTCGGGTAACAACTATTTTTAGCGTCTGTTTTTGTATTACTAAGGCTTATTAGTTTGGTCGCAAAATAATAGAAATATTGTCTGTATTACAACTACTTTGTGTAAATGTGTAAATCGACCAAAAATCCTACCATTTTGCCTATTTCTGCTGCCAAGTTCAACTTTATTTCTAAATAAGCCAATATACTGTTATCCTAGCAGTAAACGTTCATACAGTTTCCGAGTCAACTATAACAAAAAATTCTGAATATTATTGGTACAAATACAAACAGCTCTGCAACAGGCTATCCCACCATATTTACAAATAAATTCGTCACCTTATATGAGTATTATTTGTTCCAGAAACGTGGTGTACAACCTCAGTCTGACTGACCTGACGGAACAGCGCCGGCTGGTCTGGTACTCGCCCGAGAATGACGTCAAGATGTGCGTCGTCAAAGGGAAGGACGAGGTGAGTTATATACAACAGCCACATAGTCTGTGAAAATCTCATCGTGAAAACTTAGGTGAAGTCAGTTGTCAATAGTGTTAATCTGACAGCTCACTTCACCTAAGTTTTCATGGTGAGATGTTAGCCGAAATTATTAAGAGTAGGCTGCACATAAGTGCCAATACTTTGAATTTGAGCTGGCCCAGTGTGTACTACTCTGGGCCAGCTCAAAGTCTTCAGGAATTTCAATAGAATAAGAGGCCAGCTTATTCCGGTTTTGTTACCACAGACGTATGGCCTACCATACGTGAGAATATAATTCTTCAGCTGCATCAGGCAAAGGTCATGCTTTTTGTTGTCACACTGCTAGGCAAAGGTCCACTGCGTATTTGAAAAAAGAAGAGTTTATAAAAAGATAGGCATTCATATTTTTTTGCGTTACTGCTCATCGCGTTTTACCATTGATAACTTAAAGCGATTATACAGGGTTAAAGGGTAAGTCGTACTGAATATTAAAGGATGTTATTATTCAGGTCATTTCTGATGAATTTGATTCTGAAATAAAATGTCCGAAACTTAACCGTTATGGAGATATTAAATTTTAAAGATTATTTTTAAAAATCCTTTATTTTTTGGCTTTTAGCCGTTTTCTTTGGGATTCGAGCTCCTAGAGTCGGTTTTTTTATGTATCTAGTTAGAAGACATGTCCATTAATAAAAATGATCAACAGAAACTGAACCTACTACTAACAGCTTAAAAAACTGCTTGACAATGGTTAGCATTCATGAATTTTCTAATAGAGTGTTATTATCATTGAGGGGCTTTAAAAAAAAAAATTGTATGGAACTTATTCTGCAGATAATTTTATATAGTTCTACGTCTCTTTAGCTATTCAAAAAGGTATAACACTTGTTATTAAATAGGCAAAATAGGCAAAACATTGCCCAAATAACAGTTAAGGTAGCAGAGGGTACATTTTTAGTTTGAGATAAAAGTAGCTAAAATACGTAAAAAAAAACACAGCAATATTTTTATAATTCATAATCCACATGGCCGCCGCCGCGATTTCTTACACAAAGTCTCATTCTTTTTCTTAAATTACTTTTCACGACAGAAGTTCGTAGGTTCCGCCTCATTTTTAATATCTCCATAACGGTTAAGTTTCGGACATTTTATTTCTGAATCAAATTCATCAGAAATGACCTGAATAATAACATCCCTTAATATTCAGTACGACTTACCCTGTAACCCTGTATATGATAGACTAACCATATATGTAGATTTCCTGGGCAAATCGTCAAATAATCTTCATAGACTCTTCCTTTTGAAAATTATTAAATCTCAGAAAAATTAAATTCTAAAGACGATTTCGTGTAGAATTATTTCGACGCAGAACGTCAGAAATCGTACTGAGATTACTTTCCAAGAGATCGTGTCCCAGCAGACAGTAACTTTGATTTCTTGGAAAGAAAATATAAAGAAATGACTGGTACATCAATTTAACTCGTAACACACTTATGTATGTAGATTGCTACATGCTACGGCGTAGGCGGTTGCTACGAACTTTCGTAGCGCTATGATAAATCGTAGCTAACTGTTCTTGATTCCACTAAAATATTTTATTAACCATTCTAAGAAACTATTTCGTATATTAAAAGTTTAACTTAACTTTGTAAGCTTCTAATAACTACAAAGTGTATGATTTTAAGTTAATAACAATGAAAGAGCGCCCGCAGCTCAATATCAATGTTACCTGCCGCCATCTTGAGGCGAATAATTGAATTTGGAACGAGTCGGTCGCGTATGAAACGAGGCCTTATTCCGCTAAACGTCTCTCTACCGAATACCGGCAAATTAAAAAGCCAATCGAGTGGAAATTCTCGCTAGACTCGCACGGAAGATGTTCCAGGAGGTCGTATAACTTTATTTTAGTTCGAGTTAATGAGCGACCTCATTTTGGGATTACGGAATATGAATGTGAGCGCGGAGCACCGGTATATGGTGGCAATAACCCGTATAATATATGTAGAAATTTGTATTAACTTACTGTGCTGCCATTCGAAGGATCCGAGGAGATCGTCGCAAGAATGTCTTGCAATGCGAATTTGCGATGCACTAAGAGTTGGAGTTAATTAATAGTTCGTTTAGTTTACTTTGAATGAGTTCATTTTTACTGCTGAATAGACGACTTCTACTTCAATGTTTTCCAAATCGTGATCCAACTTTTTATATTTCTGAACGTTCACATTATAATCTCGGTAAATCCCAATATGTAAATATACTTCGATTAATGTCAAAAACTTTTCAAAAATATAGGTACATTACACTTTTGACAAGTTTTTAACATTGATTGTCGCAGAGATAACATTTAAAAGTACGAGAATTGGCCTTCTGATGACAAAGAAAAATGCCTGTCTTGATAAGCATCATTAAAAATACTTGATTTTCAAGCTAACCTTTACCTTTATTCCACATTACAACCCTTCATTCTTTTACACAAACGACCACCATTTTTACGATGTTTTCCACCGAAATTAGCATAAACTGCAATAAATAGGGGTCCATTAAAAATAGCAGTAAACTATTCAAGTGATCGTGTTTGTTTTATGACCGTACATAGTGTTCCGTAGAGAAAATTAAAAGGCTGTTAAGTAAAATTACCTTTTTACGAACCTGTTATTATTGGGTAACATTTTTATGACGTCTGCATAGTATTTCAACCTTGTAATGCCGTAAAAATGGAGACTGATGTTATAGAACGTAGCTCTTGGGTTGAATGCCAAGAACATGTTTATTTTCATGTTAGATATGGTTTATAAAGTAATAACAGCCGCACGGTTCGATCCATCAGGCTACGCTTGCCGGGGTTGGTCCGTGGATGGGTGACCATCTTTACATACCGAGGCTCCTCCGTGCCTCGGAGAGCACGTTAAGTCGTTACGGGTCAGAAGCTCGAAAGTCTGACAACCAGTCTTACCAAGGGATATCGTATTACCCAGCTACTGGGTTGTGGAGGTCAGATAGGCAGTCGCTCCATGTAAAATACTGGTATTCAGCTGCATCCGGCTAGACTGGAAGCCGACCCCAACATAGTTGGAAAAAGGCTAGGCAGATGATGATTTGGTTTAGAAAGTATGTTCTTTCTTTATGTACACATACACTGAGGCCTTTTTGGCATAAGCATTTGTTTTAAATACTTATAAATAAGGTGCTTTATTTGTATTTATGCCAATGAACGCTTTTTTTTTTCATCTCTGAAGTATAACATGATAAGTTTCAACATATCCATAAGAAGACAGTTTTTGTTACATGATTTCTTAAAATAAATAATAAATGAAAAGACTTATTAATTATTATATTTCTCAATGCAACTGAATGAAACTTCCATCCTCATTTAATTATTTCCTAAAACAAATGTTTCGCCTTTACCAAACAAATTTCTTAGACTATTTACAAATTCACTCGAATTTCTCTAGGAAAGCGTGTAGAAGAAGTTTTTAAACGTTTATGCATTCATTAGCGGCTTTTAGTAACGAGCTTCGATTAATGTAACTGCCGCCATTTGGTCCCAGCACTCGTTTTAATAAGTTTTTGCTCGACTAATTGGAAACTATAATTTATTTCTTTTAGTAAGACGTGTTTGGATAGCTACGCGAGGAATGTCGGTAATCGTGAGTAAGTGCTTTGAGGTTCTAGTTTATCGCTTCCTGTTTGGTTTCCGTTACAAGTTGTTTTCATAAATGAAAAAGGACTTTTAAAACATGCTTTTAAGCAATACGGAATGGTAAATAAACGTTTTTAAATAGCGAAGCAGCAGATAACTCCTTTCGCCCTTATTAATCGTCGATACGTATATAATATACGTATCGACGATTAATATAAGCGGACCTCGCATTGAACGGAAATCCTATACAATGCGAGATCAGCATAAACTGGAAATGTATAGCTTGATGTGTAGCCGTGTGTACATATAGGTATAAATACCGACATTATTTTGCTGTATACATAGTAAACGGATTGTTAAACACATAATGGTTTACCTAGACCTGGGGGGGCCAACCACCACCTCAATATGGAACTACGTCCTGTATAAATTAATATTAAAGTAATACTGTTATAAGAGGTGGTTGTATGGTAGGTTTAAACATAGAAACGCTGCCTGACCTTTAAAAAAACTGCTATGAATAGTTGACAATACGATGAACCACTAAACAACTGTGTTATTTCCTTAAGGCGAAGTGGGACTGACGGGAGCCGAGAGGGGTGGTATGTCCCCGCCCGCGCGCAACAAGTTTACAAATATTTAATTTTAAAATTTTATTTGTGTTTATATAGAAAAATAAGGCCATAATAATCCCTTAAAGTATTTAATAGTGAACACGTAGACAAAATTTTATTACAATTGCTTTGATAACAATCGAATGGAATAGGTTTTTCTCTTTAAAAAGCAGATTTTAAGGAAACTTTGCGGTTTTTTTGTAACGAGGAAAGTTTTGTCAATCGTGTTTCGGGCTTTCGGCTCTTCAATTTTCGTAATCATAAAAAAAAATACGCAAATACGTTGTTTTTGCGAGAGAAAAATTAATTTTGCGTGAAGTCGAAACGCATCAAAACATCTGCTTTGGAACCACTTCACACAATTGGAACCTCATTGCGAATCACTGTCTCTTAAGATACAGGATACCCTAGTTTAAGAGACAGAGTTTAATCAATTGTGTACAGATTTCTCAGCATCCAAATGTTTTATGTAAATGTTCTATCTGTATTTTTGGGAAATAAAGATATATTATTATTACTTCACCTTAATCATTTATCCAAACAAAACCTGTTAATTGTCACGTATACCGCAGTCCAGCTAATCTTTCTAATTCTGTTATCTCAAACACTTCTTAACGATAAACCTATAAATAAATAGTTTAGTATCGCTCACGATTTCAGTAGTACGTGATAAACAATTTCTAAATGGCATTAGGAATCAAGGATATTACGAGTAACTCTCTGTATTTTAGTGGTTTTTCGTATATTTCGAGCTGTCTTCTTCTAGTGATAGTTCCTCTATGATTGGACATGAGAATTATGATGATGATACCTCTATAGCACATATTAACACAGATGATTCACTCCGCAAAATCATTTAAGTAAAAAGCGACTCTTGCTACGACAAAATAAAGTGCAATTCAGGTCACACAGCGCTATTTACCTACAATTATTATTAATATAATTGTAGGTAATATCACCTAGAAGTTTCCTCTCTTTCTATTACTGTAACTCTTATATCTTCTGACTACGTTACGCTCACTGAATTGACCCGACAAGACGAGCCCGCCCGCCGCATACTTGTAGCTTCATACCTAAAAGCGGAGTGCGCCTTCTGTTTGCCTAACAAAAACTGTAATAATGAATCCCAAATGTTTTCCGATCATCAATAATAGCTTATGTTATGAAAAGTGCACTTTTAAGTGTAGAGAAAACCGCCATGCGAAAGTAATTACTGAATATTTATTAAACATTTTATCATGACAAATAACGAAAACAAAAGCGAAACTTAATTAACCAAAACATACCTCATTCTTATAACTTTCTAACATAAATAATGACTTTTTTAATCTTATGACGTACATAGTAACAACTATTATGAAACTTTAAAGGCAAAAGCTTACAACCTTTAACCGCCAGAGGGCGTAACGGTCGACAGAAGACTAATTAAGGCATGTTTTTAAAAATATATGCTGTGTCGAAAGTAGGTCATGCCTGCCCGAAAAATAATGTTTCAAAGTTGTTCAGCGATATTAATAATATAAGGGAAAATGTGTAGATTTTAACGGGAATGTAATGATTTAAGCTGTTAATGTGGGAATTGTGTTATTTATGTATGATTGCCTCGTTTGTCGAGTGGTTGCAAGCGCTACTGCTGGCCATGAGGTTCTGGGTTCGATTCCAGGGCCGGGCAAAGTGTTATGGGTCCATCGGTTTTCCATCTGGAATTTCTCAGTAGCAGCCCGAAGGGTTTTGCAAAGGTGTACCATAGTACACCCACATGTCACCAGTTGTGTTGAAGTTTCAATAGGGGCGAGTCTATTGCCGTCAACCGGGAAATCAGACTCCGTGCTGCTACTGAGAGTTCCTAATGGAAAAACCCAATAACACTATCCTATTATATGATTCAAGGAATCACATTGTGAGGAAACTTGCTTGAGAGATAATTCCTCGACCGCATGTGAAGCTAAGTCAGAGGCCTATGGGCGGCTTTAAAACTCTGACACCAGGTTAGTCCCTAACCACATGAAAAGAAGATTCAAGGGAGTACTGTAACATTTCAAATATTTAAATTAAAAAAATACTGCACATTTATCAAAAGTTATACGATACATAAGATTATAAATTCCCTCGAGCGAAGTCACGTTCGTCATGTCTAGACTCCCACTTAACGAGAAGTAGGCATTTGATACCAGCTTATTAACTTCAAGTGGAAGGACCATCGACTCGAACTCTTACATAAAAATAAATAGAAGAACCTAATATGTAGCTACATAGGTAGATTATTGAAGTTTTCGCGGAGAAACTTACGCAATTTGAAAGGACTGTTTTACCGCCTGTGTGGTCTAGTGGTAAGGCCATCTGTCTCAGCAGGCGTAGCATGAACACCGTTTTGTCGACGGAAGAGTAGACAAAAATGACGTTTCCTGTAGACAGTACGACGGCAGCAAAGTACAAAGAGTCAACTGCACTTTTTACGACTCAGAATTCTTTGTTTTGTCATAGGATTTAAGTCAGTGTGATTTTGACAGTAAGGATAGAAAACTTTCTTCCGAAATAGTCTACCTACAAAAAGACCTAGACAAAGATCGTTAGGAATGAAAGACAAAATGGTGCGATGTCAAAAATGAAGAAACGAACCGTCACTTTGTATGAAAAACGTATGTCTATTCTTCGTAGAGATAGAAAGCGCCATGCTATGCCTGCAGACCCAGGGGTCCCGGGTTCGATTCCCAACGGGGGCAAAATTTTATGCTCGGTTTGGTTGGTAGTAGGGCTCCTTCTAAGTTAGCCTGGCTAGCTACCACCATCTTATCGACGTCTGGAGCCATAGGAACAATGTTAACAGCATTCTCGTATTTCGGCAGTTAGAGGTAAGATAGCCAGTTCCTCTGTAGTTATGGATTCCGGATGAATGTCGCTTCCATCTTAGGCCTGATCATCACTTACCATCAGGTGAGATGCAGGAACCTTATGGTTTGGTTAAAAACGTATACTGAAATATTTGTCACCCAAAAGTTAATTTCTGTTTTAATTCGAGCTGTGCGTCAACGTTTCGTCTTCTTTATAATAACAAAAATTGTTTGTTTATAACAAACAGTTTTTTGTTTATAACAAACAGTTTTTGTTTATAACAAACAGTTTTTGTTAGCTAGATATGTAATTGCTGCTTTTGGAAATACCTTGGGAGCTGTTCGCTGACCGCAACAATTTAAAAAATAATTATTTTAAAATTTTCCCAAAGTTTGTTGACCACAAACAAAGGTACGTTCTTTTTGCGTCCCCGAGGTTCGTCGCTCAGTTGATTGCTTGGAGCTCGCGGGACGTCGCAAATTCATGCTTCAATTGCAAGGCTTGCCTGGCCCGTCTACCTGCACGCCATTTTACTTGGTACCGAACTGCAGCCGACGTGAGCCGACTGCCATTGGTTCCTAAACAGATTTGTTGAATTCCGTCTCCGAGAACATTCTAGTAGCATTGTAAATTAGATTATTTAGGTGCAAAGTGGAATATATCAATTGGGAGGTATGTTTGGTTTACAGACTTTTTGGTTAGTAAAAACTCATGCTACATGCCTTCTGTATATTTTAATCAGAGTTAAACATAGATGCCTCTCTGATGCAAGATTAAATAGGACCGCGATTTTTGTCTAAAATAAGATAACACTACAATAAAACTGAAACATAATCCAAACAAAACAACAATAGAATTCCAGCGTATTAATCATGAATACAGACAAACATTCTTCATCATTTCCAATATCTGATTTCATTATTTCCACTGTATTCCCTATTAACGTGAATTTTCATCGTTCAATGAATTATAACATCACTCTGGTAAATCCGATTAAGTACATCCAGCCCGTATTTACAATTAGCTGTAATCCTAAAGCAAGCAGCGTGTTTTATCCTAGGTTTACGCGAAATGGGCTAGCATTTAGTATTCGGCCTGGAGTGCTCTGAATTAGAAAGTAACTGGTCAAGTGAGGGTAGTGTGCGAATCGAAATGCGAACTGTTACAACGCTCTGGTCTCGCTACTGTAACGCACTTAATGGAGGATCAGGGTTGCCACACATTTGTTTATAAACATGGTTTAACAGTAGAGATGTTTTACTTGTACTTTTTGCACCTTACCGTAAATCTTTAGATGGTCAACATGTACACATATCAAGCTATACATTTCCAGTTTATGCTCATCTTGGTCGTATAGGATTTCCATACAATGCGAGGTCAGCTTATACTAGTAATGTATAGCTTGATGTGTAGCCGTGAGTACCTATACCAATATTACTTTTGAATATAAACAGTTTTTTAGCTCTTGCATTTTTCAAGTCACTTTACTGGTACTACACTGCTTTTCGATCCCAACCTTTCCTAACGTACTTCGAATCTAACCAATTGGTTTTTTTACTGTATTTATTTATTTAAACTTTTCACACTAAAAAAAGGTACAAAGGTGGACTTAATGCCTTATGCTCTATCCATCGACTGTCACCCAAAACGAAGACCTATCACGAATTTTGAACATTTCTCTTGCAAATCCCACTTGTAGCAGCCCTACTATAGGTATTTCGGGATGCGTTGCGTGGGATGGGCCGTAGTAATGGTCGCAGCTGACGGCGCCTACTGCGGACAACGGGCTCGATCGAGGCTTCCAGAAACTTTGGTCATTGCCTAACATGTTCAACGTATAAGAACATCAGGTTTTATACTAAGCTCATTAGGGGACTGATTTGTTTTCGGGATTTTTGCAGGATTTTTTCATGAGTCGTGAAGTATTTTTGTTTATCATAATGCAATTATACTTCATAAAAGATAGCTTGTTCTCTGCGACATATGTCAAACTGGCATTCCTAGAATTCATTTGAGTCCAATTCAATTGAATTCAATCCAAATCATAATGATCGCAATCATTCAAATGTGAAATTGATTTGATTCAATTTGAATTCATTTGATTCATTTGAGTCTTTGTTTCATTTTAATGACAGCTGTCGCAGAGATCAAACTATCTTTTATGAAGTATAGTATTTAAACTAAGGGTTTAATCATAGAAATACATATATCTATGGTTTTAATAGTCAATTAGAAGTCTATGATCGATCTCTTGGCTTTGGGCTTTAATTTAAAATCTACCATTTCGGCTTAAAATAATTATCCTCAAAATATAATCAACAGCTTGTTCTTATTAAGAAGACTCTATAAGAAACAACAGTTTCTTCTCTCCAGGGTCTCCAATTCTGTGCTTGTATTGGAAGTACTTATTATTCTCCTGTCAACCCATAAATGAATATTAAAGTAAGTAAAGTAGTTCCTAATCAATCGTTTTTTTTAAAAGACGCACCGCACCGTTACTTACTAGACTTTTTAAATTCGGTTCTAAAAAATAAATAGTCATTGTATCACACCATTCTCTAAACATACTACGTCACCCACTTGGATAGTCAACCATAACAGTAATTGATGCAAGTCAATAACTTAAGCTAGACTAAGCTAACATAATAACTATTGTTCTGTAATGCACGTTAGTTTGAGCTAACTTAGATCTGTATTCAGATTAGTTTCTGTTGACACTTCCTAATGTCAGACGTTTAGGTAGGTATTGGTGATATTAACCTAGATATTGCAATACTAGCAAGGCTGTGCTGTTATCATTGTAACACTTTTTTACAAGGTAATGGTAATACGAACACATTTTATCCCGAGCAAAGTTTTAAAAACTTTGATCTCGTTGTAAATGGTTCATTGCAATTTTTTGTTCGCAGTTCATTACAATTGCAGCAATGAATATGTAAATAACACTTTTTATAACCCTGTATAAGTTTATGTAGGTACTTAGGCAGGCATGTCAAGACATGGCTCGTGGCTAAGAAATAACAGCTGCATGGGTCGATCCATCAGGTTAAGCTACGCTTGCTGGGGTTGGTCCGTGGATGGGTGACAATCTTTAAATACCGAGACTCCTCTGTGCTTCTGAATGCACGTTAAGCCGTTGATCCCGGCTGTCATTCGTGGATCTTTGACAGTTGTTACGGGTCGTCAGAAGCTGGATAGTCTGACAACCAGTCTTACCAAGGTGTATCGTATTACCCAAATACTGTGTTGTGGAGGTCTGATAGGCAGTCCGGTTAGACTGGAAGCCGACCCCAACATGGTTGGGAAAAGGCTAGGCAGATTGACATTGTAATAGACATTCACACTCAAGGACACATCCTAGACTTATTAAAATGTATGAACATAACGCATTCTGAAGCTACTTTGAATGATGTGACCGTTTACGTCTTAAGAGGGACTTGGTTATTTTATTCTAAAACGCCACCAAAGTGCTTTAAATCTCACTGTCTCTTTATCTGTATAAAATATGAGAAAGTAAAATACTGCTAGAACACTAGGTCACTAAGAAACTTTTAAGATATCATAAAACTATTAAAATAAAACTGAAACTGGAAGATTTATTTCCGGTAAAATACCGTTCTTTAAAACTGTTTTAATGATAAAAACTTAATACGTCTCAAAGATTTTTAGAGATAATTTTAAATTGCTCTTAAAGTTTTAAGATGTCTACTTTTGTAATGAATTTCGATATTCAGTTTTAAAGTTAAAATTGACATGGTCAGTAAGCAAGAACATAAAAGATGACTAATATAACATAACATTACGCCTGCAATCCCCGTAAGGTTAGGCAGAGGAGTACCTATAATACACCCACATTTAGCCAGTTATTGATGTGTCGTGTTATTAACCCGTCGTATGCCGTAATTACAGACACAATTAAAAATCCATTGTGTCACTACGAGATCTACGTTCCGGTAAAATAATAGGTGATAAATAATCTACACTAATATTATAAAGAGATATAGTTTGTAAGTTTCGATATAGGAGGTAATCTCCGAAACGAGATATCCTATTTCAAAAATTCTTTCAGTGATAGAAAGCTGCGCTATTGCCGAGTGACATAGAATTTATTTTATGGTACATTTAGCATCAACGCGGAAGGAATTCGGGCAGAAGCTCCTATATTTATAAAATATGCAAGATAGGTAATGACCTTTTCTTGTTAGAGATCGAATTATCTAACAACAAAAGGTCATAGCCTATATTTGCCCATCAGACCAAATAAAAAACTAAGACATAGCGCTGCGAACAATATAGTGAAGCATGCCAAAACTACACCTCGGCTCTGAGCATACACGCTCACACGCACATTTACAATACAACTAAACCTCACTCACCGCACACACATGTTAACGAAACCGGCTTCATGTCACTGTTTACAGCGCTGTCTTTGTTTTTTATTTGGTCCGCGCCTCCACCACATTATTTCCAAGGACACACTTTTCTTACGCCGAAGCCGACCCCAACATAGTTGGGAAAAGGCTAGGCAGTCAATCAATCAAATCAACCAAAAGTCATTTATTCAAACTAGGCTGAGAATCAGCACTTTTCGAACGTCAAAATTACATATGACAGTCCCCCCAAAACGCCCACCCTTCGCCACTTCCTAGTGCTTTAGCTGGGAAGAAGAAGTGGCGCAACAAACTCCCCAGCAGCACAGCTGTCTGTTCAGTTAGAAAAATTTGATTCTATACAAAAGTTTGCAAAATCATTTACATTACGCAACATAAAACATAAATCTAATTAGCCATATGTCAGCTAGCACACGCCAATATACCAACCAAAAAAAAAAAAAAAAAGAATAATATAAATAAAAAAAAACGAGAACTATATGTACTCAAGCAGAAATAAGTAGTAAATATAAACAAACATAAATTAACTATATAAAAGCCTCCAGGCACAAAGGGCGTGCCCGCTTACATATAGCTATTTATAGCTGCAACTGGAAGTTATAAATGATAAACTAGGACCATCGAAGTAAATAAATAAAAATGAATTACTAATAACATTAACAAAACCGAGATCAGCAAGACGACCAGTCACCACAAGCAGCTGCAGCAAGCAGTGATGATGACACACTTTTCTTACGAAAATTCCCAATCATGTTTCATCTAACTATTTCAAGCAAAGTGGGTCCACTGCAGGCTCAACTAGTTATACAAAACGACGTGTATGTCTGTCTGTATGTCTGTCAGTGTGCCCGGATCCCATTGCGACGGAATAGGATTACGGAGCGTACATCTGGTGGCTCATGGAAATGCAAATGCAATCATATTACCGAACTATATCGCCGATATACCTGCCCGGACACGGATTTACTTGGACTTAATTTTACTGGCGACATGCCGGGAACTTGGGATGCGATTAATTTCGTGGTTTGTCATTGCAAGTTGGGATTTTTTGAAACTGGACCTATATCGAGAAAATATTATTTAGTTGTTTCTTTTATTCAAGACTGTAACATTTTCATAATTATAACTATTCACTTGTGAATTAAATTATTAAGTTAATAGAGTTTACTTATTTAACTTGTGTTCTGGGTCTTTAATATTTTGAATGTAATGTATTGTAAACTTTGTTAAGTTTCTCATTATGTGATATAAGGCCTTAAAACAGTCACTTTGGCGGAATCATAATATGAAATATGAAAAAATTATTAATCATCGTAAAATGTCACAAACTGACAATTCATAATAAGATCTGCGTGCGATTAATAATTCATCTGTTCGACATTTTTCTATGGAGATTTGTAAAATGGTGGTGTCCAAATTGAGGAATCAATCAAATCAAATCAAAATATTTTATTTCACATAAGCCTACATGGGCACTTATGAAACGTCGGAAGCTAGGTGCACGGTTCCAATTGGTCGTTTCCTATGGAGAAGAACCGGCAAGAAACTCCATGGTTACTCTTTTAAAATATAATTGGCTTTGACAGCTGGAAATTCAGGAAATGAAATGCTTTTAGAGGAATTGCTAATGTGGCCGTTTTAGTCCCTCTGTAATTTGTTATTTGAGAAATAAATATTTTGAAACCAGAGTTAAGAAGTTTATCTAAGGCCTTTAAATCAATGACGCTGTAAATTATCTTCGTCACCCATACTTGTTCCGTCTGTATATGAGAAGAAGCCTTTGCCTTACGGTCGACCAATAATATATTGAACTTACTGTTCCTTTCGTCTTTATATCTTCTTTGATCGCATTTTTATAACAGAATTGGCCTGCTCTTGACCACGATCTCGCCTGGAGAGCGATATATGTAATCTACGATGGAACCAGCGAGCCCATTACAACCACTAAACTATTTATTTTATTTCACAGGAGAGCTGCCAGAACTACATCCGAGTACTGGTCTCCCTGGGTACTGGGAGGCTGCTGGTCTGCGGCACGAACAGCTTCAGGCCGTTCTGCAGAGAGTACAGCGTCCAGCGAGACTCCTACCACATGGAGAAAGAAAAGTCGGGCCAGGCCGTCTGTCCGTACGACCCCGAACATAACTCCACTGCTGTATATGCTGGTAAGTCAGAAAATTCATGAATATATTTTACTGTAATTACCCTGTGTCCTAACCGAAAGCGATTGTCACGACAGTCACATAGTTAGAACAAGACCTAAAGGGTAGTCAAAACTTAATTTTTATTACATTTAATAGCGGGGTTTAAAGATTATGTAGTAGATTGTGTATTTCCACATACTGACGAGTTCAGTACAGATTTATACTCATACGTCGCGCTCGTCCAAAGTGCGGCCTGCTACTGAATATATCATATTTTAATTATGTCGTATCTATTTTGTATTTTACTATGTGTACATAAATAATAAAATAAATAAATAAATATCGTGAAAGAAAAGCGAATTTCATATCTGGCCATGAACCCAAAACATTATGCATAGCAACAGCAATTGCAACCATTACATAAATAAACCGATACTATTCTTGTCCTTAGCATTAACTTAAGAAAAACATTAAAAAGAAAATAACAAAATAAACAGACCTATCCGAGCAGCAAGCTCATAAAAATCCAGCTTTATATAATGCTTTAACGTAGAATATAAAAGTACAGATTAAGGTAAAACCGTCTACTCTGACACTCACAGCAAATAGTCTGGCAACCCTAGCTGCCAATTAGCGCGGCACTGGAATATTTAAATTCGGAACAATTTTTTTTTCTGTGAGTGTAAATGTTTTTGTGGTTATGGCCAGCCTGGCCGGTACAATACCTATACCGAGATACTTGCAATGGCTAGGTTTACCTATATTGTGACGTTTGCTATTGTAAAGCATGTAGTTAAATTAAACTTGACGTAAAAGCAATATCTAGTTGGCTAAATGTACAATCCAGTGACGTATCGCTACACTTTGCAGGTAATATAACATGCACCAATCAATTTGAACTACTTACCTGTTTAGTAGCTCTGTGCACTTAACACTTTTCTAATTACTTTTGAATTTGATACTATTTCTCAATTTTTTTTTTTCTTATCCATCAAGTAGTAAAATCTCCCTTTAAAAGTTATAATACTGGTATATAGCTACTATTTCCATTAACTCTCACCCAATCTCCATTAACTTCTATTCTATAGTATCGCATATCGCATCAACACGATTAAGTTCATAATAATAATATATGTATCGAAAATGAAATAATAAAAATATATAATTAATAAATAATTTATAATAATAATTAATTTATATAATAATTTTATGATAATTTTGCATGCCTGAATTGGACACACAGTGGACGGAACATTCACTTGACATCTAGAAATATATGATTATGTACTGTGTTGAGCAATAAACATTTCGTTTGAATCCAATTAACAAATGCACAACGCAACATACACACATGACTATTATCTTACGATATATCTCAAGATATATCTCACACAATATAAGCACAGTCCGGCCGGACTATGGGCATTACCACGCCCGTTAATGGTATACAACAACGGTCATGTTACACTAGGACACCAATTAGGCATTGTGTATTTCCTGAACTACGTAAACTGTTAGAACTTGCTGTAATGCTGTTATTTTTGGATGTAAATTGGAGGTTTTAGTTTAGCAGGGCTGAAAATCACAAGCACGTTTGTTTAAAATTTTAGATACGTAGATTGTTACTATAGCGAAAGGGAGCGAAGGAGAAAGAAGATAAAGAAAGAAAATGAAAAACATTGTTTATTTATTGTTATTAGGGTCCTATCTCACTAGGACACCAGCGGTGCAACCAGTCCCGCTATCAACAAAATTATGCAACTCTACGGAGGGTAACTCACATGGTGTCCGCTTGGTTGCCCAACCAACCATACATTTTTGACAGCGCGACCATGGCTGCGCCACTATGATGTCCTAGTGAGCCTTACACAAGAGTTAGAGAGGAAGGAGAATAGGGAGAAGCTTTAAAAAAAAAATATGTACCTATAAGATGCCATCCGCGAACCATGTATAATATTATCCTTTCGAAGATCATAATCACAGCTCCTGAGAAAGTATTGTCGATAAAATGACAATGAAAAACTACTTACAGATAAAATAATCTCACCCTTCGACTACGTACCACAACAATCGGTATCAATAAACCTCAGGTGTGTATCATTAGGAGTTCCACATTTCCTGAGGGTGATACCGTGGCTCGGTATCGATCTCACCTTACAATATAAAAAGGCCTCCATTTCAGGAAGAGTCCTCCAAATAAGCTAAGGATCTTCGCAACATTACAAAACCTTGTTATCAGACTAAGAATACTTTTAACATTTCGCCGGAACCCTTTCCACTAACCGGGTCACATATGCTAAGGGAGTCCATGGTCGTTCCATTGTCAGAAAATTAGGAAAAAGGGAAAATCTTTTTCATAACGATTGAACCCACTTTCACAGTCTGTCGGCGTACAATGGCCACTCATTGTTGCATTGAAAGAGGATCGTTCAATGGGACTACGAGTGGATTATGACGTGACTGTTATACATATTATTTGTATACCTAAGTGGTATGGGACGGGACGTAGGGTGGGACGAATTGGTAGTTAGCGAGGATTCTTCAGTCAAGTCAAAATTGTATTTACTACCACGCAGTTTTACTATATCTTTCATGTTTTCCATCAACGGGCTGATTTTGTAATCATTGCCAATCTTTAACGGGGTGAAAGTAGGTACTCATGCACTTAAACAGCTGAATTCAAAATCAGCCTCTATATAATTATCTTTTATAGGTAAACTAGCTGTTGCCCGCGACCTCGTCTGCGATCTAGGAAGAAAAGTAGCCTATGTCCTTCTCCAGGTCTTAGGCTGTGCCAAATTTCATCCAAATCCGTTCAGCCGTTACAGCGTGAAAGCGTAACAAACAAACTCACTTTCGCATTTATAATATTAGTTAGGATTAGGATGCCAGATCACCTTGCTCACTTTGCTATGTATTTTGGTTAATAGCACGAATTTAAACAACATACAATACTTTATTACACACAAACACGGTCTAAATGGTTAAATCAAAATATAAGTTCCCACAAACATAAACTCCGCAATTTATATAAACCCTTCAATACGAAACTCGGTGTATATTAAAACCGCCGCCCACCTTATACTCCTAACAATAGGCCATATTCTAAGACGCTGTCACTAACCGACTTTATAAGCAAGGAAACCGAAAATAGAAAACAATACGCGGCGTATTATCGTAAACAATAATACGCGACTTACGTCCGAATAAAGGATCTGTTCGTTATTACCCATGCGTATACGCGGTTTTGTTATGCGTATAGATTTTAATATAATGCGTTCAATATTAAGCATTGTTCAAGAACTTATTAACTTGGAACGATCCTTAAGAAAATACTAATATTTTTCTGAAATGGTATTGGAACTCAGCCCCCTGCTGATAGCAAAGTAATCTCTGGTAAACACCTCCGTAATTAATTTGAGAATACTTTTAAATATGAAATAACAGAGATTCTTGAAAACCACTCCTTATAGTTTTACGGTCGTACAAAAATGCAATTCATAACTAAAAGTAGGATCTAACTCACCACAATTAAAGTATAAATCTTCGAAATCGGTCTAAATATAAATTGTTATTTAAATCAAATGTAGGCCTCAAACAATGTACTCAATGGATGTATTATTTTATCGGACTCAGTATGGTTTATGTACTAGCAACTTATTTGCTTTGTCGTTGTCCATTTACGTTAATGTGTAAACGATCTAAATGCCTATACATAACAAGGGACACTATGAACCTTCCTTTGTATAAATGCTTAAATCCTTTTTTTTTCTATTCATATAAAAAAACATCATCATTTCACTTTTCATTTTATCATACTTTGCGGAGTTTCGCTAGCTTATTATTTTTTTTCATTTTTTCACGCTGTAAAATATTTATTTCAAAATTAATGTTAAATAAAATATATACATTGGGTAGCTTATTTCATTTGACCCTTCATATCTCAGCAAAAGAGGTCTACGACTTCTCCGTAGATAGGAGTTTTAATAGCCTGACATTACTGGTTTCATATATGACATGTAGCCTATAGGTACTGTTCTCTTATATCAATATACTGCCTCTAGGCTTCCATAATTTGGGGTCGAAGCCGGAAATGAATAGTAACAAAGCCCACAGGTGCATGAAAGCTAATACTCCAAGCATATTCTGAATTTATCCTTTGCAATGGTGCATAAATATCTAGTAGGCTTTAACCTTTGGTATGTCGGAACGTAGATCTCGTTGAGACACAATGGATTTTTAATTGTGTCTATAATTACGACATACGACGGGTTAAGCCTGAACAGATCCAAAATGAGGCTATTTGCCTATAGATAACATGTCCACATGTCAATATATCACTGGAATTTATGCAGTAAATATCTTTGTATAATATGAGGACTATTTCTAGTAACAGCTTGACGAAAATCTTTTTGTTGACCTTCTAAAGACTATCACTGTTAGTTTGCCTATCTATGTCTTAGTTACGTCTTCCGGGAAAACGGAAACAAAATTTCAGGTACAAGAATTCAGGGCAGAAAATCAACAGTTTTTCCACGAAAACGATACGTATTTAATAAAAACATAAGTACATTCAGCAGTGACTCTTAATAAACCAAGCCCCCACCGCCTGAGTACCACAAAATACCTGTATTAGCCGAATTTGTCCAAGTACCCTACTCCATGTTTCAGCACAGTGAAAGTACCTCCATATTGTACCTAGTCTATTGTGTTCAGACAAAACACGTTGAAAAGGACAAGAGATTATCCCGAACAAACAATCGACGTTTTTACAAAACCTTTTCGGAGAAAGATATATTTACCATACTCTATTGCGAGAGGTATTCCGAAATTAATTTGGTTCTACATAATGTTGTATATATGGGCATATACAACACTATGTAGGTACTTAATATTCGTGCCCATATTTTATAGCCTGTGTACAACCTGTTTTAGTATGCACTATATTTTATGCTAAGGCCGTGTGTAACCAGCTTTATTATAAACGTAAAATTATGGTCCGTGTGATTTTATTGTGCAAGCAATTTAGCGTTTTATGATTATGGTAAAAGCTTGGTTTTGACAAGACAACATAAGCTAAAAGCTCTAATTTTAATTATTATTTAACCAAATTATTTTTGTATGCAGAGGTATACTTACCTCTATAACTGCCCGGTGCATAATTGTTTAAATATTGAAGATAATAAGTTTACATTGCATTTTGCCGTAACATTAACTCAGTCCGATTCTCTAAATAAATAATTAAATCAAATTAACTGCAATCCTAGATAAAAAGGTCTTAGTTTTAATTCAATAAACTGCTACAAGTCTTGTTATCCTTGAAAATCGACACAAAAATCTAGCTAGTTACCATGACAACAATACAAATCCCCCTACACAAACGGTCTCTTACGGTGCTGAACCATCAATTACCGTCACCCTGTCCCTTTGTGCAATTTTCTTTGCATTAAAGCATCCCCTTGCAAATTCACACCCATTTATTACACGCAACAAAACTATCGTCGCAAGTTGTGTTATCTATGGTAACACTGCGGTGTTGCTAGCTTTATTTTATGGAGAACAGGGGATGTTTTTTATTTAAGCTCTATTTACATGAAGGAACTGTTGATTGTATCTTCTAAACTTCGGAATATTCTAAACCTTCGTTAGGGGAAATGTTAGAGGCATTTTCAATAATAGAACTAAGCATAATTTATCACAATCCTTGTTTTAAAATTAAAAGTGACACTTCTCAATTTCCGCTTATTTAAAAACACGTTAAAAGTATTCCACTTCAAAATTCATGTGAGTAATTAAAAACCGTGTTCACGGTTTGTCGTTGGGCAGAAACGAAAAAAAGAGTAAAACGTTTACATTAATTGAATTTAACAAAAGCACAGTTGCCAGTTTGTTATATTATTTCATATAAAACTGGGGCTAACTTTTGCACATTTACGCTGCCAACTTTTTTTTAAATTGTCCTCGTGTTATGTTCAGCAATTCACTCATTCACGCCAACGTTACCTTTTACACACATTTTGGTCAAACACACACACACAGCTCTTTGTCGCCCGCTGTGAAAGTGTATATACGTAAAACTTTTGTATAAAAATGTGAGCGAAAGAATTTCTTCATGTGTGTGTCAAAGTGACCACTTACGTACGCGTCACACGCTGGTGATTTTACATATATATTTTTTCATCCACTCACACATTGGACGTGGCTGCATCCACATTACGAGGTACGGACACGGAACGGTTAGTTATCTCCTATTGATCTGGTCCAATTAAGTGCACCGACGCCCTAGGGAACGGTGGCCAGTACACCGGCAGCTGGTCTTACGTCCACGTGATATATACCTAATACCTACGTATTGGTGGCTTCCGTGTCGTAATTTTGCTGATGCTGTAGGTACAATTCCCGACGATCGTGTCCGGTCGGAGATTGCATCGGACTTAAACTATTGTACTAAATACTCATTGTCTTGATGCTGCTACTGCGGTAAATATTGGTAGGAGTATTGCTTTGATTGGAAAATGGACGGAATAGTTTGATTCGTAGAATTTGATTATTTGAATTTCTCTGGTAGTTACTTTTTTTTATTGTTGAAATCTTCATCGTCATTTATGACTAATTAAGTACAAATTCAATGTATTCTAAGAGTCCCTTTCATAGCTTTAGCCAGTTATAAATCATAATATGAAACATGCATAGCTTCATCTCAAATTCCACGATCATGTTCAATGGACCGCATGTCAAAGCTTCCATTCAGTGGCCCTCTCTTATAGGTTATGGAGGTGTCGTTGTCCTAATAAGCTTTAAAGCACAAAACTCCATGCCTCAGTTGAACTAACAAAAGAATAATAAATTATTGTAGAAAAAACAAATGAATAACGTTTTCACATTCCTTCACTTATATTAATGAGTTGGAAAATTCACATCAAACTTTTCATAAGCACTTCATGGAATTGTTCATTTGCCAAGTGATAGAAGATATTCTTAATTAATATGATAACAGTGACAAGCAAACATACAATAACCAATAAATTATTTATAGAAGTAGAAGGCGAAGAAGTCAAACTGCCTTAAACTTCCATTGTTTAACATAGGCCTCATAAATTGAAACAACAAACGACCCTACTGCCGACAATGTCCACACAACCACACACTGGTGTTCGCAGTATCTTGTCTCAAATACGTACACAGGTAGACAATTCCTACTACTACTGCCTACCCCAGTTTTGGCCCTTATCGCATTTTACGGCACCCTCGGGAAATGAGGGGGTTGGTCCATTCGTAACAGCTAGCACAGAATAGCATATTGTTATCTAGTTAATCAAATTAGTGCTTGGTTTAGATAGCTGGTTGTGATGCCGTGTGTTATGGCCTACGCATTCTAACGAGGTTTTGTGATATTGAATTTAAATATGCAAACCTTTGTAAGAGACATTTTCATTCATTTTCACATGACCAATCAATAAAGTTCTTTTATGAACTTTATTCATAGCTATACTAATCAACATAAGTATGTGTTTAAAACTCATGTTAAATGCCATGTTCGCCATTAAAAAATTATGATGTGACAAAACAATATACATACACCAGTACGGAAACAAATGAATAAATGAACAAATGGTACACCATAACAATCTCTCTGGCAATTCACACAGTTACATTTAGGCAATTCTCCCAGACACATTTGGGCAATTCACACAGACACATTTGGGCAATTAACGGGCACACGCATCTCATATGCGAGTCACGTAAGCCGATGGCATGTAACGCACTTTGCTACTTACCACTGCATTATGGGATTTGCCAATGAGGTTTACCCTTGGGAAGATTATACGTAGGTAAAATATACTGTCATATGTATTTGATAAAAATAATGAGAATGTTGACTATAAGTAAAGAAATATGAAAGAAAATATTTTTCATGTTGCAGTTTTAACGTTTTCATATAGCTGCGTCATCATTTTGATCGTTATTTTTAAGCCTGTGCTGAAAATAACGACCGTTCTTTATTTTTTAACCCGACAAATGAAAGTGTATGGTAAAATTTCTAACTTAACTACGACGTACTTATACTATTTCAAAGTGTCAAAATTTTAAATCGATTTTTCATTATTTTCAGACGGCGAGCTGTATTCGGGTACAGTCGCCGATTTCAGCGGTATGGAGCCGATCATCTATCGAGAACCATTACAAACGGAGCCGTACGATTCAATGACGCTAAATGGTAAGCATTTGTAACGAAAATAATCATTAAAAAGAATAAATGAACAACGTATACCACATTTACCAACATTAGCCCAATAAATCATTATGATCAGCACCTAAACGTCAGATTACAATCAAATAGAAGCAAATAACAATACACATAATGATAACACCACACATGCTTTGTTAACAATGTGTATTTACATATCTACGGGCGATTGACTCTCAATGTGACTGTCAAACAAACATCCGCCATTATAATTGAATTCAGAAGCGCGGGAACTCCTTGTCACTCGCGTGACGTTTGACGTGTCAACAATTGCTAAATCCGATTAAGATCGTATTAGAAATTATCGACTGAGCAGCGATAGGGTTACATCACTCCGTATAATTGGGTGTAAACATTAACTTTATGACAGAAGATCGTTTAACTTTAGTGTTGTAGTCTAATAGTGGTGTATTTCTTATTCACAGCTCCGGACTTCGTGAATTCTTTGGTACACGGCAACTTCGTGTATTTCTTCTTCAGAGAAACAGCTGTTGAATACATCAATTGTGGGAAGGTGAGATAGTTTTTCTTCTAACTTTCTTAACAATTGAGTTTTTGTTCGCTATCATTTCAATTTTGGAAGGACCTTTTTCCTGCACTTACTGTGACGGTCCTCATCCCTACCAATTAACACCTCTAGTAGTTTCATTAAAGAACTCTTTAACGATGAACCCATTCGTTCCGACACGGAATGTTAGGAACTCAGGCATGTTCTCGCTGCACTAGTAATTCACTCGCAGCGTGACAAGGTACGTATCACCGTCCTCACGGCGTGACACGTCTACAATTCATTGCTTACATGCGGTTTTACTGTACTGTTTGCAGGTTGTTTTGAATTGGATTGAAGGTACAACTGCAATGGAATAAAATAAACCTATTTATGATAGTTAGGTAATTACTGTAACTTTATCACGGTCTTACATCTTTTATTTAACAAAGAACTAACTACTCTTAGTTACTTCTCGCATACTTTTCCCTAAAACAGTAAATATTTACAGTTTATCCACAACGAGCTGGATGTCATTCAAATTACAATAAAGTAATAATTTTTTCACATTTCTTTAACCAGCGGCACTACGAGTATATGATAGTTTATCGATTCGATAAATTAGATTTCCTAAATTGCGTCATTATTGCAGCCCACACAACAGTGGAGTATAGCATTTGTTCCCTTACATTTAGCAACATAGACATTCCAAAACGTGCAAACGTCACAAGCCATAATACAGTGCTGCTATTATTGTTTCCATTCATGTGAAACTCCAACTAAGCAAAATTTTGCTATAGAAGTGAACTCAATTAATAGTGGAAAGGTATTGTTGTTATTGGAACTTTTCGTCTACCCGACGCTTATCTGTGAGGCTGTTACCTCTTTGACTTTAAATAGATACACCTATAGTTACGGCTATCGTGCGGCTCTTAAGAATTTCACCTATTTTAGGTTTAGGACCCACAAGCCACAGTTTATTTAACATGCTCCTTATGCTCTTCGTGCAGGCGGTCTACTCCCGCGTGGCACGCGTGTGTCGTGACGACCGCGGTGGGCCGCACCGCTTCAAGCAGCGCTGGACGTCTTTCCTAAAGTCTCGGCTCAACTGTTCCGTCGCCGGGGACTTCCCCTTCTACTTCAATGAGATACGTAAGTTCACAATCACTTTTATAAAGTATAGAGTAAGTAACTGTTTTTATTGATTTCTATAAGTCTCCGAAATGGCAGTTAACGATGTGTTGTTATACAAAATTTTAGTCGTTTTCACTAAAAATATAAGACCGCAAATAAACTCATTTCCAAAATTAGAGTGGTTTATACAGATCCTCTTTGCCATATTGGATTATGATTAGCACTGACCTCGTCATGACAAAAACATAATTAACCCCGATAACCTTGTTTCCAGAATCAACGACAGAGCTAATAGAAGGTGTTTACGGAGGTCTCAACGCGCAGCTGATCTACGGAACCTTCACGACTCCGCCCAACAGTATATCGGGCAGCGCAGTCTGCGCGTTCAGTATGCAGGACATCGCTGATACCTTCGAGGGAACCTTCAAGGAGCAAAGCGCGATCAACTCCAATTGGTTGCCTGTTAATAGTGCTAAAGTAAGATATTGTTTAAAAGCTTGCCTCACTCAATGCTGAACTTAGGTATTTATTGCATTCGGTCATTCCTCTCACAATGTGAAATTAAGTGATTAAACTGTTAACTTTGGAATATTTTTTTGGTCTTTAATGAAATTAAGTGTCTAAAGTTTTTGACCACAGGTCGATTATCATTTTAACCTCACTCGAATTCTTAATTCGAATAATCCTCAAAATATGGTAACGTTTTCATAGGTACCAGAGCCTCGTCCCGGGACATGTAACAACGACTCGAGACAGCTGCCCGACCAGACGCTGAACTTCATCAAGACGCATGCGCTGATGGACGAGTCTGTGCCAGCCTTCTTCGGAGAACCAATCGTTATTCGAACTAGTTTTCAGTAAGTTTGAGTTATATCTTTATTTATATGTATATTAGTTCTGGTAGACAGAGTTACAGTTTTCTGATTTTTTTTCCAGCTATCGATTTACGCAAATAGCAGTAGACCCACAAGTGAAAACTCCTGGCGGGAAAGCGTATGATGTCCTGTTTATTGGCACAGGTAAGTTCAAAAAATCATCTTAAAAATAACAAAGTTCTAAACTAATTTAAAGTGCGATCTCTTTGAGATTGTCAAAACTGCACTAATTAGTTGAAACAAATACTGTTATTTCTATTATTCACCAAATTTACCCTTCAACAGACAACGGAAAAATCATAAAAGCCATCAATGCAGTATCCTACGACTCGAACAAGCGTGCAGTGCCCGTAGTCATCGAGGAGCTACAGGCATTCGCAGCCGGGTCACCAGTCAGAGCCCTGAGGGTCGCGAGAGCTGGTCGAGATGCTGCCAGACTGATCGCAGTGTCAGACCGACAAGTCTTAAGTCTAAGGCTGCATCGCTGTTCCAGTGATAAGATCAGTTCTTGCTCGTAAGTATTAACTTATTAATCTGCTTCGTTTATCTATTGCGAATCGTAGTTAATAGAGTCATGGGGCAAGTTATTCCCTTCAGCAAAACCACTTTTAATTTCTAATGAGATGTGAAATATTGGTTGCAAAACTTCAAATTGCTCTGAGAATCTATGAAGCCCCAAAATTCTCACATTTGCAAAGGATTCATCTAACCTATGTTGATACAATTTTTTAACATTAATCTATACTTATATTATAAAGCTGAAGAGTTTGTGTGTTTGAACGCGCTAATCTCAGGAACTACTGGTCGGATTTGAAAAATGCACGCTACGACCAATAGGAGCGGAGCATAAATGTTGTTGTGTGAAAATGTTGCAAAAACGGGAATAATTATTCCTTTTTGAGAGCTTCCGTTGCGTGCGCTGCGTAAACAGTATAAGTTACGCAAATATCATGTATGATGGAATTGTTCCTCTTTAAAAGTTCTAAAAAAAAGTCCGCGACAGCATATCGCCGGGTTAAAGGCAAAACCGACTATCTGCCATTTTTTTCAGTTTTTCACTTTAATATACCATTCGAATCGGCATTTGATTCTTTATCTAATGGTAGAACCAACTAAACCGCAGGACTTACCGTTCCCGAGTTACTGAATGTAAAAACCGATTATATTCTTATTAGACTGAATTAAGAAACAAATAAATCGAGAAAGTATAGCTATAAAGAATTAAAAACCAATAATTCGTAATAATTTGCCCGCAACATTTCAAAATAAAGGTGCAAAAAATACCAAACTTTTTTAGTGGGTTTTAATCCTACAATAATGTTAAGACCTTCCGTCTTAGTCACTAATGGTAAAAAATAATATATTTAATTAGCACCCTTTTATTCTTGAATATTCAAACTAAATAAATATTATCTAATTATAGTCGATTTTGGCATTCGGTTTTTCGGTTTATTTTTAGTGAATTGCCTAGAAGCAAATCAATTAAATTATTATAGTCGGTACTTCCCCGCGCTGCCCCTCCAGCTTTACTGAGATTTAGTCGAATCTTGCGCAGCGAACTACGAGGTTTATAGTGCATTTTTCGACTTTTGCGTAAATCGCAGATATGCCAAAACTTCGTCTGCAAAACTCCGTGCATTTCTGCTCAGTTATTACAGAAGCAGTCGAGATGCGATGGGATTTTATTCTCGAGATTGTGATCCGCGAGGACGACATGAGCCCCAAAACAAAACGCCAGCAGAAAAAGCTGAAGAAATCGGGCGTCCGCATCATATCAAATCTTTCCATATGATGGAAGGCCATTATGTGCGCCAAGATATTAAACGCCAATATCTAGACTGCAGTCTGTCAATTACAAAAATGTATGCATTGTATGGGGAGGAGTGTGAGAGGAGAGCGTTACACCCGTGTCGGAGGCTACATATCAAAATGTATTTTGCACCGAATTCAACTTGGGGTTTTTGTTCTCAAAAAAGACCAGTGTCATTTGTGCACCTAGTATCGTCGTTTGGATAGCATAGAGAAAACCAAAATTGAAGAAGAGTATAAACAGCACATTCAAAGAAAATATACATGCAATAGCGAGAAACAAAGGGACAAGGAGAGAGCAGAAAAAGAAACCAACTTGATTTGATTTGCAGGCAATTTTGCAAATCCCTAGTGGAGATGTAGGTCTTTTGTATTATAGCAGGAAACCTTCACTATACAACCTGACGATTTATGAGAGCGCTTTTCCAAATGAAGCATTTTGATATGCGTGGAAAGAAGCTCTGAGATTGGATCGATAATTTTACATTACTTAAGAGAAATCCCCGATCATATCGACGGTGTTTCATTAGTTTCAGACACATGTGGTGGACAAAACAGGAACCAATAGGTGGCCGGTGTTGTTTTGGGCTGTTTGTGTTTGAACACAAATTTTTAGAATCAGTCCACTCACACATGGAGGTCGATTCTATGCACAGCACCATAGAATCGGCCCAAAGACACTCAAACATACTCAATTACAGAGTGGTTGAATATTTTTCTCTAAGCACGTCGAGCCAGTCCAAAAAGTTGTCACTGAACCACCACGACAAGCCAGAAATGACTCATGTTTGCCACAGATACTGTACCCGTTATATAAAGAACCATTATGAATTTCAAAAACAAAAAAAGCCGATCTTTTGAAACTTCGTAAAAAAAAAGAGTCATTCCTGACGAATATCATGGATGGTTCCAAAGTTTGAGAGCCAAAAAGTGGATCTTATACCTGATGTTAAGGTTTCTAAAGAATGGAGGACTCGGAGAATGACGCTCAGTGATAATTTTTTTTAGAATTCATTTAAAAAAACTAATTATTGTTTGTTTAGATTACGAAACTTTTATGTTCATACAATATAAAAAACAATAAAATAAATGCTTCTTCGTGTTACCTGAACGTTTTATTTTCTGTGTGTATTCTTGTACTGGCTGAGATTACACAATTTCGATGATTTAAGCAATACAAATCAGCAACTTTTAATGTTAATACAATTTTGCATTCTACATTTAAAGACATCTATTATGAAATAGAAAGGCAAAACCAACTATTTTTTCGTATTTTTTAAAATTGTTTCAAAACCAAAGCTTCGACAATCAGCCTTACAAGCAAAATATCAAAACAATACTTTAACTCACGTAAATGCGAAGTCTGTTAGAAACAGGACAATTAGTTTTCCAGATATGCTTGTATTTGTACTATAGAGGTAAAACCAACTAAAAGGGGGGGTTATAATTTCTTTTAATTTTTTTTTATACAAATGAAGTTAATTTTTGTGTTTAGTATCTAACTGTCGGAAACTCAGATGATTATAGAACACGCTCTTACATTTGCGACTGACATAATTTTATTACTAAGGACTTAATTTTAATAGCGAACTTTCCAAATGCTCCTACGGAAAATTTTATATTGATTTTTTTGGACTAAATAATTGGTTTTGCCTTTAACCCGGCGATATGTCTATCTTTTAAGACTCACTATAACCTTTTTTTATGGTAATCTTTGTTCGAAATTAATGCAAAGTCAAATTCAAAGTCAAATAATTTATTTCAAATAGGCACATATATGGCACTTTTGAACGTCAAACAAAGAAATAGAATTGATTCTAGTTGCCCCTTCCAAAAGGTAGTTTTCGTATGGAGAAGAATGGGCAAGAAACTCCATCGTTACTCTTTTAAAAATGTTTTACAATATTTTGTATACATTAATTATATAATTATATGTGAAGACGATGCACCTAAAATAAGATTACTGTACTACGAAAGGTAAAAAGAATTATAAATGAAGCAATAATGAATAAAATAATTACCAGATACATGGTGTTCACATATTTACAAAGATTGTAAAAGTATACGATATTAATGCATTATGCATGCAATTAATGCATTATTTGCGAAGGAGTTTTATCAACATAATATTAATTCTTATTCAAATAAATAGTTTTAACATCAAGGGTATTTATGTATCAGTAAAATACTTTTTGATTCATTCGAATCGGACATTTAATTCCGAAGTTACGACGAGTATAAAAATGCAATACGCGAACCGTTGACGTTGACGCGTCGTGCCGCCGCGACGTTCCCTACTCTAGAGAGGAGAGGATGGGCACACGGGTAGACCATGACCTGGAATAGGACATAGGATACGTTTTATCCCTATATTCCCACGAGATCGAGATCTACACGGGTGAAACCGTGGGGCACAGCTAGTTTTCTAATATTATTGATTCGTTGTAATTCTTACGTGACTAACAATATGATTGCTTTTGTTTCAGCGAATGCGTGGCGTTACAAGACCCGTACTGTGCTTGGGACAAGCAAGCGGGTCGGTGTCGTGCCTTCTCTCACGGCGTCAGTCGATGGCTCGACGAGAACTCCTTCTACCAAAGCGTCAGCACTGGCAGCCATGCTGCCTGTCCTCATAGTAAGTACTCCTAACAGAAATATAAAGAAAAAGGGTAGAAAATTATGAACACATCACAGAAAAGCAGACTGCTGTTAGAAACCACGGAAGTGTGAGTAGAAAGGATTCTAGCATTATTGATAAGAAAAAAGAAGAATGAGAATGATAAAGTACGTAATAGTAAAAAATCGGATTTGAAAAATATCGTCTCAACAAACATCGTTCTTTCCTTAGGTAAAGACGCTGGTGCAGTAGGTGGGCTCAGTTCAGGTCTATACGATGACGCCAGAGGTGAGACGAAAGGAGAAGTCATCAACATCGTACAAGACAAGGATGGAAAAGGAGGAGGTGGAGGTAACGAAGGTACTTTTACTAACATGTTTCATTATTTGAAGAACATCCCATTTCATCACATTCTGAAACATTATCAGGACTATAAACAAAATGTAATGAATAACATCTCATCTCCTTTTTTTTAGGTCCTGAAGTTCTAGCAGCAGATCCACCACCGGCTGCATACTCAGTAGAAACCTTAGCATTAGCAGTAGCTGCAGGTGCTTTAGCTGCATTAGGAGCTGGGTTTGCAGCCGGCTACATCTGCGGCAGAAGATGCAAGAAGGATGACGATGACAATATGCCTTACCCTGATACAGAGTATGAGTATTTTGAACAAAGGCAGAATATTAATAGGTTTGTATTTTGTTTAGGGTTAGAATGAAATGTATATTCGTTACTAACAAACAATCATTTACTGTAAATTAACACCATACATCAACATACATTCTTAACAAATAACAAAATATTAGTGTTCTGTACTGTTGGAGACTATCGTAAACAGAACAAAAACTCATGATTTTTATCTTTACAGGATCCAAGCAGAACCCAAGCTCCTTCAGCAAGTAGAAGAAGTAACATACGCTGAGCCGGTGTTAGCTCCTCAGCCGAAGCCGGCGTCGCCCCGCGCCACGCTCCGCAAGCACCCCCCCTACCACCCGCACCACGAGACGCTGTTCCAGTTCCAACCCGACGCATACCGTCGCGATAACTTCGGAACTCTTCGCTCGCATCAGGTCAATGTCAGTTATTCTCTTTTTTATTCTCTTGCATGGCTTGCTGTGATCGTTTTTACAGGTATGAGTAAGGTTAGCAGTGAAAGTTGACAACACATGAGAAGAGAAGTTTACTTTTTATCATAGATACCTACCTACATCTGGGGTAAATTGATCAGATAATATTTGAAGCATTTACGAACATTTGTTCAATACAGAATGCTACTGGATATAATTTTTGTCTTCACTTCTTAATACCTGTATGAAGATTCAGCGACTTGCATGACTTTCCTATAATCACTGAAATAATACTTCTGTCTCTATACGCATAACCTTTTTCCAATATGAATATTAGTAACTACTAGTAGAGCAATCGAAATACAAAGTAAGTTTTTTATTGAACTAATTTGATCGCCTTGCTCTTTTCATTCATCAAATTCATCAGTCACTTTGCATGATTCATCATAATTAATGATCTCGTCACCTTAATCTTTACAATATATTTCTTCAAATCACATACTAATCTGTTAATCATATCATAATCATTCCATTTCCATTGCCTAACCATTGTGGTTGAAAATGTTCGTGAGATTTTAGATAAATAGACATATCGTCTATATAACATACGAAAATTGTTTTGTAGTAAAAGTCATAAAATAAGTAAATGTAACTTAATTTGCCATTAGTTAGTTATTACATCATATAACATCTGTCACAGTTTCCATTTTTATGTTTTGGAGAAAATCTCGCGTGCATGTCAATCTGGCGATAACCAATCATTGTTCCACTAACTCACGCACGCTTATTCACCTAGGCATGTCAGTTAACACAGGAATATTCGGACCGCAGGGCGATGGGTACCGGCGGGGCAACGACAATGGCTTCTCGACCACGCGCTCAGTAAAGAAGGTGTACCTCTGAGAAACAAGCGGGGCGGACTCGCGCGACCAAATGCATCATCATAAACATAATACGCACCATCACCATACATTGGGTGAGTTTTCATATTTCTTTCATTTAATTACTGATTACGATTAGTCATTGACGAATTAAGAGAATATTTCTTCTACTAGTATGAGTTGTTTACTTTTGTTAAATCTTGTCAAAGGACGTAATATACAACATTTATAATATGCATTGGGTTGCAACTGAGCCATATTCCGTGTGTTGCAGTGTCGCAGCGCAGCAGCGGCTCGGGCTCTGCGTCGGCGAGTGGCGGCGGGTCCTCCTCGTCACCGTCGCCGCCGTCGTCGTCCCCGTCGCCGTCGGGCGAGCGGCCGCCCACGCCGCCGCCGCCCGCGCCGCAGCCCTGCGCGTACATCTACCGCAACTAGCGCGCCGCCCCGCTACCCGCACACGACGTCGACCGTGCACTATACGTGATAAAGACACCACCCCTTACCCACGCGCACGTGACGTCACTGACGAACGTGATCGAGACATTCCAAAATTAAACGACATTGTTATTCGAATCGTATTCGACTGAGTGACGTTCGATCGAATGTGTTTTGTTATTGCCGACGATTATGACCCTGTAGTGAATTACTGTGGATACGACGTCGTATTTTGCCTGTATTATACGTTGGAGCTGTTGAGCGTTTATCGGAAACGCACCTTCGGAATGGCTGAATTCTAAATGATTTGTAACTTGATAGAATAGATTATGTACTATGTTGTGGATTGTTAAAACAAATGCGAACACAAAACATTCTTCCATGAAATTAAATATATACGTACTGGTGATTATCCACAATCTTAATTGATCGTATCTATGGTCAGAGGATGTGAGTCAAAAAATATGTATTTTTTTTAAAAGACGGAACAATATTATCGATTGATATATTACGTAAGATGAATAATGTAACAAATTGTAGATTGTTTAGAATATACATAGTTTACAAATAATGTAGGAGAAAATATAAGTTTTTGTTGGTAACATGTTAACGAATAGTTAATTTAAAACTGTGGTTATCATTGCAGTTTTTTCACCACTGTTCTGTCAGCATTATTGTCAACAAAATGGAAGAGTTGCAATGGAGTCACAAATGCTTTTTTACATAAACTACTATTTTTAGCATAACGTCATTAAATATAGGGAGGGTTCTCTTATTCTAAAGTTGTAGCGTTACTATAACTCGACAACATTAATGTCAACACCACTAAGGTCACCTGATGATAAAGACGTCAAAAACTTTTTTGTTCAACTTGGAAAAATATGACGTGTTGTGTAATGTTGCCGAGCTATACCTAGTTTAAACGATGATTATAACATTATAGTTGACAATGACATTATGAACCACAAAATATGATATAAATTATATTTACCATGTATAAAAATGATATGTAAAGTTCTGATACTTATTCATTCATTAAAAAGTGCTTCTTATGGGTGTATTTAGATTACTAGGAGATCGTTTTGATAATTATTGGATAATGTTATAGAGTTAGCTATTATGTATACATAGATACATATTATAATAGTTAAGGCGGCACTGTGATGCCACATTGCCAATTTAGATTGTTGGTGCGCCATTTTATAGTTACAACCCGTAACTGTGATCATTGTGTACATACATTCTGTAACACTAACGACGTCTCCTTTTGTCTACTGTCGTTTCTATAAATTAAACTTTCCAGAAATGTGGGCCAAAACGTTTGTAAAAATCCTTTTTCGAAAGACGTTCCTGTTGCTAATTTTGTAATATCCGAGGAACTAGAATTTTCTCGTTATATTTATTAATCGCTTTACGAATTCTTTTGTAAACTAGCTAGCAGTTACTTTTGACCCCGAGATTGTATAGTGTTCAGACTCATCTTCGCTCATTGTTGACAATTGAATGTGTGTAAAGAAAATGTCAATTCTATTTGTAATGACTTAGTGCCTAAGTGTGTGTGGCAGGATTGTAATTTGTACATTACAATGATTCAGTTTTTCTTTTGGACTGATGTTAGTGCGGACATTAGCGCGCCTTTAGAGTAGCGATTACAGTAGACAAGACGTAATGAAACACGATAGATAACTACCTCAGAACTCTGGCGAGATCTCCCAAGTTACGCAACAGCCAATAAATTACTGTAATCTATCTTAAAATTCACATAAAACTTTGAGATTTAACACTTGTCAGAGTTATTTGGCAGTAAACAGAACATAATTTTTATACGCCATAATAATAAAAAAAGGCATTCTCGACATTGCCTTCATAATACTCATGTTTAATTTCATTTTTATATAATACCAAAGATGCCATGATTTTAATGTAAATTATTTATTTATAGTAGTGTTTGCTAATAACATTTATTACTTAATCAAGTTGTTATTTTATATGAATATAACTGCCAATTTGTATACTTATTTTATAATTAACCAAAGCAACGCACAGTTTATTTTTTAAATTAATTAATCCATACGATATGTAGATGCTTTAACATGGCAGAATTGTTTGGAAATTGTATATGTACAGACCGCGAAAATGGCAAACAAATTGTAATATTTAAACTTTAAGCTTGCAGTCCTTAGTCATGTAGTATCTAAAGAATATTTATCATGTTACAGATTTAATGTTATGATGTCATAAGAGTTGATTGTATTTATAGTCCGTTCGTTATAAATTGACCCTCTAGCGACGTGCTTTGTATGAAGTCGTCGACTCATACGTGGGGTTGCCACTCAACCTAAACCATTAACTCGTGGTTGCCATTTTCACAGTTTGTAATGCGAAAATTAATTATCACGTACATACGTAAGTGAGGCTAGTACTTGTAAATAGCAAGTTCTGTAATGTAATTAGTTTTCGTCGAGTAAATAAATTAAGTGTTAGAGTATAAGCGCAAGAAATTTTTGAAAGTGAATTGTTAAGAATTGTTTTTTTTGTATTACTTAAAAAATAATATTGATGAAATGTACAATAACCATTTCTACGTTTAAATTACTGAACCACCTTTTTATACTCGTAAAGTTAATTGTAATCATAACATGCCTAGAAGTTTCTTGTACTAAGCGTAAAATATTGATTTATAATATATTGAGAATTATATAGACGGTATCGTAACGTAGATTAAAATAGACCGCTTAATTTTGTTTAAAACTCGAAGCCTTAGTGTTAGAAATTGAAGACTTTTATTGAAATAAAGAACTAAGTAACAGATTGGATTAATAAAAATGATCCACAACTTTTATTAAAAAAATATAATGTTAAGGTATAGCTCGTTACGCCACGTTACTCTCAAACTATCCATCACATAACTACTCTATGTTATAGCATGTAAATACGAGGATTGAGTTCTAAAGACAGGCGGGGAAGCGCCACTTTTCACTGAGACTTGGTATAGAGTTTACGCGACACGCTATTCGTTAAGAATTTACAGAACGTTAAAGTATACCTTAATAAATTATATTCACTTTTAATGACTATTGCCTTAGTGCAAAATTAGATGTATGCCACGATACTCAGTGAACTGTAGGCCTCTACAGATATGAAAGACATTTGGTTTCGCTGCGTGTGCAATATTTTTCTACTTGGAAAGTTTTCTCGGAATTCTAATTTCAAAATTGTTCGTTAGAATCTTAAAATTAGAATTGTTAGCAGCAACGCATTTTGTGTTATCTACGTAAAGAATAAAATTTCTTTATCACAAAATGTTAAGCAAAAATATTAGGTAGGTTTAGAAATAAGAAAATTTAAAATGTCGCTAATATTGATACAGCATTTAGAGCCGTTTACTATTATATTTTGACATAAAACCATTCGCTCCCAGAACAAAGTCCCTATTGAGCATTTTGTGATAAAGAGAAACAGACGGTATATCATGAAGTAACTAATGGGAAGTGCCTAACTATATTACCTATTTGCACCTGTAGTTTAACGGACCCGTTAATTCCCATGAACCGACCATTATCTCATTACCAGATTTATAAGCGTTAGTTTAAGTTTAATCTATGTTCTGTCAACTATGCAAATATGATCGAAAACAGGATATAGCTTAAATTAAACACTTCCATGCTAAGTGATAGTGAGTTTCTAATAGTGTGCCTTTAGTATCGCATAGTTACCGCCCTTTAGAAACTCGAAGAAGAATATTGGAATAGGTCGATCAATTTATTTTTGAACCTCATCAACAGTCATTACTACATACAATTTTACTAGTAGTCATAACGTATACGTCATCATTTACAGATAAATTCACCTAATACCTACATTACCTGTTATTCCAATTCACTATGTCTATACCTGATGATAGTTTGGTAATCTATGATAAACCTATGATTATAAATTACCTTTTCATTCTCATAAACTCATACATATTTTGTACTATCTTTTTATTTGCTCTTTTCTCCGGCGACATGAAAGATGTAGTCTCTGTTTTAAGTCTAATCTATATTGTTGCCTCTGAAGCATTGTTACAAGGAGACGAGACATTCTTAAACTTAAGACAGAGTCTAATTTTAGTTTCTTTTAAGGCATAGGTTTAAGTAGGGGTTTTATAAATAATAATGCAAATGCAATTGCAGTGATAGAACTGTAACACCTTATTCGCTGCCCGTATTTATAGAGTGCAATTTTTTTATAACTAGAGACAAATAGATTGTAAAACATTGATTTGCAAAATATGAAATAGAAGGCTCGAAGGAAGCAAGGTTTTATATTTTACTCTTCATTGTTTGAAATGTTATGATCATTTTCTCATTAAAATATTATTAATATTATGCTAAATATTTTAGCAAAGGATAAAATGTATTCCTTTTCTTTAGTAAATAAAATATTGAAACTCGTTTTCGTTTTTCCTTTTCAACTACCTTACACTTAATGCGGAAATAATCTAACCGTTCAATTGGGGGCAAGAGATCGTCAGTTTGATCCCCACCGGTTGCATTGCATTACCTAACATCAACTGACTCCCAGCCCCAGCACAAAGGTGCAAAAAAATCAGCCAGCCCTGTGCTCTTATATCTAGAGACGATAACTCAGTGTTCTTTAGTAAGTTGTAGTCAAAAGTGATAAGGCACTTACGAGGGTTACTATACACACGCACGCTGCTGGTAACTCGCTGCCGACACGACGCTAGCCATTCCAAATCCAAAATGTCACGTCTACCCATAGATTTTGTTATTTATATTGATTTCGGCCCTATCGGCCATCTGGCGGACAGGTTTTGGAGTGGCCACGCCGCGTATCGGAAGGCGTAGCGTTGAAAGGCCTTCCACAAGGTGGACCGATGACCTTGTGAAGGCCGCTGGAATCCGCTGGATGCGGGAAGCATAGCACCGGTCGATTTGGCGGTGCTTGGTGAATCATATTTTGATCACGTTCTTCTCCATAGAGATCTACCATTTGGAATGGGCAACTAGCTTCAACTTTTTGACTAACTGACCTATTCTTTGACAATTCAAAAGTGCCTGTAAATGGTTTAATTGAAATAAATGCTTTGAGTTTGAGTTTGATACAACTTGACACCGACCTGGCAAAAAACGTAAGAGAATTTCGCGGTCTACCACCTGCGAATCCTCCCTCAAAAAAGAGAGAGAGGTCTCAAAAAGACCATGGTTCAAGTACACGTTATTTTAAACTAAAATAGTAATAACGAATTCCATGTTTTGTCTTTTGATCTGCCATAGACAAAACGCGTTCCATACCAGTCAAAGATTTTAGAATTCCAGCATTGGCGAGTGGTGACACTAGTGACATCAGTTTGACACTGACACTTGACAGTGACATTTGATTAGCAGCAGTGCTTCGCGGTTGTGCACATGTGAAATGTTTATTTATTACTTTAAGTAGACTTGAAATTAATCCGAAAACATGGAAACTAATATATTAAAACACTTTGCTGTTAATTATAAACAAATCCTTATAGATGAAATCGCTTTGGAAGGGCTAGAAGGCATAGCAGTTGATCTTTTATGGCGGCGACTACAAAAACGGATATCTTCAGTCGTTACAGAGAAAATGAAAGACCGTTTCTGGGCATTTGTTGTGAATTCTGGCAGAATATCTTTCTATCAACTGCCAGAACCACTACCCTATGTAGAAATACTCGACAGATTCGAAATAATCGATGAAGCAACCGGTCACCTGAAAGAGCCTGTAAGTTTGAAATTATGTTGTTAAGTATGTGAATATATACAATTACTAGTAAATGCTGGTCGTCAGAAGCCCGAAAGTCTGACAACCAGTCTTACCAAGGGGTATCGTATTACCCAGTTACTGGGTTGTGGAGGTCAAATAGGCAGTCGCTCGATGTAAAATACTGGTATTCAGCTGCATCCGGTTAGACTGGAAGCCGACCCCAACATGGTTGGGAAAAGGCTAGGCAGATGAGGCAGATGACTAGTAAATGATGGAAGACTTTCGTTTTTTGTGTCTACTGTAGAGATAAGTACTGTATTTTTTACTCATGCTAACTAGTCTAGCTAGTTTACTCATGCCTACTGCTACTAGTCAGCTGCAGCCAGATAATAAATACAAATGAGTGGGAGTCTGTCTAAAAAATTACTCTGCATGAATACTAGGAGCATGTAAATACATTTTTTGCAGCTTGCAAAATACATATTATTCAATTATTCACTCTCAAACTTCTTTCTCATAACATGCTTATCCACTTATAAATACTTAGTGATTCTTCCAGGACGACTTTCTAGATGGCCCATATGAATACAGTCCAGTTGAAGGAGAACATGGCTCCTGCAAGTATTATGATACCAGAAAACTAATACCTATAGTAGAACTAAAGAACAAATCATATGAAGCTGTAATGGCTGAATACGAGGACACCTTAGCTCTGGTAGCTGACAAGGAAGAACGATGGCATGCCTTGGCTCAACATATGCCTACAAATTATTTGGCGCAGATGACCACTTTACATTATTGTTTGTTGGAGCTGATAGGCAGGTCCAGGGGTAATGTTAGTACCTTCTTTCAAAAACGTTATAGATCTTTCTTAAATAATTAACACTTTAAAAAAGTATTTGATATTATTTAAAAAAATTGAGATTAAATAAGGAAATGTTTCAATGATTTGAAAATTGTAATCATTTACCAAGTATTGCTTTATCTATTAATCTAATTTGAAATGTCATTCAAAAGCAAGTATTGAAGTTGGAAACAAAACTTAGGTTAATTTGATAATAGTGGCAATGTTTTAGGTATCTGTGATTTACGGTAGTACTAGTAATCAAATTGAGCAGAAGCACCATCTTACACAGGAGAAACCTTTTAATTAATTATACATTTTTTGCAATGTTTTTTCAATTTAAATAGTTCTCACAAAATCGTATCCTTACACTCACAAACCCAATTTCAGGGTCAATCAACAATTGGCTTAACAAACCTAAGCAAAGTTATAAAGGATCCCAAGACTTTATTCTACAACAGGAAATACTTACGCGGCCTTGACCTCATAAGGACCTGCCACATGACTGAAGTAATCGGAGGTAAAGGCGTCAAGGCACTGTTGGTCAGGTTGAAGAGATTCTACCAGCCCAGTGTGTTGTCTATGCCGAAATCAGGCGTTCTACGCAATGTCATAGAGTATTTACTGCAGCAACCAGACTATAGTGAGAAAACCGAAGTTATAGTGAAGAAAGGGTTAATTACACAGAAACAGAACAGAAGATTGCAAAAGACTGTGAATATTTTCAATTTTGTGAGTATAATTTTTTTTCTTTGTTACTATAAATGGCAAGGCAAAAAGCAAAAAAAATATTGGTATTTGAAAAAATTTCTGAACTGAATAAAGTATAAAGAATGTAACATAAATATTACAGGAAGAACGAACTGTAACCGCAGAAGACAAAAACAAGAAGACCAAAACTAATCTGAAAAGAAAGTTCATCTACCTTTCATCCAAAGCTGATGAATCTTCAGAATCTGATGAAGAGTCACAGGAACCTGATCTCAAATGCCAGTACAAGGTTGGAGTGAGCCTCATGAGACAGGCTTATGAACGGTTCCTGGACGCAGGACTTGATGGCCTCACTCAAGTACAGTTGGCACAGTTACTGGGTATTGAGTTTTATACAAGTAGAGGAATCTGCAGGATATTCAAGTTAAGGAATATTGTTAGGGAGTATCTTGAAGATAAAGGGAAACAGAGAACTGCAAGGTAATTGATTCAACTTACTAACTTGTGTCCGCAGTTTTGCTACTTGAATGCGGCTATCATTGCAAGAGTAAAATTTCTTACAAGTCTCGCACTCTAGGGGAACTACTTCATTTACCTGAATAAATAGATAAATCCAATGTAAAGCTTGAACATGGTCTGTGTAAAATTGTATCCTCATCTGTTCAGCTGTTCATGCATGATTCAGTAAAAAACTTTCACATTAAAGATGTTAAAAGAGAAGTAGCCATTAACGTAATTTCAATCAAAACCTTCCAGGTTTATCGCCATAGCCGCCACAGGAGAGATGGATGTCAAATACACAGAAGAAAAAAAGAAATTCTTAGAATACTTAAAAGAGAACCAAACCCCTGATGAACCGGTTGAGAAAGAGAGTACACCAGCCCCTGAAGATGAAAGACCACCAAAAAGAATTAAACTTGAAACTGAAAAGAACCCTCCAACTGAAGAAAACCTTCCTGAAACAAGCACAAATGCTGACATAGACATGGATTCAGAAAACGAAAATGAAATCACAGAAATAAAAGTCCTAGAAGGCTTCGAAAGCGGAAAAACACTCGGAACTTTCAAGAAAAACCCCACACTGAGACAGTTGACTTTCGCAAATGGTGTCTTCAAAGTGCTCAAAGAAAAACAATGTGTTTGTGGATACATCACACTAAGCAATTTAGCTTCAAAAGAAATAAATGAACCACCCATGGATACCAAAGCATTGAAGTCGTTCATACAAAAGTTAGTCACAGATGGTCATATTAAAATTTATAAAGTGAAATGGCCTGGCATTCAAAAGTATTCTGTCTTAATTTGCGCTCCTCACGTGAAAGGCACAGACCCGTTAGTAAAAGCAAAATATAAGGAGATATGTATGAGAGCAGTCACTAATAAGAAAGTTGCTATCAAAAAAGATAACATGGAAAACACAAGTCCATCTCTCTCACAGTTCTCGTACCCCCGATATATGAAAATCCAAAAACTACACGAGTTTCTCATGCGCTTCGCTTACTTCGAACATGTGAAACCAGAATCACATTCTCTATCAGCAGGGTTTGTCAGCATAGTCGATTTTATCCAAGAGGTAACAATAGAATTTGTTATCAACAATATGGGCAGTATGGGCATGACAGAAGTCAACCAGTTGATAAATGAAAGCCAGCTCCAGATAAAACTTAAAGATGCTCCGGCGCACATTTATCAAACACTGATGAGATCTAACACGTTACAAAATGCGATAAGATTAAATTTGAAAGTGTTAGGCATGTTGGGTCTTATACAGTTAGTTCGACAGGCGACGCAGTCATCCAATAGCATTAGTGCTGTCACATATACCAGTTTCTTATTCTTTGTTAATCGACATGCAAAAATACTAGACACGTCAGGCATATGGCCCAGGACAACTGACGAGAAAGTTGTAGAAAAATCATTTTACTTTGAAAAATTTGAAGATGTGACCAACTACTGGAGTGAAGTGTATACGATCAGCACTAATACAGTCATAGAGTTGGCTAAGCGGGACAGGAAGCAACTCAAACCACCACAGCGCTCCGAGGAAGAGGTGTACAAGTATGACACCGGAGAACGATACGGCGACGGCAATGGACCCTGTGGATTCGACTCATGCTTCTACATGGAAATACCTCGACTTTGGCAAACCTACTACATGAGGCCAGTCAAAAGTCACATGATGTCAAAGAAAAAGGCATCAATCAAACTGCCCAAATTGAAAACCAGTAAGAAACTTAAGCCAGAAACGAAATCTAAGGTTCCACCTAAAATGGTGGCCGAGAGACTATCGAACGAAAAGTTAACTCGAAGGAGAAATGATTCTTCAATTAGATGGTCGAAGGCGGAGGACATGATAATAACTATGTGTAAAGCTGCTATTACGATTCTGAGTCCCTCATCACAACCTGGCAGTCTCATAGTCAGAAACATTGTCGCCAAAGACTTACTTTCAATCAATGATCCGAAAAAGACAAAAGGCGTATGCCACAGTAGAGCCTCAACTCTTGAAACAAACCTAACATTGATTCACGAAAAGCAATGTATTATAAACGAATTGAGAAGAAGGCGGAATCTAATTCAAAAGTACGAAGGGCTCTTGAAGAAGCTTAGACTTCGCTACTCAACCAATATGTCGAAGTTTATCAACAAGGCTCGGGTACCTATGATGGAATTGGTGTGGACTATATCTGAAGTTATAAAATCTAAATCGTATATCCAGAAGGTGCCATGCGTCGCAGTGAACCTGGAAGTTTTCCACGAACATTTTACAATAATAACATCTACTGCCAACAAATTATGTAACATGTTCAAGACGCCTGAACACGCCACTTTGAAGGAGGCTATAGTACTCACGATAATGCAAACAATAGATTCTGAAATCAGTACAGAAATGGGCAAAAAAATATACAAGACTTTGAAAGAGTATCCTGAGAGCTCCCTGCGAACTGCTGTGGAACAACTACGCAAATGCGGCGCTATAGCAGCGAAGGAGAAAATATTTAACAACCAAATGCGTAAACTGGATTTGGAAGACATTTGTCAGTCGTCGTATAAAATATCAGCGTTTTATCAACGGAAGTGGGTGAATCGGCTGAACTCCGATTTTACTGATAGTTTGAACAGTATATTGGACGCAGAACAGACTGAGAATGATGTGAAAGGGACTGCGGAAGTCAACTGTATGTATTGCGAGATGCATGCGTTCGATGTTATAGACATAACATGTGCCACGGCACCCGTAATCACGGACCCGTCGGGGGCACCCATCATGCCGGAAGAAATAAATGTTCTTATCATAGACACTAAATACAAACTGAAAACGGGAACATTGAGGTGGAAAAATAAATCTACTTTTAGCAGAGTTTCTGAACTGTACAAGCATTTGGACATCGACCATAGTGTGAAGTATTTATCAAGGTAATTAGTTTTTTGTTTTAATAATTATAAACTTTCTCAAAATACTGGCAGACTTATCCTGTTTCAAATTACTTACACAAACATATGCCACCCTAATTTGAACCTTATTCCAATGCCAGACGACACATTATTGATAAATGCGACCAACTAACATTGTTCTTTTTGTTACAGTTATACTTCTGTAGAAGTTAAAGAAATTAAGCCCAACCTGGATATACAAGATCCAATACTATCACATTTGGACAAAAAAGGTGAAACAGGAGCATTATTCCAAGAACTACAGGTATAGCTAGCACTTTATATCTTAAACTAGCGACCCGCCCCTACTTCGTGGTTTTACGAATTGTTAAAACAAGCATAAGTTTAATATTAATTTACTATACACAAAACCTTCTGGAATACATTTTCTAAATTAATAATAAAAACCGCATCAAAATCCGCTTCGTGGTTTAAAAGAACAATGCGGTCACACAAACAGACACGAAAATCAACATTAAAAAATATATAGTTAAAGATGTGAGCTAATTATGAAAACTAATCAATTTTTTTCTGCAGGAACAATCCGGTCTAGATGAAAAAGAGCTGATAGAAAAATTACTACAATTTGATTCCAAGAAAATTACCAAACGGGTCGGCTTCTACGAAAACGTTATCATACTTACTAAATACATAAAACCTTGGTCAGTAAAGATAGGCGACAAATACATTGTACCCACCCCATGGTTGACTTTAACTGGTAAAATAAGACTAGATATATTCTTCAAGTGGTGCGGTGTCGTCATGAATCTAGTGTTCGAGAAGCCCGGGTCTTCAATAGCATATTTAGCAGATAAAAGTGAATATTTAACCCACAGATCAGTGCAAGATCTCTGCATGTTTTTGGAAAAGTATGAATGCATAAAGCTCTGTATTGTGAAAAGCGTTCCAATAGATTTATTTTCAGACGAAGATGCTGAACCGGTAATTACCGAATTCAATCCATATGAGGCTCCGGAAAACATAATAGCGCATCCTATGAAAAATTCTCTGACAAAATACTGTAATATAAAGAAAAATATATTAGATTCACATCATTCACAGACGAACAATGCACTAATGGATAAGATATTTAAATGTTAATGTTTTAATATATTCTGTAATTATATTGCTTTAAAAAAATATAGGATATTAATAATAGACTGACGTTTTTCTTATTCATGGTTCAATAAATATTATAGTTACAGTGCAGTGCAGTATTGTGGCCGTGGTTTTGGCTATATTTTTTTTTTGTTTTGATGCACAGGTACAGATTCTAAAAGGAGCTCGTGGCTAAGTAAGCCGCACATGTCGATCCATCAGGTTAAGCTACCCTTGCCGGGGTTGGCCCGTGGATGGGTGACCATCTTTCATACCGAGACTCCTCCGTGTCTCGGAAAGCACGTTAAGCCGTTGGTCCCAGCTGTCATTCGTGGATCTTTGACAGTCTTACGGGTCGTCAGAAGCCCGAAAGTCTTATAACCAATCTTACCAAGGGGTACCTATCGTATAACCCAGTTACTGGGTTGTGGAGTTCAGATAGGCAGTCGCTCCATGTAAAATACTGGTATTCAGCTGCATCCGGTTAGAATGGAAGCCGACACCAACATAGTTGGGAAAAGGCTAGGCAGATTTTTTTTAGGTACAGATGCTAAAACAAATATAATTCTCTGAATGACTCGCAAGTTCGCAACTAACTGTTCTATGACGCAGTAACGGGCTCACTAGCGCGTTATATTTTACTCAATCGTGGATAGAGGGAGAAGTCAAAGTCAAATAAGGCACTTTTGTACGTCAACGTTTCGAAGGACGAAGGAACGACGAACCTTTAATATTCGTAGTAGCAGATAGGAAAATCTCATTAAAACTGAACCCTCCTTCCTCGGATCCACGTCTTCATTGAATTTATACATTACTATTATAACGCGTCACGGCTGCCTCGATGGCCTAGTGGTCGCAAGCGTGGCAGAGCATGGTGGAATACCGTGTTCGATTCTCATGTCGGGCAGTGTTATTAGGATTTTCCATACGGAATTTCATTCATAGCAGCAGCCCGGAGTCTGGACTTGTGTTGATAGCAGGGCAATAGGCTGGCTCCCCATTAAAATGGGAGTCTCTATAACATAACTGAGAAGATGTGGGATTACTTAACACCTCTGCTTAACCCTTCGGGAAATACAAGCTTGTCGTTGTGATATATAATATCAATTACATAAATCACATGTAAGTGCGTACGGGATTATCAGATCTCCAAGCATCTCAAATACTAATAGCTAAAATCGTACCGCAAGTAAACCGGTATAAAATAAAACAAGTTTCCTTTTCTGCAAGTGGCTTGCTACTTATGACGCATGACGTAACTTGGCCGTGAGAGCTGCCAATACAGCGATAGCGATCAGTCGCCGATTCAAATGTCCGGCGGAACATAATGTGGGTGTCATCAACCATGAAAATAAAGTTGGCTGCAAGTTTCTTACTGACGAGCTGTTTAGTGATTCATTATTGCTCGGCAAGAAATGTAACGCCACTTAAATACCAATACCGCATCGCAGAAAATCAAGCCCAAAACATCAAATTCTGCGACGATCAACAGGGTCAAGGTGCAGGTAAGTTCAAAATTCGCGGTCAGTCTCTTTCATTGATAGGTAAGTTACCACCATTTCAACATCATTGATAAGAAGATACCATAGAGTTGAACTAAAGCAAACTACAGGGAAGTGAAAGTAATATTCCGCAAGATGGCGCGACTAGCCATGTAATTTGTTGTAAAAACATTTTTCCTCTGTAAATACCCAGTATGGCATTATTTTCAAAGCCAAGTTAGCAGAAAAAACTTTTTTATAGTGATATGTTTGGTTACACCAAAAATGAGGCCCCTCTGGCCAGTGCCTGTTTTGCTCATGCAGTGTGGTAAGTGTATACTAAGCTTTAGAAATAATAGAAGAACCATTTGTTGTAGATATTTTTTCAAATTATACAAACTCTTACAGTAATTATTCAATTTACTTTATATTTTTAACTAAGGATTTATCGTTTATCATAATTCTTTTTATTCTGATTTTATTTTTTTAGTCGCTGACGAGCCGGTCTTTCGATCGATTGTCATTTATTTAGCTTGTCTATGTTTTTTTTTTTTTCTTGTAGCAATTATTTCAAAGGGAGTGAGTGAAGTGAAGTGAAGTAGGGCAATCCAAAATTCGCCATTTTTGCTTTTAGTGAAGGGAGATTTTTTATTTGTCAGGCTGGAGGACAAGGAATATTCAGTAAAAAGTGTGTCATTAGATTTAATTTCTCGTAGCGAAGACTTTATTTGAACAGAATCTTAGTATAATAGTGTGGTTTTATTTATTACTAACGTTTGTATGTAGTGCTACTTCCCCATCGTAAAATTTGCTCGTTGGTGTGTCGCTTTAGCTAATTCAATGGCTATGATATCGAAGTTTTAATCTATCGTGTCGCTTAGACGTTCTCCTCACGGGATAATATCGAGAAAGAGAGGCGACGCCTTTAGAAATGAGCAGGCCTCAAGGCGGACGCATTCAAGTCCCGGATGACCTTAGAGAGATCTTATTGGAGTTCACCATAAGTTATCTGCTGGAGCAACCGGGAGACGTGATCAACTACGCGGTCGAGTTCTTCTCAAGATTACAAAACAACAGGACGACCACCGTAGTGAGGGCCCCCACCGCAGCCGCCGGCACCCCTGATGAGTCCATAATATCAGACGAAGAAGGTACTAGTCCTCTCATATTTACTACAAATTAGACAATAACAATGTTACCGGTTGACCGCAATGACTGAGGTGGGTTGAGTAGGGCTATGCCAGTAGTTGCTAGGATTATAACATCTTCATTTGAATTATAGTGTACCCATGTGTGTAGGTACCCTGTCCGTATTTCAAATCGAGCTCCACATTATCAGTGACCAAGTAATTTTTAAAGATTGAGGATACTGAACTTATATAAATTAATTGAATATCTACCCTTACATACAAGGATAACATAAAATAATAATATGGAGCTCAGTAATTAATCATTCAGCAGCTGAAAAATCAAACAGAACTCTATTAGTGAATATTTAATTTTTAATTAGTTTACTGTCCTACTATTTGTGGTGTTACAATGACCTAATTAAGACTTATGTGTTGAAATACACATTAGTGTTTAGTTAATATAAAAAAAAGTAAATCATTCTCATTATATCACTACCTACTGTTTATTTATCAGTCTCATTTAGTCCGTTGATAATGATTTGCTCATTGATAGCTTTTGTTCAGTACATACCTTTATACTTAGTTTAGTTCTAGCTAATATTTATGCTAGCACCCTCTAGCAATGTGAAAAAAATGAATACAATAATCTAAATTTAAAATTTTGAATATAGACTTGATTACAAAAAAAGTATTATAAATACTCTCATATAGCCACATCTGTAATGATCCAATTTTTGGCATACTGCCATTACAGTTTCAATGGTCTATAACTTTATTTATGGAAAATATAATTTTTAACTGTTGCCAAGTGATAAATTACAAGGAATGACATAATAATGTCCAGTCGTACAATTATCTTAGTAAGACTTTCTAATATTTACATTCCTTATTTGGTGTTAAAACAAATTTAAATAAAGCGTCATAAATGCAGATCAAGAGATCAACAAGATATAAAAGTGTCAAATGATAAGAAAACAGTTGAAATAATGAAATCCGTTCAGTGTAAAAGTACTAAAATAGAAGACTTGAAGCTTTCGGAGAACTCTACAACAAATGCAGGTTTTTACATGAAAATTGTTTGGAGAGGCATAAATTTACAGTGTTTACTATACGCTCATCCTATTTGTGTGTTTGTTTTTAACGCTTTGAAGTTGTGTGATGATGAGATTGGCTTATTTTTCCATGTCCGCTGCTGAGTTTAACGTCGTGAACCGAACCAGATGTCGGCGATATACACGCGTGTTACGTAAAATTAGCTGAGCCTATGTAATGACAGGTAGCGCAGTATCACAACAAAATTGTTCAGGTGCTAACCAGACCTTGAGTTTTGTTTGTGTAAGAGATTTTCTATCTCATTGTTAGGATCATTATTCTGAACAACATACCTATTTGAATAGATACAACCACATTAAGATTTACATCAAGTTGATGACTCTTTTTGAAAGAATACTTTTTGACGCAGCTACTCTATGAATTTTGACAAAATGGGGTAATTACCTTAGTTTAGAGTAAATTAGTTATAAGCACCTGTTGATTAATATGTTGTGATGTCATGGTCTCTAAAATTAGCTGAAGTGTTTACCATGGCTTACTAGATTAATCCCTGAATTTTCACTGAGTAAATATTAGTGAATGAGATCATTTTCACACCCTTTTTCAAGCTCAAAAATGTACAATTCAAATTGAAATCAAAAGTTAGTGATAGGTAAATACATTTTTCTCATTCATTATGAAATGGATCAATGTACAATACAACAATGGTTCACATCCTGGATTGTTTAACGGTACACAATGTTATCTGTGGAATAGATAGTGTCATAGAACATTCATTAACTTCAATGGTAACTGTGAAAGAAGCGTGTAAAAAATATAATTACTCTACAGTTCAAAGTTATTAACATTTTTAATCATACGTTAGGGCAATTACATGGTGTAGGAATTGTATACATAATTTATAATAAAGATACACTATACATATTATAATAATAATGATTAAAAACAAAGTAATTTGGTACAGTAACTAATTCTGTAAAGATCTTTCTAGTGTCCCTTTTATTATTTCATTAAAACTTTTGAGATAATTATATTATTTAAAACCTTATTATATGGTTGGCAAAATAACTCGATTCTATGTTTTGATTTGCTCTCGAGGCTACGCTATTGCTGCCGTGTTCTGGCCTCCGCCGTGAGAGTGTCTTGGCGTGTTATTAATAATGCAGTTTGTTACATTGCCGGCCCTGCAACACATACTAAACACTTCCACTAACTTCACTTTCTCTGAACGCACCATACTGATATTTTCTATAGACTTTTAGGTACCTACTCAATTATTTAATCAGGCACATGTATCAGCTACTTTTCCTTTGCGTGTTTCTAGAATCGATTGGACCTTAGAATAAGTGCACGCAAGACAAGTGCAAGAAATTAAAACGTTAATAAAATACAAGTTAAAAACCATTTAAGTACAGTAGTTTGTAGCTTAGCTCTGTAATTTTCAAGTCGGTTTTCCGTCATTCTGTAACAATGATGAGCATAATTATCGCCAGCCGTTTAGCCTTCGGATATCTAGAACGAGTCTCTAAATAATGCCTTACACATAAAATCATGCGTGTCCCTAATGCTGGTAAAAGATATTTCGATACTAGGCTCGAAGCTAAATTCACCTTCGGGAAGTCGATAGGTTTTGCAAACCTTTACATGCCTACTAAGTATTGGAACGAAATACGTGCAAAGAATTTAGAAGTCGCGTCAAATACGTTAGTGAGCCATTTGGGAAGATGCCCGTGATTCGGCCAGCAACTTGTAAACGATGTTTGTGTTTTAAATAACATTACGTACAACTAAACCACACATGTGTCGACCGAATCATCTGTCTTACGAATGTGTTTGCGTCATATAGTACAAATATGTTTCTGAAGTAAACCACTCGGATAGAAGACGTTTGGGAACAGATGCAAGCAAAACACGTCAGGTCACATCCATTTGGAACGCTTCGAGGCCTTTAGCAACATGTGCAAATGTTAGCCTACATATTTGGTATCATAATGAAGTCCGCACTAAACTTATATTCAATAAATGAGTAAGAGTAGGTATTAGGTATAAATGCTTAGGGCACATTATCAAATTATATAATGTTATTTATGAACGCAGTAATTACGTATCATGTGATAATTGCAGGCCCTTCAGGTACTTGATACGTTTAAGATAACATTTGAGTGTTTTGTTTGAGTTTAAAATCATTAATGGTGTGAATTACGCTATTACACACAGCCTGATAAAACGACCAAGCGCATTAAGAAAGTAGAATTTATTTTGTAATACAATAGGTACCGTACCGTTTTTATTAATGCAGCTACCAATAACCAAAGGTAAAGTAGGAAAATTCTTTTACAAAAACATTAACGGCTATACTTACTAAAATGTTTGTAACGTGTACAACAGAGCCGCCAGTGGCGCGCTTCAACACCCGACGCAAATCGGTGTTCGCCGAGACTTACGACCCCGAAGAAGATGATTCGGACGAGGGAACCACGGCGGTGTTCCCGAAGTCGGATGCGCAACGCCAGCGCCTGGCCGAGGCAGTGCGCAGCATCTTGCTGTTCCGCTCGCTCGACGCTCAGCAAATGCAGCAGGTCAGTTGAAACTTGTTAATAACTCTTCTAACAATCTACCTCATGTACCTAAGAAGCAACTACATTGATGACATTAGTTAGCATTACAGTGAGAGTTCTCTAGCTTTCCTGTTCTATCCTGAGAGTTACACCTATATTATTAGTTCTGACAGAGTTTTTTAGATCTTACGCCAGTTTAAGGCGGATTTCACCAATGAAGCTGAATGTGATCAGCACGACAGCTTTCGAAGACAGTTTAAATGATTTAAACTGCCTTCGAAAGCTGTCAGTGTCAATATTCCACTGCAATGATTGCACTGACAGCTTTTGAACGCAGTTCAAAGTATCGAGTTCAGTTTCATTGGTGAAATTGGCACTTAGTACTGCTAGCATCGTGGCGTGAAACAGTCGTCAATCATCCTCAAACGAAGACAAATGAATCATTACTTCTCGGATCCCTGTCAACGATAGCTTTAGCTTTACGATTTATAGTATACCAGTACCAGCTCACCGCTTCTCTAAAGTGTCGTAAAATGCTTCTATCGCAAATTAGTTCCCTATCAAGAATATTGAAAGTTGATAAAAATAAACATAAAAACCACTCGTTGGATCAGTAATTGCGGTTTTTACAATGTAATGCTATTTCATAGGTTGTTTATGTCATGAAATTACATCATTATGTGTCTCATGGCGACTACTTCTTACTTTGTTGACATGTATTTGATACCTATTGAACGATGGGTCGTGCGTGCTCGTGACCACGGTCTCTTCGATACTAAATAAACAAGTGGTGACATTTTACTTCTCATTCCACACTTATATAATAAAAGTTTTCTGTCATCACATTCTTACACTCAGCGCAAACAAAAAACGTGTCCAAGAATTCCAAGATTAGCACAAATCCGTGCTGTACTTCGGTACACTAGGAAGTTTTCTTGCAGCCCAGCTAAACTATATATCTTAAACAAAAATATCCACTTGTTACACATATTATAATAAACAGAGTAAAGGCGATTTTTTTAAAGAATTGTATCGACGCGATCAGAACATCTAAACCGCTTTTAAGAGCAGTCAGTGTCAATATTCCATAACAATGATGACATTGACAGCTCTTAAACTATTGGTGAAATTCACCCTGGGGTTGTCGACACACGACGCGGTTTGCGTAGGTGCTGGATGCGATGTTCGAGAAGCGCACGGAGGCCGGAGAGTACCTGATCAGGCAGGGAGACGACGGAGACAACTTCTACGTCATCGAGAATGGCATGTTCGACGTGCTCGTCACCGGCGATGATCGCATTGAAAAGGTACGTGGAGATGTCATCCAAATACATTTTGTCAAAACTGACATGTTTGCACTTAGTGAGGGGTAGTTTGATTGTAAATATACTTCTCATCAGAAAAATCGAAAACACCTTGCAAGTTGATGAAGGATTATCAGAAACATGTGTATATTTAGGAATATAATATGTCAAAAAAAACGTAAGTGTTTCGATTTTTCTGATGAGAAGTGTAGTTGTAAATGGGTGCGTGTGAGCGTGTATGCACAAAGTGGAGATGTAGTTGTTCGCAGCGCTGTCTTGGTTTTTTTATTATTTGGACTGAGGTTTGAAGCTAGTCATTTGTGCTATTTTGACTTAACTTACGATCTGCATACCATTGTTAAAAAAGAGTCAACCTTTAGTTTAACGTTGCACAGTCCAGTATTACAGCATAGGTTATTCGGCCTCGCCTTCCACATTTCTCAATGTCGTCATCAACCTACCAACCAAAATAAAAGTCCAGCATTCTTAACGGGCCGTCTAATTACTATACGCGGTATTTGGCACAAATAATAAGCCCGAATTACTTACTGTTTTTGTGTTTGTTTCGTTTCGGCTCTTTATAAAGGAAAGCTCCTGAAAGATTAATTTAATACAGTTTTAAAGTCATTCTGATCCACCCAGACTTGGAATTATACGATTTTGGGCGTTCAAACCGAAAAACAGCAGTTATTATCGCTTTGAATTTGCTTCATTAAGTAGATTCGTAATCGATGTTAACTTGGCATCAATAGAATTTAATCAGAACATCTTCGTACCCACTTCAAAAGATACGAACTGTTTGTCGGACGCCTTCAAACATTGAATGAGATGAATGCCAAGTTTTTTTTTACTAAATGAATATATCATTCTGCATTCCTTCCACTACTAGTAGCCAGTATATCGTTATATATCGTTTTAGATATTGGACTGCCATAATCTTTGCGTTGGGTACTTTTTAATAAAGTTGTGATGGAAGATGTCAGAATTGTGACTTGTAGAGTGAATAAGTGGCAGGGGTCTACTGACCCTGTTATTTATCACGAGTCCCCTGTGTTGTACGATAACATTGGTAGACGGTCTATCTATGTAAGCTTGTGCCATTTGGACTACTCTCCATTACTACACTGGGAATCTCTCTTACTGTCTTAGGGTTTTGTTTAATGCTATTGTATAATGATGTGCTGGTATAATATTCACAAACTAGCTGCGCCCCGCGGTTTCACCCGCATAAGTCTCGATAAGGTGAGAATATCGAGTTAAAAAAATATCTCATGTCCTACTCCACATCATGGTCTAACAATGTGCCAAATTTCATCCAAATCCGTTCAACCCTTTTAGCGTGAAAGCGTAACAAACAAACTCACTTTCGCATTGATAATATTAGTTAGAATTACAGGATCGGATTTCAGGACTATCAAAACTAATTTAATACCGAGGTGTGGAATAGTATGAATCAACAAGCATAGACAGTAATTTGTTTTGAAGTGGAGATAAAACGTAATTCGAAGATGTTCCAAGTTTGGGGTGTGGACAACTTTTTACCCTGCTGCTCTTCATCCCCCTCACTGAGAGGAGGCCTGTGTCCCAGCAGTGGGAACCTTATAGACTGATTATGTTATTATTATTATGCTGCGCTTTATACCTTAGTTCGAGTCTACAGCTAATGCCAGTTCCGACAATAACTTCCCTGTAACCACCAGGTGGTGCACACATACGAAGGCTCAGGCTCGTTCGGCGAGCTGGCCCTCATGTACAACATGCCACGCGCGGCGTCGGTGCGCGCGCAGACCGCTGGCCAACTGTGGGCCATGGACCGCCACACCTTCCGCCGCATTCTGCTCAAGAGCGCATTCAAGAAGCGCAAGCTCTACGAGGATCTGCTGGAGAAGGTGCCCATGCTGAAGGCGTTGCAGGTATGTTCTGGACGTTGTCATTATTTAAGCGGGAACCGTTGGGTTATCACCACTGGAACCACTGGCAGGGGCAACGTGGGTAAGCCCTCCACAAGGTGGACCGATAACCTGTTGAAGTTTGGATCTGCTGGATGCGAGAAGCACAAGATCTATAGATGTGACGATGCATATGTCTAGCATTGGACGTCTTTTGGCTAAACTACTACGATAAGCCCAGCGGTGTTAGATTGACGTGCACTAATATCGTTGACTGTGGAATACCAGGAATCCAAGTAATTGGTTAATAAAATTAGATTTGTATCGTTGATTTGTACGCGCACTTCATATTTTAGAATTTGCACATTTCTTGGTGCAAATTCGTACGTTTATTTGTAAATACTCTCCTAAACTTGAGTGCTCATTTCAATTTGTGAACATTATGAACGATTGGGAATGTCTGACCGCTATTACGATTTTCTGATTTTCTAATAATGGCCGGAAGTTAACCGATAAATAGAAACCACAAACGTACTTCCGCGTAAGCCTTTAGCAAATATAAAAAAGCTTATTGTTAATTTTTTCTAAGACAATGATGCTTCATAAGCTCTTGTAAGACCGTTTATGCCTTCATACTTTATGAATTGAATTAATTTTTTAAATGCAGGTGCAGTTACTTACCAGTTATCTCATAGCAACTTGCTCATGGACGAATAGTTGTAATTGGATATAAATTATTATTAGAACGAAAATTTTCATGTTCTGCGATTAGCTGATATCACGATTGGAAATATTTATCAGTAGCGGATTTGCAGAAATACTCAAAATATTTATACAAGCAACATTTCAAGAGAATCCATTCAATATTGTTTGAAGAATCTTTTTCTAAAAACTACCATTCATATCATAAACAATCGGACTTTAAACTGAGTTTTTCTCAAACCAAAAATGGCGTGGGAAGTTATCATTATGATTACCGCTTTGTCCAAGTCTATCTATAATACCTCTGGCATTAAGACATGTTTCTCGCAGTCGCAGGCGACATACATCGACAAACTGGAATTCCTTGAGAAATAAGCACTTATGAACTACACTTTAACATTAATCTGTTCACAAATCTTTCCCACAAGGCTATAAAACTAACATTCACTTATTAAAACAATCGTAGAAAGATTTTAGACTATATTTTCAAATATAAACAATTTTCAGAGCCCACGGTGTCATTAGTAACAATCAAATTATAAAACTACACGAGTTTTTGTGAAATACTTTTTGTGATATCATAAAACAATAATTTGTATACTGGTTGAACAAGCAGGTTTTTTTTTTCTAATTAATGCTACGGAACACGTGATAAAAACTGTGATTATTATTAATACTAACATTCTAAATCTATCCAGGCATAAACCGCCTTACTAATAAACGTTGTATAGCGCTTGTATAGTTACACAACGCTTTGTCTTCTTCTTTCAAAAGTAATTTGACTTTTGAAAGAAGAAGACAAAGCGTTGAAACTATACAGGCGCTATACAACGTTTATTAGTAAGGCGGTTATAATGTAGGCGGTAAAATAAATAACATAACATAACATAACATAACATAAATAAATAAATAAATAAACATCACGCCTGTATTCCCCGAAGGGTAAGGCAGCGGTGCACCCTATAGTACACCCACATTTGTTTACCTTTTTAATTTGTTTACCTAAGTCCCATGTAATAGAGGGCGAGCCTATTGCCAAAAACCGGATAAAAAGAAATAAATAATGTTGAAAAAATCTATACTTCCGTACAATTTTTGTGCGCTGTCAGATTCCTACGTTAAAATCTGTATAAAGTTAATGAGAAGTTAGTAATTAGCCATGACCGCAAAAGTTAAGCTACATAAGTACAAATCCCGTTTTGCGGTTATAGTAAAAGTTATGCAGTCGACACAAACTTTGGAAGCTCATAAGTCTCCTTTTTGTTTTCTTAATTTGCTGACCTTACGACTGGAAGTGTTTTGAACATTTTATATCTAAGCTCTAGCCTTGATATAAAATGTAGAAGTAAGAAAACGTTTTTCTTCTCATGGATGAAAAGTGTTTAGTTATGGAGAGGATGGGCTTCAGAAAACTTGATTGATCTGATCACCAATTCTCGGCAGAAGCATTACTTTTATATACCAATAAGACGAAAGGCGAAATCTACAAAGCACAAAGTTTTCAAACTACAACATATTACGTAAACAGACTACTGAAACATTAGAAATATTGAAACGAGAGTGTCACCGCCCCTCAGCACGTTTACGCGCGAACGGATCCGTTGCCCAGCGTCCCGAAAATATTGCCTGACCACGCTCGAGCTCTACTCAACAATCAATATGTTGTCTACACCTTCCATTATAGGATTTTTTTTAACCCTCTACAAGCAGACATACTTTTTCAATGAGAACAGTGAACACTCGGGTGTTTCTGGGCTAAAAATAAAATATTGGCGAAATTTTCAATTTTAACACAACTTTTCTCTCATAAAGTCTTCCAGTACTAGGGATCCCGTCATGGGACCTATTTGGCACACACACCGTCAAAAAAATAAGTAAACTTTTGTTATAACACAGCAGTATGTCATACAAATATTTTATTCCTGTTACGGGAATTGATTACGCGACCCTGAATACAGAAGGGCATCCCGAACTCTCGACATTGCGCCATTTGTGTCGCCAAAATATGAGACAAGATACCTTTATTACTGTGCTACCAAACGTGACGATTAATTTATCTTATGAGTTCGACAGATATTCGTCTAATTGACGTCAACGTTCTGTGACGTAATAAATGCTTTGTTATTACCAATATTCATTAATACCTTCTCCGTTTCCTCATTTAATGGTAGGAGTGATAAGTGATAAATAAAACTAAATCATCACCGTTTTTATCCCAATTTTATTTCTTGTGTCTTGCAACTTGAGTGTACTAAATCTATCTATGCCCAATGTCTTGCTCTTCCATGCATCTCTAAAAGCCACAAATAGAGTTCTCTTTGTTCCCTTCTAAAAATCTTAAGGATTTTTCATAAAGATCATCCTTCTTTATGTTTACCTCCCAGTCTACCCCTCATTGAACGGTCTCAATGGAATAAAGCCGCAAACACTACGCTTAGAAAACGGATTAGTAATCATGAAAAATAAAACGATATCGCGTTCCTTGGGAAATCTTTTCCAATCTTCCACTCCGTCCGTTTCCCATTTAGATGGACAAGCACCTTAATTGCTTTTAGATAGTAGCTTAGCAAGTTGTAACTACTTACTACATTATATCACAATTTAGATATCAGAACGATTACATGCATAGAAACTCGTTGTGTTTCCGCTCCAAAAACGTTATAATTTTGTCATATTTGACGCTCGTCGTGCTCAGAAATAGAGTGTATAAATATTTTTCCTAGAATTACTTCGAAGCATATTTAATAGAGTTAAACGCAATTTAAACCTTGCGTCGTAGGGGAGGATAACTCGATGCAAATTATACAATTTATGCGTCAACCCACGGCGTAAACAACTTTTTACGCTAGTTTTAAAAAGTTTTTGCGTTTTCCACATAGTTTTATGTAGATGTAAATAGCACTTACCTATTTTTGTATGGTGTTTCAAAGATTATGTGCCCATTTCTCGCCACGATTTATTACCTACGCGATTGTAAATCATATTTATTGTTATATTATCATAACAATAAGCTAATGTCGTTATAAAGTATTTTACACGCCTGTTTTATTACTTAAGTAATTATTCTTTCATGTATAATTAAAGGAAACGCGTTGTCTTTCATAAATTTACACAGCCGTGACTCCAAAACTTATTGATTTAAACTGTGAAACATTTTTAAAAATATTTCAATACTTTTATGACGTTTTTATTATCTGGATTATAATAATAAATACGATACCAATGCCAATTGAAAAGTGTAAGAAGCAATCGAATGATAAGGCGATAGGAGATATTGTAATAGTGGCTAGCGTCGCGTGATACGTGCGTAGGTACGTAACGTGATAACACTTATCAGTTAATACTGATTTAAGCTAAGATTAGGCTGTGATAAGAGGTGCCCAACGTCCACGGTCTTAGGTTCGGACGCTCACAATCGAACCTCATTCCCTTATATAGTATTGTGTGAAATGAATGTTAAGCGAGTTTGGTACCGCCCAAAGCCTGGTACAGAAACTAGGTCGGGTTTGAAGATTATAATATAATAGTGCGTAAGTTGTCGCATGTTGCCAACCTGCGTCTAGGACGCGACGCTTCACGCTCATAGAGCCAGATCGAATTCTTCGCGTCGCACACACATGCAAGCCGAGTGCTGAAACATCTAGACTAAAGAAATACCTATAAGCAGTATAGATATGCTATTTGTCCCTATACGAGAACAGTGAACGAAGAGGGCCGAGACTCCGCAGACACTAATTGGCACGAGATGGCCAGTTGATAAGAAGTTTAATTTATGTCTCTGTCGACGTGTGGAATATGAGTTTACCTGTACACACTACACAATGGCTTATATCAACACTTTAACGACTGCATAAAATTATGAATTTACCTTGATAGAGCTTTCCATTACTGACACTTTTACACTTGCACAAAGATATACTATACACTGTGTAGTATTCATAGTAGTTTGAAAGTATTATACAGGGGCTTAGTTCGTCTAGCCTAACTAATAAACTATAAATGCGAAAGTGAGTTTGTTTGTTTGTTTGTAACGCTTTCACGCTAAAACGGCTGAACAGATATGGATGAAATTGGCACATGGGTAGACCATGACCTGGAAAATGGACATAGACTACTTTTATCGATATACCATGCGGGCGAAGCCGCGAGCGGAAGCTAATAAACCCATAATAATAATAATAAAACACCGGCCAAGTGCGAGCCGGACTCGCGCACGAAGGGTTCCGTACCATTATCTATAAAAACGGCAAAAAATCACGTTTGTTGTATGGGAGCCCCCCTTAAATATTTGGTTTATTTTTATTTAATTATTTATTTTTAAAGTGAATATGTAACTAAATATTCTGTGAATATTTTTTAAAATCTGTTGTCGTTTTCAATATCGAGCAAAAAATTCACGTTTGTTGTATGGGAGGGAGCCCCATTAAATATTTATTTTATTCTGTTTTTTTTTAGTATTTGTTGCTATAGCGGCAACAGATATACATCATCTGTGAAAATTTTAACGGTCTACCTATCACGGTTCATGAGATACAGCCTGGTGACAGACGGACAGACAGACAGACAGCGGAGCCTTAGTAATAGGGTCCCGTTTTACCCTTTGGGTACGGAATCCTAAAAACTCGTAACATTTCCAAAGTTATGTCAGACACAGCGCGGCGCCACGCTATAATCTGTCAATTCCTGATTATCCTCGCTCATTGTACGCGTCACAGGTCTTTGACACGCTCCCACTGTTTGTGTTTACATACACATTATCACTGAAGTACTTACAGTCTAAAATTATTCTCTTGGCTCCTTAACACGTTTTGTTCGTAAACCATGGGTACAATAGTAGTAGAAAATTTACGATTTGTTTCTCCACATTTTAAAATTCGCTATCGAGAAATTCAAATTCAATTTTTTTTTCATCATCTTCATCGTCATATACTCGTAAAATCTCTTAATAATTGTTGCAATCTCAATCAAGATAGTTCAAACCAAAAGTATTTTCACATAATAATTTGACTAGTGGTAACTGCCCCGACGCGCGACGGTGGATGTTTCTGGGTTCGATTCGAGTCCCGGATCAGGCAGTGTTATTAAGAATTTCTCAGTAGCTTCCAAAACTTCCGATTTGTTCTTGATTATACACCTCTCTGGGCCCAGGTGGTGCGTTATGGCCCTCTCCCTGTCGCAGAGAGGAGGTCTGTGTCCCAGCAGTGGGGACTTTATAGGTTGTTTATGGTAATGGCAAAGGACTTGCTCCTTATTACACAGAACCTCTGCCTACCTCTTGAAATACAAGCGTGATGTTATAAATAGAAACTAGAGAAAAGCATCTGCTTAATTAGCCGTATGATACCCGGCCGTGAATAGTTTACCCGTTTCTTCCCGTGCGTTTCAGTAAGATTAGGTTCACGTGGATGAACAGTGGTTAAAATAGAATGCTGTAACGATTTCCGAGACACTCATGTTTGATTCAAAATCTTCAAGCTATGGCTAAATTGTTTGCCAGACTTCGGTTCAATTGATGGCAAAAACTACCACAGTGGGGTGCCCAGAAAACTACCATGCAGGAAACAAAAATGGCGGGATGAGCTTTTGATGTCTTTAGTCAAGATTAGCTAAAGATCAAGTTGAGTGAAAAACGGAATTGGAGGATTTTGCCCTGCAGTGGTTGACTGAATAGCTATGCAATATTTTTAACATTATGTATATTATAGTGAAAAAAAAAACTACTAGAATTTTGTTGCTGAGATTGCATGAACACACAATCTTGGCAAGCTCGGAACTAACGGAAAAGGGTCAGTTTGCCGCCCGCAGGTAATTAGCTAACAAGCTGTCACTAATGCCCGACTCTACCCCTAAGGAAAGGGGAGGAAGGGCACATCGACATGTGGACGCAATAGTACCGTGTAGGGTTTAAACGTGACGGAGGGCACCTCTTCACATAGTGGGGTCTCTGTGGTACTGAAGCAAATATGAGCTCGCTTGTTTCTATGGGGGTTAGACAGAAAGGTAGAACGCCCCGTACACAGCTTAGAATAAGAGTAAGACCTCAAAGGCCCTTTGATTTCGATATATACAACAATTTGTAGTTTGATCTTGAATTCTTGATAAACAAAACGATGTATTTGGGAAAAATAGCACTTTATTGTGGCTGTGAGCTAAATGCTTTTTTAATACTTAATTCAAGAACTTAGTAATAGAATTTGCCAGTATTCGGAAAACTTAGACACCCATACTAATATTATAAATTCGAAAGTAACTCTGTCTGTCTTTATGTTACCTTTTCACGCCTAAACCACTGAACGGATTTCGATAAAATTTGGCAAGGAGATAGATGGCATCCCGGGGAAGAACATAGGCTATTTATCAACATACCACGCGGGCGGAAGCTAGTCAAAAATGTTTTGAAAACGATTTAGCAGTCCTACCCAAACAAACTAATTTTAGAACTTCTCATTCTGTTAAATGTTGTATGAACGCCCACTCAATTTTGCTCCTCCTGTCACAATCGTGCATCTTTAAATGCGCGCCGGCAGCGAATTCCACGTACCGTACCTTTCTGAGGCAGTTCCCAAATTAGATTTTTCGTAGTGATAACATAATTCCCGATTTGCCGGAAATTGCTTGAGGTTGGAACTTTCCTCAATAAATGTTCATGATTTGCGCCCATCACATTTCGTTTCTAATAGTGTAGTTTGTACATCAGCAACTCATCTCCGTTCCTATCACTTTAGGAAAACACTCGTAAATCTCATTTGCATAAAAATACACATGCAAATCTGGTAATAAATAGGTACCTTAGCCATGTTTGAACAGCATAAAAAGTGATCCAATTGTTTTTCAAGTAAATCGGGCAATAAAAGATAAAGCGCTTGCCACCGCTACTGCCGTCAAAGGCGGGTTTCGTTCGTGTGTAGATAATATTGTCTGACAAGCGAGGCGAGAGATAACAGCCACCGGACGCCGATGCTCCTATCGAATTTATTCACCTTCCGGACGATGACGTCACGGCATTATCTTAAACTCACACGTCACACTGAAACTCGGTTGGCGACTGTGGAATGCATTGATAAATGTGGACTTTTGATGACGTCGACAATGACATTTCATTGCTTATCCTATGTAGATATTGTTACTATTTACAAAATAATATTTTGTACATTTTAAAGTTCTTCAATTAATATTATCCAAACCTAATTTGTATCCTGTTATCCTGAAGCAGAGGAGCACGTGGCTAAATAATAACATCACACGATCAATCAGGTTAAGCTACGCTTGCCGGGGTTGGTCCGTGGATGCGTAACCATCTTTACATACCGAGACTCCTTCGTGCTTCGGAAAGCACGTTAAGCCGTTGGTCCCGGTTGTCATTTGTGGATCTTTGACAGTCGTTACAGGTCGTCAGAGGCCGAAAGTCTGACAACCAGTCTTACCAAGGGGTATCGTATTACCTAGTTACTAGGTTGTGGAGGTCAGATAAAATACTGGTATTCAGCTGCATCCGGTTAGACTGGAAGCCGACCCCAACCTTATTTGAAAAAGGCTAGGCAGATTGAATTGTCCTGAAGAAGCTGCAAACATTGTCTCTATGTACGTAGTTACTATCGATGTATTAAGTCACCGACCTTAATGCGCGCTTCTTGCATTTTTTATTTTCGCTTGCATTCGGAATGGAGTTAGTTTCTCGGTACATACACTCAATTTATTTTAACGAGTCTGTTTTCTTTAAAAACATAAAATGAAAACAGTTTCTTGTAAACGCTTTCAAATAGGTCATACGTCGCCGACCAACGGGAACTAGTTTAGAAAGATGCCCGGATATTATTTATTTACAGTGATTTGTCAAACACATGCTCGCTATTTTTCATTAGGTTTAAACGGAGAAACAAACCCACACGTTCATTATAAAAATTTAAAATAGCGGCCAAGCGTGGGACATACCAATATTTTTAACCAGACATCGAACTTGTTCTCAAAAATGTCGTGGAAGTTGCAGAAACAGAAGTCGAAGAACATTGTATATTAATATATGAATGGGCAAACATCAAATAAAATATGCGTTTTGGACACAACACAAATCAATGACCAAATCGTCAAACAGAGTTTGTTTACAGCACTTAATTAAAAAGTTCTTTCATATTCATTGCAGACCTCTTTTGATAATGTGGTTTAACCCAAGGCTCATTAGGTTTAGGACTAGTATTTTTTTGTTACAGTTTGGAAAATTTAGTGCACGTCAGTCTAGTCACCCTTTTCGAGGTCCTGTGCTTAATTCTCTGATCATGTAGTAGCGTCGACACTTAAAAAGGGTAAATTCTTGCCGTTATCGTCTGCGCGAACCGTGTTTGTACATATATTTACATTCGATAGGCTCATTGTAAAACCTGTATCATTTCTGGCAGGCGTACGAGCGCGCCAACCTCGCCGACGCGCTGCTGCCGCGCACGCTCATCGACGGCGAGCTGATCATCCGCCAGGGCGACACGGCCGACGGGATGTACTTCGTGGAGGACGGCGCCATCAGCATCCGCATCACGCGCGACGACGGCAACGAGCATGAGATCAAGCGTCTTGGTGAGTAGCAGTTAGCACGCACAGCTTTCATTCAACTAATTGTAGTAAGAACCTATCCCAGTAATATGAGGTTTCATGTTGTGTGAAGGCGTTCTTCCAGGAAAGACCACCAGCGGGCGTAGCATGAGCACCGTTTTGTCGACGGAAGAGTAGACAAATATGACGCTTCCTGTAGACAGTAGACACTACGAGACGGCAGCAAAGTAGAAAGAGTCAACTGCACTTTTTACGAAATTCACTCTTTTACATAATTCGACTGAGAATTCTTTGTTTTATCATAGGATTTATCGGTTGTCAGTGTGATTTTGACAGTAAGGATAGAAAACTTTCTTCCGAAATAGTCTACCTACAAAAAGACCTAGACAAAGATCGTTAGAAATGAAAGACAAAATGACAGATTGTAGAAAGATTTCTACGGTGGATGTCAAAAATGAAGAAACGAACTGTCACTTTGTATAGAAAAAGCTATGTCTATTCTTCGTAGAGAAGAAAGCGCCATGCTACGCCTGCAGACCAATTCTCTCATAAGCATAATCAGCCTACAATGTTTCCCACTGCTGGGACACAGGCCTCCTCTTGATAAGAGGGAGGGAGTGTGGGCCGAAATCCACCACGCGGGCCCACTGCGGGTTGGTAGATGTCACATGTCTTCGAACTTTTGGTTCTAGGACATGCCGGTTTCCTCACGATGTTTTTCTTCACCGTTTTGAGAGTACTGGTGATGAAATAATTAACACAAAGTAGAGCGCCTGTTGGGGATCGAACCTGCGACCTTAGGACAACAATGGTCTCGCCAAGCAGCAATGCTGTTTTAGGGGTATGAGGAACAGGGTGTAAAGTTCACTCATCCTCTATAGAAAAGGGAGGATCCTCCGGCCAGACGGGTGTTGTGTCTGGCGGACAACTGCCACTGCCAATGATTGATGTTGGAATCTTGCATAGGTCCATCGCGTGGTAAACTCTAATTGCGCAATGCAGGATTTTATATGACGTCAGGTCTTTGATGAGTAGTACACATGTGGCGATGTAGATACTGCCACACTGTATTCCGACTTGAAGGATAAAAAATATTTTCAGCTTCGTCTTTGAGATGACAACACACTCACCCTCGGTGCTTTTGAAATTGCAGATGTCCATAGACGTCGATAACCACTTAACCATGTGCAAACGAATTCAAGCTCTCACACTGATCAATTTACTGTATCCCACTAAGCAATTTCTGGCTAGTATGGGGCTTCTCGGTATAAAAGTCATTTCAAAGCCTTGGTTGAACCCTCGACCTTTTAGAGTACTAAAACAACGAACTAAGAAATTTTCAATTATAAGAGAAAGGTTTTCTCCACCTTATACAGTATGTTAACTAACGAAGTACGTTGTCGTTAACCCGCAATAGTATAAGCGTATATGCTTATATGCAAAAAAACATATTACCATTCAATTTTTTTTTTTTCTTTCATTGTAAAATATTTACAGAAAATATGAAATTGATACTTACCTACGTAAAAGAAATACTTTGTACATGCGCACTTGTCTTTCCACGTTGAAATACAAGTGCAGTGTTTTTTTTACCTATCAATTTCATAATTTTGTTTGAATATTTTATTACTTACTTACCATAAAATATTACCAAAAAAAAACTTTTGGTAATATTTTTAAGCATGTATGGTATGGACGCTATTATATTGCGGGTTAACGGGAACGCCCTTCGTTAGTTAACATTAACATACTGTATGTACACGTAGATGCAGAACAGCCGCAGTATGTAACAACATCATCTATAGAGCGTAGAGCAATCAATAACCTATTAGTTTGCCTTACTTCGCTCACACAGGCTGCTCCAAATGTCGGGCGAATGATCGATTGTTTCTTAGAACAACACCGTATGTGAAATATTCTACTATAATATTTAAGACGCAAACTACACATGTTGGGTTTAACTTTGTTGTTGTGACACGATTTTAGACATCGATTTATTAAATTACCCCTTTGTCTCTTTCAAACAAGATTGAAAATTATGTTAGTAGCCGTTTCTCGCTCAAAAAATAAGCCATGTCCTTTCGTCTCGTGGATTAAGTCATGAGGAGTTCGTGGCTAAATAATAACAGCCGCACGGATCGATCCATTAGGTTAAGCTACGCCTGCCGGGGTTGGTCCGTGGATGGGTGACCATCTTTACATACCGGGACTCCTCCTTGCCTCGGAAAGCACGTTAAGCCGTTAGTCCCGGCTGTCATTCGTAGATCTTTGACAGTCGTTACGGGTCGTCAGAAGCCCGAAAGTCTGACAACCAGTCTTACCAAGGGGTATCGTATTGCCCAGTTACTAGGTTGTGGAGGTCAGATAAGCAGTCGCTCCATGTAAAATACTGGTATTCAGCTGCACCCGGTAAGACTGAAAGCTGACCCCAACAGTAGGGAAAAGGCTAGGCAGATTGATATAATTACACCACTCCCTCTTAATGAGGCTTGAGTCCCAGCAGTGTGAAAATTCTTGGATGGTTTTGTTATGTTTCATTTTCTTCCATTTTGTTATTATAATCTAGTATGACAACTCATTTTACTCATTCCATTGTTACATTCTGTTTGTATTATTAAAATTCCATGTCTAACCACAGTACCTATCAATTTCAATTGGCTTATGTTGATCTTTACAAGAGGTAAGAAATACAGTCGTTACGGGTCGTCAGAAGCCAAAAGTCTGACAACCAGTCTTACCAAGGGGTATCGTATTACCCAGTTACTGGGCTGTGGAGGTCAGATAGGCAGTCGCTCCATGTAAAATACTGGTATTCAGCTGCATCCGGTTAGACTGGAAGCCGACCCCAATTTAGTTGGGAAAACTTGGCTAGGTAGATTTATTGGGTTTAGTCATGAGGATTAGCGACAAATTATCTACTTTGCTAGTCAAAACACATTACAATAATTCTAAAATTTTAAGTTTTTGTTAAGAAAGTAAAGGTATCGAAAGTACATCGATAGAATTTTGTCGTTGAGAACAATATCGATTGCCAAATCTTCCATATAAACTATCAATATCGGTGGTAACGAATTGATACTATCGATAGTTTTGATAAAAGATTTGACTGCACCAGGCCCTTCACAAAACTTCATGTGTAACTTACGATTATCGTTTGTGTTCTACAGAGGCCGGTGGGTACTTTGGAGAGCTGGCTCTCGTCACCCACAAGCCGCGCGCCGCTTCTGCTTACGCCGTCGGACCCACCAGGGTGGCATGTAAGTATTATTATTATAATATTCATACTCATCAGTGGCGAAGGGTGATTTTTCGGGGGTGGGAACCCGGAGCAAAAAAAAAAGAAAAAAAAAAAAAAAAAAAAAAAAACTATACTGACGAATTGAGAACCTTCTCCTTTTTGAAGAAGTCGGTTAATAATACTTGTTATGATGTGCTTGTGACTTCGGACCTTCCTTGTGGCCGCGAAAACCTACTTCTTGTTTTGTTTACCTAACAAAAGAACGGTGTCAATAAACCGTTTCATTAAATTCCTATTTTGATGTACTTTTCTCAAACTTATTTATAAAGTCACATTCAAAAAGCCCGCTTTCACAAACCACGCACACTCACACAGTTCAACAAGTGATTTCAACCGCACTACCGCAGATCTATTACTAAGCTCCTAATAGCGCAACGCCATCTAACGAATATATCAGAAAAGCAATGCATTTTGTCAGTACAAGAACGAGATATCTCCATTCAAAAAATTCACAAATAATTAAACAGAGGGCGCGTTTAACGAGAAATTTTTAGGGAGTGGCATTTTACAATTCAGAGTTTTCGCTCACGGCCACTAGAGGGAATTGGCCGCGCGGGTGTAGAGCTTCAAACGAATTAGCGAAAAATCGTCAGATTATGAATGTAAAAACCCCTTTATTACATAAACTTCTAGAATCTGAGAAAAGTAAACAAGGGAAACAATACATTTTATTTTATTTACAACTGCCAGTCAGCTTTTCATATTTATCGTAAAGGGAAACATTAGAATGTTTGAAAAAACTATCACGTCGTTTGTAATTTATACTTATATCTGAGCGAGCACGGCCTAACGTAATTGTGTTTACTTAACCTTGGAAAGCATGTTTCCTCACAAAGAAAATAATCCTAAACAACAATGTATAGGCTACTACTAAGCTACCAGACGGGCCGCACGCGGGCCAAAAGACATTGTAGTTAATTAGAAAGTCCTTGACGAATTATTGCCGCCATCCTAATCCTACTGATAGTACTAATAACTTTTCAAATCTATTAAGAAATTTCAACTTATTAACTATCTACTTACCCCAAATACATAATTACAACGTACACTTTCACTAAAGTCAAAACACTTTAATCACTGTTTTATACCAACAAACTAATACTACTAATACGATTCTCGAACTGATAAACTAATGTATTCAATAAATAATACGAACAAAATGCAAATTAACTGCAAGTGTAAACAAATTATAAATGCGATTACGTCAAACAGCAACCACACAGTAGCGTTTAGCGTCCTGTCCGAACTCCGAGCCGAACGCATTACGAAATTCAACGAAAACTACCGAACCGATATCGCGGCATCTCGTTCACGCGAACGCAAGTTTAGATCGTTTTAGGTACAATAACTCGTATTTGACCGGCTTGCTCGAAGCGTATAAAACCGGGGTGTCACGTGACCGAAGTGACGTCATGACGCCTTGATTTTTGAAGGAGCGATAAGCCAGCCGCGCCGCCGAGTTATTTTAGAGAATATTTTTTTGCTGTTGGGAGACAACAAAGACAAAACATTGAATGTAGGCGTTTTGTATAGTTTTAATTATATGGTGTATTAAATACCTATAGTGTGATTACTTAAAAGGCATTTTAAACACTACTGACTGTGTCATTTTTCAATGACGATAGAGTGGTTTTGTTTCGAATTCCAGAAGGGAAGCCGATAGGAATCGAGTTGTACGGTAGCTGCGGCCCTGATACTCATACATTTATTTTATTATTATTGCCTTCTTGCTGTACCACTATGCCTAGTGGTCATAAGCGCTGCTGCCGACTGCCGAGTCCTACGCTCTGCAGTTGTGGTTTCGCTTTCGAATACTAAGTTCATGTTTCACCTCCCCGATACGGTTTTTCCATTCGGATAATATTCGGAGACTGTGCCCGGTTATTGGCAATAGGGTTGCCCCTCATTACGAGACATCTAAAACATAACTGGCGTTATGTTAGTTAACAGTGTGGTAGTCTGAAAAGAGAGAAAAATATTAAGTTTTTTTACACTGGCAATAATAAAAACAGTGCAGCCAACCCAACAAAACGAAGGCATTGTACATGTACAGGTGTTTATTGCCAGGACGGTAAACGTTAGTATTAGCATCTTATTCCTGCGCCTGCCTCATTTGCATGTCGCCGGCTGTCAGCCTCGCTGCAGTATTAATCACCATACATTAACTTCGTTTTCCTCTTATTGTCAAGTCCTATATTGATGGAACAATGCCTAATACATTTTAGACCTGTAATATACTTAGTAGCTCGAAACAACATGATATTCGCAGATGTAGTAAGAAAGAAAGCAGCACCTTTCATTAAGCGTTACTTTTGTACTCTTAATATAATTATGTAGAATCTATAGATATGTTACTGTGTGTACATAAATAATAAAATAAATAAATAAAGATTCCATAATCTATAAATATTATAACATGAAGTTACCTGGCCTTATCTGTCTGTGTATTCACGTATGACTTTTATTTAAAAAACTGCTTTACGGGTTTTTGATGTGATTTCACTACAACTTTTCTCCTTGGGGAAGAAAAACCATAATGCACTGATTATGGCAATTCCAATGTCTTCTGTCAATAATAATAGGCCCGCTTATAGAATTGTAATTATTATATCTACAGGGTGGCGATTTAGACACCTGCAGCCGTCAAGGGTGTGATTCTATACGTCATACTAAATCACGTTCACCATGAAACTCATATCCGATTCATGAAAAAAAAAAAAATCCTATACTTATACAAGCAGACAAACTATTTTGATTCTGGTATGAAAAGTTTTATTGAAGTGAAAACTTTTTTACTGAATTTGGTAGGGGGTAAACTTAAGCCTCGTGCAGACTGACGCGACGCGACTCTTAGCAAAACAATTTCTAAGAAAACTTCACGGTATAACAATAATTATCGGAGTCGCGTCGTGCCAGTGTGCGTGAGGCTTTATGGATTCGCGTCACCGCACGCCGGCGCCGTAGTGCTGTATCCTAGAATATGGATGGCGCTAATACCAGTTCTAAGTTTTCACTTGTGTCGGCACGGCAGTCCCCATGACATGGTAATATTTGTTTCATATGACAGGTAGAATCACTAAATTGCCACCCTGTATATGAAACTAGCTGCGTAAGTCTCGATCCCGTGGAAATATCGGGATATAAAGTATCCTATGTGTTAATCCAGGTTATAAACTATGTTTGCCAAATTTCATCCAAATCCATTCAGCCGTTTTTACGTGAAAGAGTAACAAACATCCATCCATCCATCCATCCATTCTTACAAACTTTCGCGTTTATAATATTAGTTAGATGTGGTACGTTTTAAAATCTTTGTTGAGTTTTTTACCAGCGACAATCATGCTTATTAGTGTCCTCGTTTGTTTTATTAAAGTCTACCGTCGACGCTATAATGTTATAATAAAAACATCACCTGGAAACGTGCCAATTTTATCATTACAAAAAGTGCATACATATAACGTTTGAGATTCTTCCAGTGTGACATAATCACAAAGTATTTTATTATAGCGGTGTTGCCGTTAAAGTCACAGTTATATCTTAGAAGCCGTCATTATTTACTAATTAAATGCTATTAATTATAAACTTGTTATCACGAAGTACAGATCGATATAGAACAAGCTCTATCGGTAATGTTTGGATTCATTTTCATAACCTTCATTTGATTACGTCTCCTGTACAGTCACGAGCACCAATATGTATACACTAAGCAACTTTTAATAGAAATTTTCTCCTACCGTATTGATTGTAATTTAATGTTATATCGAACATAGTATGTTGGAACCCATATTATTATGATATAGGTATCATCTCAAACTTGCAATCGTCGCTCCACGAAAAAATGGTTATTGAATTTTACTAAGTGTATACATATTATTGCTCGTGACTGTACATTACGACACAACTTATATGTAGCATCGGCAAAATTCGGAAAACCGATCACCATCCGAAGTGAGTGCGCCTTCAAAATCTCCAATTTTTATTACTGCTGATCTTTACGCAAACGCAATAACTTGAAATGAATTAATGCATATTTATGCTACATCGAAATTGTGTCGTACTGTACTTAAATATGTTTACAATTCGTAGAAACGATAAGTACTAATTAAACCTATCCAATCAATGTATTATTGAAATCATAAATAAATTCTGTTTTACAAATTACAAATTAAAATGTATCCAAGAGTTGTGTATCAAATGGGCGGGAGTCGAAAGTCGCTACCTGCCTAATGCATCTTGGAACATGAAAGTCGGAGTTACCAGTGGGGAAACTTCATAACGCTCTTACAGTAGCAATGGCTTTCATTTGACAGTTAAACAACATTAATTGCATTATTTACGTTGTTGAGCAGACAAATTTTTCGAACATTATATGATGAATGGATAAGCAATATCCTTCAAAATCATTCAGATTAATAGCATATAGCTACTATTTTGTAAATTATGATGTTAGAATACATATTATACAAAAAAAAAAGATCATGGAACTCTTTTTGATCTTTGTATCATGTGCGTGTGGGCCAATCCCAATTCATCCACAACAGTCCCATATTCAGAATCGCAGCAGCGGCGTTGCAGTTAGGAATCAAATCATGATGACCAAATAATAAACCGGTCAATAGACTGCACTTTTTTATGAGCTGTCATATTTTGGGAATAGCATATTTTCGGAAACGAAGACCTATTAAATGATATTGACTTCTGTAAATTGGTACAAAAAACACTTAGTTGATGAGTTCAGTGTGTCCTATCCAACTACTCTGAGAAGACAGACCGAAACAAACTCATAGGATATATATTTATGAAGTAGGTAGTTTATATTATGTATGTAGTATTTATATTTGTATGTAAGTGTATGATCATATTATTTGTTCTAGTTTAAGTGAATTGTGTTGATTTTATGTATTTTACTTTCTCTTGAATTTTACACACGGTGTCTACATCTCTTATCTACTTTCCTATCGCAGGTGTGCTGGAAGAGATTTCTTTAGAAATAAGCATCACCTTTGTACGTTTTTTTCTGTTCTTTTCTTCTTGTCTGTTTATTATGTGTGTACATAAATAGTTAAATAAATAAATAAATAGGTCTCTTAAAGTCCAGACAGCCACAAGTGGACCTGTCCAGTCAGTTCACGCATTTGTCAGTAATTCAGTAGCTCAACTCAGAACTCAAGGTGCTCAACGATATATTTGAGTAAGAATAGAAGCATAGTCAGCCTCTGTGCTGCTGTAAAATATGTGTTTAGTTATAGGTAATGTGTAGTGGTAAATGTATGCTTAGTAAGAATTATTGATGGAAAAGTACATAATTAAAATATAAAATTGTATACTAAGGGAGCTGCATCTGCCAAAAAACTGCTTTGCAGTTTGGAAGAATTAAATTTTCTTTGTAAATTTAGGATTTTGCTACGATTAAAAGCATTTTCAAAAAAAAAAATCATAATATTTGCCTTTTATTTTCCAGTCCTTGACGTGGAGACGTTCGAGCGTTTGCTGGGCCCGTGCATGGAGATAATGAAGCGCAACATCGACGACTACGAGGAGCAGCTGGTGAAGCTGTTCGGCGACAAGAGCAACCTCACCGACGTGCGATGAACGGCCGCGCGCAACCACCAGCGCCCACACTTGTTTCCCTTCCACACACCGTAATCTATACTCCTCTAATCATTTTAAGACAAAAGCGTCAAGGCAGCTCGCGGAATTCAAATTTTCATTCGTTTTTTGCTTTACTGTCGTGAATCATATTTTGATCAACATTCAACCTGATATGACCCATAAATTGCAAAAAAAAACACGAAAGAAAGTTTGAATTTCGCGGGCTAACTTAGCGCGTCCTCCTCGCGCTTTATGTGAGGTTATGCTGACATAAACTATGACATCAGCACGCATGTCTCGCATCCAAATTATAGTGAATTTTTTAAATATGTCATGTTAACGTTTTAGTTAATCTTTACCATATTAAAACTACTGCTATTGAATGTGATGATTATTAGGAACAAATAATATTTAATTGGGGATATAAAATAGTTAAATTTAGTATCCATCTTTTTTATGCCAAAACATGACAATGATATCGTTTTAATGTTAAATAACTTAATTAAGGCTCACAAGGTAGCTTTTATGTATTTATTGAACAGCATAACCTCATACAAATCAAGTCAGTTTGTGCTCATAAAGCGTATGCTTACTAAATAGCTTATTGTAACATATTTTGTGCTTTACCAACTAAAATGTTGTAGAGGTACGAATACACAAGATTAATTGATTTAATTTGAAGTAGTGCCATGTTGTTTATTTAATTTGAACATAATTGTAGTAGATAAATAAAAGGGATTACGCGTTGAATGGAAGGTGAAACGATGACTACGTAACGAGCGCTCAATAATATTGCATTGATACAAATATACGCTTATTTTAGATAGAGAAATGCCTTAGTAGCTAAGTAAATATAAGGCACACCGAGGAGGTGGCGGCGAGGCGAGCGCGTAGAAAACAAAATGTTGGCGAGACATTATGCTCAGTTTATGTGCCATAACTCATGCAGTGATGTTGACGAGCCCCCGACTAGACGACGCGCCAACACTGTTCGGTTGTATGAACTAATTAATTAAATAGCTTTGTGGATTTTTTAATTTTTCTATCACATTTCTGTAGCTTTTGCGTGTGAAATATAATTATTATTTAATTAAAGCGTGTCATAACAAATTTTGTTTTCTACGAATGTCGTCACCATACACGAACAAGTCAACAGCTGACGATAACAATAAAAGAATTTATGACTCGAGGGTAAAAGGCATTAGTGTTAAACTTTAACATAAATATGTTAACGTAGTGAGTGGTTACAATGCAATACTATTCGGCACTCGGCCACGTCTTATCTTGGGATATTCTCAATCGCTATCGCCATTTCTATTAACTTAAGATATTTCCACTGACAGGCTTTTCTGAATGATAACAAAATTATATACCTATTAGGTAAATTATATACTTAGTTGTATTCTTTATTTTTTTGTGATTAGATTAAATCTATCACTTTCTATTTTTATTTATTTTTTAGCTCGGTTAATGGTTTTTCGTCGATATATGTATATGGAGATAGTAATGCGAAGATCAGTTTATTATATTATGCCAAATTATAAATAATAGTTCACGTACATGTATTTTTAACAGGACAGCTTATGAATTAGATGTCTTTCAGACATTTTTCATTATGAAAATTCTATAACATTCAGACTTTGATATAGAATGGGAAATGTTGTCTTAAAGAAATGCATATACTTACATAAATATATATATTATTTATATAGTTTCGCAGAGTTTTTTTTATTATGATTGTTTCATAGTAATTTTGTTAAGCAAAAGGAATTGTTTATGTTGTCTTTTAATTAATTTAAATTTTCTTTTCTGTTGTAGAGAGTTCCTATTGTTTTGTTTGCTCTTTAACAATTTTACATTATAATAGATCTGAGGTGTTTATCTTTGTAATACTTTTATAGCGAACACAAAACTCCAATGAACAAATAGTAGAAGCCCGTCGCGTTGTTGTTTTTATATGTCCCTGTAAAAGATCGGTGTATAAATTGTAATGATTTGGTTCAGTGGACACATGTTAGGTAGAGTAGCGTGGCACCGCGCTACTGACAGACTACGGCGCAGGCGCACTCGGCCGACCCTCAGGTACAACTTTCCAGTATTATTTGAATTAGAACACCCTACCACCTTTATTTGTGAATCCAGCCAAAGTAGGTGAGTGCGTAAATATCATGTGTAGCGCTAAATATTTAAGTATATATTTACTATGTAGTAGTTAGTTTTCGTCATTTCTTATTGTAATTTAAATATTAGTAGATTAGGAAATTTTAATGGAATATAGTCAAATCCTGAGGGGTGAGGTGTATCGTTTTTGACGCCATGTACAAAAATGTACAAATTGATTTCAGATGCCATAGAAGATTTTATTTTATTGAATGAATATAATATGTTATTTTATTGTGAAATATAAATGTGCCGCTTTCTAAGTTCACTGGTTAACTAAGTGCAGACATGGATCTGTGTTAGCACATTAATACACGTCGGCCTTCGCTTCGCTGCTTGTTGTTATTCAATAGCATTCGTTATGTATCTAACTACTGGTTTGAGTTTGCCGTAGCTAATACATTCCCTGATCCCTGCTACTGGTTGACATTGTATTTATTTTATTTCTGAGAATATTGTTCTCCGCCCATCGATTTTCTATAGATAATTCTCACTCGAAGTGCCTATTTCGTACAACAACATGAATCAGGAAACAATTTTCTTAGTACACTTTCTCACTAACAATTATAATATTATTAATCTCGTGTTTTAACTTACTTAAACTGCCTTTTTCTATGTGAAATTGTGAAACGTGTTGTGAGATATGTGTATTTAGTGCATCGGACATTAAACAGTCATGCAGTAGTTCCGGTTTATGATATGAACCACTCTTTGTAATATAATAACACAACAATGCTCAGAATATTTACCGTTAACGCGTTTGTCTTGTGAAAAACTTTACAAATTGATAAAAGTTGTGACTGGCGGTAAATATTTTGACTAACAATGGACATAATTTTTGAATACTTTATTCGATGCTGTCGAATCCACTATTTATCCATGAGCACTGGTATCTCTGGGGAGTGTGATGTTCGGTTGGTTTTCCTATGATCGTGTGCATGGTCTGATATTTGCTGTGTATAACGTTGTGTTTGTTACATTGTACAGGTGAGGTGCGTCACGTGTCGTCACCACATTATGTCTGTGTGTCCCCGTGTAATGAACCCAGTAGTTAATATTATCGTGCAATAATAACTAATAACTGTCATTTATCTATGTCGTTTACATCAATATCATGTGTTAAATTTTGTCTGTGTGAAATTTATTTATAGAATTTAATAAAATATAAATAGAATAAGAAATATATATCGCTCTTAATACTGGTGTTTAAGAATATTCAGCATCGGTAAAGTAGGAAATGCTAATCAAATTACACTTGTATATTCAGTTTTTTTTTATTGAAAATTATCGACACGCAACATCCTTAATGTTAACATAAAAGCACAAATGTCTAGAATGCGTGATCGTGATCGATGGGAGGTTTTCATTCTGTTGTCTTCCATGGGACGCACAGAGGCTGCTATTCTAACATCCCAACGCATCATTCGGAGCGCTATAATATGCATTCTCTGGCATACTGATGTAAAATTGAAATTCAATACGCTTAACCGTAGCGTAATTTTTTATAAATTATACTAGTCATTGGTGTCTAATGTAGATTTGTAACCTGACAGCACGTTGGAATGGAACATACTCCATGTCTTCACTCACAGTAGGTGTAAGTCGTCATCCCTGTTCCATACAAAGTGAAAGCATATCAGCGCGGCGGTCGCGCCGCACTTATGATTACTATGCACCACATGTGTACATCCGGTAGCCAGTTGAGAACTAGTACCGCTTTTCCCACGTCATGAGCTTACCCTGTACATTTATAAAAATTATGTATCGTAAAATGTTAGAAAACTGAATTATATTTGTTTGTAGATCTAAGTGTTGTTTATTTTATACCACACTCTTTCCCCTTTGTCTTGTATTTTTTTATTATTAATATTTATTTATAAACCGCCTTACTAATAAACGTTGTATAGCGCCTGTATAGTTACACAATGTTTTGTCTTCTTCTTTCAAAAGTAATTTGACTTTTGAAAGAAGAAGACAGAGCGTTGTGTTAGACTACAATGGTCTTTAGTGTTAGTAAGAAAATAGCTTAACATAAAATATGTTAGTAGGTACTTAATTACTAAAACAGAACGGGTCCGGTTTCCAAGCGCTCACACTAGCTTTTTAGTATAGAACTTAGTAATTAAACTGAAAACAGAAAGTATCAGTACATTATGCATAATAATTTGGATAAGATTTTTTGTGACTAGTTCTGTACTGACGAGCGACCGTGACTGGCTTATTATTACTTACCGATATAATTTCTTTACGAAAAAGCAGGTCGTATTTTTTTCAGAAAGAAATTAAGAAAATAGATATACTTATTTACTACGTTGTAACTCATTAGCGGATATAGATATTTTTTACTTTTAACTTCGTCTCAAATGGATAAGAATTTTAATTTGGTTGAATCGCTTACTTAGCAAAGCAACGTGCAGTTGCGGTCTGTGAATCTTCGGATACCCTCACAAACATTAAATAAAGTGTTGTAGAGCTAAAATGACCCGCCCCTACCGTATTTAGGACACAAGCAATTTTAAAATTAGGTACGTAGTACCTATGGCGCGTCATTTCAGCTTAGTAGAGCTCAACTGCTCTCGAAAGTCTGGATAGGTAGTTACCCAGGTTGTTAATGAAAAAGGACATTAGATCAAACCCAATAAAAATGATTTATTAAAAAAATAACTCTTAAATTTTAGATAGAAGCATACAAATGGGAACATAAGAAAATAAACAAAAAAAATTATTTGCAGTATTTATAAACTAAATCAACAAGTTCACCCTTTTTCAAGCCTGTCAAAGCAGGTAAGTCTTGAATTTCCTTGTATTTCAATATATCTTTTAGTTGAGATACTGTGTAATCCTTCACTTTCTGATTATCAAGTCTATTTTTAAGTAATTGTTCATCAATAGTATCAACTACTTTCGCCCTTTTGCTCTCAGGGCCACCTCTTGATGATGCTGGTTTCTTTACAGCACTTGCTCCAAAGGGACCAAACAGTTCCTGAAATAAGTCGTTTTGGATTCGTTCAAATCTCTTTATGTCTGGTTTTGTAGTATCAATGAATGGTTCAACCTCTTCATCTTCCAGGGCAATTGCTTCTATAGCATTATATTGCGCTTGTAGTTTTGGATTTTCAAACATATCAGGCTTATAATCAAACTGTAATTTATTCAAGATGTCCTTCATAACAGATTTATTTTCACTTGAGATTTCCATATCTTCATCTTCTTCAAATACTGGAATGTCTCGAACATTTTCTACGAAAGGTATACAGATGATGTCAAATCCAATTTCTGCATTTAGATCAAGAGGTTTAGTGGTGGGACAAAGAGCCACAATAGTGGGCCTGGCATTCACCCTAGTACACAACACACAAATTGCTACCTTTTTCATCTCTGTACAAGCCTGATGTAAGGCCTTAAATGGTACAAAAGAGCCTTCTATTATGCTTTCATTTGGAAATAAAAAGAAGCCTGATTTATAGTACCATTTCTCTTTGCACATAACACTGTCAGGTTTAAACCCAAGGAGTTTTAACATGGGTGGCCCAAACGGGTTACTAAGTGCCTTCCTTTCATCAACTGTAAACTCAATTTTTTCATCACCATATGTGACAAAGTGCAGCTCCTCAGACTTCAGTAATGGTACAGGATTTGACTCTTGTTCAGCATCTTGCTCATCAACATCCATGTGTTCACCATTTCCCACTTTGACTTTCAGTGTTTTATTAACACTGGTAAGAATTGCATTGGTATCTCTATGTAAATCAACAGTTTTCTGTTGTGTTGAACTCTTTAAAAGGTTGTATACCGCTACTCCAATTGCCAAACCCTCACCAATTTCAAAACTTAATCGGGCAACAGCTAAATGGCGATGTGAGTGCTGATGCATCAATTGTTCAATTTCCTTGTGATCCCAAACAGGTTTTGGTAAAGCTACTTCTTCTCCTTTATTTGCTTCAATTAAGAACTTTGTATAGAATACATTTATCTCATAATCACTTTCAGAAATATTTATAAGCTTTATTTCAATATTAGAATCTACTAAGTCAAAAACTCTTTTAAGTGCTGGTTTTTCATCAGATTGTAGTGGTGGTATATCAAAACGAGATAACATGATGACTGTTCGGGTTGAGAGCTGTTTTTTGCAACTTGCAAATGCTTTATTGCAATACCATAGGACGTCTGATAGTGTCAACTCTTTTGCTTGCTTTAATGAAGAAATATCAATATTTTGCAGTTTCTTATAATCATCTAAACTTGGCAATGACAGTGGGAAAACTTCTTCGACACTTTTTATCCCAAAAACGGAGGTGTTCGATCCTTCGGTACCGTATAAACATACTCCAATGAGTTGAGAACTTGATTTTCGTAAATACTGTCGCATCATTCGACAAGTAGCCGTGTGAGCTACCTGAGCAGAGTTTAGTTTCCCGGGGCCGTAGGTGTTGATACATATTAAAGTGGCGGGAATGCCTTTCCATGCGGAAAATTCTTCTGTTTCTTCGTCAGAGCTCATTGTGCCGTAATGTTGTTTATAGGTTCAAAAATTACACAGGTTTTTAACTAAAAAAACTTTATTCTAAGATTTCTCTTGTTGGGAAAACTATTGTGACCAAGGAACATTACACTCACAATCACAATGACTCACAACAACAAACAAGTACCTACCTAACAACAAGCTTCACCATCAGTTTCATTCAAACCAAAATTATTGGAATTATTTGAAATAACTTGAAATGACAGTAATGACACTGACGTCTGACAGTGACAGTCATTTGATGGAATGCAGTATTGCATGAAAAAAAAAATGGTTTAGTTGTTCTTGTTCTTGTGGCTAAGAAATCAGCTGGGGGTAAAGCGGCCAAGGCGGACTTTTGGGACCTTTCCTTCTAAAACACTTACCACACAAACTCATTAGCAAAAACACTTTGATTGGGTGGAATGCGATGAGGCCTGATACCTGTGAAGACGCCAGTTGAGCGCACAAAACTAGTTAGAAAAAAATAGAAATAGAAAATTGTTTATTGTCCAGGTAATACAGTCAGCAGGTTTACAGGCTATACAATATTACCTATAAGCAAAATTTACAAGGTTACAATTATTTAGCAGGTTTGCAGATTACAATATTACCTATAGCTAGGTTACACAGATTGTTTAACAGTGAGCCCCAAACTAGACAGTTAGTCTGTATCTTGGGGCTCGGGGTACGACTTACAAAGTGGAATTTAAACAATAGTGATTTCAGGTTTTGTATGGTATTTTGTTTAAGTGTGATGTGGGTGTGGTGTGTTGTGTATGTGAGTGTGTGTGTATGTTTGCGTGTTTGTTCCCATTGTGCATCATTGATTTAGTGTTAGGTCAAGGGCATTTATATTAATTGTTCCGAGTCGTCGTAACCAGAGTTTTGCAACATTTTCTTTATTATTTTTTTGCAACTAAACGAAGTTGTATTTTTGATTTCACAGAGTTTGCAGACTTTATTGTACGTATTTATGAGAGAGTAGGCTGGGGAACGTCTAGCTAGCAAAGAGGTGTTGTCAGGTGTTGGGATTCTATAGTTCCTTTTGCTTATGATTGATGTGTAGTCGGGTCGGCTTTTAATAGTTTTATGAGTTTTCATACAGGCAGATAGAATGAAAAGCTGGCGGACTCTGAGAACTCTCGTTTCACGATAGAGTAAGTCAGTAGAGAACCGGTAGGGCTTCTTAAAAGTTACTTTAAGAAGCGCTCTCTGTGCTCGTTCTACTTCAATCAGATAGGTCTTTCCAGCACTACCCCACAAACTGATGCAATACTGAATTATGGATTGGCATAGCGCTAGGTAAACTTGTTGTAGTGTGTCTGTGGGTAGGCAGTCTCGTAGTCTACGCATGGTGTGGATGAGTTTTCTTACCCTGCCAGAAAGATTGGATATATGTTGCTTAAATGTTAGGTGGTCATCAATGAAAATGCCGAGGTATTTAATGGAAGTGGTACGTTCGAGAGGAGGACAGTCACAAGAGTAAGTAGAAATGCTAGAAGAGCAGTGATGCAGTTTGAGTTTTAGATGTTCCGGGGGTTTTGAAGCGGCAGTCTTGGAGAAAACAATATATTTTGTTTTGCTGCCATTTAGCGTGAGGAGGTTTCTGTCCAAGTTATTCGCAATTAGTGTCAATCCCTCTTCTGCTAGACAGTGTACATGTTCCCACGTTTTTCCATGAAATATAACGGCTGTATCATCTGCATAGGTTATAGTATCAGCATTTTTGACAGAGAGGTTTAGTATGTCATTAATATAGACGATGAAAAGCGTGGGACCAAGTACACTGCCCTGTGGGACTCCAAAGTTAATGGGGAGTTGGTCACTAGTGAAAGAGTTTACTTTTGTGAACTGTTTTCGGTTTGTCAGGTAGCTTTTAAACCATTCAAGGCAAATTCCTCTTATTCCTAACCATTCCAGTTTCTTGAGGAGTAAGCCAGTTGAAACTGTGTCAAATGCCTTTGCAAGATCAAGGAAGATTGCAAGGCATTTTTCATTTTTCTCAATATGAGCAGAGACACAATTGACAAGGAGAGTGGCAGCGTCCTCGGTCGACCTATTTCTTCGGAAACCAAATTGGTTATCAGAGATGAGATGATTTTTCTCAAGGAAAGATATAAGACGGGAGTTAACAATCCTCTCTAATATTTTAGAGACAGAGCTTAGTAGTGCTATAGGTCTGTAGTTATCTGGAGCATGTTTGGGACCGCTTTTGTGAATAGGGGAAACCGCAGCTACTTTCCAACATTCTGGGAAGGTACCGGTCTCAAGGCTCAGGTTAAAGATGTGCATCATTGGTACTAGTAAGGAATTTAAAGCTCTTTTGATAAGAATAACTGAAATTTTGTCCGGACCAGGAGCACTTTCAACTTTGAGGTCTGATATAATTTTAATAATTTCATACGCATCTGTCGGTTCAAGGATGAGAGAATGTGAGTTTGAGACGTCGGATGAGTATGTATTTATTAAAGATTCATGGGATAGATTAAGTTTTTCTAGTATCATGTCTGCCAGACGGGTTCCTACGGAGGTAAAGTGTGATTTACAGGAGTTGAGTGTTTCTTTTTCTTTATTGGGGCTCAGTAATTGGGAGCTCTCATTGTTTCTCCTAGAAACAATGAGAGCAATCAATAGGTCACATATCTCCTAGATATGTGACCTATTGATTTTATTGCTTTCCAGAGATTTTTTGGATTATCTTTGTTATCAACAATCTGTTGGTTATTGTAGTCAGACCTGATTTTTGAAAGAAGTTTGGAAAAAAAGTTTCTATACCGAGTGTATATTTTATTTCGGATAGGGTCATCAGGGTCAGATTTACAGTCATTATGAAGTTTGTCACGATGAATCATACATCTTACTAATCCCGGGGTGATCCATGGTTTGATGCATGCCAATTTCCTACCAACTTTTACTTGGCGCGTGTGTTTGTTTACAGTAGAAGAAACAATGTTCGTGAATTCTGTGGTTGCAGTATTAACATTTGTATCTTTGGTGACAATCGACCAGTCAACGCTGTTTAGGTCAGCAATAACTGCTTCGGTGTCAGTTTTACTTATCCATCTCTTTGCAGTACTAGTTGAAAGATTACGTAATGAAATATTAGCGACAACTATATCATGATCAGTGATTGAAGACTTGCAAACGACCCCAAAGAATTCGTTCTGAGTCTTTATAAATATGTGATCTAGGCACGCTTTATCCCTAGTTGGGCTGGTTATGGCAGGAAGTAGACCATGGCAAGACATGAGACACAGGTACTCTGATGACTGACTGTTGGTAGGGTTGCAAATATCTATATTAATATCGCCAGTGACAATTAGTGTTTGTCTATTTGCCAGTGTGCTCAGTAATGTGTCCAGTGAGTTCAGGAATGGATCAGTATTACTAAAAGAAGGAGATCTGTAAATGCCTAGGATTGCGACTTTATCATCGATGGTTATGAGAAGTCGATCTGCGTCTAGTATTATAGGTTCAGTTGCTACAGTGTTGTAATCAGTTTTAACAAAGCAAATTACACCTCCGTTTTTATTTTGCTGAACCGATGTGCGATAAACATTATACCCTGGTAGAGGATCTATAATACTGCCGTCAGACAGCCAGCATTCAGTTAAAATGATAACATCAAAGCAGATTGCAGTTAATCCACTTTCTGGCATATCATTGGGCATCAATATTCATATGCACTAAATACTTGTTTATCCCCCTGATATTTATTTATTTACAACAAAATTCAAATGAATATCTTGTTCTTTGTTTTTTTTACACTAATATGGTCATAATTCGTATCGGGTTTAACTATAGCTAACACTGCTTATGCTGGGGCTACACTTCGCGTTATCGCGAACTTTTATTCGTGCGGTCTCTGTTGCTCAGCGAGACATCGAGGGGTTTGCGAGAGAGAGCGCACGAAGAAAAGTTCGCGATAACGCGAAATATAGCCCCAGCATTACTTAATATTACAAATGCGAAAGTAACTCTGTTTGTCGCGCTTTCACGCTAAAACTACTGAACCGATTTAAATGAAATTTGGTACACAGATAGTCTAGAGCCTGAGAAAGGACATAGGCTACTTTTTATCGACATACCACGCGGGCGAAGTCGCGGGCGGAAGCTAGTCTACACTAATATTATAAAGAGGAAAGATTTGTATTTTTGTGTGTATGTTTGTAATGAATAAACTCAAAAACTACTGCGCCGATTTCAAAAATTCTTTCACCATTAGAAAGCTACATTCACCTTGAGTAACAAAGGCTATACCTAATTTATAAAGATTACACGCGGGCGAAGCTGCTGGCGGCAGCTAGTGTTAAATAAATCGGAATCCGATTATCGGGATGCAGATTGTCTGAATGGATTGTCTTGAATCCTTATGTATCAAGACATAAGACATTGTTTCAATGCTGAACGCTGAAGTAGGTATGCTACTATCTTCATTAAAAAATAATTCCAAAAACAGCTTATTATTTCTCGACCTGATACATTAGGTCTGTTATGGAATTTACAATACAATACAAATCCAACCTTAAGCGTCTCAGGTCGAGATTTATGGGACGCACCTCTTATCTGGCTGGCCCATGTTTGGGCTCCTCCCAGAAATAAATCCTGGATCTGCCCTTGATTCTGAGATTTTATTTATTAACAAGCACTAATTGGATTGTTGTGACCTCTCATGCTAGGCGTTTTCTGTATGTTGGGACCTAGGAATATAATAAAAACAGAATTTCACACTTGGTAAAGTATCTTTAATTATTAGCACTTGAAATTAACAGAATATCTTATCTATATAGGTTCAGGCTCCCTGCTATAAACTTGCATAATTTTCTCCATTATTTCCCAATTTTTCTCCTTCTGCAAGTCTTTGGTAAATACCTGAAACACATTTTAATAAGTAGTTATAATTTTATTCTGTTTATTGCGTTACAAAAATCAATATTGGGCACTATTTTTAAATAAACCCCCAGCCTCATCACAGCTTTTATTATTCATGGTGAACTTTAATAATATGTTAACAGTTAACACTCAATACCTATAAGAGTTAACGTAATCACTTACCGAATACCATGCAGCATCATCATCTAACGTTGATGCTAATGGCACGGACACTCCCAGGACATGCAGTGCTAGCGTCAGACATGCTACTGCAACATGCGGAGCTCTGTAGTCCAATATAGATGGGGAGTGATGAAAATCTTGCAGAAAAGCCATTGCTGTGCGGGCAACGGGGGCAGAGCGCCACTGTGACGGAGGGAACCATTCCTGAAGCGAGCGCAAATAGTGCAGTAAATATCTGTGCGGAGACGGCGCATCCAAGTTGAACCCAAGCAGCCGCAATACCAACAACTCGGCTTGGGCGACCGCACCCCGCCACGACCAGTACTCATCGCCCAACTCCAAAGGCCCTGCACCACGATTGATAGAATTGTGTGCTACGTTCACTGCATCTCTCAGTCTTACTGGTTCATCTCGCGACTTCCCCGCCGCACATAAACAAGCAGTACATATCACGTAACAATCGTAATCATTTTTATCAGCTTCCTTGAAGAATTTATGGTAAAATACAGCAGCCGTAGCGACAGTCGCTGGTTGCAAACCAAGTTTTATCCCACACTCAAATATGAAATTTGTCGCTAAACTGTGGCTCGGAGCACTCCGATAGTCAGGTAGCCTTCTCTCACGTCTACTGCTCTGTAAAGCCATCACGTCAATTACGTCTTTCATAGTCCAGAAAGTTAAAACACAATTATGGAGTTGAATGTTTGTTTTGATAAATTTCAGGACGCCAAAAGCGATTAAAGTAGAGGTTAACAATAGACAATCATTTATGTTTTATTTCTACTAAATGTCATTTTCCAGAGACAAAAAATTAATAACACCCCATCCGACGCCAACCAGTGATTTCATAGTAGATCTATGATTTTAGGGACATGCGCTAAGGTAGCCCGCGAAATTCAAATTTTCTTACAATTTACAGGTCTGGTTGTTGATTAAAAATATGACGACCGTAACAAATAAAGCTTTACACAATGTTATTATATTATACACTCACAAAACAACCGAAAAAAGTGTTCCGCGCAGCAGCGGTACAAATACCCATTTTTTCATTTCACTACAAGTAAAAACGTTACAATTGGAATGTTTTCGAGTCTTCACGATTGCGCGCTTATAACATATCTGTTAATTTAATATCATTGGCTTTACAAAACTATAATCATTAGAATCACTGAATCAGCAATACAACTCCGAAAGTTAGAATAACTGCTAAATCTCATGATTTCATGAAATACACATTGATGAACTTAAGAGTTGTATTGCTGATTCTAATGTTTATACTTCTGTAAATCCATACCTACTTGTTAAGCGTTGCTGAGCAGATTTTTTTTTCAAACTTATGAAGCAATGGATTGGACATTTGTTTCAAACAGATTCCAATTCTTATTGATCGTGTATTCTGCATTCAGTTATTCGTACTTGGTGTACTTAAATTATTTTCTTCACCACAGTTGACCACAGTTCTCAAACCGGTAAAGGAAAACATCGCGCGGACACCGAAGAAATTCCAAGACGTGGATGTGAAATCCACCAACCTGCACTGGGCCCGCGTCATTGGTCCCAGCAGTGGGGAACATTATAGGCGGATAATATGCTTTATATTTGCTCAACCAAGGACAGTATACTTTCCTGTTTAGAAGCTGCGACTATGATTATTTGGTGGGGGCAAGCCGCGCCTTGGCCTTACAGGATAAGACGCGTGAGGAGAATGTGAAGGGATTTAAATAAAACAAACGTTTATTTGAACATAAAAATTAGAATATAATCATTTTCAGTAATTATTTAAAATTATACACTTAAAGTACATTTATAGTAAATTCAATAAAAAATACCAGTGCAGACGAGATACAAATAAGAGAAAATATTGTTTATTACATCGTTGGTTAAATACATCGCTTTCAGTAAATGCAATACAAAAAATAAGTGGGAAAAAAATGAAATCAAAGTTGAATGTCACTCGATATAGAAAAATAAAGATAAGATTGAATCACATTCAAAAATTACCCACTAGTGACTAAAAATTTTACTTTCTTAAACGTTTGTTCAATAATCGGGATCGCTCGGCGCCATATTGGCACAGTGGCAGGGCCTGCGAGCACTCGCGTGCCGCGGCTGTGCGCGACCTGCCTCTGCCACGCAAGTGCACAACCTCGCGCCCCGAGCGATCCCTCGCACGCGCTAGAAATAAATGTTTACATGTTCATCAATTCTAAATAAGATATTTTCAACATTGTACTCTGATCAGTACCGATACGACTATATTCGACGCTGGGGCCGCGCCGACGGCGAAACGTGCGCCGCGCCTCCGCCCTTACCGCGAATCCCAGACATAATTTAGTTATCGAAGAACATACAGTAGGTATAAATAGTGAGGTTAGTATTAACTTTGGCAAATATGAATGAAGCATGGTGATATTGTTTTAGATGGACAACATCTCGACAATACTCAGCGTTAATATTAAAAATTATACTGAACGTCGCTCATTTCGCTAATACCAACAGTAATATGTCGATACAGGTAGTCTTCGAATTATCTCATGCCACATCACAATTAGAATAAGACATATGCCTCAAACCCGATCACTAAACGCTACTCCCTTAAAAAAACTTTGCAATAACTTCCCCAGTTGTGGATCTAATAAAGCGCGAGAATATTTGAGCCGCAACAATTCAGTCTTCAAATAAGAAGCTAACGCACATACCACGTGCCGTGCGTCCGGCATGCGGCCGTCCGGCTGCCGGCCGGCTCGGCGGCCGTCGCTTGAGCTGCGAGTCGCGCCGTGCGCTGCGGTCGCGCGTCGCACGTACGTCCTCTTTGTGCGCACGTTTTGTGTCCCAGACAAACATGTTACATGTGGCTTGTGCGATTCATTCACTGTCTCAAATCTTATAAACTAAATGTGATTCGAGCGAATAAACAATGCGGCAGTGTACAAAATTTACATCACATTCACTCGAAATATAAGCATACAAGTTATGTTCTGCGGCGGAGGAACACATTGAAATGCAAAACTGTCGACATGGACTAGATGTCGTGCGACAGCAGTCGCCGACTCGCGACTGCGGCGGCGGCGGGCAGGCGGCCGTGTCTGTCTCGGGACGCTCCGAGCTGACGCTGGCGCAGTCGCCCGCCTCACACACCCGCACACACTGCTCACCACGCCACACCACACCAGCATTAATGTACGAACCCATTGTAATTATGTATGGGGGCCTTCACACTGAAGACGTCGAATGATTATATCCACATCGTTCACTCATTAAAAAAACTTTTAAATGTAACGTGAAGCTTACTTAAATGTAGGTTGAATGTAGAACTGCGCTAATATTATTTTTTATTAGTTTTACGTACACATATTGTTACATAACAGTAAAAAACCTACCTAGCAACAAGCGAGCGACGAGCGCTCGAGCCGCGGGCCACTACCATACGTTCATGATCCGGAGATCAAAATTTTATTCTCTAACAATCTATTTATCAATTTTAAAGGAAAGTTAATGCGAGCATTATTCTATAATTAAGTTGTCACTCATGTTTTGATAGTTCATTTTAGATATTGAGATGGTGTGGAACAGTGAATATTAACAATATCTTTGGTCTTCAGCAAGCTCGCACAGAAGCCGCGCGTCTCGCGCCGGCGGAGTGGTGAGTGGCCCGCGCGGTCACAGTGTAGGCGTACATTTTCATTTAATCACTTTTTACATACTCATAAACGTAAAATGAAAATAAATCACCTAACTATGACAATAGTAAAGGTTACTGTCTAATTGCATTATTAATTAATGTTTATTGATACAGTTACTGTCCTAATGCTTAAAAGTAAGATTTTTATTTTTATTATTAATAATAAATTATGTTATATAGTATATATAGTTGATTACGCCAATTCGCGAGTGTATACAAAGTTTATATACTCACATATCTTACGCGAACGATCGTCCGCGGACTACGAGCGAGGGGCGAGGGGCGTGCTGCGCGACTCGTGCCGACCTCACACGTATCTCTAGCTGTGATACATGTACATAACTGCTTAGTTATTATATCAAATGACCACACCTCACTTTCTTACCATTACAGACTCCACCCACTTCACAAAATAATGACGAAGATTAACATGATCATAAACATTGGTTAATTACCTTTAAATATAAAATTAAACATGACAAGTTTACATATACCACGTTTAATACAAGTACTCTAGATAAAATAAATACCTAACATGATTTCAATAATTGAATACAAGAATAGATCTTAAATGGCTACATCTTAAGGATAACTGTAAAATGATATAGAAAAATATGAACACAAAAAAATATTCAGAATTGTATATATGGCGTAACAAATGAATGCTCTTACTGGATTAAATAATTTGTGCGTAATACGATGCTTAACTTAAAATTATAACATTGGATGACGGGACTTAGCTTACAGTATGATAGTAGGTACGTAACATAAACGACGTCATCTTATTCCATAGAGCGGTTACAGTTGTGCATTCAAAAGTTTATAAAAAATAATTTCTCATTATAAGTGATATAATACTTAATAATGGAATGATGTTTTGTAATCAGTTTAAGTAGGCCTGTGAACGTATTCATGCATCTCACTACCGTGTTTTAATTCAATACTAAATATTGGTTCCTTTCTGTGTTTGGTCCGTAAGAGAGTGAGTATATAAGCACATATTGTTACCGGTGCTGCGCACGGGCAGCGCGCGACTAGACCGACAACATCCACTTGTGCCAACGAAACACTATACCAAATGCCTAGCACCAAAATTTAGAATTGAACACTAGATCACTAATTCACATTAATCGAAAACGATGCCAGCGCGCACCGGTCGCCAAAACAAGAACCAAATTACGGTTTTATATTACAGGGGAAACGAAACGCTACCTGTTGTCGGATCTAGTCGCACACTGTCGGTGGGAGCAGTTGAAAATCATACACAATGCCCCAAGCCATGTGACACATGATATCTGCACATCGGCGGTATATCCAGTAAGCTTACTTTCCATAAAAATATATAGGTAATTATAATACGCGTAGCTGCGGCGTGAGCGGCCCGCGAAGCTCGCGCCCCGCACCGACGTCATTGATATGCACAGAGTTACAGAGATATCAACACATGTGTCGCGCTGTACTGCGAGGGAGTGAGCGTCGCGGGAGTGAGGAACAACGTCTCGAAATACGACCACAAAACTGCACCCGGCGTTGAACATTGAACAGAGCAATGACATGTCATGTGAGTGTCGGCAACAGTGTGTGAGTGTTGCGCGGTGTTTTGTGCTCGTATTCGCAGTGGGGTGGGCTGGCTCGTTCCTCGGCTCTAGTAGAGGCCGCAGCCGCGCAGGTTGTTGGCGATGATGACGTCGGTGACGGCGTCGAACACGAACTGGATGTTGTTGGTGTCGGTGGCGCACGTCATGTGGCAGTAGATCTCCTTGGTGGTCGACTTGTTCTTCGCCTCGAACTGGGCCTGGATGTACGCGGCCGCCTCGCCGTATTCTTGCGCGCCTGTAGAAGAGAACAGTTAGCTCTTATTAAATGATCAGACACGATTTTTCTAAAGGCCCTCCCAGACATTGCACTGCACACTATACTTAATATCTTAATAATATAATGTAATGTTAAAAGTGGCCATGATTTCGAGTTTGTATCGGCATTTCTCGTAAAGGCTCAGTCAATTAGGAAATGCTGGCGCCATCTATGTAGTTAGTAAATATTAACCAAAAAATGTACGTGTGAAACTGTATTAAAAGCTATACTTGTACAGAAATAAACATCGTTTAGATACAACTGGCATTATAACCCGATTTCAAGAATTTTTAAACACATACTACTTATGGCAGTACAAGCTATCTCCATTGAATGTGTTGGCGCCTTGGTACAGCAACTTACCTCTTCCTTCAAGAAAGGTAAACACTACACGTCTAGTAACTTACCCGTGTATTCAGGAAAGCATATGGTGAGCGGCGACTTGCGTATCTTCTCCTCGAACAGATCCTTTTTGTTCAGGAACAAGATGATGCTGGTGTCTGTGAACCATTTGTTGTTGCAGATCGAGTCGAACAACTTTAGACTCTCCTGCATACGGTTCTGGAATATTACAGTAAACATATTATTTAGGGAGGTTTCGAAGGAAATGTTTAAAATATTAAGAGAATGATACTTTAAATACCAGTTTATTTAAGTGACACAGCCATACTGTATGTATCTCCCTCAAAAAAAATAGAATAGTAGTCTATTAACTGCTTATATACGACGTGTACACTGTACACTTACAGTGATGCCAACAACCGTTTGAACGGTCTCATCAAATGATAAGCCAGAATACTAACCCGGACGAGTGTGCCTGTGCGAGCTATAACATTCTAAAAAAGGTTCTGGACCTTATTGGCTGTTTATATCTCGCACGCATTTGGGGTGCATTTAAAACGGCTCCACGCGGGGCGACACTTAAATGGACGACGGGCCCACCGTGGGCAGTTATTTCCACATTACTGAATTCTACCACGACATCAGCTATTCTCGTGTACTTCGCTGTAGACAAGAAGCTCTTGTCTGTTCGTAAAAACTTCAAATACCTTAAAAAAAACCAAACACATACCATACCACCACGCCTCCAAGGGGTTGGCAGAGATATGGTGACATATCTACTCTAGTTTGTTACAAAAATCCTTGTAAATAAACTACAACACATAATGGGGTACCTAAAGAAAGAATAACGTTTATTTGGACACAGTTCGTGAAACACAAGTAACAAAACAAATTACAAAAAAAAAAACAACCGACTTCCAAAAAAAACACTAAAAAAGTGAAAAATAACTTTAATTTCGGAAGTCGGTGTCTTTGCTTTTCAATTTTCGTTTTTGGCCACCGACTTCCGAAAATAAAGTTATTTTTCACTTTTTTAGTGTTTTTTTTGGAAGTCGGTTGTTTTTTTTTTTGTAAAAAGTTTTTATTTTTCACTTTTTAGTTGTGATAACTACCCCACACAAATTCGTATACCGATATCTGCTATGTGACTGAGTCAATTAACATGTCATCAACATACGCAAAGTGGGAAAAATACGTAATTATTGAAGCTAACTCAAAAACTACGCAAGCAAAACTAATAAAATTTATATGGGACCACCTCTGAAGCATGACCTACCAAACAAAAAAAGAATCATCAAAATCGATTCATAATTGGCGGAGTAATCGGGTAACATACACACAAAAAAAAAAAAAAAAAAAAAAAAAAAACATACAGACGAATTGAGAACCTCCTCCTTTTTGAAGAAGTCGGTTAAAAAGTGAAAATAATGTCATAACAGCAATAGTGTGTGCCTCACGACAATAGCTGCTATTTTTTGTAATCATATAAAGGTGTTAAAACACAGTTGTTGTTGTTATTATATTTTTTTTGTAATTATACAGGGTGTTAGGGTCATTTATAGAACGTAAAATCAATGGAAAATGACAACTTTTTTTTTCTTTTTTTTAAATCTACATTTTACCACAAGAGACGCAAGTTCGTTGTCCTATGCGCTAGGGCAACGAACTTGTGTCTCAACACGGGCGGGGGGTGCGGGATGTGACCTGACTGGCCGCGAGCGCGACCCCTCCCTCATTCAGTCACCTGTTTCGCTAGAGAGCACGGTGTCGGATAGAAACTTTTTAAAATGTTTTAATGAAAATGACGTTTTTTTTTTTTGTTGTGTTCGGTCATTTATTTTTATATTTAAGTCAACTACCCATGGTTTGAATGACAAGACTGTTTACCCTTACAGCCTGTATGTATAAAATGTTATAAAATTAACTTTATAAACTAGAGGTGCTTTAGACCATCGAACTGAATAACTTTTACTAAAGGACCAAATTCGAAATCGCGAAGAAAAAACAGCTGTTCCATACAGTTTAGAACAGTAGGTATTCAACTTTGCATGGAACAGCAGATATTTTTCTGCGATTTCAAAGTTGGTCCCGTAGTAAAAGTTATTCAGTTCGATGGTCTAAAGCACCTCTAAAAGTTTATAAAGTTAATTTTATAACACTTTATACAAATAATTACAAAAAAATATATAATAACAACAAGAACTGTGTCCCCTGTGTGCGTAGTGTACGTATTGTTGTAATTGTATTGTTCCTAACTTGTTTGTGTTTTAGTCAATTATAATAACATAGTTACGCACAATGGTCCACTTTAAGGACTGAGTGCGGAAACCAAATCCCCTAACAATAACATAGTTTAAGAATACTAGCAAAATTATGGGTAATGTGCCTGAATTAAAGATGAATAAATAAATAATTACCGTTGTCTCATCCTCGTGCAACACCTGATCGTACTCCGACATGGCCACACAGAATATGATCGCGGTAACATCCTCGAAGCAATGGATCCATTTCTTTCTCTCAGACCGCTGTCCGCCCACGTCGAACAATCTGGAAACGTACATGGTTTATGTGAATTTTTAGGGATACATTAAGGTTCATTTTGTGATGATTTTTCTAGACTGGTCACAAGGGCATAGATTACTACCAAGTTGGGCTACAGTCAAGTGTTGGGCACAATCAATATTTGATAATTAAAAGTAAATTGATGTAAGTAAAGTGGGCAGTATTTTATTGACTCTTCTTCAGAATCTTTAATTATTCGTATTCTTGTCTCTATGACAGTGTTAAGCTGCAGTTTTTCTCTTACTTAAAACTAAATTGTATGAGAGTTCATACAATTTCGTCAGAAGCCCGAAAGACTGACAACTAGTCTTACCAAGGGTATTGTAATACCCAGTTACTGGGTTGTGGAGGTCAGATAGGCAGTCGCTCCATGTAAAATGCTCGTATTCAGCTGCATCCGGTTAGTCTGGAAGCCGACCCCGACTTAGTTGTGAAAGGTTAAGCAGATTGATTTTGAGTTAATACAATTTAGATTACTACAACTCCACTTTTACTCAACTTTTTATTTAGATTTTGTTTTCTGTGGTAGACAAAGTTGTCTAAATCAGTGTACCTGACAAGCCCTAATGTCTGAACAGTCTTTACAGATATAATACTGGCTTTCAATATCTTGGCATCTTGCCCAGCGCAGTGATGATGGATGATGGTCAAATGATCCACCATGAAGTTGAATACTCACTTGAAATTAAGGTTTTTAAAGGAGAAGTGCACTTCGACGATGCCAGTGGTTTTGACTCTAGTCCTTAAAATATCTTGTTCGGTGGGCTGGTAATCTCTCGCACCTAACCGGTCCAAGTCGTCAAGGAAACTGGAATAAAGAGAGGATACTAGTTAGAAAATGACAATCTTCATAAAACGTAACATCAAAAATCATTCTTCTTCTTCTTCATTCTTTCGCAGGTCTGCTGGAAGAAATTTCTTAAGAAATGAGCAGTAGGTACCTTTGTACTCATATTATAATTATTTCGTATCTCTATGTATTTTACTGTGTGTAGGTACATCCTTACATATTATAAAATAAGTCCTCCGCCGCGTCTGTCTGTCGTCCTGTTCGCGATAAACTCAAAACCTACTGCACCGATTTTCATGCTGTTTTCACCAATGGATAGTGGTTCTCGAGGAAGGTTTTAGTATAGAATAAACGACATCCACGCGGGCGAAGTCGCGGGCATCAGCTAGTAAATAATAAAATAAATAAATCATTATCGAGAATAACTCATTTTACATTAAATTCGTATCGTCCATTAGTTGTCGACTCATCAAAAAGTCGACCGCAGTACAATCTCTATTTTCGTAATACCATTCACTATAGGATCAATAAATCAAGTCCACGTGACCGAAGCCACGGAAAACCAAGTTTATTGTATAATTTAAAACATGAATATTAAAAGAACCGGCCAAGTGCGAGTCGGTCTCGTACACGAAGGGTTCTGTACCGCCGCCGTACAATATTTAGCAGAAAACGCTGAAAAAATACGATTCACGTTTGTTCCTTTGTTTTATTTTCATTATTTGGTTATAGCGGCAATGGAAATACATAATCTGTGACAATTTCAAACGGCTGTATCTCAAGAACCGTAATAGGTTACGGTTGTTGAGATACAGCCCACTGATAGGCAGACGGACGGACAGCGGGGGCTTAGTAATAGGGTTCCGTTTGGCTATGGAACCCTAAAAACTACGTAACTACGATTGCTTGCATACGACAATAATTAGAGTACAACGCCTTCGGTCCTTTTTTTATTGCATTTTAGTGAAAAAACATTGTTAAACGCTGTATAAACACTTATCGATTATGCTACATATTTCATGTTAATCGAATGTATCAAGATTGTCGTGTAATCGATTAAAGTAAACCTGCAATCAGCGGGTTCGAAATAAAACAGTTTATTTACAAACAATGAAATCGTTTACGGCAGTTATAGAGGAGGATATAATTATGTCGTTAAAGTTTTTCAAGTATAGAGGGGCTCGTTAGGGGCTTTGCCGGAAAGGTAATTTTGGATTCGATTTTACCCTTGATTTTATTACAATAGCGAGGTAATTTTTCAAGGGTGGTTATAAAATCAAAATTTTGTGGTATTTACAAGTAATTATAAATTATACTTTATTTGTGCCCTCTTTTTTCGCTGATTATTCCTTGGGTTCACGTTTCCTGGGCTGGAGGAACGCTTATTAGAAGCATTTCTACATAGTTCATTGCACCCGTGATATAAACATACCCTGAGTGTGGGATGTGGGAGTGAGAGTCAGTGAGAGTGAGAACTGAGAAGTGACGTGCCTTCAATAAAACTATTTTGGAAACAAGTTTTAGTGCCATTATCAGAGAAACTGTTGTTCATAAAAAAATACAAATAAAGAGTCATTTCGAAGAATAACTGAACCATTGCTAAATGACAAATAATTTTACACAAAAAATAATTAAAACGCACAAAAGGTATTCATAAATTTTACCTATGCATGTCACATTATCATAATTATTCGAAACTAATATATAAAAATATTGTTCTGTTCATGTGATACGTGGTATCCATCACGCATTCCACTTTAGCATCGACCGCTTGCGGCACTCTTTTGCGAAGACAATCAAATATTTGTATACACATTTGGCAAGTATTAAATTCATTGTTATGTACCGATTGCAATCCGTATAGAATTCGTATTCAATGATGTCAATAAATCTGTAATTCCGTCTGAAACACTTGTTTGTTTGTATTACAGGACAATATGAGTCAACTAATTAATAGTGGTGCCAAGAATGCACAAAAACGGACCGGAAAACGGATGCTGTTGGCACTAACCGGAATCAATCAATATAGCCGTGTATGTAATGTGGTTTTGGAAAAACCCATTATCAGGGTGTGGCACTCCTATGAACTCCAGTTTATGGAAAGTTTGCTAAATCTCTAATCAGTAAATCTGCAGTCAAACACCATTGATACGGTGGTGCCAAGTCTATTAATTTACAAACGTATCAGTGGTCTCACAATGATCAGTTTTTGACAGATTTTGTATGGCATATCTTTCAAAAACTGATCATTGTGAGACCATTGACACGTTTGTAAATTAGTGGACTTGGCCCCCAGGTACTTTGATTGACTGGCCAAATAAAAACAATAACCATTTCAGACACAAATCTACATGGTCCTCAAATGATCTGACCAAGATTATTTCCGGATTTTTATATTTATATTTACATTGACATGAATATTTACTTTGTAAAGTATTATATTATTTTTAATTATTGTGAATGTGAAGATTATGTGGATCTTTCTTTTCTTTTTTATTATTTATTTTTTCTTAATTTTAATTAATCATAGTCTGGCAGTTTGAGTAATTTATGAAGCCTAACCAAATGTCCTTTCTTTGGTATTGTTCGTCAAATCGTTGAGCTCCTTAAATTCGGAGTTGAGCTGCACGATTACTGACAAATGCGTGCACTGACTGGACAGGTCCACTCAATCTGTGTGGTTCTTTCCTCAAAAGACCATTTCAGACACCAATCTACATGGTCTTCACATAATCTGACCAAGATTATGTCTGGACTTTAAAAGAGACTGTGACCTCTGAGTTTGTTTCGGCCTTTCTTCTCAGAGTAGTCAGATAGGAAACGCCGACCTCATCTAGTTTTAAAAAATGTGATTGACGTGTAAAAGTGTTTGTACAAACCTACTTACAGAAATAAAATCATTTATCATTTATCAATAAATTCTATCAGCTGACATAATATACGAAAAGAAGAGGCAATTATTAAGATTTAGACGGAAAATTTAATCATTGTTAAACGAAATGTGCATGTTAATTCCAAGTAACAATGCGTTTCGCGTTCATAATGAGATAGGAAGCATTAAGTTCAATAAACAGTGCTAAGTTTTATTGATTATTCCGCAAGCTATATCAGCAGACATCCGGCCGGCCACTAGTTGCAGTCGCCACGCTAAACGACGCCGGGCGACGCCGCCGCATACATATTAACGAGCTGCGAACCGTAGACAAACACGCTATACTTCTAAGTTGCCAGCACATAAGTAATCTTCATACTGACGGGTCCCCAAAACAAACAATTATTAGTAAACATATTTATAGAACATGTTTTCAAGCAAACCTTGAGAAAAGATCATGATCGTACACCTTTGCCTCGAAGAGAAAGGCATACATAAATAGACGTTTATTACGAACATGTGATTTCGTTAGTCCTAAACTAGCTCCCAAATGGACAATTGGTAGAACTCATATACAATGACGTCACAGTATCCAACCTTCATTTTCCGCAGCAGCTGGCACACGTGCAACTGTATACTACAGAGCGTTGGTTCCTCTCGTAAATCGTCACATAGACTGCTCCATTGAGTAAAATGCTGTAATGGCATCCCTTGTCGGGCGGATTTAATCTTATTTGTACAGGGCGAAGGCTACTCTATTTAATTGTCAAGCTTACGGACGTACTTAGTAGAAGCATCCGCCTACAATGACCGCTGCATTGCAGTTCCGAGAAATTTTACGAGAACGAGACGAGAACATTTTTATGTTGAACAATTATAAAGAAGGGCGTAAAAAGATGTCGTTGTAGAATAAATTGTCCTTGTACAATTCCACCATGTTTGTAAAGCTTAAAGGTAGCTCTGAAGGTACTGAGAAATTAAGAAACTAATACTGTATTGTGGTGACTTGTACCAGAAGTGGTCAATTTCACTGTATCACGAGATGGTAAATCATAAGTGAGTCAGTCAGTGACGCCATCCAGCGGTTGACTGTACCGAGAAACGTGACTTTGAACTTCTTCGATCTCGACTAAGATTAATGACAAAACAAAGCTAGTGTTCGCCCAGATTGCTTGAGATAACATTCTAATCAAATAATCACGTCTGGTGAATTATTTGATGAAAAATATCGTTCTTGAATCATCACCGACACCAACATACGGAGTTCGGTGGAATAACATCGTGAGGAAACCTTGACTTGTAAGTTGTAACGAGCAAGGTAGAAGAGGAGACGAGCCGAGCTGAGTGTAGACGTGCAATTGACCAGTCACTATGGTTGAAATCCTCAGTATGAAAAGTAGCTTTTGCATTGCAGTAGGACAAATTATGGGCAGGTATTGTTCTTGAACATGTTATAGCTATAAGCTGAGCGCTAAACCAGAATCAACGTCCAGCATTTTATTGGTTGACGTTTTTAGACCAGGAATGCATCGGCCATCATTCTGTAATTAGAAACCCTACCTACTGTTAAAGCATTTGATTGTAACACAGGACTAACGCCGTGAACTTAACAAAATCTGCAATGCAACACTAATAAATTTTCATTATTCAGTGGATGAAGGTTTATACAAATTAACATTTCATATAGGTCAAAGTATCTTAATTGCAAGTGGGCATGTATCGGCGCCGTAGTTACCGTTCGTGTGAAAGGCCAACTTTGACACGATACACCGGTAACTCCCAACCTAAATGAAAAACTACGTTAGCGAAACACGCAACCGTCTGGTATAGTGAAAAACTTTGCTATGTTACCCATTCGACTACCAATTATGGCGATTGTATTTCTTTAAACGACAATTTTCGGCAGGGCATGGGAAAATCTAAGCTAAGGAATAGCCATTGTACCTATTACGTTTTGGATATTGTGATTTCTAAGTTCGGAACTAAAGGATTTATTAATACAATCTAGTATTCAATTAGATATGCAACGAACACTTAACGAGATCCAAAATACTGCAGTAGAAGAGCAGCCGATTGAGGCAATAATCGGTACAACGGAAAAAATAATAGGAGAACAAGGTCAGACAAGGCAAGAATGGAGGGCAGATATACTCAGATATGTCATAGAGATGGCATGTAAGCAATAACAATTTAGCAGAGATATAGTACACTAATCATAGCAGAATGTGTCATCAATATTGGAACTGCTCAAAGTGGTCTTTCAAACGTCAAATATTTAGTTGATTGTATCCAATATGATTTATGCAAACGACAATTGGGTCTATGTCATGATTGGTGTCAGAAACAACTGCAATTCAAGGCCAGTGTGTATAGATCGCAGATCTGGCACCGTTGGCCCGATGCCAGATTGCCTAGAACAGTCGAACTTAGACAAGTTAGCGACGAACAAGCAAGGGTTGATACTGAGCTAAGCTACATAAATAATCCCGATTCTAAAATCAATGTGTTCATAGAAGGAAATAAGTTTGTTGTTGACAATTTTATGTAATATTTTAGCCCAGCTTAAAAACCGAAATTCCAAACATCGTATGGCTGATTATGCTAATAACAAAGAAAAGCGAAGACATTGTGTAAGTTACATTATTAGATACGCTAAAAGATAAAACATACGTATTGACACATTTGTAAAGTTCTCATCTCATTACACGCTCAGTAAGTTCTCCAAATGTGCTATGGGAGCAAGAAGTAGGGTATTATGTTCCAATGTCAGTGGAATTGTCGGTGCTTTTGGACGGGTGCCAACAGAAAGGACATCTACGATCCTTACTTAACAACCAGAGGGAAACTGTCTCGATATTTCGCCGATACGGAATATCTTTGTGTTTCGTACTGAAGCTGGTCGTAGTCACGTTTCGAGTACTTTCGAGGGACTAGTTATAGCTGGTAAATTCTCTGCAATATGAGGTGTCGCAGTGCGAATTACTGCAGATACAGGACTACAAACGTAGAAAATCAATAAAAAAATGGTTACTCTGACCTCGCAAAACACCTTTACTATTATTAGTCTGCTTTGTGAGCCTTTGACCTTATTTAATAATTATTACAGTGACTAGTCATATTTCAACAAGATCTGTCTAAAGGAATCATATTTATGGAGCAGTATACTTTATTTTGGGTAATAAATATCCTATATGACGAAGTGGCAGTTGACGGAGCTGATAACCCTCTCAAAGATTGTTCTTATATATAATTAAAACATATCATAAACATTACAAACATACGTGTTAAATGCTCTAACCCGAGTGTTTATCATACTGGCGCTTTTTCGCGTCGGTCCTGGGCGTTGCTGACGTCAAACCTCTGTCAACGTTAACTGGGTCAGTAAACAAGGATGAATTACATTCGCAGCAGCCGAAATCATTTCATTATACCATTGGACGCCGCCGGTGTTATTGAACGTGGATGTATTGATGACAGCGTTTAGTGGTGACGGGACGGTTGCAAACTCCTGTTTGTTTTTTCCTAGGATTTCTCCTATTTGATCCTAAAATGCCCTAAATGTCTGTACTTACCTAGTTATTAACTGCCCTGTATGCATCAATCCTGAATTTCATTTTACATTTATATCCTATTCGGCTTTCTTTCCAATATTCTTATTTTGTGTGCAAAACTAACAATCCTGACTGAATTGTCAAAACTTTCGGTCAGCGGCGACTCCGCAATAGGCGTTATCTCGTCAAGAAGAAAAATCGATAGCTAAAACTGGACAGATGAAATCCTTGTGCTGATTGCAAGCTGGGTAATGCATAAAATCCATGTATGGTGGTGTTGTTGGCTGACGCGGCTTGCGGGCGACGAGCGCGGCCTCCGCCCGGCAACAGGTCCGGCCGCGCGATCAATACGCCGCGCGCCGCCGCACGCCGCGCCGAGCCGAGCCCTTTCGATAACTACGCGCTACGCCGCGCCGGCCGAACCGCGGGCGAAGCGACGCGAACCCGTGATCACGTCACGCACAGCCGATTTGCACACAGGCATACATGTCGACCAACATCGACCGATTTCGCTGCCTCACTATCAATATTCGTTGGCTATCAAGAATTGCCTATCAATATTTCATTAGTTGCCCCATTTTGATACGCCAAAGAAAACTCAACAGATTTATGTTTGGGACTGATGTCGCAGACCCACATGATGAAAATTTAATGTCACTTCCATACATTCAGAATTTGTTTGTCCAGAGATCCAGGATCCAGCTGAACTACAGAAAGAATCTCAATCTCATCCTGATACGATAGTAATTGTTGGATGAACCCGACGACAACATACAGACGACGACAACATACAGACGACGACATCTTTCTAAATCTGGTCCCAGTTAGGATAAACCCAACTCGCTAGTTTGTTTATAACGACCATAACACGAAACACTTGTCAGCTTCTTCGTGGGAACAGAGAGATCTATAAAAAGACTGTTGAGCGTAAAAAGAACCAGAAAGGAGCATTAGCAACCCTACGAAACACTTTTTGTTTAGTTGGGGTTGAACGCATTCGGTTGAAAGTTTACGCAATGGTGTGACTACACCAATAAAAGTCAGCGGTGACACATTACCCCCAAAAGCGGCGGCGATAGGGGTTCATGAGGTGTTACCGAGTTAGATGGAGGGCGAAGGTAGTTCAGGACTTGAGCAGCCGGTGGCGCTGTGAAGTGCTTCCGGAATTAGCGCGGGCGTCATGCGATCGGCACATAAATCTGTCGCCGGTGGCTATCCGCGCGCCACGCGCCATGGGCCGCAGACGACGTGGGCGGCGCCGCGGCGGTTGCAATCGCGAACTCACCGATACTATCTCAATTGTTTTACGACCGCTGACAATCTTTTAAACACATGTATGAGTAGGGGACTATGCATTTATAAATAAAAAATTATCTTTAAGTATCATGCGATTGCTTACCGCCACCAGAATGATATCAAACGCTATTGTGTGTAAGACTAACTTGCTCAGGGGATTGAATCGCCCAATTTAAATGAGAAGAGCCATTAGCAGGTGTAAAGTATGAAAACGCTGACGTAACATCCCTGTAAATGTTGAATATCGCATTGGAGCAGTTGTCGCTCGGAATTATAGGGGCCTGAGTTGTAATTGACAAAGTAACAGCCACTGGCGATGATGTAGCGGTCATTTACCGCAGTTTAATACACAATATTTTACAACAATTGTGAGTTTTGTGGCGCCTGTTCGGCGATTCAATGAATAATACATTCACGAAACGTTGGTTTCAATGAAATTCACCTCTTCAAATGTCGATTCTTGTAACTTTAAACTATATCTAAAGGTCGATTTAGACCAAGCGAGCGAATGCACATTCTACCCCCACTCTTCCAAATTATTTTTGTGTAAACAGGGACAGAACATTCCTTCGGTGGTTTCTCCATACTAAAATGTCAAGAATATCAAAAAGAGAATGCTCTAGCTCTTGTTCTGGTTCTATGTTCTTTGGTCCTTTAGGTTGTGTCTTGCTCGAGCCTAGAACTATTGAAGTATGAAATATTGATACAAAATGCTCTTTTCATTGCTTATTACTTATTCTCCGTGATAGCTGAAGCTATCAATATAGTCGACAACTGTTTCAAACTCAACTTGGTGTAGGTAGGTACTAGGTACTTCGTTTCAACGTCAGACCTTTTAGTTTATTTATTCAATGAACACGTATTTTCTAACTTAGGTACACCGCTTAGTCATATATGCGGTAAACGCTGCATTCAATCGATATTATAACGGACACCAAGCACCAACTTGGCAAAAAGAGAAATAATTTATCATCAAACCAAGTAAGAAATTATATGATACGTGTGCCTACTTCCTAGACGAACGATCTTAAGTAGTAATAAATCAAAACGTACAACTTCTTTTGCATTGAGTAACTGGGTATCACTTAGTTCCGCAAGGTATATCGGTAATGCAACGCAGCAGGCAAGTTAGATATCATTTTTCGCCAATTGAGCATCAGAGCCAATGTTTACCGGTGAGGTAGTAGTGAAATATGGGAATCGTTTACTGCTAATGTGCTGGTGACAGTTGCGGACTACTAAGTTATTTTCGAAACATTACAACATCCTTAATGCAGCAAAGTTCTTTAATGATCGCCTTCTCTTACGCAAAGATTTGATCAGTAAAAATTGTGTTTGGGACAACGTACACTGATCGAAATGATCATACTTCCACTCCTGATATCCTATTTAATAATTGAATAGCTAAAAGGTCCTGACATACACAACATTGTATCTACTACAACGTACATTCCGTATGTGATTTTCCTCATGATTGATGAGAGACACACAGATACGAGCGTTGAACCGCGCACAAAGGGTTCCTTGTGACTGTTGCAAGAGCATCCGCCGACCGCGATTCTCGCCACACAGTACAAAACAACTATCCTTATCGTGTTACTGACGGACCACTAAATGTTACACCAGTTCCACTCAGCTCTAAGAGAAAACGTGGAACGTATAAGGAATTCAGGGAACCTGATGCTTCTGTAATTAGTTCGTTTCGGGAGGGCACTAATTTTGCTTTCTGCGACTTTTCTATCTTCATGAGAACATTGAGAACGCTTAGCCGTCATCAACAGAATAAGGGAGCCCATAGTGTGACTTTGAGGGATGGAATATTTCGACTCAGGGGGCTATGAAGCATTAATGCCATCACTATTCCACTGCGAAAAAAGGGTTGGTGCTAGCGGCCTTGTATAGCTCCGTCTCTCACTAACACTGGAAAAATGATGGCATTAATACGTCGTAGTATAGGTGCTGGTCAGAGAAGCTGGTCGGTAGACCTGAATATGACGTGTTTTTGATGATTAATGGAAATTGCTTTATATTCAATAAAGTGGTATGCGTCACGTTATTATTGTAGTTTTAATCATTTTTTACGTGGTTACGGCGGTTTCAAGAGTCGCTACTTTTGCTTTAGAGTTGTAAAGCACTAATCGTAACGGCTAACTCGTCAGGGATTATAAACTCGATATGTAAGTGTGTAAAGTTGTAAACGTACCTGTTTATGGGAACGTGTTTATCATGATGATTCAGTAAACATATAAATAATAGCCATTTATCATTCTGCGTAAGTTGGACTCAACTGAGCGGAACCAACGCCTTATTGTTAGGTGTTGGAGAACTAGTAATCACTTCATGTACTGTTGTTTTGTTTTTGCTTACATAAAGTAGTATAGAAAGGAGATTTACTGAATCGATGGTAATTAAACACACATCATGATTATTAATTCCTATAATGTTATCCAATTTTTTTTTTCATCCGAGATGAGCCATCAAGAAGTACCTTAGAAGCTTTGGCGATCATTATAGAGGATACCCGTTGTATTAATAAATGCGCTGGTTCGTTTGTGTTTCCTTCCCTCAACTCTTGTGTTAACATTTATGATGATAAGCAAAAAGATTGGAATGGTGATGAAGTAAGGCATGATGCTTATAATTCAGTATTAATGAAGGCAGAACAATTTACTATTCAACATGTTCTGGATGGGAGGGATTGCGGAAGAAACACAAATGTACACAGTGAGCAGAGACCGGACGAGTCAATCGGCGCGCGAGCACCGCTCCCTGCTTCCATCGGGGATTGACAAATTGAATTGATGGCAGTGACGTCACACATAATCCAGATGAACACTTACCATCAAATTATCGGAATGTACTAATGTGTACCTACACAAACTGCCAACGCTCATAATTGTAACAACAAGGTTGTTATCACACCAGACTTTTTAATTAATCGCGACCCCATTTTGCAAATTAAATACGTGAGTAAAATTAATTTAAACGTTTTGATCGGGCATTCTAATTTTATCTCCTGTATGCGTGTTGTCTTAACATCATGCGAATTACTTGTATGACTAGTTAGTGGAGGAACCACTTCATTAACCATACAATTAGCAATGTCATTAAAACGTTATATTATTTCACATAAGCTTATGGTTCTAAACGTTAGATAAACAGTTTACGAAACGATTTGTCAAGTCAAATTGAAGTCCCTAGCCGTGACTTGCATGTTCCTTTAGACAGTTTCTAATATTAACAGTCGAACTCTAAGTGGTGTCATCACACTTGCGACAATAGTGCGCTACATTTTCGAAAATACTTATTTTCAAACTGTTTTATGTGTAAACAATTAGGATCACCTGAATTACCATGGAATCATGGATGTTGTACAGGGATTGTAGAAGAGAATCCTCTTCTACAATCCCGGTAGCAACAGCATTTGAAGGTTCATGTCCAAGATATCCCCCCACGAGTGTAGACTCTCGAAATTAGAAGGCAATCTATCTGGAGAATGGAATAAAAATAAAAAAAATCTTAAGAAAATATCAACCCCCCAGATGTGAGTGAGAGGTTTGTAACATCAATCGAGGTTGTATTTATATTGATACGCATGCGTGTGTACTGCGTCAACTCGGCCGGGTGGCGTAGATTACGACATCGGCGACGCTGAAAACGTAACATGGTAGCCCCCACTGCTTCCTCTGAAGTGCTAAACTTAGGGGCTGAAGCAAAAGCCATTGACAATTCGTACGCGATGAGTAACGCGCGGTGCTACACGGTGATGCCGGGCCCCAGGCCCCTGCCTATACTCGGCAACAGTTGGCGATTCGCTATAGGCAAGAACCCATGGAGAACCCGCGCTTTGGACGTTTCGCTCTGGTTCCTCAGGGCTTTGGCAGGCGCCGGGGGAGCGGCTAAAGTGACAAGACTGTTTGGACATCCTGATTTGGTGTTCCCGTTCTGTGCAGAGGAAACAGCAAGAATTTACAGGCGGGAAGACTTAATGCCACACAGAGCAAAAGCGCCTTGCCTTAGCCATTACAAGCAAGATTTGAGAAAAGATTTCTTTGGGAACGAGCCCGGACTGATTGGAGTGTAAGGGATTAAATACATTTGTGTTAAAGTTGGTAATTAAGTTATACGTGTTCTAAGTTCTGTACATTTCCTGCAGACATGGCGAGCCGTGGTCTAGATTTAGATCGAAAGTATCTAAAGCTTTGATAGCGCCGGAGGCAGCAAGGGCCGCGGTGCCCGATTTAGAATATGTGACCGACGATTTTGTACACAGGTATGTCGTAGGTATCACGTCTTTTGTTCTTTATCTCAAAAAAGCGATTTGTTTAATTTACTGAGCTATTCTCGTAATGTTATTTTGGAAAGAAAACATGATAGTGATAAATCACTGTCATAATGGAACTATAGTGCCTACATTACGATGTGTACCATCAATGTAGGTGTATAAAGAATTTTTTTAGAGAATTATTTATTTTATGTATTTGTTAGATTGCTAGTATTTAACACTAGAATTAACAAGTATAGTGCCCATTCTGCTTATAATCGGAATTTCAATAAGTCTTTAAGAATAATTTATCGTAAAGGGCTCGGCGTAAACACATGCGGCAATTTTGTGGTCTAGTACTTCGTTTTGCCTCTAGTGATCTGAGTGTGGAATCTCAGTTTAATGACCACATCCCGTTTTTAACAACGGCGCGCGGCGTCTGCGCATTTGTTTTGAGCGACGGCTCGGGCTACTGACTCATTGTGAACAACAAACCTCATTCAATGAGAAACGTTACGTTTCGTTTGACTGACTTTAACGCGGAATATTTAACGCTTAGATGAATTTAATTGAGAAACATAATTTACATATGGGCTTTAAATGAATTAGGTTTTTATTAGCAGCTAGGCAACGTGAAAATCGGGGTAAAGCAATTTAATTTAAGCACGCGAACGTTAAATATTAGTCGATAGCTACATTTTAAAATATTTTCTTTACAGAATGGAATGCATTCTCGACGATAATCGTGAGCTGCCGAAAGATTTTCTCACGGAACTCTACAAATGGGCCCTTGAGTGTAAGTGCTACTTGACGAGTGGCGCCACCTTCTGTGAACTCTATTGTGCTTTTCCGCAAAAACTTGTTCCGAGTGGTAATTTAACGCCTAAAGAAAACACTCCTCTTTGTTCCAGCTGTGGGTGCTTGGGCACTGGGGACAAGATTGGGATGTCTCCGAGATAACGATGCGGAAGCGAAAGAAATCATTAAATGCATCCACGGATTCTTCCATAGTGTTCCTGTATTGGAACTCTCAGCACCATTATGGCGAATATACTCAACACCTGCCTACAAAACATATATCGAAGCTCTAGACGCCTTTAGATCACTCTGCTTAAAAAGATTGACTGATAAAGGTATATGCTCACAAATAGCAAAAGCTTCTGGTGAAAAGGTTGCAACAATATTGGCTTTGGATCTACTACTGGTCGGTGTAGATACTACAGCGGCTGCTGCGGCGAGTACTTTGTATTTATTGGCCAATAATGAAAGAGCTCAGAGAAAATTACAAATTGAACTTGACAATAATCTTCCAAGAGACAAACGAATGACCAGTAAGGACTTGGATAAGCTGCCTTATCTTAAAGCTTGTATAAAGGAATCATTAAGGTGAGTTTAAACTCAAAAATACCCACTTTTATCCAAGAACAGTTCAACCCCTAATATTGTTATCTAAAGGCGTCTAACGGGCGGCTATCTAGGCACGCGAGAGTATCTCACGGTGGCACTTAGCATAATATTGACATTACAAGGCTAATGATATTGGAGGAGGAGCAAACATTGCTGGATCCCGATACTGACTACCCTTAGTTAACGCGTGGCAGCATCGCCGTACTAAATACTAAACTCTTATACATACAGTAAGCAAGTAAAAATCGTTCAATGGTGATAATTTGTCCTATGTTGCCCTGTTAGTCATCATCAGTTTGCGGTTTCACCAGCCTACATAATATTCCGTGAGTATAATTATTATGAGAACAATTTAACTTCCTTTCAGATAATCTTATTCTAGTTTGATTCATTTCTCTTAAATCTGACTCTAAATTAACACAGTAAACAATTTAACGTTTAAGTAAAGTTTCGTCATGACATTTTGTGGGTAAAGAATTAAAATAATGAGCCAGTTTCAATGTCACTAACACAGTAATAAGAGATTTTCCTCGTGACACGAGTACAGTAACCTCCAATGAGTCTGTAGGATAAAAACTTAATACAAGTGTATCGTCTTAATGTAACGTGACCAATGATGGTCAGAGTCAGGTTACATTTGCACCTGAGTCGCTATTAGGACCTCAGTCCACAAGGCGAGTGTAACAATACCAGTGTTTATAGCAAGTTATGTAAAGAATATACTTGCAGTACAGGTCCGCATGCACCGATAAATGCGAAGAATTCGTAATTGACATATGGGTGACGAGTTTTATAATGTTGTTAATGATATGAGCTGGAATTTGTTGAACGTAATCGAACCGCTAAAAAAGTTACTTTTTCGGGCTAATCATTAACGCTATTCCACTGTCGGTACCATTCACGAAGGCAAAAAGCAAGTGTTCCCATTACAATTACACTTTCTTTGAATAAGAAATTACTTAAGTTTATTCAAAAGAGGACATCAAACCCTTGTACCCTGAACAGGAAAATTGTAAAATAATCTATATATAGTAAGTAAGTTCATTTTAAATTTCATGCCAATATGTATCTTAAATACTTAATGTTGTATTGCACATTGTTACAGAATCAAACCAGTGATTTTGGGGAACGGAAGATGCATTCAGTCAGATGCCGTGATATCTGGATATGAAGTACCTAAAGGGGTAAGCACGAAACCTTAATGATGTAAGTAACAAACGAAACTTTGTTGATCCATCAGCTGAGGACATTTAACTTTACACGAGGAAATACATATCTACGACTTATTTTAGACTAGCAGGGAAGGGGAAAACTGAGAACATTATAATTTATATTCACAAAATTCCTTTTTCCCATTTCAGTCCCACATAGTTTTTCCGCATTACATCCTATCTAACGAGGAACGATACTTCCCGTCACCAAATGAGTACGTTCCTGAGCGATGGCTACGAGACAACGAAGTTCGGGAGTCGACGGAAAAACCCGAAGAATCGATAGTTTTTGGTGAAAATTCGGGATGCCCGTACAATCGGGCGATGGAGGTGTGTCGCAAGCAAAAGGAAGTAGGGATCCACCCATTCGCATCGCTTCCGTTCGGCTTCGGCCGCCGAATGTGTATCGGGAAGAGATTTGCTGAAGCAGAGTTGCAACTTCTGCTGGCTAAGGTGAGTTTGAATTGACTGTACTTTCGTTTTCTTAAATGAGGCCAGCAAAGATTTGTCATAAATGACTTAAGAGTCACGAAAAGGGAAAATTGTGGAGTAGAAAATCGAGGACAAACAGCTCATAATATCAAGTAACAAAAAAAATTGCAGGACAACTTTCTCTGAAAATCCAAACATTGTGGTTGGTTGGTTGTTCAACATATTTATCCTAAGCCTAATAATTTATTCCCAGACATTCCATAAATACGACGTGTCGTGGCACTACGGAGAGCTAACCTACAGCGTAACGCCGACGTACGTGCCAAACGAACCGTTGCAGTTCGCACTCCACAAGAGAAACGGTAACCACACTAGTCTGTAATCTTCTATGTTAAATACGTATTTAATGTTGTAGTAAGTCGTATAATTAACTGCCAAAGGTTTTTTACAAAGTTGGATTTAGGTCGTTTGTGTTTTGTTTTGTAATACTTAATACTAAGTTAGGTTTATTTGAATTTTTAAATAAAGCCTATTCTTTGATGGTTTATAGTATTATTTTCAAGATCCTGTCGTTTCTGCTAAGTGTAGAGCTAATTAATAACTTTCTTTTCTAAATATATACGATATTGGTTATCAACTTATCATTCCTCACTAACACTACACAACATTTTGTTTGCACATTTCTAGTATTAGGTAATCAAAATCAAAAGTCATTTAGGCTGAGAGTCAGCACTTTTTGAACACCAAAATTACGAAAGTCATGCAGAACGCTCGCCCTTGAACACTTCCAACTGTTTTAGTTGTGAAGAAAAACTAGCGCAACAAACTTCCCCGCAACACATCTGTTTTTTAAGTTAAAAGAACTTCACAACAATCAACAATCTTCTCATAAGCAAAGCATGTACTCACTATTTGGCGGAGTCGTTGAGCTGGTACTCGTTGGAGCGGCCGAAGCACTCCTGAACGCCGGCGTCCGCCCAGAGCCTCTTCATCGCCGCAAGCAACTCCTCGCTGAACGGCTCCGTGTCCTCCATCCGTTGGATCACGTCAAACACCATCTTGCCGTCGCTCTGCAACACATAAATACTATAAGTTTTCGAAAATTCTCCTTGTACGTATTCGTCGTAGAGATAGGTAGGTGTACATAGACTAGAGAAACATATCGACATTTATATCGGGGGCAAGACAAGCCTCATCATCTGCCTAGCCTTTTCCCAAAGATTTTGGGGTCGGCTTCTAGTCTAACCGGATGCAGCTGAATACCAGTATTTTACATGGAGCGACTGCCTATCTGACCTCCACAACCCAGTAACTGGGTAATACGATACCCCTTGGTAAGACTGGTTGTCAGACTTTCGGGCTTCTGACGACCCGTAACGACTGTCAAAGGCCTACAAATGACAGCCGAGACCAACGGCTTAACGTGCTTTCCGTCCACGCTATCCACGGACCAACCCCGGCAAGCGTAGCTTAGCCTGATGGATCGTCCCGTGCGACTGATATTACGTAGCCACGAGCTATACAAGCCAAGCCAATAGCCAAGCCTATAACTATTAATTAGGCACAAATCCAGGCTTCTTGCTGCTACTAAGGATTTTGTGAAGGAAAAGCCCATTAGCAAACTGCCCGTAACGCAGAATAGCAAAAAACAATTATTTGTATCTATCGACACTATCAAAGATGGGTCGTAGTTTCGCTGTGTGGGTATACTAAACCTATCCCAAAAAGGAAAGAAGGTCAACGCCACATCGAAGAGGTTGGCAGCCAACACTTTCACCGTCGCCGACATCCATCATTCTCAAATTCTGTTTTGTCTACACGTAAGTGCCAATGTACCACTGCAGTGAGCTGTACGGGGCAAGGGGCAATGCCACCGAGTAAAAACCACTACAAGTGCTTTGCCAGGGTGCATTAAAATGTACCACGCTGCCACTTTGCTGACTGGCTTGAATTTGAGGCCCGTAGTTTGTGGCGATACTGTGGCGAAAGAATAAGGCCATTTTCCCCTATCCTATTACTATAATTACTGACTTCACTCAAGACAAGACAGTTGAAAGTAACGTGACTACAGTTGAAAGTAATTACAGTCTATATTTGGATGAAAACACGTTAATAATGACACCATTGATCAAAAATAGAATTTATTAGAGTATAAAAAAATATTCCTTAGTATTTTTGTTTGAAGGGTTAGTGCCGACGACTGAACCAACTATTGATTTGTAAAGGTTGGTATCATGGATTTTGTCTCCACCTAAATAATGAATGCAAAACGAGAACGTATGCAAAACGAGAACGTATGCAAAAGGAGAAGCTGCACTGATATTATTTGCATCCACTTTTTACTGGATAGACAAAACGCGTCGAACAGCCGACAGACGCAGTGGCCGTTTTGTCAACCAATCAAATAAAAAACGTTAACCGTAGTCGACGTAAAAACAAAGACTGCGCACTACTAAATAATAAACCTATTCACTTTAATCACCAGATACCGAAATAAAATTCAATGGTGGAGACTTTTGTCTAAGACTCAAAGTTATTTACTCCATGAAAAATTAAAGTAGCGTTTTAGCTATCGTATCTACCGTCCGCGTCAGTGTCTAAATGGTGAGCCTAATGGTCCAAGAGGATCATTAACCGTTGTTCCGATGTTTTATGGAATTTGATGAAGAGGATAATACTATACTACTTCAATGCAGAATATAGGCGTATGCATAATCATCGCTAGATAAATATTTAAATATGAGGAAACATTATAATAATTACTTTATAAATATCGAATTGGTTATACCCATATAAATGTATAATTTGGACAACGAAAGCCCAATGTACCACTACCAATGTAATGTTTGTTGCCCAAAGTTTACTCCTCTTGAAATAAGTTATATTTCCATTTGGGACACCCGGGAGACCAAGAGGAGAGTGAATCTTGAATGAATCATATAGGGGTGAAAATTTTAAGTAATTTGTGTAAGCTGTATTGACATAACTAAGTCAAAAATGTGAACAAAAATGCATTAATGGTAGTGATTAAGTATTAACGACTTAATGGTCCATACATAACTCAATAGTGCTGTGTTGACCTATTTGATACAGTTGACGTCTTATTTTTAGAAAAGGGATGGGAGATTTGTCAGTTTTTCTGATCAAAAATCATCCGATAATTTTTAATTGCATTTGAAAAAAGAAAGAATCACTTGCACTATCATTCAGCATATAGCATTTCCAAATTCATATTTAACAAAAATATGAAAATGCTCAGTAGATTATCATTCAATCAGTTATTTCCAACATGCATCTGAATTCTTTACCAACTTGTAACCTTAATGTCATGATCACTGTTACATGTTCCTATCATGCATCAACAACCATTGCCTAACCTTTAAAAGCCATAAACACAGCCATAAAGAACGATGACTCATAATAATTCGTGTTGAAGAGCAATATCGTCTCAATTGGAGTTGAGTGACCCAGCATCTTCGACATACGCTAATCCGATTAGTAATCCATTTAGCAAACTCGTCTCGGAGAACCGTACGCTTTCGTTACGCAACCCGCTAACCGCCAAGTGAAAGAATTCTGACTAATGAGTAATGAGAATCTCCAAAATTCTGATGTGTTTAGTCTTCGTCTAAAAGTATCATGAGTTTGTTGACGAGTAAACTGCAATGCATCATATATACTCATGCTTTATGTAGCAGAGACAAGTCCAGTCTGTTCTGGGTATTATAAAACATTATACTAGCGGCATTGCGGCATGAAATGCCATGCTATGAAATAAATAACTCGTACATCAGGCCTGTGCTTTTGCTGGTTGCAGAGGTTTCTCTGAAATATGCTCTAATTATGACGGGTGTTGCGGCTCGCGGGGCGCATGCGCGGTGACGGGAAGCTCGCCGCGCCATTCACAACCCCTCCTCGGAATAACCCGGCACCGCCACCCTTGTTGCTTACACATTGCATATTCATTTAAACATCGACGTCCATTAGCTCGTTACCTAGGCTGGCATTAAGGATCGGCTATAGGTAATCGTGTTTTTGGTTTTGATAAGTTTTTATGGAATACTTAAAGTAGCAGCCACGAACAATAAAACGTCTGGCTAGCTGAAGTTTCACTATAGTCAGTGAAAAATCGGATTGAGGACAAACATAATAGATGATTGTTAAAAAAAAATTAAATGTCACTAAAAACGTGCAAAAAGCACTGCCGTATTTTGACAGCTTTGGCATATTTTGGGCGTCATCTTGTTTTTATGAATATATTTTCGTTTTTATTTTGTCAAGTCAATGTTACATTTTTGTGACCGTGAAAACTCTGAAGTTTGTACGCAAAACAGAAGTAATGTTAAGGAAAAATAATCTGTGGATTCACTGTTCTTTGTTGTCTTTATTTCGTTAAGGTGACTTCTTAAAGTTATCAAAATACAGCAGTGCTTTTTGCACGTTATTAGTGATATTCATTTTTATTTGCAAAGCACACACAATGCATGCAGCGTTAAAATCGTGATGATTACGTAGTATAATAATATCTATAAGTCAACTTATATTCATTTCTTTTTGCAATTTCTGTAACTTCGATTGAAGTATGGGATTTTAACAATGATTCCATCTCATCATTTGTAAAATTCCATGTTTTTTTGTGACTTTCGTCACTAACAGGCTCCAACAGGTAAAACCGAAAGTACATACGTTTTTATTTTTGTCTATTAAAACTTCGGTAAGACAATCATGAGGCACATCCAAAGGAAGATCACAATACTGAACCCGTTCGTTCTGTAACCATACAACATCGTCTAAACATAGGAAACAACGCTAAGACAACCCTCATGTGATTCATTGTGCGTGTACTTCGGTTTTGTTTCAACATGTTTGCGCCGGATAGGGCTGTCAAGTCCACTGCTTTCATGTCCCTCACAGTGATAAAGAGATAGGTGCATGAGGTAACATAGACAGTGCCATGTGCACACTAGCGACATAGCTTGCGATGCGTACAATATGCAAAACTAATGGGGGGGCGGTAGAGGGCATGTCTCATTAGGGGAATACAGCGAAGGGGATCGATCTCCGGACATAGCGTGAACTATGGAAAATACGCCAACCTGCGTGTTAAACATAAAGTACTAACGATTCGTACTGTAATCTAGTTTGTATAATCACTACTTGAGAAGGAAATTACAGATATTTTTTTATTGCTCGCAGTCTCATGGACTTTAAAGATTCCATTTACGACGTAAGTACCATGTCAAACGGTACGTGCGTCACATCTCGTGACGAGTGAATTAATTAAAGTTTTCAGAGCAGCCTCTCGTTCGTTGTGTAACCGATGACGTTGACATGAACGACTCTCCAACAGGTCGGAACGGAACTGAGATACCTTATCTGACTGACATTCCGAACAGGTACTTTTGATGATAACACTGGCCAATGTATCCCTTTCAGATTTTATTACACGTTTGGTGGTTGTTCGTTGGTTGCTAATAGAATCGCGCACTATCGCAAACATAACATTGCCACCTTATCTGGTTTACCATAAATTATTCAGTTTGCAATATCTCGTTAACGTTAGCACAATAACCAGGTTTACGAATTAACTTAGCCTTATCTAAAGTGGTAAATTGATTAATGTTTTGTTGGTATTAATTAGACTAACAACACTGCAATGTCATGTATTGTAAGTTACTATCCCGCACTTAAGAAACCAATTTAATCTCAAAGATAACCTTGACGAATGTCTCCTTGTATTTACAAGTCAATAAAAATTGGAAATAAATAAATAACTGTTTAATAAAACTGAAAGCTTTACAATAATGGTAATATTTGTTTTGGAGTAATATTCATAGCAAACAAATAATGCAATAAGTTGTTATGCAGAGAGAAGCCGGGCTCGGGCGGCCGTCATGCAGCGAGCCACTTTCATGAATAACGAATACCCAATATTGATCTCCATAGAGAGAACATCTCACAGAATCGAACAAGTCCTGGGGAAATGCAGATGCACTTTTCGTTTATTCATGGAAGCTTTTCCTCTGTAAATTAGGTATATGTATAGCTATAGCTACAATAGCTTAGTAGTTTTAAAGAGGATTCATTCGATATTCTCAATTACTTATAATCATTTTAAAATTGCGCATAATCCCGCATTAGGGCGGACGATGTATGGACATACAATTTAAGCTACAGCGTTCAGCATTAAAATGAATCTATGGCCGGGTTGGTTACTATGCAATAAGTATCATCAATAATAACACTCCAGTCTCCCAAAATTGCTTCGTAATCAGCATTATACGGAAACCTCATAGCACTTATTCCCGATGTAGATTTCGATGCAATCGACATTATTTTTACTGACGATCGCCCATTATTTATAGAATACCATCGACACGTAATCGACGCAGTTTATCGTTTACGCAACGAATACTCGCTTTGATTTTAGATTTTTAGTAAACTAATGAGTAAGTAATGTCCGATTGATATCTTCGAATAAATATTTCAATTTGATCAGTATACTCATCACTAGGATCATATTGAGTGTTTTGTGGGAGGTTTTTTATTAAATTTTGATGTCCTAGCGAAACGCACGCCAGAATTTGCGTATGCTGACATCACAATCGAAAGATGTCGAACAAAATGATTATAGTTTAGACCTTCGATCTAAACTTTACTTAAAAAACTAGATCTTTGGGACCTTATAGGATCGATTGCCCCTCGCTGTTCTTCCTAAATCGTAGGAGATTTGGGGAGCCGTTACCACTTTCACAAGAGACTGCTATTATTGAATACTGTATTATCCTTACTAATATTATAAACGCGAAAGTTTGTAAGTATGGGTGGATGGATGGATTGGAGTTACAAACATCCATCCGATGTTTGTTACTCTTTCACGTAAAAACTACTGAATGGATTTGGATTAAATTTGGCAAACAGATAGTTTATAACCTGGATTAACACATAGGATACTTTTTATCCCGATATTCCCACGGGATCGAGACTTACGCGGGTGAAACCGCGGGGCGCAGCTAGTAGTGTATAATGCCATATCAATGGGACACTATGGTCTGCTCTATTCGATAGTAATTAGAAGATAAATAGATTTTTCGTCAAAAAAAATCCATAATTATTAGATATTGTTGATGTCTCACAATTCCTAGCAGGATTGCCTCCATGAAAAATTTTAGAAAATGAGGATAGCTTACCTCTCGGTCCTTATTGCCGTAGGTGATGCCCAGGTTGGGCATAGCACGCAAGATGGCGACGAGCGACTGAATCGTGTTGCTGTACACCACCGGCCGGTACTGTTTGAAGTCTTCATTTGTAAAGCCACTTTCGTGGATAATTCTGTTGAAAAGAAAGGAATGTTTAATAAATTAGGTCAAAGAATATGTATAAGTTATAATATTTTGTCATTACCTACTGTTACAAAAAGAATCGGCTGAGTCCAGTTTTTGGGTCTATCTACAGTGTTCAGAAGTAGATGCTTATTACATGAAGATCATTGATATATCAATTATGAAGATGTAAGGAAGAACAATTATCACATATTGTATCTAGGTACATAGGTATATGACACAGAAAAAATAATTGGCTAAATTGAGGGAACGAGTTAATAAAAGGCGTAAATGTGTGTTACTCATCGATCGCCTTGTGATTCATAGGTCCAATAGTGCGGTATTTTAACGAGATTGTTAAGTTCCAACCTCGACCAATATGATTTCATGACGTAGCCATAATGTTACGGGAATGTACAAGAAATTAGCAGTAAATTTTGTAATTTATGCAGTTTCCATAATGCACTCATATGAGCCTGTATAGTCTATATAGTAGTATTGCATATTAACTTGTTGTTTAAGATTCAATACTTGGGTAAAAACTTTGCGATGAACTAAAGTAATGCTTCCTTTACAATCGGGTAGCTGTTAGTAATGTGTAGCGTCATAATTATTCGTCCTTACATTTGACGATTCTATTGCCAAATTGGCAATAGAACAGGGGGCCAAGTCTACTAATTTACATACGTGCCAGTGGTCTCACAATGATGAGTTTTTGACGGATTTTGTATGGCATATCTGTCAAAAACTGATCATTGTGAGACCACTGACACGTTTGTAAATTAGTAGACTTGGCCCCCTGGTTTTCAGGTTGCTGTCGCTATAGTCAGTCAGAGCTACAGCAGGTGCAGTTTGTCAGAGGAGCTCCTTAAGGAAGAAACTATATTGTGACCATATAACTTACATTTTCTCTACGAAAATGACTCATCACAAAGTCTTAACTTGACATTTTCGTATTCCTATATTATTATTTATGATTATGATGCATTCGTATTGTCCATCTGTCTGTATAAATTATTTAATCGATCAGACATTCAAATTGCATGTACATAAATAATTTATGTAGGTGAGGACGGTAGTCTCAACTCAATGACAAACACGAATATAGCCAATTCGGCGAGCGAGTCAGTTTCGCGAAATTCATATTCAGTGGTACCACTGAATATGAATTTCGCGAAACTGACTTTTTTGTTCTTTTAATTTTTTACTCACGAATTCCACAGACAATTTATTTTGCGGAGTTTAGTCGTCATTTTTGTAGCATGCCTAAGACCTAAAAAGAAATCGTTTGAAATGTTACTTCTGCAGCCTAATCTGATGCCAAAGTTAAGCTAGATCCTGATTCTGCTGATCTGCAGGGTTTATAAATAAAACAAGTCATACTATTTCCCATAAGATTGTTCTTTTTAAAGTTATGGAAGTTGCTGATAGTTTGTACATAAATATTTTAGCATTTTACGAACAATGGAGGCGGTGCGTGAGGATGATGCACTGTCCAAAAAAAACAATCGGGCCATGCAACCCGCGCGCTCGATTCTTCAGAATTCGCTGAATTCTAACTTTATTTCTACCAGATTCCGACCTGTTCTATTTTTCTATAGTACTAAATTATAACAAAAGTTAGTTTCGATAAACTAACTGTGTAACTCGAAAAGGCAGAGTAATGGCAGATTTAACATAAGTTTAAATTTTCCAAAATATATTCTAACAAATGAAATGGTTCTTGATGACAGAATCGGTCAATTCACATTTTTTTGTAAGTTGAGTATTGATAAAATTATTTGATTTCCAGCGTCTGCCGTTCTATAGATCTGTAGCATCCGGGACGCGGATGACGTCACTGACGGCATGGTGCAAACACCCACAAAACATTGATCTCACCAACATTAGCGTAGGTTATTATAGAGCAATATCGATGAATATACTTCTTATGATTTGGTAATATTCTATTGAAAACCTATCGAGATCTGTTGACATTACGAATAGTAAACAACCTGATTAGATAACGACCAAAATGAATACTATTTTCAACTACTAGATACAGGCTTATTTGACATAAGACCAACGAAAGTCCCAATTTCAAGATGTAAGTTATGATTGTTATGAATGAGTAATAATATCAGTAGTTAGTTTGTAGATATAATACCTGTTTGACACAGATTAGACATTTTGTACAATTTTCACTGACCATCGTCAACTTTTTGGCAGGTCTAATAGCTTCGTCGGACTCGTTTGGTGACGTCACACAAATTATTTTATTCATACGCGTTGGTGACAGCTCGCGGCGTGACGTGAAGACAAATATCTTTTAATTCAAATAACACGAACAAACGTATCGTAAAACTGCTAAACAACGGAACGTATCTACGTATTTGTTACCTAGGCATTTAGCGACGGACGTATGTGTATGTTCTCAAAATTATAACTATTCTGCGATAACAAGGTAATGGTGATAGTCGACATTTATTAATGCAAGATTCAAATTGTTTTAGCATACAGAATTTTATCATTTTAACAAACTGTTGCAAAACGTTTATTGTTCTAAGACATATTATTTGAAATCTCTGTAGAATATTGGGAAATTCAAATACGTAGATATTATTTCAAAATGCGGTACTGACTTTCCCTACATTGCAACGAAATTTTCATACAGCCGGTAATCTTTTATCTTCAAAATGTAAAACGCTTGTTGACAAGTCGTAGATAGTAGATATAGGGAGATAGCAGGCAATCGACTGATGTATTATATCTCTAAACAATAATATTGATTAAGATAGATACGAATGAATGTAATTGATAACACTGTACGACAAGGTATACTGTGGCACAAAAAAATATACTATGGGATGCGATGCAAAAATGCAAGGGATGGGAGAAATGCTGTTAATTTTCACTAGAAGCTGTCTGCCGATTTTGTCTATAACTAGGACCAAAAGACTGAATGGACATTACCAATTGTACAGAAGAACACAATAATACAGGTTGTGCATTAGTTCTTGGATACAATTTGTTGACTCTAAAACATTATCGTGTCGTCATACAGTTTTGCACCAACCCTACATCGCCCTACCAGATAAGATAAAGTAGGTAGTCGGTTTTCAAATTAGTCAGGTTTAAAACTTGGGAAGGTCCCCGTATAATGTAAGTATTTTGCGAATAGATCTGCACAGGGCAAGATCGTGACTAACTGGACGACTGAGGGAGGATATCGCCGTCGAGGTGAACCGCGGCGTAGACGCTGTGAAGATCTGGATTAGGTTTTCAGGGCAGATGTGGAGGAAAATCGCAAGATATAGGTAGGTTATACAGGTTTCGACTAGACGGAGAAAGAGGTCTTTGCCCAGCAGTGGGAGACAAAGTACGCTACAAAACAAAAGTTATTTGAATACGAAATGCTTTGTTTCTGGGCAACTGAAGGTTTTTTTTTGTAAGTTTTAATTAGGTAACGTATCTATTTAAAGTTGATGTTTTTCAGTCTATACATATACTTGTATAGTTCAGAATAGCCAGGCAGACAGAGATGCTATTCGCTTGAGAAACGACGTATTTGATAAAAAAGCTATGATAAAGGATGTGTCGCCATCTAGCGACAAAATGGCAGTGAGATAATTAGGCTTTCGCCTTAAATAAACGGTTCACTGCTATGTTGATTATTGAAAGAAATATTTCCAAATTTCCATTCACAACTGGGGCGACTTGCAAAAACTTAGAGCTATGCCAAACCGCTATATTGGACTATGTTAATCTATTAGGTACGTAATTGTCTGTAAGTTGAGGGCATAATTATCTCTTATCTACACATTATTACATTTAAATAAATAAATTATGGTGTATCTCCAATTTTTCCTGTATAACTACTTTCTAAATATTTCAGCTGACTGTTCCAATAAATAGTTTCTTATATTTTAATAACAAAACAAAGAGGTGGTATACTTACTTCATTTGTTTGACTATAGTACTTTTGCCGGATTCACCAGCACCTGTAAACAAAAATACAAATTAAATACTATTCGTGCACCACTACTTAACACGTGTTGCGATTGTTTTAACATTATTTAATCATATTACCTACAATTAATTGGACATGTGGAGTTAGGCGACCGACATTACATAAAAGCTGCGTTTCTTCAAAGCAGACATTTCGCCAAACCACGTAATAAAACACGCGATGATATAAAAACATTTAATTACCGCCTAAATGTAAACTGTTTCAGTCCACATTATGCACGTATCGCCGAGTGAAAATAGCATGGAAAAATAAATTAACGTTACAGTGAACTGTACGCGGGCGTACGAAGGGTCTACCAGCTGATCGATAAAGACTTCAGTGATTGCAGCTTTGCGCATATTATTGAGCATGCTTTGGGTTTTCCACGTCATTCCAAGAACACAATCGCTAACCTACGTCTACGTTACGCAGAAAGCCTACGCATTGAACCTTGTTTAATTGATTGTAATTATAAAATTATCTGTTAACGCTGAACAATGGTGATGACTCGATGACAAAATGTAATCAAGCGTAGATTGTTGAAGACTAGTTTAATAATTGTCTCTCAAATATTACATGTAGGTGTACATGTACTCTAATCAAACGAGACCTATAAAACAGTTATGTAAGCGTAATTACTACAGAAAATATTAATTTACCGTTATATCCTTCGTACGTAGATATTAATTGGCTAATAAAGTGACGAAATTACGTGGGTGTAGTAAAACGAACCCTGTCAAATACAGGTTCTTAGTATCATGACCCCTGGTGGCTCTAATTGGCTCGCCAGCGCGAATGGCCGATCTCTGACCCCCGATATACACATTATCACTACACAAGTGCACTCCTGATTTCTACATTGCAACTTGTACAACCATTCATACCTTCAATTGTGATGTCTAGTCTTAAATATAATAATACTTATGTAACATTAAAGGATGTGACGCCTCGTATAATGCAAGACAATGCATTCGTACGTCAAAATAAAAGGTATCATCACATATTTTATATTCACAGTGGAAGAACTTTCACAATCAAGTGGATGGTAATCGCGTGCCAAGAAAGTATTCCCACGAACACCCAATATAATAACTTTTGAAACAGTGAATGTCACGTTGGATTATTTAGTTAATAGTGAATGCTTTAGAATTCGTACAGTTTAGAAGTTATCTCACGCATATCAAACGATCAGAGCAGGGACTAAACGGCACATTACTTCACTATCGTGGTTTTAGATGCTAATAGTGTTCTGTACCTGCAAGGAACGATGACATAAGCCATGATTTTATTGTCTTTAGTGACATTTATATGGGTAACATAGAGCACTTTTACGCATGAACCTGGCAGAATGTTTTATCGCGGCGTAAACCTCGATAAAAACATAATGTATCGAATCGAACTTCTGTATCGCTGGGGTGACAGGATGAGTAGACGTCGCCTCTGTGCCTTTTTGCGCTATCATCACGATAACATCGTCGCGTGCTCGAATGCCGCTTGGCTGATAAAATACCTGTCTGTAATGTCCGTTCGATCGCCTCTTCAGGTAACCTGACATGGCAACATTTGCCTATTCACGAATAAGTTACGATTCAAGAAGTTGTACGTTGTAGAAGGAACTTCATGTTTCAAGTCTTAGCGCATATCTAATCCAAATGACATAATATTTAAAGGATTAAAGCACTCTTATCTTTTTAATAACATCGATATTGACCGATTACTGCAATAGATATTATTAATTGCCTTACGATTTCACGTAATGATCGTATTAGAATATTGTTGCGAGTGCATGGCACAAAATCTACACGATCTTTACGCACGATGTAAAATTGTTACGTTTGGAATTATTTCGGTAAAAAGGTAGGTAGGTGGATAGCCTGGACAGGGCATTAAGTAGCGTTAAACGACGCTACGCACGTAACAAAAATGGTATTTGGTGTATGCGTAGTGGACGTAATGGTGTTTTAAAGATTTTTTTGGCAAATGATTTCGACTAAATCCTAGCCTGAACGCTACTTCAAATACCTTCTAAATATTTTTTACTTCGATTCAGTTGGTCACAGCAGCATTAATTAAAAAAAAACACATTGGTAGTATTTTTTAAGTCAACACAATATTTGTGTTTATGAGAGAGCTGGCAGACCAAACTGGGTGAAAATTGCGACAAAATGAGACTAATAAATAACTTTATCTGTTCAAGTGGATTTCAATAGTCATTAATTAAATCATGTTTCAAAGACCCCTCTCTTTTAGCTGACACTTTGATTACTCTAGTCTAATCTAAGACTAATTAATTACATTTCCATGGATTTTTTCGAAGTGAGACATGTGAGGAGTGGCTCATTAAAGCAAAACGCCATTCATGGTCAGATAAGCACGCACTGGCAGCCACGGCGGCGTGCCGTGACACCTCAATTAATTCTAGCACAAGATACCTAGTTGACACAATTGTCACATATGATTGGTCATGCTCATTATGTGATTGCAAAACATTTTTTTTTGTTTTGGTTTCATTTTCCTTGAAATATCTAGACCAGAAAATTTAAAAGGAAAAATCTTATTAAATAAGATTTTTCCTTTTAAATTTGATGATTAAAAATGATTGATGCTAAACCAGGATAAAATTTTTATCCTGGTTTAGCATCAAACACTAAGGGCTGTTTTCATCAAAGTCAGATATCTTTTATCCGTGGAATAAAATTGTCGTCTGACAGTTTTTGTATGGAAAAACTGTCAAATATTCAAAATTTATTTGCAGGATAAGACTTATACTCAGTATAAAAGTTTGGTGAAATTCGCCCTAAATGTCAATGGGCGCTGAAAACATGACAGAGAATCTAAACCGTTAATACCTAGTAAGTTCCGAAAAAGGACGTGGTATGGCAGGTAACCAAGAGTTGTATTTTATGTGCATTTGACTTGTGACTTTTGCGCTGTTAGGGTTTTGTTACCTCTTGTAAAGATCAACATAAGCCAATTGAAATAGATAGGTATTGTGGTTTGGCATGGAATTTTAATAATACAAACAGAATGTAACAATGGCATGAATACACCATGGAATGAGTAAAATGAGTTGTCATACTAGATTATAATAACAAAATGGAAGAAAATTAAACATAACAAAACCATCCAAGAATTTTCACACTGCTGGGACTCAAGCCTCATTAAGAAGGAGTGGTGTAATTATATCAATCTGCCTAGCCTTTTCCCAAGCTTCCAGGCTTCCAGTCTAACCGGGTGCTGCTGTATACCAGTATTTTACATGGAGCGACTGCCTATCTGACCTCCACAATACGATACCCCTCGGTAAGACTGTTTGTCAGACTTTCGGGCTTCTAACGACCGGTAACGACTGTCAAAGATCTACGAATGACAGCCGGGACCAACGGCTTAACGTGCTTTCCGAGGCACAGAGGAGTCTTTACATGTAAAGATGGTCACCCATCCACGGACCAACCCCGGCAAGCGTAGCTTAACCTGAAGGCGCGACCCGTGCGGCTGTTATTACTTAGCCACGAGCTCCTCCTATACTAATTACTAAATAAAGATAATAATTATAACAGAATTTAGCACACCAATAATGATGTACATAACATGTTGAGATAGTGAAAATCAGGATCAAATAACAAGCACAAAAATTTACAAATGTGTCATATCACCCAGACATGTACCTGTCGTAGTTAGTGTATAAAATATTCATCTACTAATGAGTATGAATATAACATTTATATAAGAAAACATAGAAATTGTTGATACATACCAACTGCCTACTTCATTATAGACATTAGAAAAACACAATGGTGACTCATTCTGGGTGTAAAATGACTAAGTAATTGACTTTGAATGGTGTGCATTATTCTGTAGTGTAGGTAAATGCTGGATAGTGCTAATGCCAATTGAAATGATCCACAAGTTGATTAGACGGAATGATGTAAAGTCACATATTTCTCACAGAACAGAGGACTGTACGATCTATGATTTAAGAAGGTAGGATAGACATAGTCATATAAAAGAAATGAATGACACACATTTAAATAATTCACTATGGCCATTGAGTAAAAAAACAGGTGACCACCTGAGACACATCACAAATAGCTACAGCTTGTGTCAATACACTCACATAATTATCAGTGTCAAGATCAAGGTAACTTGCTTTTGTAAGACAATTAAATTAAATATCCATACTACTAACTCTGTCTGTCTGTCTGTATGTTACCTTTTCACTCCTAAACCACTGAACAGATTTCGATAAAATTTGGCAAGGAGATAGATGGCATCCTGGGGAAGGACATAGGCTACTTTTCATCGACATACCACGCGGGCGAAGCCGCGGGTGGAAGCTAGTTAAATTATAATTTTACTTCAAATTCGACCTCCCTTTTAAATTAGGGATGGCCCCACATAAGTAATGTGTAAGCTTAGATTCAAACACTTTAAATATTATGTTATGACTCAATTGGTGGAATACAGTTTAATGACTGCAAAATGTCAATAGGTATCTAACATTTCCTGAAATAGGTGGTAACTGAGATCATCCTAAAACATTTATTGTACTGTTGTGTTACATTGAATGCAAAGGAAAAATTCTTTATAGTAAATGATTACCTACATTATTACAAAATTGTATCAATAGAGTTTTTTGTTCAGTTTCCTCTAGTGATTGTATTTAAATGTAAATAAGTATTGTGCCATTTAGCGTTGGACATGAATGACATTGTTCTGCTGAAATATTGGCAACCGTTCAACACACTGCCAACAGGTACTGTTTACAGTGATTAAAATTCTTTAAATACTAGTTGATTGTTTACGGACAACATTACATGTGGTTTTGTAATAATAACTAAAACAACTTGAAGACAATTTATGTGTTTCTAAAGGGAATCACCTCTTGAGTATTGAAAAGCAATAAATATGTTTTATTTTGACTTGTGTAAGTGTAAGCTGCATGTTTAGTTTTCATTGTTGAGCTGATTTTCTTTTGTGTTTTATCAGCCTGAAAATGTTATCTCATCAAGGTCATCTATGTAAATAGCAGGAAAACTACCAGCTAGCACAATGGAGCAGTCTCCTTACTTACTAAGTCACAGCCGATAAGAATCTTCAGTTATTGTACTGGATGACTGTTACCATATTTCTCATGAAATATTGACATAATTAATGGGTGTGTTATTATTTAAAGAACTGTTATTTTGAGAAGAGTGCTTAAGATTTATCATTCAGTGAAGCAGAGATAGTTATTGCTTCAACATACATTGATGCCTCCATCTGCATTTGAGGTTCTACTGTCAATAATTTATTTATTTATTTAGCAGTATTACTAAGACAGGAATATTAATATCAATTTTAACCAATGAATATGTACTCTAGAAATGTGTTCATTTAGTAGTGATAAGACAAATACTACTTTTGACATATCTTATGAGATTTGACATGGTGGGTTCAAATAAATAAATTAATCTCATAAGTTAAAATACGTAGCGTGGAGTTTCGAAATACGATAAGGAAAACCCCTCCTGAATTGAGGTTCACGACATTGGAACAGAAATCAACCATGATTAGCATAGAAATGACTACACAATGAGTTCATACACATGTTTCCTAAATGTGAAACAAATAGGAACTTTCATTTGCGCACGGAACTACCGTACATACCGGCATAATGATTAGTTCCAAGTGAAAGCAACTAACCATTTCTACTCCTCGTTCAAAATCTGCAACAAGCTAATAGGATGCATGAAGAGCGTTCGGACGCTATTCACAGGGGCATCATGAAAGTCGGGATCGTTCAAGGGGACGCCCAAATTTCTGCAACAACCCCCAAACATGGGTGCGGCCACGGACCGCGACCAAATAATAGAACTACACTGTACCTAATAAGAGCAACTTGATATCTTTGGAAGCCTGGATTCCATCCTCTTTCAGGTTCCTCTCTATCTGTCGGCTGCGAGCTGCAGCCGCACGCTCCTCGGCCGACTGGGCGCACCCCATGTCGGCAGCTGTCCCTGTTCCTTGGCCGCCGGCCGCCCCGACCCCTGAGCCGGGCGCGCTCTCACCGCTCCCTCTGCATGCGCTCCACACGCGTCCTGCCGCTCCGGCGAGACCGGAGCCACCCTACACAACGTTAGCACCCAACACACAGTAACCTAACAGTACCACTTATCACTGTTCATACGACTCCGAAACACACAATCTTTAGATAAACGACCGCGACTCGATATTTTTCAGGCTTTTTTGCTGCACCGAACACTAAAAACACGCAACGACAATGCAAACTTTAATTGATTTTACAAATCCGTTTAAATACGAGATAATGGCGGCCGGATGACAAGCACCAACTCCGCTCCGTGACAGCGACCGCGCCCCGCTCGACTGACGTTCGGGTGCGTTCGGAAATCTTCGTTCGGACTCGCTCACACATGCGTGAAGGCACATTCACACGCGAAAGAGAACACGAGCAATGCGCTAAAATCAAAGATTTGCCAAAGACAATATCAATTTTTTTTTCAGCAAAAAAATGTGATGGCGCGCATTTTAAATAAATAAAGGTTTTTTTAGCTTTCATCTATTTGTACGTTTTATATGTTGAGTATGTTTTATAAAAAAATAATTGATCTATAATGGTAAATGTTAGCTTTATTATAGCTTTAATATTAGCTTTCTAGCTAATCTGCCCCAGTATAATAAATCCAAAAATATCACACGTTAGATAACTCATTATTTTGTCGTAATCTTTTATTCTAAATTATTACACTTTTTACATTTTTACCATTTAGAAAAATAATAATATTCGGTCTGAGATTGCAACTATACCATCGAATTTATAATACTAAAAAAATGTGTTTGTACAATAAATTGAATGAATAAGTACATTTTCTTTGAACTAAAAAATGTAGTTGGGTGTTACATTTTTTTTTCCGTTATTTCATTTAGAATACATTATTATTTACATTTTTAAATATTTTTGTTAAAAGATGTAAGAAAACATTATTATTTATTACTAACACTAGATTATAAGTTGTTTGTAATACTAACACAGGATCACTGTTTGCCGAAATAAAACTAAAAAAAGTATTTCTATATTCTTTAGATAGCGAGACGGGCTCGTGGCTAAATAATAAAGGCCGCACCTACGGGTCGCTCGAAGGTATGTACGCTGTGCTCCGTGGATGGGTGACCATGCATTATTTACCGACAGTCTCCGTGTCTCGGAAAGCACGCTAAAGTGCTGGTTCCGGTTATCATTTGTAGATCTTTGACAGTTGTTACTGGTAGTCAGAAGCCCGAAATTCTGTCAACCAGTCTTACTAAAGCTACCTACAAAAGTTACTAAAGTTTCCTAGAAGAGCGGTGGCCGCGTCGGATGTCATGAAAATTATGACAGCGGGAAAGATTAAATCGTTAGATTCGCCGTCAAAAGATAATCGCTTTTCTGTTTCGTTTTGGCACCTCTGCTCTATCTAACACACAATTGACGTAGTGCTAGTGACTACACTTGTATAATTAATCATGTGTGAGCTCACTCTTCTCCGAATGGACACTTTTTCTTGTGACTGACTCTGACTGATTACTATGAGTGCAAATCTAGCAATTTAAATCTTTTAAGGGCGGGCTTTGACATATTGTCAAATACTTGTGACAATTACAGATTTTCATGACGTCCGGTATAATAGGCTTTTCTAGGAAACCTTATGAAACAGTAGGGGTCTCGCGTAACCCAGTAACTTTTAAGTTAAGTTTTTGGTTAAGGGGGGTCAGATAGGCAGTCGCTCCATGTAAAATAGGTACCTACTGGTATTTTGGAGCCGGCTGCATCCGGTTAGACTGGACGCCGAAAAGGCAAGGCAGATGATGATGTTTCAGATGGCTCTAGTCCTGGTCAGTGGGTCATCTTCGGTTTTACTTATTTTATTTTAACTGTCGATATTGAGGTAGGTATATTCGAAAGAAAGCTCAAGATTTTTTTTTCCCCAGCGGGTAATTGAGCCGACAACATCGCCAATAAAGTCTCCATGCCATTTTATACATTTCGACACGGTCGTGTGAAGAAACACAGTGTTTAACGATTTGCACATACAGTAGGCATGAACCATTGTGCAAGGACAGTTAGCGGCTATCATGTTCATCTGCGGCCTGTGGCTAGGCTATTTAGGTACACTTGGTGCTGTTGATGACTAGGATTAACTAACATATAATTAATAAGGTCGTAAGTTCTCAAAACCAGAATCTTACCAGGACCTGCTTGCTAGAATGAGTTTAAGTATGTATAAGTTAATGCAACAATCAATTATCAGACACACATTTTTGTTTTAAAAATAAGCTGTCCTTTTTACGATGGTACTTGGTTGTCGAAGTGGAATGTGGTCAAATGCAACAATAACATTACTCTCGAAAGATAACTAAGTATACCAACCAGGAAGTAACAGAAACAAAATTAGCAATATTATGGAGGCAGGTACATAATTATGTACAGTCACAAGAACCTTAGAGTTACGCCAACTTCAACAGGGTTTTTCTCGTGAAATAAAAATTGCATCTTTGACAATAGACCTACCTACTTACCTATTCCTATTATAGTACCTATGGTTTCGTTAAAATATACTACTTTCGGAACACCATATTATAATATCTATCAATACTCTAGGAGGAAATCTCTTATGAATTTTGCATTTGGTATGGCGAATAGACTATAGACGTAGATAATTGAAACTCGGAGCATACGAGTAAAGAACCCTGACTCCTGACCCTGACCGACCGTGGGGTCTGGCATATAAGTTGCGCTGGAAAAAAGAAAAACCCCTAAAGCTTAGGGACCTCACCAGGCCTTTGGGAGCTTAGGGTATCATGTTTTGTAAGTTTGCTACGTCGTTTATGTTTTGGAAAGCATCATAATTATGTATTTTTGCGAAAATTGTTTACTTCAAGCTCAACTGGTCAAGTTTAGCTATGTGTTTAAACAGTTTGAGGTCGGTTCGTATGTGTTTACGCAATCAACTAGTAGCAGCATCATAGAGGTATCTCAGTCCCCAAACAGATCCGGGAATCATTGATCTTTCTGCCAGAGTTACCAAACACGAATCACCATAGCATAGCACACATACCCTTTATTTCATTATCATTCTCCCGATTCGCCTTTTAGGGCATCCACAAGTTCCTCAGCATAGATCCTACTTGACAAGCAACAGGGCCTCTGAGTGAGAATTACTTACCTATGACATTACTGCCACGTATTCTAGGCTTTCAGGTAACATGCATAGTACTTAGGTAAGATATAGCCCTGTAAGAAAGAAAGAAGAAAGAAAAATTGTTTGTCCTGTATTATAATAAGTATCATAGGTGTTGTTTATAACGCAAACCGGCTGAATTCGTTGGTAGTATGTATGAGCCTTAGCTCTTATATGCTAGTTCTAGATAAAAATTGCGTAGGATTATATTCCGACTAGTCTTTGATATCAAGTTCGCCAGGTCAGTTTTACTTAGGAGGAATGTTGTGTTGTAGTTCAAAGAGCAGGCATGCCAGTACTATAATTGCATGTTATTGATGTGTTCTTATCTTGCTTCTAGTGTTACAACCGGAAGAGCTTGATTTCCAGCCATCATTATCACTTAGGTACCTATACATAATACTTATTAAAGAAAACAATGACTTGGATATCCAAATGGAGACCTCGTTGTGTATTGAATAGTCATATCGACTCCTAAAAGATACTATCCAAAAAGCATTACATACTTATATTAAGTCAATGCATTTATCTACATTCCCGAAATGGAGAGTGCCGGTTCAGAAATCTGAGTCAATAGAGCTCGAGCCGGCATGCGCGCGCACCTGGTACCTAGACAGAGATAGAGGAAAGCTCCATTACCAAGGAGCAGCAGCTTGATATCCTTGGCAGCCTGGATGCCATCCTCCTTGAGATTCTTCTCGATCAGCTTGCTGCGCGCAATGGCGGCGCGCTCCTCGGCGGACGAGGCGCAGCCCATGGCGATGGCGCGCACGGCCTGGCTCGCTACGCGCGGCAGCGCCGTGCCCCTCGCATGCTCGCGGCCCGTCGTCGCGCGCACGTGGCGCCGCGCACGCGCGAGCGAGCGCACGCGTGCTCCGGGACAGGGGGGACACGCACCACCACGAGACCGGGTCGGTCCGGCCTGACGCGCGAGCTGACGCGGCGGAGCTCGGGGGGCGAGCGGAGCGCTAGTGACGGGGCGAGGTGGCGTCGCGGCGTGAACCCGCGAACGAATGACGGATCGCGCAGGCCTGGAGCGGCGCGCGCACTGCGCAGGCTCCGCCACCGCGCCGTCCGCCGGCCGCTGCCCACCCGACACCTCCTCCCTCACATAACTACTAACACCCTACGTCAAACCTACGCGGCGCCTACACAATGACACAAACGGACACCTAAACATTTCAGGCCAAAACATTTAATACAACTTACCGGGGGTTTTTGCTATAATTATGGGTCTTATACCGATACCTAAGCGTTGGCACTAGTACCTAGATAGGGTAGGGTAGTCTATAGGTAAATAGGTATCTATTAACTCCGGCCTTTTCAACAAAAAATATACTACCTACAAAGGGACGAACCTTGCGTAATTCGGTTATTGTACCTCACTTTTATAGGTACCTACTCTACTATTGCAATACCTACAGGTTATACAGGACAGGACAATGCGTTAACACGTAGAAAATCTCATAATAGGAATAGGTACCTTCGGAGTCGGTAGGTAACCTCCTTGTTTAGAGTACTGCGTCTATGGTATTTTCCACAAACGCTAGTCAAGCCATTGTTGGCTGTTAATACCATACTATAGCCGCAGCATCCCTGGCAGTGTTATTAATTCGTCTCATTAGCCCGACATAACGGCGCGGCGGCGGCGGTATGCGCGTGATTGCTTTTTCTCGTTTTAAACAAAGGATGTGAAATTAATAGATACAATCGCGTGTAGAAAATCAGTCATAAAATTATATATCTCGATAATTACCTGCGCTGAAAGAGACGTTAGTGATTTCTGGAAAATATTGCAGCAAACTTAAAGGCTCCCGCAGAAAGGCGCGACGCGGCACCGGTAGAAAAAATTCTGTGAAGATAGATAGAAATTGTTCCACCAGAGTCGCGTCGCACGTGTTTGCGAGCGCCAACACACGCATGAAGTAGTTCTGTGGAGTAGTTGTGCTAGAGTTAGACAGTCACATTATCTAGTTACTTCATGTCTCATGTCTAATAATATGCCCGACACATAGGGGCTTGTAAAACTACCTTTAAAGGTCATCATTGAACTATTAAACTGTAGGTAGGTACCTATTTAGGTAGAATTAATTTGTTAACGCATTTGTTTTGTGAAAGTTAACTAACTGTTCAATTTATTTGCGTCGTTATGGAGTGCCTGCTTTCTTTCTAGAACTAAAAGAATGTCAGATCAACATTCAGGATCATTTCGGTTCATTTCCAGATGAAAGACTGACAAACAAAAAAACATCGTCGGTACAGCCAGTGAGAAAAGCATTCTTGACAACGCGAAGATTTTTTTTTTCTTAATCTGAGTGCCCCTATACAGCTTCCGATCGGTTACGGGCAAGTTGGGATCTTAAGTTCGTTGTTGGGTGTTACGGGTTCGACTCCCGCACAGAGAAAAACATTTGTATGGCCAAGGTCTGAGTGGCTGTTTGTGTACATGATTGATTTGTGTTTGTAAACAAACTAAACTAAAGTTACAACAAAAATTCCTAATATGGGCCAAAGTTATGTATAATTATGTTAAAAGTATTCAAATCGGTGATGATGACCATAATGACGTAAGAAGGTATGTAAAGAAATGCAAATTCTATGTAAAAAACATTTGCTATTCTATTCGAGGTAATAATCCTTTAGGATTTCAGCTTAAAGCATAGAATTCTAATAGGTTCGGAGTCATCGAGATCTGGACCTCTAGGATGACGGCTAGCATTTCTTTTCCGTCTTAGCGTGTCAATGGCATTCTAAATGGACTCGGCCTAGAATTCGGCTAAGTGTTTGCCTTCATTAGCGTCCATCAGTTCCTGTAACTTGCAGACGACAGGAGTCGCAGGAGATTCGTAGACAACTAGGTAATTAGGTAGGCCTTGGAGTGTAAATGGAGTGCTGTTAATATCGTGACCTGCGCAATGAACGTAAACTCACCTACTACGGCGAGGTCATTTTTTTTATTTTTATTGTTGGAAATCATCCAATGACTTCTACCGCTCTGGCGTGTCAGACTTTTACTGACTAAAACCCACCCGTGTTCCTTCAGTTGCCTGTTGCAAAGGTCCAAGGTCGAAAGGGATACCGGGGTATCCCTTTCGGACTTACCCGCAACCCTGGCAGGACGGCGAGGTCCTGCGAGTCCTATCGCCTGCACGTTACAGAAACTGATGAACGCTAGTGACGGCGCCTAACACCTGCATAGCCGAATTCTGGGTAGACTCCATTTGAGAACACACAAAGGTGACAAGGGGAGCTTGGTCCTACTGCTGCGTCGTAGTAAATGCTCCAATATATTCAACCCGTGAGCTCTTTCGTATCCTAAACTGTGCCTTGTGGGGATACTTATGTGACATTTATCCTTCTCTTGTCTCGCCTAAACAGATTTGACTTGACTCTGGTAATAATTGGTCAGTCATGGACTGTCAATGGGTAAATTGATGGATATTGGCTTGTAGTTGGACATGTTGCCCCAACCCAAATAAACTGGGATAAGTTTAAGAGCAGTGGTGGCCCAGTGGTAACGGCCGCGACTTACTAGTTGTAGGTCGTAGGTTCGAACCCCGACAGGCGCTTTACTTTTTGTAAATAATTTCATCACCACTGCTCTCAAAACGGTGAAGGAAAACATCGTGAGGAAACCGGCATGTCTTAGAACCAAAAATTCGAAGACATGTGACATCTACCAACCCGCACTGGGCCCGCGTGGTGGATTACGGCCCACTCCCTCTCATAGAGAGGAGGCCTGTGTCTTGCAGTGGGAACATTATAGGCTGATTATGTTATGTTATGTAAGTTTAAGGGCAAGAAAATTACTATCATAATTTAAATGATTATTAAGTTCTTAATTGTAATAAAACAATTCAATGAACTTAAAGAGACTTTTAATTATATTAAATGATAATTCAAGTACACAGACTACATTAATATTCACTGAGACAATTTTTATTAAATAATTAAATGTAAAGGGAGCCATCAGCAGGCCCCAAGTGATGAATACCAATAAGTAAGGCATCCACTAAAGTCCAGACTCCCAGTCCTCCAAAACTGAACAGTTTTCCTATCCCCTCTTGCCAATGGCCAAGATAGAACCGATCAGCTCCAAATCCACCAAGTGTTAGGGCGAGGATGACTGCAGTACCCCAGCGAGTGCCTGCAGTCCATGAACATCGGATCTTTTTGAGGAATCTGCGCTTTCCTAGGCACACCACATCATCAGATACTGTGCAATTTGTCCTGCAAATGTAATTAGAAGTTATTTAACTATATGAACTTAAGTGCCTATAAGGAAAATGTCATAATGTTATGTTTATTTACAACTAGCTGACCCGACAGACGTTGTCCTGTAAATTTTCTAATTTTCCGCGCAATTATCTTAATTTTTTCTTTCATAAGCACACAAGCAGCCTGTGGGCTAGATATACTCAAAAATCATACAGTGCCCTCCGCGTGCAGTACAACAACGCGTTCAGGGTGCTGTTGAGGCTGCCCCGCTACTGCAGCGCGTCGGGGATGTTCGCGGATGCACATGTGGACTGCTTCTGTGCCACAATGCGTAAGCGCTGTGCATCCCTGGTGCGTGGGGTGTGGGGCAGCAACAACAGTGTCCTGTCCCTAATCTCGAGCAGGCTGGATTGTCCGTACGTTAATCGCTGCTGCGCCATTTCCCATGGAATGGTGCAGCCGCGGTGATGCGTCGGATGGTGCTGCCGCTGTGTATATTGTTTTAGAATAATTAGGTATCTAAGTTACTAACATAGGATAAGTTTACTAACAAATGAGTCATGGTTACTTGAATAAAAAATTGAATTGAATAAGAACCTTCTCCTGACAATAACAAACACAACAGAAAAAGAATTAGCAAAATCAGTCTAGCCGTTCACGCGTGATGGTGTGACCAAGGGAAATAGGGATTTATTTTTATATATATAGATAACACATTGCAATTGTTTATTGAACTCTTTCCGGTTTACTGGTTAGTGTCACTAACCATCTCTTCCAGTATTTATAAATTTATATATTTGCTGGAATCTTAATATTATTGACAGCACTAAACCGGAAAGAGTTAAAACTATGATTTCAAATGTATCCTATTACAGCAGTATTGCTTACAAGTAATATTTTAGCGGTGAAGCCAGCGAATTGCAGTTTGCTTTCTGGTCACAGCGATGTTCCCATTTCTCTGTCTGGTAACAAAACCTGCACATTGCAGTTCTGTTGAATGTTTTGGTTCCCTGGAATTTTATAAAGAACGCATTATTGTTGCAGACTACTGAACTCTTCAATTATCTTTCTAATGAAGTAGTGTTAACACTAAGTATCACTTACATTACAAACAATTTTTGGTTTGACAGAGCAGGAATAATTATAGAAGCCTCCATACCGACAATCTACGCTTCTGTCACAATTTATACAGGGATACTGCAATGAGGAACACTCTGAAATGTCCTGGTCAACAGAAGGACAATTCTTCAAGTATTCTTCATTCTCACTGAAATTCACGCCTTTGTCACTCGAATCGTCCTTTATTTTGTTTTCTTTGCTTTGTATATCCATATTGTTGTTAGCTACGACACAAAATTTTATTGAAACATCAGAATTATTATGTTAATTAATAATTATTTACTTTATCATTGTTGCAGATTAACTTACCCATATCAGTAATGTGAATTGTATTAAATATAACTAATAAAATTAAAACTAAACAGTCTCTTATACTTATTCTTAGTGGCAAAGTTCTCGGCATCGTGAAATTTATACCATTTTACTAATATTTCAATGAAATTATGCTCAGACTCACTGTAAAAACAACACACAGAAACAATATTAGTGCCTGCCTACTTGTCAATGTCAAACTTGACAGTAACACTGACAACTGACAGCAGGATAACTTGCGACAAAGACAAAGATAGAACCACGTACCTAGATAATGCAGAATCTGTTCAAGTAGTCTATGAATCTGTTCTCTGAACCGCAAGACGTCAATACACTTCACGCTTACAATGGTAAGGAGAACAGCAGAATAAATAGCAGCTGCACTGTACGTGATTCCGTATAGTAAAGATTGGCAACAGTTTAACGAAGGCAAACAGCATAGCCATTCCAAGAGTACGGTTACTATACTCACCAACTGCTTGACCAGCGCACTGCTAAGCTACCTAATGAGTTTTTGTTAGTTACTTATTCGCTTGTGTGGAAATTTCCGGACTAGTACATTTTTCCCCTAGTCCAAAGGTTCTGGTAACTTTACGGGTCTGTAGTTGCTGATTGCTTTCTTTATCCCCGTTTGGGGAGCCCATAATTCGTAATATTCTTCAATTATGTTTTGACATAACATCAATACAAGATAAACAGAATCGGTTGATGAAGTTTCCGGATATAGTTACTTTATGGGAAATTTCTGCATCACTAAAGAAATCTATCTAGCTTCACCCTTATATTTTGTCCTAACCTAACAGTTTACGCCAATCTACAGTATGTCGCCTCGAATATTTTGGAGCATTTCAGAATGCATTCCCAGCTTAACTTGACAACATGACCTGCAGGGCTATTGGCTATCTTTTTCATTGTCAGTGACTAACTGGCTTCAGTTGTACACCGAACTTTAATGTTCTGTGATGACAACTGAGAATTTCATAACATTGGTATTGCGTATTACCATGTTACGGTGACTATCAAATACGGAACGGTGCTCTTCGTCCCAGCACTTGACGCCTCTATTTTTTATCTACTATTATGCGACTAAATTGAGTGAGTGTTACAATTCTTAATTTTAGGGACCATTTTATATTAAGCGGTTTATAAACACTTTACTGTTTATAGAAGCGTTTGGTAAACCATACATAGTAAATTCGCAATTCTATTTAAAAATTATTGTAAATATTAGAATAAATAAAACATTACCTTATTATTTTATAAGTAGGTACTACATCATTGTAAATTGTTTCACAAGACAAATGTAGTTGTATTATTTTAATATAAAATAATCAATAGGTAGGTCGGATTCTTTTTTAAAGTATTTAAGTATGTACCAAGTAGGTACCTACCTACTTAAATACTTTTAAGGGTAAAAAATACTTTAAGGTAGGTACTTACAAGAAAAATCATTTTAGATAATTATGACCAATATTACCTACACACACGAGTACCTGCTGTTTATAAATTACATAGGCAATTATTTTTCTCTAGCATCCCATATTTTTGGACTTTATTCACATAACACAGGTATGCAGGTATGCTGGAAGAGATTTCTTTAGAAATAAGCATTGCCTTTGTACGAATGTTTCTGTTCCTGTCTTCTTGTCTGTATTTATATGTGTGCATAAATGGTTAAATAAATAAATAAATAAAATAATAAAAAATAGGTAACATACAAGAAAATAAGAGTTTTAGATTATTGTGAGCAACTATCAATAGCGCTCTCTCTGGCAACTGCAATGAGTTCCTAACGTCCCGCAAGATGACGTCTCTCAATTCGCAGACTACTTTGTTTTCGCTCTTCTTTAGCAAATCGCAGCAATAATAGACGTGCCATACTTCTGCCACGATCAAGAATCACAATATAACAACAAAAGACGTAATGTTTACACGCTTCGATTAATACCGGCTTCGGTGATAATCACTAGAATCTCTAAAACACTACCTTTGAGTAGTGTCTTTCACGAAAGTCACGACTACCTAAATGATTATCAATTTGATGTCCACTAAGCTTAGGCAATCGCAATTTTGTAAGTATCGATACATTAACATCTGTCAAAATGTGTTACGGTGACTATCAGCGATAGTGAGTGCTTACGACGTCATCCTAGTTAGTCACTGAAGATAGCCAATACGAAACTAACTGTTTGACAGCTAATCGATAGACACTTTGCCAAGTGATCATCACTATGAACTGTCAACAGAGATACGCAATAGCCCTGCTGGCTGGCTGCCTATAAATGACAGCTAATTGGTTAGTGATAATAATAGCATATATTTTAGCTGTAATAGTAAGTACTGCATTTGCATTGTACTGCTACTGCATTAGGGGTATCATATTTCCAGTTACTGCATTGTGGTCAGATAGACAGTCGCTCCATGTAAAGTAATGGTAGCTGCATCCGGTTAGACTGGAAGCCGACCACAACATAGTTGGGAAAAGACCCTTCTTCTGGGGCAGTCGGGTAAAAAGGTTTTTATTTCTATAGATAATACAATTCACGAATGCGCGCGTTCGTGAAATGCAACATCGTATATAGTGCCAATACAAGTAACTAAATATCGAAAAATAATTAAACATTTAATCTATTTAAAAAAATATCAAAACAAAACAATGACAGACTTATAGTATAGAATAATAAAATAGAATAGATTTTTTTAAAGCACCAGGCTGGGCTGGAATGTATCAAAGATTAAAAGTTAGAATGAAAAGCACTTAGAGTATTGAAATCATCTCCAGTAAGGCCATCTAAATCTTCTAGAGTTGGTTTTCTGCTGCTATCATTTTCTCTAGACATCTCCGTGATAGTGGATAAGTCTGGTACGGCGCATGCAATAGGGAACAGTTGTTTGAGATTGGAGCCGTAGCTTCCGCTGCTCAGCATTGTTGATCCTGCCCCAACCAGGTTTGTGTTAGTTTCATCTTCGCTGAACAGGTACCATTTGGAAGGGCGTGCGGGCGGCGGCGGGGCTTCGTCTGACAGGTCTTCGGTGATCAGACTGTTGGGTGAGGCCTCGTTGCCAAGTGGGCTGTGGTAGACTGTGTCACTTGTATTGTAGATGTCTGAATTAGCCCCTGTAAACAGAAATGGTCAGTTGAAATGCTTTATTTTCGGTTCCACTATTGCGATTATGGTACTTTTCGGGTTAAAATTGGAAATATAGCCAAAATTGCTATTATAATTTCGTACAATGGTGATGTCAATATTGTTTATGCCCTTTAGGACTTGAGGCTTGCCTCTATTATAAAAGTTCACATTCACATTGAACATATCACTTTATGGACATAGGTCTATATTTAATTTTTGACCTATCATCAGATATTACGTGTACGAAAGCTGATTCTTTGCCAAAAACCGGTGTTAAACTAAACTAAACATAACGTAAGTCTATGGTAAATATAAGTTTTGGACTTACTATTGTAAGAGCTGACATCTTGAGCATTGTTGCAGAACAAATCGGGCGATGTGCTATGTTCTTCATTGTTCTCACACCGACTGTTCCATACGTTGTCTCCAGACTGCATCGAGTCGCCCAGCGTTATCACGGACTTCAGAGAGTTCTCTACAAACTCTATACTATCGCCTACACACTCATTAGCATGTAGGCATGTTTCAGAATGATTGTGTATCAGATCCACACTATCATTTGCAGGAACAAATACTTCTGCCTCAGAGTCATTTATACCACTATCAGTGAAAACTGAAATTCTGCTAGCATTCTGCGTAGATTTAGTATGAAGCTTCTCTGCAGCTTTTTTATTTTTAGGTCTTTGTATTTTAACCCTGATGATGTCTTTCTTCTTCCTGCCTTTTGGTTTTTCGTTCGCAATAGTAAGGTTAGCCATATTTATTTCTTCTGTTACAACATTGTCATTGCATAGATTTGTTTGAAATTGAGGTGGACAAGACTTCCTCCCACTGTGAGAACAAAACTCAACGTGTTCCTCTTCCACTACAGGATCTACTGTGGGAGCAACTGATTTATTTGATCCTTTTCTTTTTTGAGGAGTAGAACATCTTTTTTTATTAACCTTGGGTTTCTTTTGCACTTCAACAGTAGTGACATCTATATCCATCATGCTTGCTTCTTTTAGCGCACTTTGAGTTTCGGTCGTCTTTTTAGCGCTTTCCAAAAGCAAGTCGTGCAACTTTTTATTCAGAGTATCTGTTGCTGTAACCTGATCATTTATATTGAAAGTGTCTATATTCTTTAACAACGATTCTGTGACTAAACTTTTTGGCTCAGTCGACATTTCGATTACTGCGTCACAACTATCAAATTCACATTCTTGGTTCATCAGTGGTACTGAGGTATCGACATCTGATATCATATTATACTTGCTGCACATTGTTGTTGTTGCTTCTTTTATTTCATTACTACGCATTTCATGTATAGTAGGGTAGTCTTCAACAGAGGTGAGCATCTCCTTAGATATAGACAAGTTTTCCACAACTGATAATTCAGGAGACATTGGTAGAGATACATTACTGGAACTACCAACGTCACTGGTCATTTGGAAGGACGGGCTAGTAAAGTTGTGATTTATTTGAGCCGATATTTCGTTTCTACATATTGACTCCAAATGCCGGACAAAGTAGGTTTCATTGTCAATCGGAGTTGTTTCATCTATCGGCTCCAGTTGTCTCGATGACACCTTTGCTCGAGGATTCAGAAGTTGGTAAGACTCGGATCTGTAAGCATCTGTGTTCAAACTAGAATTTTCTCGAGTAACTACCCTTACAGATGCATCTACAGACGAATTACTGGAATCGTTGTATGCATCGTGGTATAAATATGGGTGAGTTTTCCTTCTCGTACTGCGCCGTAATGAATTTCTGGTTTTGATCAGAAAGCTGGATGTGTCGATTTTCTTTTTCTTTTTAGTTTCTGTATTAACAGGACTTACATCAGTATCTTGGTATCCTTGAGTACTGTCCATGGAAGTAAGCGAGACAGTATCGGGCGACGAAAATATCTTCGAAGGTTTTTCCGAACTGTTGAGAAGGAAAGCAAGAAGTGCATATTAAAAGCAAACACAAACAGCGCAGCACAAGCTATAGTGCAACACCATGCAGTATGGAATGATGGATGACCATACATAATGGAAGCAGGTTTACAGAAAAAAAATATTATGTTTAAAATGCACTCACCGAAATCTTAAGCTTTATGAATCATACCACAGAACACAATTTAATCAAATTAAATAATCATTAATGACTAAGCTATCAGAGAAAATAGAAATAATACACAATTTACCATTGAAAAGTTTATTGATCTGAAGTATTTCCACCTGCTCCCATTCAGTGTTACATAATTCATTTCGTATAAAATACGTCGTCGAGCTTCTTTAACTACTGCTTTTTTTATTTACAGAATATTCATAATTTTAAATTGAATGGTAATAATTCTAGCAGACACTTTTATAATAACTACCATTTTAATTGTAAAAGACCATCGTTGAAACTTAGTTCAATATAAAATGTATTGCATGCGATTTGTTAAACAACTCAATATGAGTACATGACTTGTACTTTTAAAATATTATTTCTACACATCATTCACATTCATCATTACTCGTCAAAAATTATATTTTTCTTGCTACCGCAATAATGAAGTATATTCAAATTAGACTAAAGACGAATATTCTAAGTACTTATATCTTAGTATACAGTGTATAATTTATTTAAAATAATATAAAAGAAAGGTGATCCCAGTGCTTCAATAATGATATGTTAATTAAAGGAAATAATAAAATATTGAAGAGAAAACAGAAGTTAAAATCAAAGAAAAAAAAGAAAAATCTTATAAAGATCTTATAATATCTCCTATTATAAAAAAATATCTTTTGGAAATCAAAAATAAGTGAAAACTAAAAAAATATTGAAAAATAAAAAATAAAAATATTTATTCATGAAATTAAGGGGCCTTTGGCCAAGCATCGGTTATCTGACAGGTTAAAATAACAATATTGCAATCAAATATTATAACATGCGCTTCGAAAAATAAATAAAACCATAGTGTTAGTAGCAAGTAATGTAAAAAATAAAATAATTTAGTACTTCTGATGAATAGTTAGGAATATTAGGTTAAAATAAATTATGCAGAGTAAAATTCTAATACATACTATGATCATAGGTCAATGTTAGTGACTATCCGGTATTTGACTTGATGCACTTCCCAATACAATTTGTGATCTCACCTACATTGTAATTATTTTACTGCTAAACTCTTTACCTTTTCTTTTGATTTGTCTTTTTGTTAGCGGGCGACTTGAGCGATTGCCTGTAGTTTTTAGGCGGTAGCATGTATCTCACTTCTTCGTCTTCATTGTTTACGCTTGAGTTCAATTTTTGTGTTGATCGCCGAGTCTGCATTGTTTTTGATTCGTTTATGTTCACAGTCTCTGTTGAGACAAAATAAATAAATATTTAATAATATTTTCTTAATACTGAGATTTCTTAAAACCTCATCCTCATCGCATCCTCTAAACAACTGGCCGGAGCGCGCGCGCAACCAATTAACTAATTCGTTATTTAACAATGATGTTTACGGTTAACATTTAAACACACAAACAGAAAAAGAATAAGTTTCTTTGTATAAGCGAAATAAGGAGACTCATACGAAATAGTTTTCTCAGATAATATATCAAAGCAAAAGGGGAGTATCTGGGAAAAAAATAAGCCTTACTAAACAAAACAAGGTACATCTAGTAAGACTCATTTTTCCCCAATACCTTTCCAGGGAAGGCAGAAGGCAGAAGATTTAGGTAAATGCATGGCTTACCATTTAAAATTTTACGTGGTGTCCGCGTCGGTCGTTTGGAAACATTTTCTTGACTATTATTATTATTTTCAGTCTCTTTGGCTTTCTGTCTGCGCGTGCGGCTATTTTTCTCAGATTCTTTTGTTTCTGGCCCATTGGATGTTTTCGGCTGCTCTTCTGGGCTGTGAGCTGATGATGATGATTTTCGTGGAGGTTTTATTATCCTAGAGGATGAAATTATACTTGATAATAGTGCCTTTTTAAGTATGCACTCTTATTTGGGCATGCTCTGGTAAAAAATTAAGCTAAACATTTATACAGGGGGCCAAGTCTACTAATTTAGAAACGCGTCAGTAGTCTCACAAAGATCAGTTTTTGACAGAGATGCCATACAAAATCTGTCAAAAATTCCTGTGAGACCACTGACACATTTGTAATTAAGTTTTATAATAATTAATAATAAAAAAATTGATGGATTTAAATTGCTTATTAGTCTTATAGGCTAGATTGTGAAAGACATGAGCACCGTTTTGTCGACGGAAGAGTAGACAAAAATGACGTTTCCTGTAGACAGTAGACAGTACGAGACGGCAGCAAAATAGAAAGAGTCAACTGCACTTTTTACGAAATTCACTCTTTTACATAATTCGACTCAGAATTCTTTGTTTTATCATAGGATTTATCGGTTGTCAGTGTGATTTTGACAGTAAGGATAGAAAACTTTCTTCCGAAATAGTCTACATATAAAAAGACATACACCCGGTTTCTGATTTGAGAAAAGTAGCAAATCTCAACTGATTATTCTCAAATACATAAGTATGCGCTTTTAAAATCGAATTTCGTTAAAACATAATCAACTGTTCATTTACTTGAGTATTCCTGATCAATGCAAACACGTTCCAGTCTTGATTAGAGTTAAAAAAAATCTTAATTCAGAAACGAAATTCGATTTTAAAAGCGCATACTTATGTATTTGAGAATAATCAGTTGAGATTTGCTACTTTTCTCAAATCAGAAACCGAGTGCTAGACAAGGATCGTTAGAAATTAAAGACAAAATGACAGATTGTAGAAAGATTTCTACGGTGGATGTCAAAAATGAAGAAACGAACTGTCACTTTGTATAGAAAAAGCTATGTCTATTCTTCGTAATGATAGAAAGCGCCATGCTACGCCTGCTGGTTCTTTATAATGAAGGATTAAAAAAAAAATACAGGATTTAAAACATAGATGTTTAAAATTATTATTAAAATTGATTCATAAAAGATCTTATACAAAATAATTCTTTTTACTGGGCAAACCAATATAGCTAACGAAGACTTTACCTTTTAGTGACGTTAGTTGCTTGTTCCTTTGGCTCAATTTCTTCCTCTTTATCTCGTTCTTCTATCTCTTTGAATATTTCTTTTTCTATTTCATTTACTTTTTCGTGTACTTCTGTAAAATTATAATGTCTGCTTGAATTCTCAAATGTTATTTGGCATAATGCTGCAGGCAGCAATAATAATTCCAGAGCAGCTATTATGGTAAATCTATCTATGGTCAGTTCCAAAAGTATTTGATGAAAATGTAAATGTACATAGTAAGAGGGGGACTACCAGTAAAATTGATCGCCCTAATGCTGTGTATTACCAGCCGCCATCTTATTTTGTCTTAGCCGAGTCCATAAATAATATCTCAGCTCTGTTGCCTACTGAGCTAATACTTATGAATTTATTAGCGGTTACCCACTAATACGTTGTTATAGAATTTAAAAATGACTCCTCTCCTTCTGATCGCAGCATAACATCACGACTATTTTCTTTGAAGTTAGGTTTATAACTTACCAGGGTCAGGGATGATGATAGGTGTTGAAGCCCCACTACTCAACTCCTTGGATTGTTGAGGGTGAATGGCTGTCATACGAGATTCTGGTATGACGGTCGGTTTAATCTCTTTGTGGAATATATGCACCACCTGCTCTAGGACCGGGTGGATCTGCGGCCAGTGACCTTCGAGTTGGACCTCCTGAAATGAGTACTAAGTGTTAGTACTGGCAACAGTACCTCAGTAACACCTGACCCTAGAGCGACCTTACTTACGATATAAAGGCATTGTCTATGTTAAATATAAAGTACGTCAGTAGTTAAGTAACACTTGAGCAACACTTGAACGCCCTTACTTACTAACGTAATAAAGGCGCTATGTTAAAAAAAAACGAATTTGATTTTTTACCCGACTACGGCTAAGAAAAAAGGAGGGTTATGATTTTAACCGGTATGTATGTATGTATGTATGTATGTTCATCTGTTCCCTCCTATCTTGCAAACCACTTATCACAATTTGACAAATGAGGTATCGTTAGAAGCGTCGTGATTGTCCGCTGGTTATAGGCTATGTGAAGTTACATTAAATTAAAAATGGCGCCCTCTAGAGGACATAAAGTGAGGAACTTAAAAAAAAAAATGGTTTAATCGTACCATGTTGGGTATCAAATGAAAGGGCTTAATGAGCACATTTCAAAAATATATATATTATAACCCCAAAAGAATTTAAAAAAAAATCAAGTAATAAAAAAAATCAAGTAATAAAAACTAAAACCCAACTACGACTTAAAAGGTATAAACAAGGCACCACAGACAGACAAATTAAAAATCCGGAGTCACACGTAATCTGTTCGATTTATGCCCTAACACGTGTGACTCCGGATTTTTAATTTGTCTGTCTGTGGTGCCTTGTTTATACCTTTTAAGTCGTAGTTGGGTTTTAGTTTTTATTACTTGATTTTTTTTTTATACACTTTATTTAAACCTAACATTGTACCATTGCGGACCCTCACACCCCCACAGACCACGTTTTAACTTTACTTTGCTAAGTAAAGTTAGACAAAGTTAGGCAAATAATGTAAGCGATTCATATGAATAAGAAACTTTTTCTGATAGTAAAAATAATGTTCATATTAGAATTAAAGGCTTACTTTATTTAGCAAAGTAAAGTAAAGTAAAGTAAAGGCAATCGTCTGTGTATCTCGTCCCAACTCTCGTCCACACAATGTACACAGAAAACTAACATTTCATTCCATAAAGTAAACCCTCGAGTGCGAGACAGAATTAAATCTACATTTTCAACTCAACATAAAAATCCACAAAATGATAAACCGGGCCGACAACCCGTACTTCATATTCAACATAATATTCAACCCGAAAAAGACGCCGTAACTCAACCTGAAACACTTCCGCACAAACCGGGCAACCTATGTAAACTCCTTTAATATGTATGCAGTGACACGACCCACTAAATTCATCCTTCGTGAGCGCTTACAGGGTTAATTAATCAAGTAAAAGTCTGGAGTTCTGGACGAACGTTGCTCATGTTGGGGTAATTTATGTGTTGAAATTAGCTGTTAGCAAGTTCATGGGGGTAGGAGTAAAATACACAGGTGTTTGTTCTTTAAAGTTCATTAAGAAGAAGTAGTATCGGTCTTTTCTCCATACAAAAAGTCATAATTCGAGGTTCGGCTCCCGTCTATGTCCTCCTCCATTATTGGACCAATTTGAACGATATTTTATAAATTTAATAAGAAGGATATTTACCTACTGTGCTATGTTTTTCTGTTTTCATTAATAGTTGTCAAAGCCTCTGATGACAGCGGTCTAAACAGACAATTTTGAGCATTTTCTGAGGGTTCTAGTGCTTCTACAGATAATGTATCATTAAAACGGAACACATAGGGGCATAGAACTTGTTGATATTTATTTTACTGTCAAAAATAATTGCAATAAGGTCATAAACCAGAGAGATTACAGGCGAGAGCGTTTGTATGGAGAAGGGACCAACCCTATAATATCATGCAATTGCTCAGTTCCAGCCCGAAGTCTGGAGCTGATTAGTCGGCCCCGATTCTTGCTGATTCGGCAAAAATTATGAAAACTGCCTGCGCCGACCGTCATTGACAACCAGCGCGTTTCGGCACCGACAAGCGCAGGTATATGCGCGCTCAGCGTTCTAAATGAATGTGGCGAGATATATTAAAAACAAATTAAACTGTTTCGTTACCCTTTCAAGCCAGGAACCTCACTGCGTATGATGATATTAAACCAGAAACAAGACACCTCAGACCGGAAAATCCGGAGTCACACGTGTTAAGGCATAAATCGATCACATTACGTGTGACTCCGGATTTTTAATTTGTCTGTCTGAGGTGTCTTGTTTATACCTTTTAAGTCGTAGTTGGGTTTTAGTTTTTATTACTTGTTTTTTTCTAAATTCTTTTGGGGTCATAATATATATATTTTAAAAATGTGCTCATTAAGCCCTTTCATTTGATACCCAACATGGTATGATTAAACCATATTTTTTTTTAAGTTCCTCACTTTATGTCCTCTAGAGGGCGCCATTTTTAATTAAATGTGACTTCACATAGCCTATAACCAGCGGACAATCACGACGCTTCTAACGATACCTCATTTGTCAAATTGTGATAAGTGGTTTGGAAGATAGGAGGGAACAGATGAACATACATACATACATACATACATACATACATACCGGTCAAAATCATAACCCTCCTTTTTTCTTCGCCGTAGTCGGGTAAAAACTAAACCCAACTACGACTTAAAAGGTATAAACAAGACACCACAGACAGACAAATTAAAAATCCGGAGTCACACGTAATCTGTTCGATTTATGCCCTAACACGTGTGACTCCGGATTTTTAATTTGTCTGTCTGTGGTGTCTTGTTTATACCTTTTAAGTCGTAGTTGGGTTTTAGTTTTTATTACTTGATTTTTTTTATATCTAAATTGTTACGGCTCATTCCCACCACCCCGTCCAGTTCTGTGGGAACGGCTTTTATTGGATCCCGCAAAACTGAGTGGAGTATTCCTGTTTTTTAATGGACAGTGACATCCAGCTCGCAGTGAAAAAACCAAATAGCTGAATTCGACCGGACTGGATAAGCCAAACAGGTTGCTTGTGTGCTACTATTGAAAACAGTCCACCAGTAAACGGATTCCTGTAAAATATTGTGCTAAAAACGGGATGTTGGCATGGTAACGATCCCTTACCTTATAGATAAGCCAAAAAGACAAAATATCTGGTGATGGGTTACCTCATTGTTCTTTGTGAATTTTATTTTAATTTTTTCAGGAGGGGCATCTTTTGGTTCTTCTTTTTTTTCATCAGGCGCTGGTAAACATATATCTTTGCCTAAAAACATGAAATAGATTTATTTTTAACTTGTCAATGTCTGAGTATCAATATTATATAAAAATCACATTAAATAGAAATTGAATAATTACCAACGCCACTCGATGGTTCACCAGCGATACTAGACCTTCTTGAGTTCCTAAAAATATGCAGAAACACAACATTAAAATATTATACTTTTTTTTGCGATAAAGTGATTGCACCCTTACTACGAATGAACACGTTGATTATCTACTAAAGCTCAAAAATAATTATGTCTGAAATGAACATGAAACGAAATGAATAGTCTACGACCCTCAGTCGATTGTGATAATATTCTCCAACCGCCACAATGTAGGTGAAAGGGATAAAGGGTTAAACTTAACAGAATTGAAACCTATTTTAGTATGGTAATTTCATTCCTGGTGCATCGTCTTTACATATCGTTACTAATATTATAAATGCAAAAGTAACTCTGTCTGTCTGTCTGTCGGGCTTTCACGCCAAAACTACTGAACGGATTTCGACAAAATTTGTCAAGGAGATAGATGGCATCCTCGGGAAGGACATAGGCTTTTTATCGACATACCACGCGCGCGAAGCCGCGGGCGGAAGCTAGTACTTAATATTTATAAAATATATATATATTTTTTTTAATATATTACCTTTTGGAAGAGGCAAATACAATCAATTCTATTTTATTGTACATTTTGACGTTCAAAATTGCCTTATATGTGTCTAATTGAAATAACTTATTTGACTTTCAATGAATATAGTAAAACATACCTATGTGGGTTAGCTTGTGGCACAGGAGAGGGTGTATGTTTGGACTGCTGTGGCTCTTTAGCTTCTTCTAATAACCTGTTAAAAATACAATTATGATAAAGTATATAATTAAAACTATGTCCACAAAGTGTATCTACCATTTTATCAACACTCACTTTTTCAATTCTGATGCTTTCTTCTTTTCTTCTTCATATTTATGTTTCCAGAAGGTCTCACCTTCTTCTGAGTCGCCTAAAACATAACAAACTATCAATAACAGTGATTTAAAACCATTAAATGACTAAAATCTAAGTACCGGGCGTTATTATGTCACATCAATCTTTAAAGAATGAGTTTCACACAGGTACAATATTTTTATTTCAAGAAGCGACGAGCGCTTTACTTGTGGTTACCAAGTGTTTGTACACACTGTGAATGTGTGTGTAAGCGCAGGAGCTCTCGGTAGTTCGGTACCGTCCGAGACATTGGCGAAGTCGGGGGTGTGTGTGCGTGTGAGTATTTTGTGGTGAGGCTACTCGTCTCCACGCATATATTCATAGCGTGTCTGCACACTTGGTTACCACAAGTTAAACGCGCGTCGCTTTGTGAGATAAAAATACTATATTTTATGAGTGACAGAGACAATGCTCTACAAAACCGAACCTTTTCTGAAACTCTATGTGTCATATTTACGGCCGGGTACTGTTCACAAATACATACTTTCTGGTAAATAAGAGATATAATTCTTGACAATTTTGCCATCCCTTATTATTGGGTATATTTTTTTCCCGTACATGACGAAGAGACCACCTTCTTCTTCTAGTGCCGATATCTTGACGGCTTGGGGCTTCCTGCAAGTAATCAACATTGAAGATGATGAGACGCTTGTTAAAATCTATGAAGTAAGTAAAGTTGTAAAATTTTACACAGCCTATCAAAAGAAGCCGCACTCTGCATTTTAGGTATGAAGCTACAAGTACGCGGCGCACTCGTCGGGCCAATTCAGCGAGCGTAACGTAGTCAGGTGATTATAAGAGTTACGCGATAAAAAGAGAGGCAACTTTTAAGTGAAGCAGGTAATTAGCGCTGTGCAACCTGAATTGCACTTTATAGCGTCGTAGCAAGATTCACTTTTTATTTAAATGATTTTACGGAGAGAACCATCTGTACTAATCTAAGACATAGGTTTCTGAAACGCTGATCTAGTAATTTCATCAAAATTGGTTCAGCCGTTTAGCCGTCAAAGCGTAAAGAGCAAAAATACAAAAAATCAATCTTTTCTAATAAACGAAATAAATGGTTTTTTTTATTTTTATTTTTTATAAAATTCGATTTAGACAAACTACAGTGCTACAGGGATTTTTTAGCGCTTAAATGACGTTAACAGGGGGCTTTGTTGGTAAGCATTTGTGAAAATGTTTCGTGAAATTGTTTTCGAAAAAACAAGATGGCGGCTTTAGTTCTTATTTTGGCCACGCGCTAAAAGATTCTTGTACAGCTATACTCACAGATATTTCCTGGTTGCCCTGTTCTTTCGGCTGCGCGATTTGTGAAAATGTTTCGTGAAATTGTTTTCGAAAAAACAAGATGGCGGGTTTAGTTCTTATTTTGGCCACGCGCTAAAAGATTCTTGTACAGCTATACTCACAGATATTTCCTGGTTGCCCTGTTCTTTCGGCTGCGCGGTGGCGACACGAAGTCTTCACTCTCTGATGTCCAGTCACTTGTGTTCGACGCGAGGGCAGCAGTGTGGCTGAAATACCATTTCTTCGCTTATTTGGTTCAAAAATACAGCAACAAAAGAATAGAATTGTTGGATATTGTGGGAAGGATGAGATCAAGAAAATTTAATAAAAAAATTATATTCTATTTATTTTCAATATACAACGCCGTGCGGGGAAGCGAGGGGAGGTAAACGTCATTGAGCCAGGTGCCATGTTAATGCGCACGGGTTGTAGTTGAGTATATGGAGTTTGCAAGAGAGGCCACATTTTACAAGTGTTTGAATGACAAAGGTGTCATAGGCAATCAAAAAACTTGAAGCGTCTATGACTTGTGGAGTTTATATTCTAAAACCTGCTACCTAGAGGAAGACGGGTGATGGGCGGCGGAGAGGGGTGAATAAAAGTGAAAACTATTTCGGGTTAACTCCAAATAAGGTGAAGGAGACTTATTACTTACTGTGAAGCGTTATTATGTGAAGCATTATTGTGTGATACGGTTCTACTACGACGACTCAATTGCCGTTTACGCTTTGCACCAACTCCACCACCTGGAAAAGAATGGCACAAATTAAAAAAAAAATAACCCAGACATGGTTTTATAACATACATGACTAAAAAAAATTATTAATTTTTAAAGATAAAGGAGGGTTATAAATACCAAAATTGTGTATGAACTGAGATAATGATTAGATTTTTTTTCGTGTGTTTAGTGTTTAACCTGACCAAGAGTCAGAGTTTTAAAGCCGCCAAAGGGCCTCATGACTTGGCTTCACATGCCGTCGAGAAATATCTCTCTGGCATGCCGGTTTCCTCACGATGTTTTCCTTCATTTTTAAAGCAAGTGATAATTATACAATACGCACATGAATCCGAAAAGTCAGAGGTACAAATGAGATGATGAATTGATACAAAACAACAAAAAAAATATCTTCATTCCACCAACTAAATAAAAACCGTTTTTTCTGCATGCAACCCATGCTTGACCAGTGTCAGCTCCTTAAGCGAGTTTTAAATATTCCTTGTAAAATATAATTACATAGATGATAAAAAATGATTTTAGAAATAAATCGTGCTGATGATGGCAAACATTACAATTAATGATACCACACAAGGTGTGCCTTAAAAACACCCGCACCCTAATTGCGTAAAACACGATCAATCACAATCTGTATTGGTTTGAAACAAATGTCTAATACTCATAAGTTCACAATGAATGTTGTTGAACTGTCAAAATGAAACGGATTACTCTTAAATCGGTTACGAATAATAAGTTACGCAATTAGATAGCAGGTTATTTCAGAGAATGCAATTTTGATATTGACAATGGTGGAAATGTGGAGGAAAGTTTTAGATAGTTTGATGATCTATTTCATGCTTGTTTGAAATCAAATCTACTTATATCTATAAAATAAATTTCGTAAAGCTGAATAGCTTGTGCATTTAACTGTGCCCAAAGTACAAAGTGTAAATAATTGACTTCACATTGCACATGCCAACTGTTTCTCGTTCCATTACTTTACAAGCATTGACACAAGATGCATGTCTCCCTACGTAACTTACCACTAGTGAATCCAAACATGTTTGCTATAGCCTTTTCCCTTTCAGCTTTACTTATTAACACTCCAGCACGCTGCTTCTTCTTCGGTGAAGCATGAACTTCGCTGGCATCGGACTCTGAGTTGGACCTCAACACCACTACATCATGAGAAGGTTTTGACACAGATGCCACTTGTTTATCCACTTGAGATTCTTTCTTATTTTGTTCAGTGTCACTAGACTCCGACATGGTATAGTTAGTCTTATTAAATTGTTCATCAAACAGACTGATGTTTTGCAAGCAAGGGTTCTTGATCTCTGGTGACTCTTTCAGGTTACTTCTCTTTTCAGTTTCTATGATATCTACTACAGGAGTTTCCATACTTTTTGAAGGCTTGTTAACGTCAATTGGATTGTCTCCAATCCTTGGTTTTTTAGTGACATCCAGTTTAATAAACTCTTCATTCGTTTTTAGCTTATCTTCTCCATTCATATCCAAGTGAGATTCTGTAACCTTGTTATCTGTTTTTGATGGTGACTTCAACTTGATATCGAGTTTCTTTTTCTTATTGTCTATACTGTTTGAATTATCTTCAGAACAAGATCGTTTTCTAGAAGCTTTCTGCGGACTTGGCGTTTTATCAGAGTTATTTGTTATTTCAATTACACTCTCTGGTATTTCTTTGTTGTTAACTTCAGCAGTTTTAGAATTTTTGTTTGTTAATGCTTCTGGATTATTCGGAAGTGAAGCATCTACAGTGCTATTGGAATTATTTAGTCCACCAGATTGTACTTGTGGTTCAGAGTGGGAATCATGAACAAGTACTTCATCAGGAGTTTCAGAATTTTGAGCAACTGGTTTTTCAGTAACCTTAGCAGTGACCATTTTTGTTGCTTCAGGAGTCTCAGCATCATCATCCTTTTCGGTGCCATTCTCTACTTGCATTGAAGAAATTTCATCAAACAAATTGTCTACTGGTAACTCTTCTATATCACTCATTACATTTGGGTTGTTTTTTTTAGGAGATATATTTTCTGGTTTGCTACCATCTAATTCTTGAGCCAATACTTCCTCAACTACTTCAGCAGACAGTCCTTTGGCATTTTTAGCAACATCAGTAGCTACGCTTTTAGTGTTAAGAATTTCATTATTATGTTCAGAAACCTCCTGAATATCTACTGGTACATTTTCAACTATCTCCATCTGGCCTTCCCTGTCTGAATCTTCAGGTTCAGATGCAAAGTCGTCCAGCACTTCTTGTAGCATAGGTGTCAATGGTTCAGAATAAGTAATGCAATCCCTGAGAGATTTGGATGTTCCACTTGGCTTTTCATCAGACTCATTGGATTCCAAATCCTTCTGAATATCCTCTGCAGTTACATAGCAGGTTTCAAGTATTACGGTGTCAGCAGAAGATCTACTTCTTACAGGTACCTTTGAACATGTTACATTCTCACCTGCAGTGGTCTCCCCTTCACTGTGAGACGGCTCATTATCCTTTGGACCTAGAATGAAATAAAATGTGTAGGACAAATTATATTTATTTAGAACAAGAAACTGATGCAGATTATGTGCCAGCTCTAAGATGATTTTTTATGCATAACAATTTTTTCTCAATGTCTACATTACAGTTGTGGCAATTCTAGCATCCATATCTATACATATTATAAATTAAAGTCGCTTTTCGTGTTTGTCTGTATGTACACGTTGTTCTTTTAAACCACGCAACAGATTTTATAGAGGTTTTCTCCATCGTTTAGAGAATTTATTCCAGAAGGTTTACGTTATATTTAACTAAGAAATCTCGATGTTTTTTCAAGTCGTAAAAACCGTGCGAAGCAGGAGTGGGTTGCTAGTATTATTTACAATGGTATGAGATTTGGAATGAAAAGCTAAAGATGCAGTTCTAATTTATAGAAACACTAGCTTCCGCCCGCGGCTTCGCCCTCCTGTTATGTCGATAAAAATTAGCCTATGTCCTTGCCCGGGATGCCATCTATCTCCTTGCTAAATTTTATCGAAATCCGTTCAGTAGTTTAAGGCTCTTACATACTGGCGCGTTTCGCCTCGCGACGCGACGCCGCCGCATTGTTCGCCGTGAAGTTTTCTCAGAAATTGTATTGTTAAAATTCGCGTCGCGTGGCGAATCGCGCCAGTATGTAAGAGCCTTTAGGCGTGAAAAGGTAACATACAGACAGACAGACAGACGAGAGTTACTTTCGAATGTATAATATTAGTATGGATGGATTATAGTTCTAGTTTTACTCAATAGTCTTATGGTATATTGGATAAGCAATAAGAAAGATTTAGATATTTGATTGAAACCTAAACTCATGTGAAAAAAAATACAAGTAATAGTTTTGGTTTAAACTTATTTTCTGTTTCATTGAGTAATAGGTACCTGGAGTTTATACAAATTGCAGTAGCAGAACTACTTTTGTAGAAGACTATTTTGTTAAATTAATTGTAAGTTAATTAATATCATGTTGATGAAAATAAATTCATTTTCATAGCTATGAGATAACAAATTACTTCAAAATAAACTGTTTACTTCAAATTAAATGTTGTATTGAATCATACCATTTGAGTTGGAGTCATCACTTATAGATTGCATGTTAAGCTTGTTTTTGTTCCTATCTGCCAAATCACATCTGAAATAATATTAATAAATAAATATGTTTCACAAGATTATTAAAATATATTGCATTTTTTTAACCATGTCTATGAGTACTAACTCTCGGATGTTTTTATGCAACGAATTTCACGAAAAAATAAAACATTTATGTTTCATGCGGGATTCAAATCTGTTGTGATAGTTTGACTGAGATTGCTGTTCCATGTCTGAGGTATGAGCACGGCGAGAGGTGGGAACAGTGCTGGACTGCAGGCCGCTAATTCGCCGCCGCTCATTGTTCGACGTTGCCCCCCGCCTCGTCGCGCATTCCTAAGGTCCCGCGGTCCCAGACTGACACTGACAGACAGACATCAGACTATAGATAGCACAGAAGCCAAAAACTCAGCCACCATGCTATACCTTCAATAAAACTTAAGTATTTGTTTATTATTTCAGTCTTGATTGTGAACAACCATGAGCACACCTAACTTAAGACATGCAGCCTCAATGCTCTCGTAGTCTAGCAGTTGGAGATCCAACCTGAGCATCGGAGATGGATTCAACCCCAAGGTTGGGCAGTGTTTTTAGATATTTCCATGACTAGGGGAACATACAGGCATACTGTAATATTATGACTACAAATTATCATGGCTAAATGACTTAAACATTACTTATGAATTAACTTTGTGTTTTTGCGCAGCCAGGGAGAGGCCTACGTCCAGCCATGCACTGTGATAAACTGATTGATTGAATTAACTTTACCTAGATCTGAAGCTGCTTATTTGTTCATTAGTTAGATGGAAGTAGGGATTATGTATGTCTGGTAGAATCCTTTTCAAGAATGTTTCCTTTAAACTCTGCCATGTCCTCATAGTAAGCTGCAAAACCACATTTTATTAAATTAACATACTACAAACTGATTTGTTTGTTTTCTACTCATTACAATAAAGATAAGAAATCAGTACTTGAATGATTTCATACAAGATTGATAAAAACTTTTGTTACCTTTGTGTTAGCAAAATCCACCCACATCTTTCGAGCCTTGGTTTCACCATATAACTTGTTTTCTACTAAATAGTCCACTATCATCTTGAACTCTTGAATGCTATACGGTTTTCTAGAAATATAATAAAAAAAGAAATTCAGTTTTATTGTAGGTAGGTGCCTACAGTTAAAACATACCTAAATTCAATGAAAGTGCATGATCCACATGATACAACTTTGGATGCCAATGAAGCGCTTATTTTAATAATGATTTACAGGCTTACCCCGACATTTTGATCCGTATTTTCTATTGTAAATCGGTTTATAATGCTGATGGTCAACGTAGGTATACAAAAGCAGACGGGTGCAGTTTCCAGTTAGCTCAAAGTCATCATTACGGTAAGTTATTTCACAAATGTATTTTAATTAAAGTGTTTCTGGGAATGCACGCCGAAGTCCTGATTCTTGTTAAATAACCTGAGTTTTCGGTAAATTTGATCAATCGGCCGATAAACACACTCACAGACTACCTAGAGAACTAACGTTAACACACTTCTGTAAGCTAACCAACGATTAAGCGATATTGCCAGCCAAATCCAATCCAACCAGATATTTTATTGCCGCACCTAAAAATAGTACAAAAAAAGATTTCTATCGTATGGGTACCAAAAAGGCAAGGCACAGACTACAAAACGGGTTCGTGCGGGTTCGTAGCTAAATGATAACCTCATTAACCTCTTGAAGTTCTGCAGTTCCAATTTCCATTTCATGAAATTCTCAGTTGTTAACAAAGTTCAATGTATGTACCTGAAGTCAGTTAAGTGCCTACTACACGGTTACCAACTGCGTCCTTGACCGAGGTGACCTTGGTTGGCGACTGGCAGAGCTGTTTCAACTGTCGCCAAACTCGCCAAACGCCAACATGCCATTCTATCGTGATATTCGAGGAGAAAAATGTCATGGCGAATTTTTTGTCCGATGCATCATTAGCGTTTGGATCAATTGTCATCCATTGTGTCACCCAATGTTAAATTTCTACATTTGTATCTGTATTTTTTATGGTGTACATAATAAAGAGTATTCTATTCTGTTCTATTCTAGAATGCAAAACCTCCCAGGCTAGGCGCTTTTGGATTGTTGTCTTTGTTGTTTGTTCGCAGTTGAGATCCCCTAGGCAGGGAGGTCTCTGTACTCTGTACAGCTCGATCAACTGAGTAACAATTTTCATACGTAAAATTGTACAACATGCACTCGAATAAGTGTGCCTCGCGCGACGATTGACAGCGAGCGACTGATGTACTTGCGGTTGGCAACCGCCGTCTACACGGTCGGCCGCCGACTCAACCTGCTCTATTCACCCTTAGTCGCTAGCGCAGCTCTTTTAACCAAGGTCGTTGGAAGTTCAAACGAAAGTTTGTAAACCACACCACACAGTTGTAAACAACAACCAAGGTCACCTCTGTCGGGACGCAGTTGGCGACCGCGTAGCAGGCGTTTCAGTCACTTGCAATAAAAAAGATAGCCCTGCAGCACCGCGGTTTTGGTAGTACAGCAAGATGGATCGTGATTAAGGCACTTTACTATCACAGTACTACATCTTTCAGTCGCTGCCCTAATGTCATCGTCGCTTTGACATTTTGTGTCAAGTGCCAATAAATGACATTGATAGCGCGCCAAATTGCTACAATACGACGAAAGGAAAAGTGAACCTATTTTCTTCTACATTATTACCAATTTAATATGGAAAATAGCGGTTACCTGTCTTTATCAGATATACTAGTAACAAATGAGAAAATTCCATGCAAATTTTTACATGATCTACCAAAAATGGGTTAGTAACAAACAAAAAAAAAAACAAACAACATTTGTTTGTGAAATATCAATTTATCATATTGTTCTGTTTGCTTCCTATTTCAGGCTTCTTAGATCCCTCCGCTGCAGAAGATGATTTAAAAGCAGGAACAAATGTGGAAATACCTTTGTGGTTAGCCGAATCTTTATACTCCAGAAGACCGCCTTTAGTTTCTGTGGACTTACCCAAAATTTATAAAGATTCCTATAGAGAAATCCTTAACGCAGATGCGTGTACAGTAGATATGCACAAATTAAGCCAATATTTTTATGAATTTGGATGTTACATAGCAAAACATGATATCAAAGGCGAAGTGTCGTCTACTCTCATAAATGTAAGTACCTATCAAACTTGATGACTGAGTTTGTTTATTACGCTAAAACGGATTTGGATGAAATGTGGCACATGGGTAGACCATGACCTGGGTTATACATACGATACTTTTTGTCCCGGTAGTACGATTCCATGGGATAATTTTCTGACTTCCATGCTGGCGAAACCGCAGGCAAATGCTTGCACCAAATATGGGCTTCCTCCTGGAATAACTACCTACATTAAATAACACTGATGGATATCCCATATGACCATTTGACCATACAACCATTCTTGGTATACTTAGGTTCTGCAAACCTAATTACTTCAAATTAGTTTAACAGTATTTGATTGGTTGAAACTAGAATGGTTTCCATATCTAAACAAAAGCATATACAGGAAACTGTCCTCTGGCTATCCACAAGGGACTTGTTAAGCATGTTCAATCAAGCATCATAAAGTAACATAATTAAAAACTGCATAAATCTACACAAATCTGCTTGAACTCCAATTTAATTTTAACCAATTTAACCATACAATAAAATGGGCTAATAGTCTAATTTATTTTTTCAGACATTCAGACAAAGATTCAGAATGCTGTTATCAGCCAGCGTGTCTACAGACTCCGTGGGTGCTATACAACCTCTATCAGTGAGTGAACGTCTCCAGGCTGCTGAGGCTGCACACACAGAGCAAGCTCTCTCAACCTGGCTACAAAGAGGAGAAAGTGTACTTACCACTGCTAATATGGTTGCTAACCACCGCAAAAGGAAAAGGGCTGAAATGGAAATGCTTTAGTATTAATATTATTGTTTAGGAATCATTTTTAATATACTGGTTTGAATTTAACAATGATTTCATTTGTGTTAAGATCATCAAGTAATGCTCTCCACATAATAAAAACAATATTATTTTAGCAATACCTAATACCTACAAAGTTACCTCTTTGATGTGACTGAAACTGGCATAACCAGTATCAAGGACTTTAATTTTGATAACACAAATAGTTAGTCGAAGTTTGTCGCCAAATATTAGAATTTGTTGGTCACTGGTTCAAAAGTTATTTTCGGACAAGCTGGGGAGATGCTCCCCAGATCGGCCACCTTAGCCACCTATAAACACTTATAATTTTGGAAGCAGTGACCGACAAATTTCGAATAATAAGTAAGAGCAATTAAAAAAAAACAAAATTGAAATCCCTGTTACTGGCCATGCCAGTTTCAGTCGAACAAAAGTACCTATTGTGCAGATTTACAGTAGTAAGTAAATCGGTATTTGTATTACCTACTGAGTTATTAATTCCAGTCACAGAGCACTAATACTGGTAATTCGATTTCTAAATAAGAAAAACAAAGTCCAATATTGGGTGGATAAAGGAAAAATATTATTGAAATATATTAAACTGAGTTATTACTTTTATTTCTACACACAAAAGGATAACTTTTTGACTTAACTATTGATATTTAACATTGATAGTCCCAACAAAGTGTATAGGGTCAAATTAAATTAGCTAGCAAAACTCTGCAGACGTGATGGGTACCTACCGATATAAGTATAGGCACCAGGTTTTCTTGGAATTTGATTGACCCACTACCTACGGGCCATTTTATTTCGCTCACTGAACTTGCAACTCTCTCTATGCAACCAACAGAGCGCACCCCAGCGCATCAAAAACACACGCTGTTGATAAACTCTCGGCGCTAAGCAGTTCGTTGAAAATCCAGTGCGCGAAATAATATGGCCCGTGGGGAGTGGGTATGGGTACTAGGGCTAACCGATATTGTAGGTTCAGCTGATGTTCGTTGCCGACTGTGAGGGCTTAGGTTCGATTTTTTTGCATCAGAAATGTTTTATTATCAAGCGGATTTGTGACAGGTCGATGTAAATAAGCTAAAATAACAGCAAAGTGTGGATGTGTTGTACTTGTACCTCTACCTACCCATTCCAATATGTGACTCACTCTCAAACAACTCAAACTCTATGGCTTACCCTTTCGAAGAATAAAGGCGTGTTGTTACTACGTCATAGCCTTCGTATCTACCCACTAATTAAATTAGAAACTAACATACCATTGTTAAGAGAGCATTAGAGCAAACAACAAGTAAACAGGAAAGACCTGATTACCCGATAGAAATTCGATCATGATTCTAATAATAATCCGATTGGAACAGAGGATCAACATTTGAATGTCGGGCTATTTATACAGTTGAGAAAGTTCGAGCGTCCATCAATGACTGGTATCGATTTTTGTTTCATAGGGGTGAACCCTTTAATTAAAAGGTTTTGTCTGACAAGGTACTAAAAGTTCTGTGAGTTTTGATTGGTAAAACCATCCTCATTATTTTTGTGCTTATGTGCTTATAGGTACACTAACACTTTGAGCTAATGGCGGCTCGGAAGTTAGCTACTCGCTGCGCAGTACCCCACCCCTCACCCCCGCTGTCACATGAAATTGTTACTGCGCAGCGACTCTCCTCATGTTCCGAGCCGACATTAAGTTTGAATCGAACTGTAACAGACAATATTGCTGGGCTAATTCTAGCAACTAGAGTTAGAGGCATATCGTGTATAACATCACGCGTCTTCATAATGGGGAAAGTAGGACTAGGCATCAAAACGCCTCATTTTACGTTTCTTGCTAATTTACTCTTAGATTTATAACATTACAAATCAGTACTTCTGTTGTAAGAGGCAACCATACGAAATATTTAGTAAGTAGGTATAGGAAGTATATATAGTTGGCTATAAAAGCATTTGGCACAGTTTGATGCGACTCAGTCGTTCTGATTGTTTACTTGTGTTCGAACGTCGCACATCCTCATAGGATGGAGTTCCCTAGAATGTGTCCAGCTCGGTGGCTATCAGACCAAAACTTCGGCATGTGCCGAATGCCACACGACTTTCTATATCCATTCTATGATATGCATTCGAATTATTTTCGCTCTTGGAAGTGTTATAATAACAGTCAAACTATTTCTAATGAATTCGGATCCACAATAGAAAACGAGAAAGGTAACTATAAAATAACATTGGATGTGAAACATTTTCGTCCGAACGACATCAGCGTGAAAGTGACGGATACTGAAATAATAGTAGAAGGCAAACATGAAGAGAGACAGGACTCCCATGGATTTATTTCGAGACAGTTTAAAAGGCGCTATGCCTTGCCAAGCCATTGCCCCGCAGAGAACGTCACCTCAACAATGTCTTCAGACGGTATCTTGATTATTATTGCGGAGAAGAGATCATCTAACGAAACGGAAAAAATTGTGCCAATCAAGATGTGCGGCTGGAGTCCCAGGAAGACTCTGATCGAAAGCAAAATGACTTCAGAAAACATACAAAATTCTGTTAAGGAAAATAATATGGACACTGAAGACATCACGTGTAGCAAAGATATGGCTCAAATAACGCTCAAAGAAGATCATAGTCGTCTGCTAAAACCAGAATTTCTCAAGGAGGCAGGCTCGTGCACTAACGGGGAGAAGATGTCGTCCAAACAAGTTGTTGATATGATGGGTCTGTCCGAAAAACAAGACGCCAGGAATATCGATGCCACGTCGAACAAGATCGAGGAATCTATTGCGAAATCAAGTCTAGGCTTGTCCGAACTGACTGAACAATTGGGGCAAAGAAGTTTAGCTTCTACTTCAGACATGTGTGGAATGAAAGGCATGACTAATATTATGTCAAAGACACTAATTGAGGAAAGTTCGTCGTCGTTTAAGTCGTCATCATCCATGTCTTCTACCATGAAGACAGGTGGGAAGATCGGCGAATACGTGAGTGACATCATAACCGCGGAATTGAAGGAAGCTGCTGAAATATATAAACATCTTAGCTGGTTTTTTATAATGTTTATTACTTAACTATAAAAGATTTTGTTTACTTTTATTACAAATTCGAATCTTAATTTATATTAAGTATAAGTCATTGATTTGTAAACTTATCAACAAGAGCATTATTAACTATTAAATATCTATAAACTCATAAACTCTTTAAATAAAACCTCACTTTGGTGAAGCATATTAATATCAATACAATAATTAAGCATTATGAGATCATTGAAGACTAATATCAAGTGTACATCAACAATATGAATCTAGCTTGAACAAATTCAAGATAATTATTGTTATCTTGATATAATGGAGGTCATTCCAAGTCAACAATTAATTATGTATGTACAAATTATGTCAATAAATTATTGTTTCTTCCCCAAATAAATGTTTAATAATCTCTAAAGCTAGCTGCACACCAGACAAAAATAACTGGACAAGATAAACATAACAAAATAACAATATTTAAGACAAATGCAAACATCACACCAACTACAGTTATAAATTCACTGGGTCCACTAGACGTATAAGAAGTCATTACCTTATAATCTATTTAAGTCTCTTCGTCACAACACTCTTGCACCTCATCATTGTTTTTTTCACTAACCAGTAGTTCTGAGGTGCAGCGGTAAGGACGTATTGATTGTTAACATCTGTCATTCTTGACTGACGGGTTGAGGTCGTGGAAGTAAGCGTGAGCCATGGCATCGTCAGCAGGCATCCTCAGTGCCGGGTTGCAGGTGAGGAGGCGGGCAAGGAGGTCCCGCCCCCGTGCGGGCAGACGGGGCACCACCTGCGCCAATCCTAAGCTAGGCTGATACACTGGTAGTGGCTTGTAGTCAGGTAGCTGGGTCACTCCAGGCCAAGTGTCTTCATTTGGAGTACCTAGAAAATGTAATAACATGAACAGATTAATACTTTGTATTGAAAATATTGAAATACTTACATCTTGTTATGAAGGAAGACTGACAAGTTAATTTAATATAATAAGATACAACAGATTTAAAAAAAAGTCAGTCAATAGGATTATATGAACTTAGAGAGTTGTATTGATGATTTTATGATTAAAATTCTATACATAAACATTTGATATGGGCAGAAATTATATTTAGATCAACATACAACCTGATACTGACCTGCAAATTGCAAAAAACCTTAGAAAATTTGAATTTCATGGGCTACTCTGATGCTTTCACCTTATGATAATTATGTAAAGGAACCAACAGCAAACATTCTAAATCTTTAGCACAGGTTGTTTTCAATATTAACATTTTTGTCTCAACCATGGGCCTTAGCCTTAGCTGTCTGATGATAGAGTGAAATAAAGCTCAATAAACTACTAACCAAGAAGTTTGAAAATCCTTTTCAATTGATCATCAACATCAGATCCAGGGAAGAGTGGTCTGCCAGAATTAGCTAGCTCTGCAAATATGCACCCTGCTGACCACATATCAATGCTGGTTGTGTAGAGTTTGGCGCCAAACAGGACATCCGGAGGCCGGTACCAGAGTGTCACTACCTCCGCCGAGTAACACTTCACAGGTATACCAAAAGCTCTAGCCAAACCAAAGTCAGCCAATTTCAATTCCCCATTTTTATTAATCAACAAATTCTGAGGCTTCAAATCACGGTGCAAAACATTATGGCTGTGACAAAAAGCGAGTCCTCGGAGCAGCTGATACATAAACGATTTGACGACATCCAAATCTATCTCTCCATTTAAACTGTCGAAATACTTCTTCAAATCTTGATCGCAATGTTCAAACACAAGAGTTAATTTCTTTTCACTGTGCAACACGTCGTACAGGCGAACTATATTCTTGTGCTTTAACTCTTTAAGAAGGCATATTTCACGTAAAGCAGAGGATGGTACTCCTTCATCATCGTCATCTAACCTCACCCGCTTTAGGGCCACTATTTCATGGGTCTCTTTGTTTTTAGCTTTGAACACTGTGCCATACGTCCCCTCCCCAATTTTCTCTAATTTTTCGTACTTCTGCATAATTTATAAATATAAAGTGAAACAGTAGGTAATGTTAGTGTAAAATCGATTGTTTATTCCGCTTCGCGAAATCCTCCCAACTCCCAGGTTACGACACTTTGACATGGACACACAGTTTGACATCTGGCGAAATCACAAGGCTTGCTTTGATGAACACACAATATTGTAATTTTGTGTGTTATTTATTCAAAGATGTATTTTTGTAAATAACAAAAATCGAATCTTGGTACATACAAGTGATTATAAACAAGCTAGATATTTTATACTACACAGAAAAAAATATGCCTGTTCATTAATATGTCCATAGCTATCTTTAAAACGAGTCAACGTGTACACGTTCAGAACATTATTACAAAAACTTAATGACAACAATATCTATTTTCTTATATTATTAAATTACTGTATTAATTTCCTACTAATAAACGAAGTATTATTATACAGTAAGCTAAATTATTAAAATGGGGCCTAAATCTTCATAGAATAAATATATGAATGTTTGTAAAAATATGAATTTGGTTTTGAGAATTTTTTTACTCAGTTATTCGGAACGATGTTCTGTATTTGCAAAATAACATTCATTCAATGATCAATCAAATCAATTTCATTCACAAAAAACTCAAGTCAAGTCAAATCCAAAAAGTTGAATTGTCATATTTTTCATTATTATTTTTTTGGAAAGTGATCTTTATATTTTAGTTATTTGAATTATTGAACTGCTAAGGTAAGACTGCTGTGGTTATTTAATTAAATTTTGTTTTTTTGTTCGATGTTCTAAACTGTGTATAATGTATGGAAAGTAAACATTATTACGTATTAGTTGACGATGAACACATTATCACGAGCGCGTGTTTGTAGATGAGTGAGGGCGAAGGAACATTGGTGGACAAGTCGGAGAGTAGCTCGTTCGAAGACCTCGCAGCTGCGGCGGCACACGAGATAGAGGAGGCGAAGCTGGCTGAAGCAGCTGCTTCCAAAGAAAAGTCAGATGAAACAAAAACTGATGAGTGGCAAGATTTGCTAGGGTCAGGCGCACTACTCAAAAAGGTCAGCAGAGACTTTGATTATCTCAGTGGATCTACAATAATTTTATGGACAAATATTTTCTATAGGTTTCTTGTTTGAATTAGATTGCAATAGCCTTCATTTAACCATAATAAACATTCTCATACTTACTCTATGTGAGTGATTTTTATACACCCAATAACTGGAGAAAACTTCATGATTTTTGGTCATTCTTATTCTGTGTTGTAATTTTGTGCACTCAGTGGAACTATATACTTGAAGCTCATCCTGTTTTAGACTAAGTTTTGATTTCTTTTATGTAAAATTATGTAAATAAGAAACTACATTTTCCAACCGATCATCATTTCTTTTGTTTTGTTAGTGATTCATGTTATGACAACTATGCTTACGTGATTTGAAAGTCATTGGCATATCAGCATTAAGATATTATTTGTTGTTGTTATAAAAACCAATCAAATAATAAACTTTTTTGCAGATAACTAAAGTAGGTGAAGATTCAAATGGTTTGCGACCCCACAGAAGTGATATTTGCCGAATTAGTTATGAAGTCAAAATTAAAGACACTGACAATGTTGTTGAAAAGAGGGACCATGTCAAGATTTACTTGGGTGATAATGAAGTAAGTATATTTTTCTTAATCCTATAAACAAAGGAGAATCTTTGGTATCTTGTTCCAGAAACTTATTCAAAGCAATAAAATAATAAGGGGCTGACTATGAAGTATTAATGCCATCATTATTCCACTGCGAAAAAAGGATGGTGATGGTAGCGGCCTTGTACAGCTCCGTCTCTCACTAACACTGTAAAAATGGTGGCATTAATACGTTGTAGTATAGGTGCTGATCTTCATAGTGGGCCAGGCCAGGTCTAAGAAATACTTGTTTTTAAAGGGCAAAGAAAACCAAAACAGAGGAAAATGGAAGGGAGGTGGAGGACTTTGCCCTGCAGTAGCACAATATATGTTTAATAAAATGTGCTTATTAAGTGAATAAAAAGCTTTTCTAGGTGAGACAGTGGTCAAACCAAATGTGAGACTAAAAACAATAATTGCAAGTCACTTTAAAAGTATCATTTTTGTACATGCTTAAAACAAAATATTGCACATTTTTGCTCAAATACAGTATGAGGTATGATTTTACTCATGAATTATTAAATAATATCAGTATACTGCACTAATATTATCAAATAATCAGGTATTGACTTTGTATTTTCCATCACAATAGATGTAGCTATCTAATCATACATCTGTCTATCAGTGATAGGTAATATTTATTCCAAAAGTTTATTTGAGTTGGCAATCAAAGGAACTGTGAAATAGTTAGATAATCTTATCAGTCTTATTTATATAGATTTAAGGAGTTCTGTTTATTTAATAAAGCATGTGATTGTTATTCTATTTTGCAATGTGGTTTTGTGTCGGATTGGTATACATACAGGATGTGTGGCCTCAGTAATTTCTTATAGGTATAGTTTTATTATTCCTAAATCTTAAGGCTAGATTGTTGCAGAATATAGTGGACAAAGGCTATTGTTGATATACAAGTGGAACTCTGCCAAATGGGACAAAGAAAATTCACAAAACAATACAAAAATAAATGAGGAACCATGACATAACCATGTGTGAAATGTTATTAAGATTGATTCTTGATGGTGGCAATATAAGCCCCTGTTTTATTACCATAGTCAAATTAATTTTCTAATTTCTAGAACCAATTCGAAAATATTTTATTTTTAGATTCTACAAGGCCTGGACTTAGCAGTTACAATGATGTACAAAGGCGAAGAATGTCTTCTACAATTGGCCCCACGATTTGGTTTTGGTGAAAATGGACTGAAACCTGGTGAGAGTTTGGGCCTGATTGGAGTGATTGATGCCCCCAAGTATGAGGGCCCTGTAATAGATGGAGAAACTTGGCTTGATGCCCGTGTCGAGCTTCATGACTGGGAAGAAGAACCAGAACACGAAAACTTGCCTATTGCTGAGAGAATGGAAACTGGGTAAGTTAAAAAAAATATATTACCTCGATTTTTTTTCAAATTACTGGATTATAAACTAGTTGCTACCCGAACAAAACATTGATCTAACTGATATTAAAACGGGCATGTTATTATGGTACGGCAATGGTGTTTATAAAACCAGACAAAAGTGGACTCTGCGTACTTATAGGTACAGCTCAATGTCAAAACCGAAATCCGTAACCATATGAGACAGAACCAATGTTTATCTTTAAAAAATCGTTAGAGAATGTCTTGAACCTGTACTTTGTAAAACATATAATTCGCCGGTTGTTGTGCCACTTTTTCACAGCGTAACAGGTTCCTTAGGCTATTGACCTTTACATATTATCTTCGTTTGTAAGTTGATTAAATTTATAATATCCGAAACAAGAATGAAGATAAAAAATGTTTTGTGTATTTATGTAAATTAATGTTCGGTTTGGGTTTATTTTTAAAATTAGTTTTTATAAAGCCAAACTTATGTTCTTGCAACACATGCTAATCATATAGGAACTACGTAATACTGTCTTGCACTTTGTGAAAAAACAATACAATACTAAAAAATTAGAAAGTTGTCAATGCTAGGTATTGTCCTGTCCCCCCCACCTTTAATGTCAAATCAAATGAATGTATTATTCTGACGATTTTTTCACAGCAGTTTCGCCTTTGAATATATTTACATAAAACTCAGTTTGATGTTGATATGGGAACCTTGACATATTAAAAAACGTTGACCAATGCTTGCTTTATTGTGATTACTTGAATTGGGGTCAGCGTTTGAGCGTATCGCACAGTTTTCTTTATAATGCGTATGGATAGACTACCTAACTAAAACAAAAAAAAAAAAAACTACTAAGTGGAAAATACCTTTGAACTTCGGAAGTCGGTGTCTTTGGTTTTGAATTTTCGCCTTTCGCCACCGTTATTTTTTACTTGTTAGTGTTTTTTTGGAAGGCGGTTGTTTTTTTTTCACTTTTTAAATGTGGTACCTACCCCACACAAATTCGAATACCACTAAGTACTTATTAGGTAAATAACAGTGATAGGAACTTATTATAACATCATCCATAACCAAGTGGGGAAAATACGTCTTATTGAAGCTAACTCAAAAACGACCTTATCAAAGTTAATAAAATTTATTTAACCACCGCGTAAGCTTCCTCCGCCATATGAAAAATCAAATTCAAAATCGGTCCACAATTGACGAAAATATCGATGAACATAAATAAAAAAAAACATAAAGTCTAACATAGAACCTCCTCCTTTTTGGAAGTAGGTTAAAAAGTAACAAGATTTACATATTTTATTTCCGAAACAATGATTAAGATTTTATTTATTTTGTATTCGTTTTGCGTGCCGAATTAACATTCATGGTATTGAATAGATCCCATAGATGCTTTGGTTGGCCGAAACCAGTCTTTATTTTTTATAGTTTCTGTTTTAAGTAGGTATAATATTAATGCGTTTTGTTATGACCTCTTATGGCCATCGTGGCCATGAAAGTGCCAATTTTATTCTTGATAACCTTTTACATAAATACTAGAAGCCTCATAAAGTGGGTGTGTCCCTTAAAATATGGCAAAAGTTGCGCAGCTAAAACACGTAGTTTTACAAATACATATTTTAATCATATTTGTCATAATTATAAAATAATTATTCGCCAATGTGTGTATGTAACAAGGAAGTAACAGACAGGAAATTATAGACTATTCTGTTATCTTGGGGATATTGGCCAACACTTTATTATTTCCAAAACATTGGTTTATTTATGTATTTGGAGAATGTAATATACCTACTAAATATACCTCTCCCTTCAAAAGGCTCCCACAGACTGACGCGACGCGACAGCGGTAGAATAATTTCCGTGAAGTTTTCATAAAAGATGTTCTATCACAGCCGCGTCGCGCCTGACTGCGGGAGCCTTAAAGGAACAACAATAAATCAACTACCTATATTCAATGTTCTAGGGCTGGCCTGGCCACGAATGCCCATCAGATCTTAGTTATACCACTACCAAACTTGAAGGTAAAGGTAAGGTAAATCAAGGACCCAATGAATCGCACTTCGCATCTTCTGAAATTAAAAAAATCTTAGCTCCAAAAATCTTAATTTCACCTTGTTATTGATTCTTCAATGTTCTATGATTTTGAGCCTACCCTGCATACTAATAAGGTTCACTTTTACAGTGTCCGTCGTCGTGCCCGCGGCAACTGGTGGTATGGCCGTGGGGAGCCAACTTTAGCCGTACAGCTATACAGACGCGCTCTCGACATTTTGGACGAGAGCGATGGCGGGATAACCGCACCGACACCTACTGGTGACCTTGAGTCCACGTCGGCTGACCTACAGGCGCTGTTGGATGAACGACTCCGGGTACATAACAATATGGCCGCTGCACAGTTGAAGGCGGGAGCGTATGAGGCTGCACTGCAGGTATATTAGAAATCAGTGTTTGTTGTTCATCTATGCCACAAATTGCTTCAATTTAAGACCTAGTTTCGCCAAATCGATATTATACTTTTACGATTCCATGTTTTGTCAATTTTTCTTTTTTTACTCTATACCATTTATTTTACAATATTGGCTGTGAACAATTCCGAAACAAGCTCAGTGGAAGCAGAGGTATTTGTGTCATGAGCCCAAATGCAGATCTCAAGAATATCTATAATACGTGGTTCTAAAGTCACATTTACGGATCTCCAATAAAATCTTGTTTCTTGATTACAGGCAGTAACTCGAGTGCTAACCTGCCAACCGCAGAACGCAAAGGCTTTATACCGTAAATCTCGCATCCTATCCTTGATGGGTCGCAACTCTGAGGCCTTAGAGGCGGCGCGGGCCGCTGCGGCCGCGGCCCCTGATGACTCGGGGGCTCGTAAAGAGCTTCAACGTTGTGAACAGAGGGCTACCAGGGAAAGGTCGGTGGAGCGGAGGCTAGCTAAGCGCATGCTCGGTACCACCCCGCCGAAGAGTGGCTCGCCTGATAAGAAACCTAGTAGAGCAAAGGTGAGATTTTTTTTACCATTACGACACATTTGCCTGTTTTCACTAACATGCGTGTAAGGCCGTACCCTACTACTCGCGGCCTGAGTGAGAGCAAGACGGAGTGGGGTTCTGGCGGCTCTCAAGCCTCGAATAGTTTAGGTAATTCCTTTTTACGGTGAAAAAAATGGTAATAAAAAAAAAAACAAGACTTGCTTTATAGTTAGTTCAATTATTATGCAAAGTCTCATGAATTTGAATCATGGCAATGGTGTTGGTTCGTAAGTAGTCGATAAGTCTTTTCATATAAGTACAATGATTTCTTTTCTTGGAGCTTTAAAGGCGCCTCAGCAATTGATTCCAATACCAGACCAACCTTGATGAATTTGAGCTGATAATCATTGTGGTCATTAATCCGTTTGCCTATAATTTAATGGCTAAGGCAATGTTTTCCTTACTCTTTTCTAAGTAGTGAACTAATAACCTCATTATTTTCAGGTATAAGGGTAAATTACTAATATTGTTCTGCATATAGATGCTGGTGTGGGGTTCCATTCTGCTAAGCATCCTGATGGGTGTGGCCAGCGTGCTGGTCTACCGGTACAAGATACAGGCGCATTGACGTCTGGAATCGAGCTTTAGACCACAAGTAAGTTGCGGGTAAACGTGCTTTGCGATTACGAACTCTATTTTTTGAAGACGAAGGTTCAATTTCTACTGTATCTGAAATTGCTTTACGACTATTTCAAATACTGAGGTATCTTTTTCGATGTTCAGGTAATGGAGAGTCCAATGGTGTTATTGGAGGGGGATGGTGCACACTATACTTAAGGCCACGTCATATCTTCGCTGATAAAGAATCATAAGCCTTCGTCTATCGGTCTTTACCCTATGTATTGATAATGAGAGAATATGTATAGTTATTGTTACTGCTGTAAATAATTACTTTAAAAAAAGTTCTCTTTAGAATTGCCAAAGTGCAATCTCATTATTTTTTTTATATTTATACAAGTTACGAATTATTTTCTCTATGATAAATACAGCAGACTTTAATTATGTGGTCGTCGGACAGTATTTGAATAATAAATTCGGAGAGGTGATGATATTACACGGTAACAGCTGAATTAATGTGCATATCTAGAAAAGGCGTCTTACGCACGTAATATTGTACCCAACAAATATAATATGTATGTACTTACGCGCGTAAAACGTTATCTGGATGTGCTCAATAAGATATATCAATAATATAAAGAAATCTTTCCATATTTTCATCGTATTTTTGAACTACAATCCTAAATAAATCTGGGATTCCAGTAATAATAATTGTTATTAGACAATACTAAATGTACGTACTGTATTGTAAAAATGGGGAATAGGTGTAGTTACTTAGATATTTGCAGTTATTTTTAACCATTGGCTTATTTCGACCATTCGCCACTATGTGCATTTACGTCTAAATTTATGTATATATTATTATGTATGTGTAAATTCTGTGTTTATAGTTAGTGCCAAAATGTATCATACATGTGTAGGTATATATTATTAAAAGTCTCTGAATTCACATTCTGCAGAAGATATTTATAGGAAAAAACAAAAGTCTAACTTATTACATATTTTTCGACTCTATATTTGCAAATGAAGAAGATGGAAGCATTCGGGTAAATATTTGAAGCATTCCAACTTGTTTTTATTTAAATACGATATTTTTTTATGAAACGTTTGGGAGGCGCTTTCCTCCAGTTGTAAGGGTGCTTTTCACTCGCATTTATGTATCCATCGCTGTTTCACTACCATCTGATCAAACCCAGGTAGCTATACATTAGATAAATTATATAGTTTTCTCGTTTATCTTCTAGATATCGCTTTTAGGTGGTGAAACTGCAGATCAACAATTCAATGTAAGTGATTTTCACAAAGTAAAATATACGTATACTTCGAAGTATTTTGTTTTCGTCAGTTGAATTAACATAACATTAAAATGCACACAAAGTAATGTAAAATTAGATTTATTTAGGACATTGGTTTGGTAAGGGGTCGCTGCGACGCCTATAGAATATCATTATAAACAAATAAAAAATGGTGGTTCCGTATACACTTACACTAATAAAAATAAAAAAATTGTTAAGATAATTTGTTTTATTATTTTTGCTCCTATAACATTAATAAATAAAGTACCATACCGTAATCGCAATTAAAATTCTTTGTAACATACAAAAATATTAATTTTGTTCAAGGAATGTCAAAAAACATTTTTTTTATAGATAACTTACTCTAAATTTAGTTGTTATTGCTATGTTGATGTACTATTTGTAAGTACAAAATACATAATAGTATGCGATTGTACTACCACAAAGCCTCTTACAACCCATCGTGCAACTATAAGGGCCCGATCACACGTACCATAACCACACCACATCGCAGCGACAAAATCTGGGCAAGCAGTGGTTACGTGGATAGTGTCGCTACAGCTTCCGATGCGGTTGCGTTGTCGCTAGTAGTTGCGATGTGGTTAATGGTTGCAGACAAACAGATCGTTGTGTTCGCGATGTGGCCGGCCGCTAGTGCGCGGTCTGGCTAGTGTTTGAGTTGTGGTTGACTTGATATGGTCGGTATCACCCACACGGTTGATTTTGACGGCCAAATGTGGTCCGTGTGCTATTCAATTTCATACAAATTAGCGCCCGACCTCGGTGTGGTTGTGGTAGGTATGATTAGGCCCTAACATAAATACGAAATTAATAAATTCACTAAATATTGGACGTTCCTATAATACGCGGTAATCACATAACATTAATTAATGGCAATATTTAACATTATTTCTGCGTATAGTCTCACAATTCAGTTTAGGGTTTCGACAACCTAGCATACCTTTGGTAACTATTTGATAACTATATCACAGTCTTGACTTGTAAGTGAACATCCGGGCCAGCCAGTTGGTGACATGTGCTAATACCTCTAGTTGTGCGATGGTGGCTAAAGCCTGGACGCTGAACACTGTTGCTACGAAGTCGTACAATAGCTTAGGTGAGAACACACTCCACACAAACAAGTGATCTCTGAAGATTGTCGCTATCACACAATACACTACTACGGAGTATATTCGGTGTAACGCGAGGATGTTCGTCGATCGCCATATTGTTTGTAAGTACCTGGAAACAATTAAAAATACAAGTATTATGTTAAATTACACTGCCGTTTTATCTACACTAAATAAAGTGGCTAGAGGCACAGGGCCCAGAACGGATCCCTGCGGCACTCCAGCTCAGATAGGGTGAAATGTTACTTGGATGTATAAAATCAAATTCAAAAGTCATTTATTCAAATTAGGCTGAGGAAGTCGGAAACGATTCCGACCCATTGGCCGGAGAAGGCGTAAGATAAAGAGGATTGGAAGAGTATTGGGGAGACCTTTGCCCAGAGTGGGACGAAAAAGGCATTTTTTTTTCCTGTTTTAGTTTGCGATCGGTTATTATTACAACCATAATCGGATGGTAGTTCTTGGACACATTATTAGGTGATTATCCATTAAGAATCATCCTACATTTATTTTCCTTGGTGGTTCAGAATCTTCCGATTTGTAGTAAATGACATCTCTTGAGGCAGGCGTTTGATGTCTCCAACGCTGTTCATTAATTCCCTTGCCAGAGAGTTGCTATTGCTTTTATTCCTGTTTGTATTTTTCACTGAAACGATTAACTTCCTGTTTGATAGTAGGTTCCTCTAAGTAGTCATGGATTTCAGAGATTTTAGGTGCAACTTGGTCCTCTAAAACAGGTGAATATAAAATAAAAAAATACAGTTAGTTCAATACTCACTGCTGCCACGTCTCTGCGTGTGTAGCCACAGTGCAGAAGAGCGCGGCGCCGGCGATGGCCGGGCCGGCGTACGCGTGCAGGCCCATGCGCAGCGCCACGCGCACGGGGCAGTACGAGCTCAGCCCCACGTAGCCCGAGCCCAGGTCTACTGACGACAGGCTGTTGGAGTTGCCCTGGAAGGAACATTAGGATGATTTTATCAAGAACCTTTCTAAACCCACCACTGATCGCGATAGGTTTGTGTTACCAAGTAGTTTCGCTAAATCTTTACCAAAGTTGGTCTAGTGGCCGCAATATTGAAACCGCGACTGGTGAGCATGAGGTCCCGGGTTCGGCTTCCAGGTAAGGTAATTTCATTAGAAAATTTCCTAGTAGCAGCCTTTTTTTTTTTTTTTTGAGGTTTGGAATCATCCAATGACTTCACCCGCTCTGGGTGGAGCGGAAGGGCGTGTCAGACTTTTACTGACTAAAACCCACCCGTGTTCCTTCAGTTGCCTGTTGCCAAGGTCCCGGTATCCCTTTCGGACTAACCCGCAACCCTGGCAGGTCCTAGTAGCAGCCTGGAGTCTGGTTTTGTGTCGGTTGATAGAAATAGGTTCGCCCCTTATTACATGGGATTTATATTTAACTGGCGAAATATGGGTATTACTAAAGGTAGACCTTTCCCCAACACTCCAGGGAATACTGGCGTATAGTAACTTTACCATAACAGGAATAAACAACTCATAGATTAGGAAGCAAGACTCACCTGATAGAAGAAGAACAGGATACCAATCCACATATGCACTAGCGTTCTACTAATAATATCAACCACTTCAGTCTTTCTACCGGACTTAGAATCTAACAGTTTATGGTCCATACACTCTGAAGTCAACACACACGTTATATAAATACTGGGCACCATTATCACATTGTGCGGTCTCATTAGTAACGCTACAATCAACATGAGATCATTTAACATGAGGTGGGACATCGACCGAACAAAATTTAACTTCACTTCTTCCAGATTCCAAGGTTCTTCAACCAAATTTTCATAGAAATAATCCTCAGTTTTCGCCTTAGGCTTATTATACACGAACTGAGTAGCACTAAAATCTATGGGTTTCAAGCCACAGGTCTTCAAAGATCCGATGTATGAATACATTTCAAGTCCGAACTGGACTATAAGTATGGCCCAGAACATGTTGACTATTTGTACTGGGTCCCACGTCTTGATGTCTGCGAATGGTGTTTCTAAAGCTTTGGCCGCGATTCGGTAGCATAATATGCATACTACTGCGGCGATTGTCAGCCCTGATTGGATGTAAACGACGTTGTTGAGGTAGCGAAGGTTCCATAGACATATAACTAATGTTGCTAATGTGCCTGGAAAAAGAAAGAACAAATAATTTTAGAACCAAGTATTGTGTGTATATTTTTTGATTTGTAACATCTTTCCTCTCCCTTTCCTGTAATCTGTGGAAGTGATTTCGAGAAAAGGGACGGAAGTTTGTAACAGGAAGTCGGGCAAGCGCGCGCTATTTGATTCAAGCAATGAGCGCGCGCGGTGCTATAATTGGCCGTCAGATGGTACCACGACATTTTATGAGAGGTTGTTAACAGGATGATGATGATAATGACGATGATGGTGATGGTGAATATTGTTTATATCATATATATGTCAGCCAAGATGTCAGATGTTACACATCATATGCGACTACTTAAAGACTCGCTCGTATTTATTTTTAATTCTGCCTTTTATTTATGTCGGCTTACCTACAACAAGATGAGCTTGAAGGTAGAAGGCATTTTCTGGTGCATTCAACCAGTCTGCTGTATCAGGGAGGAATAGCCACCTGTCCCCAGTTTGGTTCATTGTTCTTAGATACCTGGAAAAATATAAAAATAATATGAAGATACGGTAGACGACATCGTGGCAGACCGATGCCTGCGAAGATGCTAAGAAATGAAATTGAGTTTTACCGTAAGGATTAGCCCGTAAAAACAGCGAACAGAAGTGTCAGAAGAGTAATACAATTTTAATTTAAAAAAAAAAACATGCTGGGCAGTCTTTGCAGACTGCCGATAAAAGTGAAAACTAAGTAACATTCATTCATTTCTTCAAGCGTTCGGTGACGATGAGTAACATTCATTCATTTCTTCAAGCGTTCGGTGACGATGACGCGAGTTCCATGATTTTTTTTTCAACCAAAAAGTGCTCAACGCGCCTAAAGAAGTTTTCAAAGTGTAATATGGACACCTATAAGACAGTCAGAAAAAGGTATAAATTCCAATTGATCGTTTCGTATGGAGAAGATCGGCAATTTTTATGTTACAGTGTTAATTGATAGGTATATGAGGACAGCTTTAGGCATAAAAGTAACTAACCTATGCAAAGCAATAAGCAGCACCCATTTCGGCAGTATCCCCACCCCGACCGCACTCATCCTCTGCGCTAACTCCGGTTTCTCTCGCACTTCAGTGGCGCCACTCCATCTTTTACTCAAATACATAAGCAACACAACCACAGTCCTCACTAACACGAAGAACATCAACGTATTCCAGAAGAAATACCACGTCATATGCTCTTCTTCAATGAAACTGGTTCCGAAGAACGACCAACAGTGGAAAATGGTCGCTCCGATTAACAGATAATCAGTTGCATTTAATTCTGCCAATTTAGATAAATCTTTTATCTTTTCTATGCCAGTTTTTATTAAGAAGTAAGTTGCTGTACATGTGCAGGCGACTGCTGCAAAACCGATGGCCCAGAGCGAGTTGAAATGGCACAATTGGCTTTTGGTTTCAGATATAAAACAGGCGGTGGTAAGGACTGCGCTGCATATAGTTAGGATTACGATGAAAGCGATGACTGATCCGACGTGGGAACGGTGGTGTGAGTGGCCGCTGACGATGTCTTTGTGACGAGTGTCCGGCTGTAAGGAGTATAGAGTGACGAGTAGGAGGGATGTGGCGATCTGTAACAAAATATTATTAACAGTTTAAGTGGATTTGCTACAAGCCCAAATGAATTGCCATTGACAGGCACAGTTTAGTATAAAGTGCACTGCGTCACCTGCGTATGTAGTCTTATGCAGCATCTTTTACGGAAGTTACATCTACTTATGAGTGCTTGTTGCATGAAGTAACTTTCTTGAATTTTGCGCTAAGGTTATTACCGCATTTTTTAAACCCAAGTCGGAAAAAAAAGAATGCTGTAACTTTGAACCATTTCTTTGTCCGGCCGCCCGTGGCCACCATGCACCGAAATGCAATCATCGTGTGTAAAGTGGGAGTTTGCCCCGCGGATACGACATACGTCGTCTTATCGTGTCGATGGCACGTCTTTTTTTCATGCAACAATGTGGTCAAAACTAACTGAATACAAAATACAATAGACGCAGATATATTTAGTAACCTATTCCGCTTGACTATTCTTCAAGAGTCATAAAAACCCTGTAAGAAATCGACACGTGTTTCACCTCTCAAAGAGGCAGGATGACGAGCCACGCCTGAATCAATTAACTATCTTACTGAATACAGCAGAAGCACAGCCATCCCAATAGCGAACATATCGAACTCAGTCTTGGTCTCGGTGAGGTACACGGACATCTTCTCGAGCGACTCCTCGTAGAACTCCTTCGCTATCTTAGCGGCGCTCTGCTGGCCGGTCGCGAGGTAGTGCGCGAATTGTTTCTCTGCGCGTTGGAACTGCTTGTAGAATTCTGGAGGGGAGAAGGACCATTGTTTAGCGGTGCACAGAATACAACGTTATAAATTTCATCGTTATGTCGATCTCGATGGCTATAAGAGTAGGGGAAGGCCAAAGAAACGATGGATGGACTGTGTGAAAGATTATAATTATGGCTAGAAAGGGGGGTGACTACCGAGATGACGGCTAATAGAGAAGTATAGAAGAAAGGGACATGTTGCGCTGAACACAAATAAATTGGGATAAGGGCAAGAGAATGATGACTTCCGAACGGAGGGACGGACAGACGTGACAAAATTATAAGGTTTCTGTCTTTTGCCATTTGGCTACGGTACCCTAAAAATCAATATAGTAATTTAAAAAAGATTGCTTTTAACCATGCTATTCGGAAATTAAGATTTAGTCCCAGACAGCAGATAATTTAATTTTGTACCGCTACTAAAGCGGTCTCAGTCTCAGTAGACAATAACTCACTACAGAAGAAATGTGTCATTTATTAAGACTCAGTTAAGTCAAAATGTATCCAACAACGTAATGACGCATTATGAGCTGTAATCATCCATACACACCAGTATCCTTAGGAAGCGCTTGTTTCGCATTATGTTGCGCCATTACATGCAGTAGATACAGATGCTGCCTTGTGTCCTGAGGCAGTAAGGCAGGTAACAGTCGGCCTCCGCTGTCGCCTGGGGGCGGAGCGCCCAGTAACCATGACACAGAGGGCGCCACGTCCACTTGGGCCACTGTGGGGCCGGGGCCTGGCCTGCGGATAAAATTAAATACTATTGCAAATATTAATCAAAGATGATATCGGCTTTTCCTATCTGACTACTCTGAGAAGAAAGGCCGAAACAAACTCAGAGGTCACAGTCTCTTTTAAAGTCCAGACATAATCTTGGTCAGGCCATATGACTGATTTATGGGACAGTTGATAATTTTTTCGCGATTACGATGTTGGTCTCGTGGAGAAAGTCGTTCAGATCATCGTTTAAAGACCACACCTTGCTGGTACACTCTGTATTTGGGAGTCTTTTGACAGTTTTTATTATTATGCAAAAGTAAAAATTATTTTTCTTCCTTTTATTCTCTTGATAAAAACTCCTGAAATACCTAAGCAAGCATACAAACAGACAGATCTACATACGGGTGAGGACACTGGAAATCAGTACTCCTGGCCAGTACCAGCGGCACCAGCACTTCACTGGGCGTGGCACCGCCGTGCCCGCCCGCATCCCGCATGCCGTGGTCCCCGCATACTATGAGCACTCCGTTGCGGTCCTGGAACCAATCGGTCACTCAGTTGATTTGAAGTCTTGTTTCCAAGAAATGTTTATATCGGTGCAATTGGCAAGATTCATTTAATACTTAAAATCTTAAATTCACTGACAGACAACGCATAGCCTATGTCGCTGGGTCCGCATGAAAAGCACAAAAGTTTCTTTAGTAACGAAAGAGGAAGGATATTTGAAAGTTCATCCCCTAAAGGGGAGGGGATGGGGAGATGAATTGAAAGTTTGTATGGAAATTCGTTATTTTTGTAATTAATTAAAATACTTACCCATTTCTGCATAGCAGTAAATATCTTTTTAACAACTTCGTCCATCTCTAACAGCTTTGGTTTGATCTTGGGACTGCGCGCGCCCTCCAAATGTCCGATATGGTCCAATCCTAGATAGTGCAACACTAGGAAGTCAAATGTAGGCTTTTTCTTGTCATCCGGCGTCAATACTTTGTCTAGATGTCTGGTTACGTTGTTGTCTACCTACGAGGAGAATATTCTGTAGAATCATCAAGAAAATCGAGATTTAAGAGCCTATACTCCCTCACATCAAATTCGAGTTTTATCTCGCTCGCACCATACGGACTGAGTGAGAGCGAGACGGAGTGGGATGCTGGCGTTTCCAGGCCATTTGACGTTTTAGACCCTAACTCTGAAATATTCATGATATTAATGCACATTTTGTAAGCTTTATATGTTGGTACCGTATCAGGGGAGGTTCGATAGTTTAACAATATGACATTATCTCATAATCTTTCTTTTGTCATGTCAATAAACACAAAACCATATAGTAATATGTCGTCCGCTACAACACAAACACACGATTGCCCATCCTCTAGTTAGGCACTTGAGAAAATGCATATAATATTTACATCCTCTCAAATGCCAAGCAAGATACATCATTATGTATCTTATCTTGCTTAATAAGTCAATCGCTTCAGCCTATCTTGCTGTTGCCATTGCTTGCTGTGCTGGACCAACATCTAGTTTCCGTCCGCAGAATCAAATAGAGAGTACCTACCTCTGTATAATCCGTGACGAAGAACGAGGTGGTGCCATCGAACTCGGCCCATAGTCCTGGGAATAGTCTCAGCCACGTGTCGTCTCCATACATCACGGTACGGCGCCCTCTAGCGTTGGCTACACGCAACACGCTATCACCACGCACGGCTGGCGCTCCGAAGTTAAGAGCTACGTCAGCGAATGTTGATACACTGCCTGTCATCATGGCCTGATGGAATGAAATATTCAATTATTGCTTTTAACTGACAGTTGTCTTCAAATAAACTTGGTCGGTAAGTACCTACACCAGGGCCGGATTTAAGGCGGGGCAACAGGAACACCATGCCCTGGGCCTCCACAAAATAGGGACCAGGTATAAGTTCACATTCACAAGGAACCTTTTTTATTTATTTTTTTCATGTCCTGGGTTGATGGTCTAAACGATAAGTACGTTGAAATACTTTGATATCGAAAATCGAATTAAATCATTTTTTTTTCGTCTGTTCCATAAAATTTTCGTGGAGACCAAAAAACCTTTAAATCCGGCCCTGACCTACAATAGCCAAAACAGTATGCAAACAACACATACAGACATTGGCAAGGCAATATTGCTATAAATATTGGTGTATTACTTTCGCTTTTAATGCAAAAGTGCCATCACAAGCAAGCCAAGCCAACTGCCAATATAATGATAGTATGACGTCTAAAAATACCACATTTAGAGATTACGATCTCCAACTAATATTGTGCTTAACCCATTAATTTCTACTAGGTTTTAAAGTTTAGATTAGATAAGTTGGTATTACGCACATTTTAGATCTGATTAAAAATACTGGCACCTATATTATTACTTTAGGTACATTGTAAGTATATGTGTTTACAAAACATAATAAAAAACAATAGCGAACCACCAGCCTATCTAACACGGAAATGTAAGCACAACACGATAGTTCTATTCTAAGTAAAGCCCATAGTATGAAGGTAGCCAGGGAAAATGTAAGCAGAGCGACAAAATGTTGTCGTCGCATTATCTCGCGTCGAAACGAGATACGACAATTTTTACGTACTTATGTCCTGAATCGTTTCGTCGTGACATAATGTGACGACAAATTTTTGTCGTGCGTAATTCGCCGTAATGCAGAGAAAGAGAGCCACAAGGAAGGGAAAGTGCAATAGATATCAGTTAATGCATGCTCTTCCTAAGGTGATGTGCATGACTGCAGCAGCTATATTAACGATGTGCAATGACTCGGAACCACAGGAACCGATGTAATGTTGGTAATTAATTGAGTAATACCAATTAATTTAATCAGCGAATCACCCTATTCATCAATATTAGTAGCTTTAATTTGTGATTTTAATACTTTGTAGGTAATTTTTTAATTTCCGTTATTTTTTCTTTCTTTCCTTCTTTTTAATAACACTAGTCCTAATTACAGATGGCTTATTGCTATGTACGCATGTTGCATCTCGTGGCGAACGTTAACCAGGGGGCAAGTCTACTAATTTAGAAACGTGTCAGTGGTCTCACAATGATCAGTTTTTGAATTTTGACAGTTAAGCCATACAAAATCTGTCAAAAACTCATCATTGCGAGACCACTGACACGTTTGTAAATTAGTAGACTTGGCCCCCTGGCCCCTAGAGGCAGTGTTTAAAAAATATCTTAGATTTACCTAGTAATCCCTTCAATAGAATTCAGTAACTTCGGCTTTTAGTTGCTAACAATCTATTCGAAAACCATAAGATTCATAGTCAATTAAAAACTAAACAGGTACGATTGATTATTAATATACCAGCTATTTATTGCACATTGATCATCCTAACTAATTATAAATGGGAAAGTTAGTTTGTTTGTTTGTTACGCTTTCACGCTAAAACGGCAGAACAGATTTAGTTGATATTTGGCACATGGGTCCATAGACCATGACCTGGAGAACGACATAGGATACCTTTTATCCCGATATTTCTACGGGATGGAGACTTATGCTGGTGAAACCGTGGGGTGCAGCTAGTGTAACAATATTTATGTTGTGGCTTCGCTTACATTTTAAGAATTAATTAAAAACATTGGCAGGTGATGTAACTATCGTTAAATTAACAAAGAAAATGTTATAGCGGCGCGCATATTTTCATGCTACACGCTAGGCAAATCAAAACACGCCGAGTATGCTGTACCAAATCCGATGTTAGGGTAGCAAAATATCTGTTGCGAAACTCTTTAATACATTTTGCACGTCTGTTGCGCAAGCACATGATAAGTGGTCATTTCCAACAAAAGTTTTATCCTCTTTCTATGACTAGAAGAATAAAAAACAAAAAAAAGATGAATTTTAAAGTTAGAAGTCTGTTTGAGAAGAGAAGAAAAATGGAAAAAATTCTGTTGAAAATGAAATGATTATTTATGTGAGAAATTAAATTATTTATAATAAGTGAGAAAAGCACGAATTAATCAAACATGTAAACAAAAAATATCAAACACAAGACCAAAGAAAAAACATCTTGTTATGAAATTTTTTGACAAAATAAACAAACTTTAATAATTCAACAAAATAATAATTTCAGCAGTTTTTTGTTTTTTCTTTGTCTGTATGATCATGCACTTAAAGCTGAATAAATACAACTAGTTTTAATATGTAAAGGTGACACTTGCAAATATATCCCGCCAGAAGTTTATTGTGCGCCTCCACTGTGCCTTTTCCATCTTACGCTGAGGTGACTGTACACAACAGAATAATTTTACATATGTAATGTATGTACTTGTGTATTTTTATAAAAACTAATTCAGGTATAAGAACCTGAAAGAATACTAAAACTGAGTTGAGAACTTTTTTCTTTGGTTTTGTGAGTGGAAACAAAACAAATATTACTAATGATGTATTTTATTAATGTTTAAGACTTCTTTTATGTATGCGTAAGAGTTATTAAAGAGTTAAAGTTATACAAGACAAATGTTTATGTTTGTTCTTATTAGTTTATTTTTCCTAAGCCTATCTTACCTTGATCCTAGGCATGGTAACAGTAGGAGGTTCAGCCACAGACACATAGATGCAAGCGGATTTGTTCTTTAGCAGCTGACCGGTGTATGGCATGTACTCGTCAGTTACGAAGTCATAACGAAGACCATCTATAACCATGAGGACCACACTGTTCTCACCTGAACTGTACACTTGCTGGCCATCAATACTGCAAGTTTGAAGAAAAAAAATAACAATAAAAATTGGAAGAATAAATAGGTATAATAAGTACTTACATTTTTTTTTTATTCGTAGCAGTGATTTTCGTGAATGTTAAGATTACAAAACTTAACTGTTTGTTGAAAAACAATAAAATTTGTTTATTTATTAGCACTAGTGTATGAGAATTATAAAAAACAATGTAAGTAGACAATCAAACTAACCTGACACCATCTATGAAGTTAGGCAGATCATCCATATGGGACATCTTCCCTGAATGGTATTTCAGTGGGAAAAACCCATACAGGAACAGCATCAGGGCTCCAAGGCCCGTCACAAGGAGGCAGAGGCCAGTCCATCGGTACTGTATCCAAGGCAGCATGACGATCGACCTTTGCCGCGTTCTAATCACTTGAACCATCCACTAACACTAATTCTGAATTACCGGCACTCGACGAATTTTACGCTATGTACACACGCTTTCGCTTCTGCAATATTTCATATCAAATGTACTTGTCTTCCCGTTATAGGAAACCGCATTGTGCAATGAGGATGAGGTTTATTTCATTCAATACACAACGACGTGTATCTGCACTCCTACTATCTGAAGCAGTAACCAATTTATGACAATACGATAAGATCGACAGTTTTTAAATTGCGAAACCACTTCACATCGTTTTGGTAACCTTACTAAAATGTAGTTTTAGGAAAAACTATTTGGGAAGAGTTATTTTTTCAAAAGCACGGGGCAAATGTTCTTTTCTTCGGTAAATAAACAAAAATTCGAATAGAAAAGTACATTTTATCCACCGGTGATTTAGTACAATGTAGTGTTGTGCCGCCGACCTGCGCCGTGACCATATTTGCTTTCGATTATGAAGAGACTATAAACAAATCGTTTTTACTTAGATTATGAATCTCAAATTGCTAAGAGATAATACTGTAACTGAATGATTTGTAGTAAATATTAACAGAAAACACACACATTCTCATTTTATAAGCGCTAATCTTTAACACAAAATGTATTTTTTTTTATAAAATCTAGAATTGTTTCGATTATTAGAATGAAACGAATGTAGAATAATTGATTGAATTCGATTGATAATAATAAAAATTGATCATGACATCACTGCACTGGGGTCTGGGCTGACGTTTTGCTGACAGTGACATGAGCACTGAGCTGACCAGTTGACGTTGACACTGACTTTTTTAATGGTTGGATTGTAGTCGTTTTAGTTTTCCGACCTAGACTTAAATGTTATTTAGCTCGCGGGTAATTAAAAATTTTATTGTTGTTAATTGCCATCGTGAGTTAACACTGCTTTGGAATAGATTGGTCGAGTCAGGTTTGTTTGATGCTTTAGTTAGGCCTAAAGCTAGAAAGTAACTCCCTGCCGGTGGTGACTGATGAGTGTACCAGTTTCCTGGATCCAAATACGGATAAGGTTTTTTAGGATTACTATCCATATTAAGAAAACTATCAGCAATACATTGTGAATGTGACTTCGAGCGCCTGCAACGTCAGACGAAAGTCTGGCTTTTCGAATTTTTCAATCAGTCGTGGAAAACACTACTGCTACTTACTATAAACTCAAACTCTACTCCGTCTCCGACTGTACGGTTAACTGCTCGACATTAGTAACACATGAACTAATAATAGGTACCTACGGAAACTATCCTGGCTGCTACGACTAAAGGCGCTTTCAATATCAAATTGTAATCATGGACGTGAGGTTGTATGCCTACTTATAATTGACGATAAAATGATAATTTTGTTACCGTCCTGCATAGCATAGTATGCTATTATGAAGCAGCTCTTAAGACGACCCTCTTACCTACAGAAGTTGCATTCACCAGACTACACATCTGACAAATAAATTTATATCTGCTACATTTAGCTTTTCTATGAGGAGGAGCTCGTGGCTAAGTGAGGAGCTCGTGGCTAAGTGAGGAGCTCGTGGCTAAGTGAGGAGCTCGTGGCTAAGTTAGGAGCTCGTGCCTAAGTAATAACAGCCGCACAGATCGATCCATAAGGTTAAGCTACGCTTGCCGGGTTGGTCCATGGATGGGTGACCATCTTTACATATCGAGACTCCTCCGTGCCTCGGAAAGCACGTTAAGCCGTTGGTCCCGGCTGTGTTTTGTGGATCTTTGACAGTCGTTACGGGTCATCAGAAGCCCGAAAGTCTGACAACCAGTCTTACCAAGTGGTATCGTATTACCCAGTTAATGGGTTGTGGAGGTCAGATAGGCAGTCGCTCCATGTAAAATACTGGTATTCAGCTGCGTCCGGTTGGACTGGAAGTCGACCCCAACATAGTTGGGAAAAGGGTAAGCTTTTCTATGAGGAACCTATGTTCAACAGTCTAAGTTTCTAGCGAACAACGTTGAAGTCTGGTTATCTCTCTTATAAGCAGATGTAAGTATCTAATAACATATTAGAATAATAACTCTATTAAAAAACGTCTGTCGCTTCTTAGTCGGTACGCCAAGCATTTTGTTAAACCTTTTGAAGAATACAATTCTTTGGCATCACTCTAGAACTCAAAAGATCGTGAGTATTTGGGAGACATGATTAACAGTATATTTACATCACAATGTTATTCTGAAAGCGTTGGCCGAAGTATTCTTCACGTCTATTTATATCTTAGGTATACAATCAGCCACTCAATGTATTGGGATAAAATTGTCACGAACTAAAAATAGGGATTTTATTTTGATCATTCGTGACGTCGATGTGGTACGAGATGACAATGTTTTTACTATGATACTATGTTATTAGTCATCTGGAATGATATCGAAGGCTATCTCATCCTCCCACATTTTACAAGAAAGTGGATTTCTTCTAGAATGACACCCACCGATTATCAATGGGAAAATAACGTCGCAAATACATTTATGTATCACACTCATCATAATTATGGTGACTATGATTTTTTGTATTTTACAAGATATTTTGTGTACATAAAATACGCATCATGCATGTCTAATGGTTTCTCTTTCTAGAGCGCCCTGTAATATAAGGAATATTGCCGTCACGAAGTGCCTGAAATTATGGATAATGACCGGGATATGAGAAATAAAACTATGTTATGTTGTTATAATAATGCCTAGGACGGTATCAGGCTGAAAAAGTAACTGAAATGTAACAAATTGCGATTCAAAAACTACCAAAGTTTGCGTACATTTTAAGATAAGGTTCCTACCGTACCTAAGTACCTACGCACAGTATTACCAAAAGAGTTATTTTAAGATAAAGAATAAGATATTTCTTTTCTACACGATTTGTAACCCGGGAGCCCTCAACATGAATCGTGGTTACCTACCGCTACTATCTCCGCCAGAAAGTTGCATGGTCCATAAACGGCAATTTCCCACCCAAATAGTCCGTCATACGGTAATGAATGATACCGTACCTATCGCTTCAAGTTCAAGGTTTATCCTCGTGAATCAGCCCGTGTGGGCCGCTGAAAATTCTATTTAAATCACATTATATGGCGTTCGTCTCTAGTCTCGAGTCCAGAGCGGCGCGCGCCTGCAACGAACTAACAACCACAAAGGTGAATTGTATTTTTTTTTAATAGTGATATCGTAGGAGTGTTTTTCTTTTGTGCTTTTTAAGGTAACGTAGCATATTTTTGTGGGTGAAAATGGATTTCCTTGATTTATGGGACATAATTATCGGTCAGTTTTTCTACCGGTGCAATAGGTATAAAGGTACCGGTAAAATCGAAAATATTTTTATATTCTTGTTGAAAATGAAAATATCAAAGGCGTTTGAAATAATCGCTATGTTTGAACAGGTGCTATTTACATGCACATGTATGCGCAATTCGTTACAGATTTCTTTAATTAATAACAACCTTTAATTAAATACGCAGTTCATAAATCTAAAACATCTTATTAAATAAAACAACACCATTATTATTGCGTCCAGTACTGTATCTAATATGATCAGATTCAGAACTAAATGCTATTAAAAGTTTAAAAATAATAAAATAGTTATAAGTGTATTACGAAATTAAATATTAAAATTTTGGTTTGTCAAACTTTCCTGTAAAAATGTTATACTTACTCACCTATACATCTAAACACCTCTGCAACATCTCATCCTGAAGATATTTTCCTTGCCTCTCAATGTTTACATCAACACTCGATCTAATTTTATACTATTACAAAACGAATAATGTCGCATAACTTTCATCATAGTGTGAATACATTCAGTTCAGCGGGTTGCATCAGTTCTAAAACCGTTCCGAACCGTGCCCAGGTGACTCACACACGGTGGAATCGTTCCAGAATTTCGTCGATTATTATGTGCACGTATTATTGCTTGTGAATGTAAACAAACCCGGTTTCAGCAAGCTTTTCGTTGGTGCAATAAAATCACTGTTAATCTTGTAATTGAATTTGGTGAAACGGCTCTATTGGTAAGTTGTATTTGGGAACGGATCTAATAGTATTGGTAGACAGATTTAGAATCAGATTTTTTTTTTCAAGGGTTTTTATTTATTTTCGTTTGACCGATCATGCCTGTTAACTCTTCGAGCTTAGCTGATTTTCTGACAGCAGTGCATTTATTTCAATAATGGTACTTGTACCTAGGTTTCAAACCTCATGCATTCCGTTTCCAGTCGGACGTACTGACCTTTGGGCTATTGTCCCTTAATATTCTTTGTCATAAATAGAAGATTGATTTAAAAATAAAATACCTTTAATTTTTTTTCTAAAACGCATTCAAATAACATTTGGTCCGTCGTCCATTACAAGCGCATATGAGATGTAACCGCTGAAAATAAACGCGCCATGAAAATATCCGCTGTTTATATCTACGCGATGAATAGACAATGTTGTTGATTTATTTCAGTCCAAAGATAAGTTTTACGAGCGCTCGCGAGAGTATCGACAATTCTATGGTTTCCATGGCCGATTTGATTGTTGTTTATGACTTGGCACCGTGTAATGTAATAGGACAGTCATGAGGGTGTTTTATATGAGTTTTAGTTGTGCAGCTTGGAGAGGAGTTGGTTTCATGGAATTTTCCGAAAGTGACTGGGATTACATTTGAGAGATGAAAATAAAATAAAAAATGAGATTGAAAGAAATTTGTGTTCAGTTCTTCAGGGTCTTGGCTGCCCACAGCATAAAAAGATAACTTACTAACAAATCAACTTCACTAAATTCTTTTTATCTTCTTTTTCCAGATGTCGATAGTACCTCTGATGTTCCGTGACTGGTGGGACGAGTGGGACAGGCCCTCCCGGCTGCTGGACCAGCACTTCGGTATGGGCCTGAAGAGGGACGAGCTCCTCTCATCTCTCTCTACACTGCCAACCTCCTCGCTGTTCAGGAACTCGTACTTCAGACCATGGAGGACGAGCTTGACGAGGCAGGAGTCAGCTTCTACTATTAACCTGACAAAGGACAAATTTGAGGTAGGATTCGATTTATAAATGTCGCTGCTAGTGCTGCATTTATAGGCTCCCCGCAGACAAGCGCGACGCGACACCGTGACGCGACTCTAGTAGAATAATTTCTATGAAACTTCATGGAAGTTGTTCTACCAGAAACTCGTCGCATTGCTGCGTCGCGCCTGTGTGCAGGAGCTTATTTCTTTAGACTACAGATTATCACAGACCATTTTGGTGCGATGCTCGCTTGATTCAGATAGATGTATGTGACTCTAGACTGAGAAATTGGTTCGTTTATGCTACTACACTACTGACTATTATTCTGTGCTATTTGCAGGCATTAGTAATGATTTATTCCTTTTTTTCTAGCCTTGATCATTATAACACTGGTCTGCAACATATACAACGATGAGTCTGTCTGTACCGGTGTGATTAAATTTGGCACAGTCAATAAAGCGAGTTAGGACTGTTTCACGTGGCTTGTTATTGCATTAGTTATGGCACCTGCCTGGACAGCGGTTAAATTATTTCATCAGTCTCACCTCCACTTTTATTAACTTCATTAAAGAGTTATCTCATGTCATGTTTTTATAATGACTATTATATATATTCGTTGGTTTTCCCCATTCCAGGTCATCCTAGATGTCCAGCAATTCACACCTGAAGAGATCACAGTTAAGGCTGCGAACAACAGCGTTGTGGTCGAGGGTAGGCACGAAGAGAAGCAGGACGAGCACGGGTTCATCTCTCGCCAGTTCACACGCCGGTACATCCTCCCAGGAAACTACGACGTCCAGGACCTCGTTAGCACACTGTCTTCAGACGGCGTCCTCACCATCACAGCACCTAAAAGACCCCCAGCAAATGCAGGCGAACGAATAGTCCCCATCACCAAGACAGGCCCTGCTAAGCAACCTGAACCCATCTACACAGAACAACCCCGGGAACAAACAGTACCTATCGTCACTTCCCCCTAATTTTAATATCATCCCCCTTCATTTAACGAGACATCGACGTTTATAAGTAATCGATGTTCAACGATCGAATCATAAATAGCATTTATTATAAGCGCCGTTGTTGGCCAATAACGATTAGCTATTCGAAATGAACGAATTAGGTTTTTTATATTAATTAATTTGTATAAAAGAGGAATGCAATATCATTGTTTATAATAAAAATTTGAATAAACGATTCCTATCATCACTGTTTATTTTTATTGAAACTGAATATCTAACAGGACTTTTGAAGTAGGTAAAAACAAATAAAATAAAAATAAAACATTTTTAGATAATTTTACGAAAACCGTTTGTGTACACACGCCTACACATCAAGCTCTACATTTCCAGTATAAACTGACCTCTCATCGTAAGGAAATCCTCTATAATGCAAGATCAGCATAAACTGGAAGTGTATAGCTTGATGTGTAGTTGTGTGTACCTACACCAAACTTTACAAGGACTCTTAGACTTTTAATTGCTATAGTCTGTGGTAGGAAGTGACAAGAAATCAATCGACTTTTACAAAACAGGGAAAGCAAAGCTTTATTGTACAATGGACCAAGTAATAGAATGCCCCATAATTTTATAATCGGTGCCCCATAATGTATGTATTGCCTGTCTACCTTCAAGCAGGTGCGGCAGGCGAGTATTCACTCTCACGGTTACAAGTGACAGAACGCATTACTAAGAAACACTTAACCGTGGGGCTCGGAGCAAACCGCGAGCGTACATTAATGCTTAGCAAACGGGCTAGCCACAAAGAAGAAAGAACATCAACAACACCTACCATACTGAACTACAAATAATGAACAATAATTCCTCCACTAGTTAATGTAAAACACAAACTGCGGTGTGTCAAGTGTGAGCTGTCAGACTGTAATGACAAATTTTCTATAAGTCAACGTGGCGAATAGTCCTGGGGCAATAAGGGCTGTGTTTGACTAATTTAATTTTCCCGCGAAGTGTTGAGTCTAATAATATTGTTAATTTATCATTGGGGTGAGGGTTGGGGCTGCGGAGGATTTCTGTTATACAACATAAAATAATGCAAGCTTAAAATGGTTGTTGATGGCCGAAAGAACGCTAAGTTATTTTTATCAAACAAAAAATCGTGAAAATTTCCTTTTAAGCCTGATATCTGAAAACAACAAGATGTAGATATGTATTAGCACAGATATTATAATACTACGTGTATTAGTTAATATTTGATAGTAGTATAGTTAAGTCTCTAGTTCAACCATGTTCCATATATTTTATGCTCCGATCAATATGCTAACGCCATCTACGCAACAATTGAGGAAACCAACAGCGCCACCTTTGAATACTAAAGTGAACTTTGTTTATAGATCTTTGTATAGATTATTATTACCAAACAGTTTAGTAGAACAGAATTAGAAACGTTTACTCTACAAGATGTTTGAACATGTATTTAAATATTTGCTTACAATTTCATTATCTATAGTGTACAAACATATAAGTACATAATATAGATATGTATTTTAAAGCTTACAGATTCAATGAAAAAGCAAATGCTTGTTCGGTTCAATCTTTTCACTTTTGGAAGCGTTTGAGTAGTTAGACCTTGTCTTCTCCTGGAAGAATAGGAGACCATTGGGGATGGATGAAAGGTATAGAAATCAGTATCTATTTATTTGAAATCTCAGCATGGGGCATTGCATATTGTAATAGGCTACCAGGATTATTCTGTGTAGGTAGACTGTAGACCTATCGTCTATGCAGTTGTATGACTGGCCTTTTTCTATCCACATGGGTAAGAAATCGGTTTGGTTGTGTATTCTTTGCCTAGTACCATCTGAACCATCTTTGCCTAGTACCACCAAAATGAATTTGCACGAATGTTAGCGAATCCATAAGTTGGTACAAAGTGACAATTTAAGTAGGTAATACTTACCTCAAAGATATTGTAAGATGTTCATAATAAAGATTATTTATTATTTATTTATTTATTTATTATTTAAGTGTAAGTTACGACATTAATGTTTTCACCTTCGAATTAACGCTTTAAATTAAAGTCTGCACAATAATTCTCTAAAACCATTACCTACTTACAACTTTAACTATGGCGGAGACCACAGACTAGAATTTGTGTGCAATTACACTTCGCTGCATCCTCGAGATTTACATAATAGACTAGGTGACTGTTTTTGAGAAACCAAATAGGTAATAATGTAGCTTGCGGTTTATTTTCCTTAAAATAGGAATATTTCAGCGAAATGTTAGTAACAGAACTTATTTTTGATTTAATTTTGATTGTTAAAACGAATCATTCTGTCATAGCACCTCGAGTGACTTCATTATTAATTAAAATGAGTCGCTTCTGCCCGCGACTTCATTCGCGTGGAAGTCGTAAGACACCACAGTATACTAAAATCTGTGCTTCTACAGCATTGAAAAATAATTAAAACAATCAGAAAAACAATAATTCTGTTGGGGATTGAACCTACGAACCGAGGCTCATACGGTCGTGGAACCGATAGGCTGACTCTTCGCTTACAATTTAACTAAAAAATAGCCGTTCTTATACATGTTATGATTTACGGCTTAGCTCCTTGTAGGTATAGCGTGATGATATTAATTTCAGAGGTTAAATCTATACTTATCTGCAATATTATCACATTTTTTCTCGTCTAATCACAACCTCGCGGTAAACTATCGACGAACATAATGCAATATTGCTACTCCCCCTTAGTAAATAGCGGGATAAAATATAGCCTAAGTATACGTTGATCAAACTTTTCACAATATTTGTGAATTTGAACAGGATCTTCCGATTCCGTAGTTTTTGCGTCAATCCGGAACAGACAAACAGACAAAAATTCTCAAAAATATGTTTGCGGTATCAGAATCGTTCCTACATCTCGTAGCAATTACTTTTTTCAAAAATATTCAATGGACGGTTTCGACTTCACTACGATTTTATTTAGGTATGTCTATAAATAGTTATATGTCTTTTTGGTGATCACCTTGTGATTGAGACGTCATTTTTTTATCTGTTGTTAAAAATTCAACTGCCAGTTAACTTTACTTAATGCTTCATTAAATAGAGCCTATAAATAGGACCTTCAAAGATGTTTAGACCTTCACATCCAAATCACATAGAATTCCGGTGCGAGAAATGTAGGCGTGCCCCAACAATCGCATAGAACAAACCTTTTGGTACACATTATAGAAGCATCGCTATTAGTCCATATTTATATTGTGCTATTAGCTTGTCTTGTTTCTTACTTCATTCGTATCAATTCAATTATTTAAGAACTATCAAGAAGAAAAAGAGAACGTTGATTTATTTTTACTACAGTAGATAGACATTTGCAAAATTAAAATGAACCTATACTACAATAAGTATGATAGACCCGTGTTAAATAAAACAGACTTTGCAGGGCATTGTGGTAATGTAGCCAGGATAATAGATCTCATAGTCATGGATCACTCGGGCTAAACGGCGGGGGAGTCCAGTCCGCCTGGCGAAGTGGGAGGGGGAGTTCATCAATCAGCCCGGAGCGATTACAGGGACGGTGGTGCAAGGTAAGAGCGAATAAATTAAGTTTAAGGATAGTATGATGATCACAGTGGGATTACCCACTGTGATCATCAGACTTCATATCAGAAAGTCCGAAAGGGTTACCGGGACCTTTGCAACAGGCAACTGAAGGAACACGGGTGGATTTTAGTAAAAGTCTGACACGCCCTTCCGCTCCGCCCAGAGCGGGAGAAGTCATTTGATCATTTCCCTTTTGGGTAATAAACAGGCTATGTAAAAGCCAGCGTAGTGAAGCTTTGTTACAGTTTGATCACCTAAGATTTTTTTATAGGATTTTTTTTTCCACTGTGTGTACGCGGTCTTCAATCGTAGGTGCAGAGTAGGCAGGATATGTTTCCAGCCCTTAAGTCGGTAAATACGTTCAGTTTTAATAACAAAGCCGTCAGTAGTGTGTCCTTGTTAGAACAATTTGGTTAATCTATAGTTATTATATATTGAAGTTGCTTTTCGTGTCTGTCTGACCGCATTGTTTTTCTATATCAATCTATTAAACTAAGCAACGGATTTTGATGGAGTTTTCATCATCATTTAGATAATTTATTCTGAAAGGGTTATGTATATAATACAATAATATTAAAATTATATAAACATTATAATCAATAAATCTCGACGTTTTGTCAAGTCGTAAAAACCGTGCTAAGCAATCGCTAGTAAATTATAATAGAAACAAAACTACGTCGTGCCTCCGCAGTGCTACGCCATGCCTACGCAGTACTACGCTATATCTACGATGTTCCTACGTAGTACTACGCCATTTCAACGAAGTTCCTACGCTGCCTGTGCACCGACATGTCTACACAGTTCCTACGCGGTGCTACGCCGCGCCTACGCCGTGCCTACGCTTAAACTGGAGAAACGCTCAGTGTGAAGATACTCGACGATAAGTTATGTGTAATCGTGTCGACGACGTGGATAGATGCTAGCAGAGATGTCCTTAATATTGAAGAAAACGGTAGATGCTTCACTTCTTTGATCGCCAATTATGAAATTAATTAATGATTTCTTATTTTACTGAAATTAGTTTCTTACAAATGAGGCTCAGAACAGAACTAATTATGGCAACATAAAAAATAATGCGGATAACTATTCGAAGTGCCATTTTTTTACTGAAGAACTTTTTTTAATTCTTGCAGTGCGTGTCTCCCATAACTTGCTCCATACAAAACCGCTTGCAGTGTTCGACAAGCGATTGATCTGCCGGCCGTATTAATTGTTGCTGTCTGTACTATACCTACGTTACTACACAGTACGTTCTACAGGAGGTACTCTTGTTTGTATTGTCTGCTCCCGACTACATGGTGAAAACGAAAGCTCATTCTAATTGGGTTTGGAAATATCGATTAATTTCTTTCGATTTGGTGATGTTCGTTTGATTGTTGGGTTCGAATTTATATTACAACAGAATAACAGTTGTATTTTCTTTATCAATAATCGTCAGTGCTGACATTAAGGGTCAGTACACACCGAGACGCGAAGCGACCCACACTTTTTTATGATCCGATATAACATCGAATTTTTTTACTACACAATAATACACGCGCTGCGCAGCACCGCGCATCTCAGCGTACTTTGACACATGTCAACATTTGCACTGAAATTATACCTTTTCGTGAAGAAATAAGTTCGATAATTGTTAAAAAATGCGTGCAGCGTCGCGTCGCTTCACGTCGCTTCACGTCGCGGTCTGAGCTGACCTTAACACCTGGTTTTTGACAAGGACAATCAAGTCTTTCAATCGTTAAATCTAATGCTTAAATCAAACGTTCGCTGTTTTGATTGGTTTGCAACAATAACAAGCAACACTTAAAATGAGATTTTCCAATAGATTTTATTGAATAGGAATTGAGAAACCGGTATATTAATCTTATTAATTTTACTATAAGAACTGAAAATAAGGTTTTCTCAGATGAAAAAATTGGTGGTTTATACACAGTTCATATTTTGCTTGTTTAGGGCATGCAAATGAGTTCCACATTAATAATATTTACTTATGTACTTCTACTGAAAAAGTAAGTTCTAATATAAAATATAATGAAAATATATATATATTTTCATTAATTTTTGTTTGTTATCGATTAGTTAATATATAAAGTGGTCGTATCGAACGAGACATCAGTGTACTTTATAAAATTATAAGTCAGTAATTTCGATAAGTTTGTGTTTTTATTTAGTACCGGTTACGAGTCGTTATGTTATTCTGGCAATCACCAGCAAGAAAGCAAAAAACTAGCACGTGAATCTGAATAAACGATTCGTCCTTTTATGATTAACCCATAACGTTTTTCAACCAAAGTTGCAACCAGGAATAGAAGCTCAGAGTCTGGACTCGTGCCCGGTTGATGGCAATAGGCTCGCCCCTATTACATGAGACTTAAACAAAACTGGCGAAATATGGGGGTAGGTATCTACCATAGGTACATTTCTGCCTGAACGATCGGGGAATCCAGGCGTGATGTTATGTGTATTTTTCAATAATTTTTGGTAGCTTTAAGTCGGAAAAACAACAAATGTTTTTAACCATCATGAGAATAATATAGATAACAGTAGAAGAAATAAGAGAAGTCGTTAGGAAAACTGTGTTTCACGTTTCTATTTAAAAACTGTCCGTTATTGAAAGAACAGAACACAACATTTTTGAGGTATCCTTGGCAGCCATCAAGAACCACTAAATTAATACGGAAAACTTTTAAAAGTACCTAAATTGTTCTTTACTTTTCTTCTACTTTTGTGCAACTCATCAAAAGCAAAAGGATGGGAGTTTTATCGTTCGTGCTTTATATCTTCATCCGCAGTCCAACTTCACCCACTGCTGGGCATAGACCTCTCTTTTCTCGTGCCAATCCCCACGCTTCTGTGCCAGCCCCTTCCAAGTAGCGCTTTATTATCTACTTCCAGTATTCTCATACTGTTTCATATAAGATCGGAGACCCATGGTGACATTAACACGTTTAATGCCAGACTACGAGTTAATTTGTGTTAACAATAGTTTTATTATTGTTAGGGTCTTCTGGGTCTCTTGTAAAGTGATCAGTAATCGTCAGCAACACTCAGTGTCAAAAACTCATCAAAAATATTTAGAGGTATTCTTTTTTGATAGATTTATTAAAAATACGAGCATTGCTCATATTGTCATGCAGTTAACTTTCAGCATTTCAGATTATCTCAACTAAGTTACAACCTAGGATTTGTAGGTAAAAAACGAGTGCGAGTCGGACTTCGCGCACAATAAATGATTTGATTTGATTGATTTGACGAAGGGTTCCGTACCATTATCTATAAAAACGGCAAAAAACGTTTGTTGTATGGGAGCCTCCTTAAATATTTATTTTATTGTATTTGTTGTTACAGCAGCAACAGATATACATCATCTGTGAAAATTTCAACTGTCTAACTATCACAGTTCCTGAGATACAGCCTGGTGACAGACGGACAGACAGACAGCGGAGTCTAAGTAATAGGGTCCCGTTTTACCCTTCGGCCTGGATTATTATATTTTAATATTAAGGTTGTCTTTAAATACAATAAAGGTAGGTGTAATACCATAACAAGTATCAAAAAGTAAAGGACGTAGGATGGACCAAGGCATAATTACTTTTCTTAGGGCGAATTTCACCAAACTTTTATACCGAGTATAAGTCTTATCCTGCGAATAAATTTTGAATTTTTCAGACGACAATTTTATTTCACGGATAAAAGATATCTGACTTTGATGAAATCAGCCCTTAGCAACATTATTTTAGACTAAGTTCTTTTGTTTATTTAAATTATTGGGTACTCCGGATATCTAAAAAAATCTGCTGCTCTCCCGTGAAGCATAATTATTATAATTGTATTGCAAAAAATGCAATTATAATTGCATTTTTGAGCAATTTATTTAGAGGATTTTGGGCATTACTAGAAAACTAAGCACTATAATGTTTGTAAATTATGAGTTTTTTTGTAAGTAAGTAATACCCACATATTGTTGTTGGAACACTTTAAATAATATTATTTTGTGAACGTTTTATGCAACTCGATTAAGTTATCGCTTTTATGCTTTCTTTTGTTGAATTGGAATACAATTTTGATTAGATACCAGTTTTTATCATTCAAAATTAATAAATTAGCTAATATCTATAGTTATGTGCTTACAAGCTAAGTAAAGACTTCAACGCGTTATTATTAGATACCTTATCACCCTTCAAAATATTTTTTCCTGTATTATATTTGAATACTGGTTGTAGAAAGCATATAACAATCTTATTAAATTTCCTAAGAACCAATTAAAATGAAACAGATTGGTGAATGAACGGATTGTTCATTTAACAGCCGACCTCATTCATCCAATCCATTAATCAAACGTACTATAGCTATACATACAGTAACAAAACTAACACTAACAGGCTCATTAAATGCGCAAACGAAACCCCGATTAAGGCGCATTAATATCGCGTTTCACTATCGCTATTAATCACAAAGAACGATCAATGCCACGCGATTATTTTATAGCTTGAATAAAAACAATATAAGTGTAGCGGGCGGAGCGTGAGGCTGAAATATCAGTTTGATATCGCGCGGTTTGATTCGCCGTGACGCGGCCGCCTTAAGGCGGGGCCTCGCAGAGAGGGGCGACCGGCGACCTGGCGCGCCATACCATTCCGTGCGAGCACACGCAACGCTCGTTTCTCCGTTTCTCGCCTCTACGGCCCGTGTATCCGTTGTATGTCCGACGCGAGTGTGTGAGCTAAGCACGTGCCCTTTCGTGGCGTATTAGTTGCACCGTGCATTGTAAAAGCCGCCAAGATTCGGGTGAAGAACCGTGAGCCGGTGCCGGCGTACGCCATGGCCGACGCCGACCGTGATTCGGACCTTGGCGACGACAGTCCAGTGGTGAGTTGTCTTTTGTTTTAATTCACTCCTAACAACACAGGTGACGATGAAACTGTGCTGGAACTGCGAGAGGCTGTCAGTATCAACTTCATGTGGGTAATTGAGCATTTTCTGCCTCCGTTTCTTATTAGTTCTGGTTCCTGTTTTCCCATGCGGTTGGTTCCAGTCGTGCTGTCAGTCTGTCGGTATTTCTGTTGGCCGTGCAAGGTATGTTTGAAGTGTTGTTAGCAAGCGTATTGTTAGGCCGGCTGCGTTGTTATGTTGCCGACTGCAACCGGTTGTTATGACAACCGTAACCTGATAAGCCAACAACTTACATAAGTATTTTTGATAAAAGTTAAATAATTGTTTAATGTTGATGACTTTTTAGAAGAAGAAGTATTTTAAGATGAGGGTAGGTCGAAATTAATTGATGAAATAACTTGAGCAGCTTAAATGACAGCTGTAAAGAAAGGTAATGACGATGAATATGATGATAGTTTAAATACAAATTTAAAATTGGGCAACAATAAATAAGCTTTGAATGTAAATACAAGTATTAGTGATGTCGTTAACAGTTTTTATGGAGTAATACAAAACCCATGTGTTGTCAACAAACCACTGGGCGATACTAGGCGCAAAAATACTCGTTCACAACATAAACCTATTTATTTGTACACATAAAGAAATATGTACTTACTTACGCTATGTTAATATGTCCTAAATATGAGTACGACTCATGTATGTAAATTACACATAAACATATACTTACGAGTACATACACTTGAATGCCATTTCACCGGATTTGTTTAGCGAAATATTAATTTACATTGCAAAGGAGTTTCAATACGGAAATAATAAAAGAGACTATAAATTAAATTTTCGTAATCCTTTGATGAGAAACAAAGCCGTGGGTGGGTATTAGAATATCAATGATTGGGTATTAGTTCTTTGGCATTTGAGCTCACAGAATAATGTATATATAATGTATAACTTATAACTACTGAGAATCATTTAGAAAGAATTTTAAATATGGAAGTGGTTTTACTTAACCCCATGTTTTATGGTATTATATTAATATATTACTGACCCCTCAAGACTTTTTGTCGATATCACAGTAGCATTAACTTTAACTACAGTATTTTCAAAGCTACTGTTCTTTCAATAACGTTTAACCTTAACGTGATTATTAATATCGTCTTTTGCATTATCTTATTGTATCGTCCTATATTCGCATGAACTTTATATATATGGTCAAATATGGTGGAGATAAATTTACTTATTGTCAGATATGGGGTTTATAGTAATACTTCAGAATAACTTTATGCAGATACTGTTAAGTATTAAGAAACGATAAGAATTAGAATTTCTATCAAGTAAAATTTAAGAGAATACAAGAGATGAATGGATTTGTGAACGAAATGTTATGGCTGAAAGGGAAGTGGATACTGACTTGAAGGATATTACATGTATGAAGGGAAACAAGGCAGTATGTATTGCGCTGAAAGCAATTAACTTGGGATAGGCAAAGGAGGATGATTATATCTAGTAAGAAAGTATGCATTGAGAACATAGCTGTATAACAATTATTTTGATAATTCCTATAAGAGCTAAACGAAAAAGTATTCATGGGACGCCTGTTCATTTTTAGAACATGCAGTTGGTTAATATTATCTTTTACAATTTCTTTATAATTATATGCAACAAAAATGAAAGAAAGAAGGATGCATTTATTGGCATCGTAGCAGAAAAATACACCTTAAAAGCTATTCAAACAGTAATATCAATCCCTCGTGGTGTTTTCGTCGATAGAAAAAATCTTATCATCAATTGTTTTGTACCGATGACTGCGTCTGACTGAGCCACATCTGGGATCCTATCCTTCTATTGTTGTATTCAGGTACTGAAAGTTGTAAGTAGGTACTATATAGGGTTTATGGCACTGTTATTATATTTTCGTTATCGTAAGACTATATGGTATTTTGCTTTTTGGAAATATAAAAGAATAAGCAGAAGACCATCACCTCCTAGATGTTGCAATCGGTGTTGGCACAGTGCCAAGGGTAGGTTTTTGTGGATCCGTTGAAGTGAATTAAGCCCATAAACAATTTTTATAAAATTAAGAACGCATGTTGATGGGAAATCGAATGGATATGCGACGTTTAAAGCCTTTAAGTCATGTAATAATTGGATAGGAATGGTATAAAAATAGAGGGCCAAAAAATGGGTTGGTGGATCTTTTGAATGACTGATATAATGATTGTCTAGTATGATTGACTTCACTGTTGCGGACGATAATTGATAGCGGAGGAAGACAGTATCACTGCTATTAATCCTGTACCAAAACTATATCTGGCAAGCTTTCAAAAGAAATGAAATAAACAAAATTCGCAGCTCTCACAAGAAGCAGCAAACAAAAATCCATGTTTGGCGACATCTATGCAACACATGTGTCGCCGTCAATGTGGCGGCTTTAACAAAATGGCGCCGATATGATTATTAATAACGAATTCGGCTGCGATTCGGTTTCAAGCTTGTTTTATTGCAGGCCGAAGGTTCCCATCTGCGGCGGCTCTACGAAATTTGACTGCACATTGTTTATTTAGCGGAACTGTTTTTGTCCATGTTCATAATTCGTCAAAGGAACGGCATCGATATTTTGGCGTCTGTTTTTTGTGCTCCCCGCAAAGACACCGGTTTATGGTTTCTATACTAATAGGGACGTTGTCATTGATAAGATGTTACTTAAAGTATTAGACGATTTTGTTATTATTGCTGTTATCGAAGTAGATACCCTAGTGCTAAATATACGGCACCTGTGATTCATGAAAGTCACACATTCGGCAATAATACATACGCTGTCACATGATTTACTGTTTCCAACATAAATATAATAATAGAATAATCTAGATTCGGAACAGAAATAACTGTAGCTGCATCAAATGTACCAGAAACAAATATAATCTGAAACATTTCCAGCGCGTCAGAATTGATGAACAATCCGGGAATTCTAATGATGTAAAGTAACGAGATCTGAAGACTTTATTATCGCTTACCTGTATAACACATCATTAGCCGTTTATTTCTGTCCGGACACATATAATGTTTGCGTTTGACTCAATCATTTATTCAGCGGTGTGTCTGCCTTTGGCGACATCTCACGGGAGGCCGGAACGCACGATTTATTATCACCACTCGGCGAATAGAGGGCCACGAATTAATTAATCAAGCCTAGCTGTCACTCAGTGCACAATCGCGGACTATACTTAGCTCATATCCCGAACGCACGCTTCCTTTTCCTGTCGACACCGCGACGTACCATTAATTGAAATAATTGGCGGGCTTGGAGATTTTATTTTTTCGCGTTGACAACACCGCTTGGCGTTTTGCATTAATTTTAATTAACTATGCTTGTGTGGTAGTTATTTTTACGCCATTTCTTGGTATTTCGATGAAAAATTACGAATTCAGTTATGAACTTATGAAATTTATTTTTATAAGGGTGTTGACTTTTGGTGTCGCACTTAATATGACATATTTTATTTATCAACGTTAAACTCGAGATATTCGGGCTAAAAACATGTTTACTTTAGTTATACCTACAAGGAAAATGAACGATTTGCCACAATATTTTTTCCTTTATATTAGCATGTCTTATCAGAAAATTGAAACCCGAGTTATCTACTATGTAATATTTAAACGCGTGAATCAGTTTATTGCATAACATTGCGCGTTAGAGTATGTATTTGGCTTCATTTCAAATGCAGATGTATTCTGTAGAGGAAATAACATTAGTTTACATAAAAAAAGTCAATATAATTTAGTTCTACCGGTACATCAACCTAGCAGATGTTTCTAAATCACGTATCAATTTGGATTAGGTATAAAAAATGTAACTGAAATGCTTTTTTTTTTCTCTTAGCTGTGGTAACTTTAATTACAAATGAGTATAGTTTTCAGATTCGCCCTAAAAATATACTCACAATTTGAATCTTTCATTGGACTTGTCGAAACAAAAATAAATTGCAGAGATGCTATAATAAAAAAAAAATGTTTCAGAAGAAAATTCTATTTAGTCTTTCTGTGGTATATGTGGCCACATTATATACGTAACTGTTAGTAACATTGATACACCCAATATTTTGACGTAACTTTTTTTTTTTGTCGTAACCCACTTGTGGCACAAAGAGGTGTATCACACTGTTGTCGGCAGGTGGAACGCACCACGCTACCTGGTCGCGTGCTCGCCACAATGGTAGGTGGGCTATATGGGCATCCACCCTATCTCATCTATTGCTCTAGTCATATTAGGAAAAAAACATTCACACGTTTTTAACGTGACTTGTAACCTAATGATTGTCGACATTTTATTATGCCTTCTTTGTTCAAGATAACGATTAAAGTTTAGTTACGTCAAATCTATATTTGTAAAAATGATTTCCTATTTCCCTTGGTCACGCCATCACGCGTGAACGGCTGAACGGATTTGGATGAAATTTGGCACATAGGTAGACCATGAACTGGAGAAGGACATAGGATACCTTTTATCCCGATATTGCCACGGGATCGAGACTTATGCGAGTGAAACCGCAGGGCGCAACTAGTCATTGATAAATAAGATGATTTTGCAGCATTTTTCATGATTTTGATTAACTTAGTACCTATGTCTGATAAGTAAGTTAAACTAAACGGTAAATTGTTACAATCGCAATAAGCTTATTAAAGTTTAAATCCATCTTAAGTTTGAATTTGAATCTAGCTAGAAATATTAGCCGTTTATACATCTTTCTATATATGACCCTGTGCATGGTTACCTGAGCTTTCACTTTACTGTAAACTTATATTATGTAGATATTTACCTACATACCTCTACCTCTTTTATATTTTTTATGCGAACCTGCATATCAAATTGATACTTTTCATATGTTCAGATATTTTGATTATCCGACACGAACGGTCTTTTGTTGAAGATTTTAATTTGCATACAAATAAAATGGCTGACTCGACAAAAGAACCATTGTCACAGTTCTTTATACAGAAATCGAACTTGATCCTTTATCTCTCATTTATATTCAACGTATCTGTCGTAAATAATCGTATTGACATTCAATATTTATAAAGGAAAGGTTGCGTGGGTTCGCGGCGGCTGCCCCTCACACCGACGCGTAACGCCCTGAGCTATTCAATTATTGCTACTATCTATGATCACGGATGGATTTAAGTCCGTATTTTGCCACGTTAATCCTAGCTTATTCGTTAAATGTCAGTGTGTCTGTGGGTTTGTTTCGCGCTTGATAACTAGGCAGCTTTTTGATATATTGGAACCAAATTGAGTGTAATTCAGTTTGAAGTGTTTGTACCCCTTTCTTTATCGAAACATCTGTATTCTGTATACATAATATTATACAAATAAATTAAATAAAAGTGTCTGTTTCTTTCTTATTTTCAAAATAACCGATTTTTTACTAAATGCATTTATGAAAGTACTAGCTGCGCCCCGCGGTTTCACCCGCGTAAGTCTCGATCCCGTGGGAATATCGGGATAAAAAGTATCCTATGTGTTAATCCAGGTTCAAAACTATGATTGCCAAATTTCATCCAAATCCATTTAGCCGTTTTTGCGTCATTGAGTAGTAAACATCCAAACACACAAACTTTCACATTTATAATATTAGTAGGATATACGGTACTTGTAACAAAAATCTATTTTCACATTTTTGTCTATTGTTCCGGCTAATCTCCGAAATTACTGGACCAATTTTGACGGGACTTTCACGGGCAGATAGCTGATGCTATAAGGAGTAACTGAAGAAAAAAGAATTAGGCGAAGCCGCGGGCAGCAGCTAGTTATAAATAAATTCTCTGCGTAACATAAGATTCCTAACAATATAATCTGAGCTTGCCCTATTAAAGAAAACTGTGTACTTTCCACACAACGTCACATAACGCAACAGAGTGCGAGGTGACGACCTATGTGTAAGTAGTCACAATAGAGATGCATTATTCTAATAATATCCCAGTTTATCTGGGGAAACATCAGCATTCGCATCTCTATTATAATGAAATTTACTCGGAATTTCGTAGAACTAGCTCAGAATATGTACCTAGCTCTTGTTTTTAAATAATTATGTCCTGAGACACTCGGTAATACTGTAGCTTCCCATCAGTGAAATAATTCTATTAAAAACAGATCGAAGTACATAATGGGATTGGAAAATCAACATAATTTTACCATAGAAAGAAATAAAAAAAGAATTTAGAAGTAAATTCCATTGATAAATATGATAGTAAGACAATCCGGATGTTCTCAATTCGTATTTTTAATTCACTCGATATTGACATTTGTATAGTGCTGTTTTAAAACGTGGATTAGTTGTAAAATAACATAAGTGTGCACTATGGTTTGTTTACAGCACTATATGCACACAATACGACATCGTATTCTATTACGTGTTTGCCTAATAATCACGAAAAAATGTCTATGAACCATAGTATGAAAGGAAATTACTTTTCCATGTTTTTATCGATATGACTCTATACAAATACATGTTAGATTTGCATTTGTAAAATAACAAGCCTAATGTGTACCATTAATATAATATGTGCAATCCAAATTCATATTAATTTATTGATCTTGCAGAATTTTTCTAAATTGTTTTTATTGGGAATGATGGATGGCAAAAATGGCAATGTCAATGAAAGGAAAAAGGGGTTAAATGATTGACAGTTTTAATTGAAACTGAAGGCAATGATTTAGTGTGATTTAACAATGAATATTTTTATAAATTTTTATCTAGGTATTCAAAAATATAGACTACGTAAACTTTGTTGTTTGCCCACATAGTTTTTTCTCAATTTTACTGTGAATATTACTCTGTTACCGAATAGGTATATCTTCTGTAAATATTATCTAATATATTTTAATAAATAATATATATTTTGACGAACCTGTTGATTCCTCATTTTTGTCACACTTAGGATTAAATATAACTCTTTGTATTGATATTCTTTAATAAATCGTTTATAAGAAGCATTTGATACATTGTTTGTTTTTTCTTTTGCTCCAGATTGCTGGTCTGGCAGTAAAAGAAAGAAATGGATTCACGCTCAATGTATGTGCTTTTTATATAACGTCATTTGTTTTATCAAAATACATTAATTTGTCATGTCAATGTAATTCGCTGTGTAATTTACAACATGCGAGGCTAACGCAACCCGTAGAAATTCCTAGCAAAACCTTATCGGTTACTACAATATAATATTTTTCTATCAACTATTAAATTATAGGTACTATTACAATTCACTATTATTTATAACTTACAAATTCTGTGGAGTACTGAAATGACATTTATTACTATTACTATAAAGTTTACTTTGGAATGTAGCACATACGGTGTTATGATGTTTTGTTAGGTCAGTTCGGTGACGTCGGCGACTGCGCGGGCGCCCGCATATTCGTACTTAACAGAAACAATTTATTCCATAATACCTTCCCTATTGGTTAATATAGCATTCCTATTAATATCGTTGATTAACAATTCAAACGTATGTTGGTTAACGGTTTTGTGGTTATAACGATTTTATTGATTATTCTATCGATGTGTCTTTGGTCCGCAGGGACTTTATTTGGGAAATTCAGATTCAGCAAATCCTTTATCATTTCATATGTTATTCGATTATTAGTTTCTGTAAGGTCATTATTTTTCATGGTCTTTTCTTGTCTCTAACATTAGTTCATAGTTTAATTCTAACGTTACATACAGCACTAACATTTCTCCTTCATCTAATGAAGTCGGCACCTCTGCCGTTTAATCACATTTCATTGATCGTGTATGTTTGTCTGTCATTACATAGCGTACCCACTCATTTGCATACACATAAGTAGTACGTTAGATGATAGGGCGGCGACACACTGGGCACATTTTATTCAAATCTAGTCGAGGTGAAATAACGAAGATTCATTTACTATGAGATTTCCAATAGCTTTTAAAATAGCGACCTGCGGTTTTATGACTTGAACAAACATCTAAATTTCTTTACTATATGTAATTTTATTAAACACATAAACATTTCGGAATAAATTCTCTAAATGATTGTGAAAACTGCATCAAAATCCGTTGCGTAGTTTAGAAGAACAGACAGACATGAAAAGCGACTTTAATTTATGATTTGTATAGATATAGAATATATTGATTCAGCACTAACTATCACCTCTATTAAAACTTGTCTTGTTTGTAACAAATATTGATTAATTAACTGTATTGTAATTCCAATCTAACTCTGAAATTGCGTTGGACTAAAATTTATTGGCAATTTTATATTATGTTTATTAGACATCATCGATTTTAATTTATCTGATGTTCATATGATTCTTGCTTCAAGGGCTAAACAGTAATTATTCAATTGTTTTATCTGTCATGACGTCAGTAATTAACATGTTGGTCAATCTTAATTTAATGTTTGGATTTTATACCGTTTGTTAGCATGTTATTAAGGACTAATAACTTTGAAGCTGATGCTTTGTGGTATTAACACCTTAATACTTATTTTATTTTATTTAAATTAAAATAATTTTATTATGTAACCCTGATGTGTTAGTTTATATTTAATCAAGCGATACATTGTTGCAAATTCTTTTGTTTTAACATAATAAGTGTAACATCTCACCTATATTTCTGCGAAATCGATGTTTGTTTTTCATATTTCCATGATACATCTAGTTATGTCACACAGAATTATGTCTGATACGCAAATATAAGATTGTAAACATTCGCACTGTAGGTAACGGATCATAAATGTCGCCAGCTAAAGAAATAAACGCCTTGACTCATTCAATGTAACTGTTAAGGAAGTAATATTTCACACAATTGTGTTAAATCAACATGAGAAAAACATCGTCACGCTTACATTCGCAAAAGGGATGAATAGATAAGTTCAAAACCTTCAATTAGCGATGATGTATGTGACTCTATATTCTCCACTCTCCAGAATAAACTAGTACTTAATAGAATAATTTGTTTTCTTTCATTCCATTGCCAAAGCCGACTTAATTTTTTGACTTTCCTACTATTTTGATCGTAATCAATCAAGTAGCATATGCGTGGCATATATGATATGTCAGGTAGTCTGAAAAAGACAGAAACGATGATCATGATAATTACGGTTTCCGGTTCCTAAGGGATAGTGTTCAGGAATCTTAACCAAGTTTCACCGACAACCTCCATACCTCTCTGAATTATAGACATAGACATCTGACCTTTAAGATACAAAGTAAGATATAGAAACGGGCATTAATTTTGACTGATGCACAAATTGCAGTGCACACAAGTAAATTGATGATTCAAAGCTCAAAGCTGTTTATTTTACAAGACCTAATGCGTTGGAAGAGCAAACAAAGGTCTATAACATGCGCATGCGACACGAATACCGATGCATTAACATTCGTTATTAAAGGCCTTTCTCTAACTCTAATATTATTTTAATAGAAGATGTTCGTTAGTAATAACAAACATAACGTTATGTAAGGCGACACCGCGCGTATCACACGGCACCGGTGGGTCTTCGAGAAGTCATACGAACATTATAATCGCGTTCCGATATTGCGATCAGTGCAGGCCTGTCCTTAATTAAAATGTCGCGCGTACATGTCGTAGTCGCCTGGTGTGAAGGAATTACAGGTTTTCTTAGTTTATAGTGAAAATTGTGACACGAACTGTCAATTTTCCTATTGAAAACTGCGGTTGCCAATTTTCCTTTTATATTTGTGAGTTAAATTGACTGATTTTGGTTTGACAAGTATTTTGCTACCGTTACTTTTTAGGGGGGCTAAAAAACCGAACTATAGTTTCAGCACATTAGTGTGGCCAGATTTTCCAACGTAATTTTTCGTTCTTTGACATATGAACACACAAATAACTAAGTGGAAACATAGCATATAAACGAGAATAAAGCATAGGCTTCTTCCATGATATTGTCGACTTACCGATGCTTGCTACTTACCATTTCTCAGTTTCAAACCACTCATTTACAAATACCATTATGAAAAACATTTACATTATGATAAACTGGCAGTAATTAACGTAGTTTTAACACTATAAACTTTAGTACCATCTAAAGCTCCTAAAGAAGAAACGTTAGTAACAAACACTAATGACGTTTTAGATGGCTGATAGCCAATATTAAGGTAAAAAGTAATGGCGAAGATGCACGATCGCAGCTTTGTAGGGGGCGGAGTGGGGATGATTGATACAGCGGCATGCGCGCGCGCAGCTCAAGCGGTCACGACGCGCAAGTAATCGTTGCTTTTAAATATTTTAATAATTTTCTCTGGTTTGAGAGTTAACAATGAGTGTTGGAGTTTTAAGGTGGGTTTGATTTGGTTAAATGTTAAAGGAGAATTGAGAGGTGGTGGTTAAGATACAGTTTAATTATATTTATATTTTGACTTTGATTTTATGCAACTGCACAATAAGTTCCTATAGTAAAGTTAGAAGGACTCAGGATTCAGTTGAGGTCAAGAGGCGTTCCTTCTTTAGACTTGATAATGCATTGTAATGCCACCCACGTAGGACGGATTTCACCAATGAAACTGAACGCGAACAATACATCTAAACCGCGTTCAAGAGTTGTCAGTGTCCAATATTCCAGAGCAAAATGATAACATTGAAAGCTCTTGAGCGCGGTTTTGATGTGCTGATCGCGTTTAGTTTCATTGGTGAAATCCGCACTTAGAATATGTTCTTTGAAGAAATGCATTGATTAAATCACAGTTCGTCAATCAATTCCCTTCCCTTGCCGTGTCAGGTGTACAGGGTAACTTGATGCTCCTTATAAGGTAGGTCATCCTTATTGATTGGTGAAATATGATAGTGGTATGAACAATCAATACTTCTTGGTAGTATTGATTGTTCATATCACTATACATTATACATCTTATATAATTCTCCAGTCCAAGCGATACAATTTTTACCTACAAGAAAATCTATGAAAGTAAAGACCTCGAACTAGGTCTAGAACAGTGTAAGTTGTCGCTGGAAAAGTTTTCTCAAGATCTGATTGAGAAAGTGAAATATTTGGTAAAAATAAAAGGGCAAAAAAAAAAAATTATTCGGTCAACGGTGCCTGCAGACGGGCGTCGTCACCGAGACAGGCCTAAGAAACGCTGGCGTGACGACCTAGACTTTCTTGCCTGATTGGCTGGAAGGGAAGACCTTTGCCCAGCAGTGGGACAGTATATTATGTTAATAATAAAAAATAAAAATCAAATCTGTCTAATTCTGAAGGTCTGAAGGTGACGAGAAAAGCGTTTTTTTTTAAATGACATAACATTTTTTGACTCACAAAATAACTGTGAAAAAGGTCATTCGCAATATGGCCGCCACGGCAGGGGGTTAACATAGTAGACAGTAGTAGTAGGAGCAGTCTTATTTACAGTTATTTTACCTCAGAAAGCAGCCCAAACAGAACACCACCAGCAACCGTATAGCAACGAGAATAAAGATCTCTGTGGTTTGACAGTGATGCAAAATTAGACGTAAAAAAACTGTGAAGGGCCTACTTGGCACTGCATGGTGCTTAAAATACAATGTCAGATACTCATCTGCATGGTCCTCATATAGCCTGACCAAGATTATGTCTGGACTTTAAAAGAGACTGTGACCTCCGAGTTTGTTTCGGTCTTTCTTCTCAGAGTAGTCAGTTAGGAAACACCGAATTCATCTAGTTTTAAAATATAATTTAATTTTGACAAGTACCTAAAAGTGTTTTTTTTTTAACCAATTTACGGAAATATGTAATTAACTAGCTTACCCCGCGGTTTCACCCGCGTAAGCCTCATATCCCGTCCTCATATCCTCGTATCCCGGGGGAATATTGGGATAAAAAGTATCCTATGTCCTATTCCAGGTCATGGTCTACCCATGTGCCAATCCGTTCAGCCGTTTTTGCGTGAAAGCGTAACAAACAAGTAAACAAACAAACTCACTTTCGCATTTTTATGATTAAATTAGGATTATTTATACCCAGTTACTGGGTTGTGGAGGTCAGATAGGCAGTCGCTCCGTGTAAAATACTGGTATTCAGCTGCATCTGGTTAGACTGGAAGCCGACCCCAGCATAGTTGGGAAAAGCCTAGGCAAATGATGATGAGTTAGGATTATTTATGTACCGCCCCTAGTCATTCAATAAATAAGTAAACGTCTTAGGAGTATTACAATACGTATTTATAATATAATTGTGGAAGGTTTTGATACCATTACCTTGCAGATTAGATCGCATTACCCTTCGTAGGGCTTCCCAAGACTTCTTGCTTGAAATACGATAGGCACGGATTGTAATCAATAATAATTAATATTGTCACCGACGCGGAACTGTTTGGCTTTAGTTTATGATATTTTATAAGTTAGCAAGGTTTTAGGTGGTAATGTATAGAGGTTAGCTAATATTAAACTTTTTTGATAGGTAAGTAAGGGGCTCCTAATTTTAGAACATAATTTAACCATGTATCTTTGAGGTAATTTTTGAAGATTTTTTTTAATCTGGCCCTAATTTTAAAAAAAGAAAATTATTGTTTATGAACACCGGGTGCATAAAAGAAAAGTAAGAAAATAAACTATTTCATTGTCAAATTATAATTTATATTGATATAAGAACCTAAAAAAAAGATTGGTAGTTACATTTATTAATAAGTAAGTAATTAATTTATCAGAAAAACTGAGTGCAATTCACAGGCCTTTAGAAAAAAATATAACGATGACATTTAAAAGCCAAAAGAAAAAAAATAATTTATTCTTAATTTCATTTTAATGTCATCTTAAGATTTTTTTGATGAAAAGTGGCCAGTAGTAATAATTAAGAGAAGGCGGGGACTTGGCATTAAAACTTTTTGGTAAGTTCCTAAAGAGTTTGTTATAGTTGTGTGTTTACCTGTGTATTTGTAAAATCACCCGGGATTGGATACTTTCCCTGCTCCTTTGTTTAATTAAAGTCTTATTTTCCCGCCATGATTACAAGCGTGCGCGGCGTCATTCAATCGACGTTGCCCACATAAACTACTCACTAAAGAAGCTTCCTTCGCATCAAATTAGGCGGTTTAATTATTTACTAGCACTAAAACGTTCTGTTATCACTTACAAAATATAACTTGACCTACCCTCACCCTCTTTTTACTGCTGGGGCAAAGAGGCGGAGGGGAAAATAAAAGGCTCTTCAAGGATCAAATTAGGGTAGTCTTTTCGGACACTAAAACGTTGGAGGAAATAAAAGTGATGCGAAGAACAGTCTGCTGAGGCAGGTGTATTTTTCCTTTGGGGATAAATAATTCTTTCTTTAATTTTGGATAAGTGCCCACCTACACGGGTCTTATACGTCTTCATATTTGAGGTTGAGTTGAAGATACGACGAACGGTAATTTGTTAGTAGTAGAACATAATTAGTTTGAGCATTAATATCGAATTATCTAAAATGGGAGCTTTCCATTTCATTAGTGCAGCTTTTAGAGATAAACTACAATTTTTATTTCGTATGACTATCCGAACATGGCATGGAGTGAAGCTCTTGTGTCAATCGTACATACCATCTCTAGAACGCTTGTCATTATAATAATTATGATTTCAGTTAATCTCGCACATATCCTACGCATCAAGATTTGCGTCATTCATTATTTACGCTGCGTGTGCGACTTTACAACATAACATCGGAGTGCGCAATTTTATACATTACACAAAAGAATTTAACAAGTCATCTACATGTTTACATTTTAACGATTGATATTACCCGCGCTGGGACTTGCCATCGCCATCTTTGGCGATGTATGCTGACCTTAAGCTCAAAAGCCGTAGGTTTTATGCGTTCTATTCAGCTGTGACTAACAGCAATTCATGTTTGACAATTTTACGAGCACGACGATTCACCAATGGCGTCCACTTATAACTGCCGGTTACGCTCAATAAAATGATCATTTATTGCGCGTACGCCGTGTTAGTTTTATTGGGCATATGTAAGTACTAACATTTTTGTTGCGCTACAAGGAAATTTATTTGTAAACACGTCGCCATTTATCCATTCGCTTTGTATGTAGAATTAAGGGATTTATTGATAAACTCATACAAAGCGAACTGAAAACTGTGTAGGTGGACATTTGAATTGCAAACTTTTAGGACTTCATCATTCTAATTTTGAATGTGCTATTGTGAATAGCTATAAAAAGAAAAATTGTCAGATATGGACAGAGTCCGCGCCACCACTACATTTGACGCGGCGGGTATTGCGAGTATGACATTTAGGATTAGAATACTTCTGTGCTTTCACAAACACAAAACATTTCTAACTTTTAACAAATATGTAAGTATACAACATCGATGCACAAGTATACCCATATTGGCCATGTTGGCAAACTGCGGTATCATGGTATGCTGTTTACACAAACACCACAAAGGTGCCGCTTGCTACACCGAAATGTAAGACCACAAAGGAGGGAACTAATGGAGTGGGTACTTATTTGCTATCTCCCAAAAATCGAATCAATGAAAATCAAAAAACATTTATTAAAATTAGGCAGAGGACCAGCACTTTTTGAACGTAAAAATTAAAAATATAGTCCCCCAAAAAGCACGGCTTTCAACACTTCCTTATGTTTTATGTGGAAAAAAGAGGCGCAACATACTCCCGAGCAAGAATAAGACCAAGGAGACAAGAAACTTAAAAAAAAAATGCACTAAACATAGACATGTGCACGGGCCCTTAGCGCGCAAGTCCAACTCGGACTTGGCTGGTTTTTGGTTGCTACGGTTGCTACGAACGCACAGTAATCCCGTAGCACGTAGCTAATGTAGTCCTCGCCACAATATTTTTCGGAAGAATTGGTTGTTGTTGTTGTAGTATTTCAAGTTTTGCAAACAGTATGAGAAAATTAGGTGTTACTTAGTACTTTTACTTGCTTGTTGAGTATTTTAGATGATAATGCTAAGGTAGACTAATAAATGCGAATTTGGAATGAATATAAAATGATCTTCGTTTGTCTAGTAAGTGCTAAAAAATCAGAGTAAATAACAACAAAAAAATTGTTAACACCTAGATTATGAAATACATATTTAGTTATAAAAGTCGTAGCTAAACCAGTAGTTAACATTAAAGTAGTTCGTCCCCACACTTAATTCAGTCTCATTAGAAACTTTGAATGATAAGCAGTAACTATAGACAATAGACAAAAAAACCTTTTTTGTCTCTTCCTCCATTGTTAAATCTACCTCATATAGTTCTCCGAAGGGTGTGGGGTATTTCCCTTACGTCACTAAGATGTCCTGTTTACATCAACTGACCAATCTTGATCTTTGACACATTTATACAATGATTGCTTATGATAATTATGTTTATTGTAATTTATAGCGACGTCGTAAATGGTAATAGTCTTTTGTTGGATCAAATGCATAAAGTGCTATGAGAGGCTCTCACGTACATGCATGTAACACTTAAAATCATCATAATACACATATTTTATATTCATAAGATGAAGTTTTGAAAAATATTTGCTCTTGTGCGTAAATAACATGTGTAATATATCAGTGCTTACTGTTATAACTGGTCGTAGTAGGCGCATTCTGTTATTACATGTACGTTATTGTGAAAATATTAGAAATCAGGAATAAATGTAGTTTAAGATAACCTGTATGGGCGTGTAAACTATGGTTTATCGTCTTAAATCTAAGATTAGAATCCATAGAAAATCGACATCACATTTTCCTCATTATTAAACGTACGGACGGATGTTTCGTAATGATCAGTGATTTTAATGATTAGCATACACTTGTAACCTAAATAACTATTTGTTGATGTCATTATTTATTCGATTGACAGAACATTAGCTAGTATCAAGTAGGTTAGCCGCCAGTTTTTGCGAGGGATTGGAGTGTGCGTGATCTCTCTAGTCCCGTTAGCGGTCGAATATAAAATGTTTGCGCAAACTATTTCACATGTACTTTACATAAAGTTTATTGAACGGTTGTGGCTGAATGTGATTTGAACTAAACTACTGTTATCACGGCATGACTTGTATTTGATCTTTCTTTTAGAGTGGTCTCTCTAAATGGAATACATTGTCAAGTAGGTAAGAACTTCAGAATTACCAATATGTACAAGTTACGACCCACGCACCTGCATAGGTATCCGCATATAAAAAATATCATGTTTCTAATTAACATGCATAATAATTTCCTATATCTAAAGAAAAAAAAAATACTGAAATGTCCTCGTATATTAAATCCGATCAATTAAAAGTCCAAGTTCCAAAGGCTCAGTCAGTATCATGGCTATCAAGTTGTTTATAAACAGTTGGGCTCAGTAACGGCGCGTGCGCACTTTGATCTCCCCTCCTCACACCCACGGAGACGATTAATATATTCTCTTGTTTGTTAATTTGTTACTACGCAAGAATGTGTTACATTTATTGTTTTATTTGCCATGATATAATGCTCGTAGGGAATTATTTAGGGCTTGAACACTGTATACTGATCCTTTGAGACGAAATATTGTAAAGAACGTGATATATTTTAATAAGTGAAATCTAATTGTTATAATTCAAAGAATTGTGACTTTGTGACACATCAACTTATTAAATGAACATCTTAAAGCCCGGACACAAAATGTCAACCATTGCGAAATGCCATCATTTCATCTACCCGACAAAGTGCTCAACTTTTATTCAGCATGAATAACAAATTCATCAGCAACGCACAAAAAAGTATTAATACGTCGTAGTAACAAACAAACGCGACAAAAACGAGCGACCGCATTAAATATAATTAATTAACGCCACATAAAAGAGCATTAAGCGATCTTCACAAACGCTATTCAATGGCCGAATGTTTCTTTTCAAGTAGCTGTCTCTATAAACGCGCGGCGTTAGTGATGTGGCGCATGCGTAATCGACGTGATTAATCGTCCAATCACGGTACGCTATAAAAAAATCTCTTTATAAGTGAAGGTAACGTAGGGATGGCGACATTACGATTGAAATGATAATCATGTGCCACCATTTGCAAGTTGTTTTTCCTTGGCCTACCCAATTTTTTCAAAGTTGATAAAAAATTCAAATGATTGTGATTATATTATACCTACGTACGTTCTTAATTATAGTAGATGTACCTACCTATCGTAAAAAGTTTGAGGACACACATAAAATAATTGGAATTTGGTATTTCAACCCATAATCAATTTCTCAAATTGGTCCTTCTACGCAAAACATATTTTGACACCTATTGACAAAAAACTAGTAGCCCAAATACCTCCGTAACCAAACAAAACAACAACGGCATGACATTGATCTGCCGTCAATCTGGCAGGTACGAGATATCGCACAGATTCTCACGGGTCTCACACGCCACCGCGGACTGTAGTTAGCGGGCTCTATGCAGACGAACCCGATTCTCGGAATAATGATGTGTATCGCAACCCTAATGATACGTTTCCTATACTTGAAGATACAACAATCAAAATCTAAACGGAGGAACCTCTACATACTATAGACTATTTGATGTTTGTTTTTAATGAGGACAGAAAAACAACCCAACATCGTTTGGTTTGGAAAAACGATGCAGTATCGTGTCAAGTGCAGCTGACAAAAATGGTTTTAGAAAGTTTAATTCGGGTCCTGATATCCCACTTTTTGGGCGAATGGGGCCATTGCCATCGAATACTTAAAGTCTGTAATCAGCATCAATTACAAGAAATAGATAGTTCATTAACACCTTAGACCAGCCATTGAAGCTTATCATTTTTATCGTCCAATCGAAGTTATAGCAAATAGACAAATTCGTAGAAATTTTAACATGTTAGGAATACTCAGTATCGTTTTATCGGAACATAAATGCAGGAGAGTCAACATTAAATTAGAAGTTTATCATATATTGACACTAATTTCTCTATACGTTTCCGCATCTGATCTAATATATTTTATGAAATCCATCTAGGAGATATTGATTAAACTAATTTCATAGACTGAAGAAATGAATCGGGCTTAGAAATAGCCCCGTTAAAAACAAAAGTTTACATGACACGATAATTTAAAAATACTTCGAGAGGAATCGTCAGAACTACCGACTTTAACTGGAATGGAAAGAGAACTGGAATAAACATAAATGTTCTCAAAGATGAAAATTCATTGTAAGTAAAAGTCTACAAGACTGTCAATAGAATCTCCATAGAATTTATGTCCATATAGAGTGTTGCTACTGTTTAATAGCGGGCGTTTTGATTACAGATTACAGTAATTACGTATCTGGATCCCTCTCGAGACACGCGCGGCGGAGGGCGGGGCGCACGCGCACGCTAGCTCTGCCACTATACATCACACTTGAAATTGAAACACTATTTTTGTATTTTAGACATTAAAGACTTGATAGAGAAGAATGATGTGATTTTCAAGTTATTAGACACATCCAAGCCCAGTGTGGTGAACTTATCAATTAAATTCTACCGTATAGAAACCGGCTTCTACGAAATCATTCCTGAGCAAATGGTTAGAAAATCGAATAAATGCAAAACCTTGATTATGCGTCCAGTGATGAAAATAGACAGCAATCAGCCAACTTCGAACGCTTCTCATACATTAGAAAGCAATTATTCGACGAGTTTACGCCCATTTTACGCCACATGTAACACCGCGTCGATCAAGTGAATTATATTTCCAGTTTATAATATCCAATATTATTTCTATTGCGTTGGGAGGCACCGGTAGCGGATAATTAGAGGATAGCGGGCAGGTCGCGCGATAACTAGTCTTAATGACGTGAAATCGCACTCCGACGCCCGCCGCCATCTTGAAAATAAAGCAGCGATGCCGATGGCGGGAAAGCTTGCAATTAGCCATAACCGCACACCGCTTGATCACGGCATATCGAGCTTTGCCGTTCATCTCAAGGAATGTTATGACTAAGACAGTCTGAAAAGCTTCATGTATCATGAATTATAATGAAACTCTCCATTGGCTGAAAGTTATCATAATTGATTTTGTGGCCTTTCTGCCGCAAACATTTCACCGTGAAAACTTAGGTGAAATGAGCTGTATGCGAGCTGTCAATCCCTAGCATCAATGACAGCTCGCTTTAACTACGCGGTGAGATTTTTGCACAATAGACCGGCAGGTCTCTCTGTTAGATTAGTTTGCTATCCACGTGTTCCAGAACACAATTTAATCCAATTCGAAATTCTCACGGGTGACTTAGACAGGAGCTTGTGAAATAAAAATTACCCACCACTTAGACACCAATTTATTGAAAATTATATAGACTTCTAAGAACAAAGAAATCGCATTGATGCATTTTTTGTCATATCAGACAAAGAACTATGGAATAATCGATTCCCACAATTTAGCAGTGAGTTTGATCGGCTGTGGGATCGGCTCGTCCTGACTGCGGCTCTGACAGGCAGCAATTTGGAGCCACGATCAGTGCTACTGTTCCCCTGAAGCAATGATTTGGACACGCAAACTTCAGCCAACGGACAAAAAACATTGAATAAATGACGATGATAGATGTTTAGATAACTTTCTATAATGGGAGGCTTTGCATGAAAAACACTACTAACTTTTCGACATTATTGTAAGGTTTCGTGAAGTTCTGTTGTTATTTAACCTTTATTAAGATAACCTGTCAATATGTAAACTTTTAACTACGCAACTGACAGGTACAATAAAACTCCGAAGGACCAAAAACTGAAATACTAGTAATTTAATACAGTTTTGGTCCTTCGATTTTTATGTGTGTCATGTAAAACGACCCAAACAAGGAATTGGTTGGCTAATTAAGATCGTTTAGGTAGCAAATAAAATGTATGTTTTATACTGAATTGATATTGATAATATATTTTTTTTTAAAAAGGGTGGAACATCTTGTCACAGTCATTATTGCACACAAAAAGCATAACAAGGTAAGAACAGCTCCCTAATTGCGTAATGCATGATCGGTCAGAATTGTAATAGGTTCTAACAAATGTCAAATCCATTGCTCCATAAGCTCGAAAAAAATCTGTTCAACAACGTAACTTACAAACTTATGAAGCAATGGATTACACACTTGTTTCGAACCGATCCCAATTCTAATTGATCGTGTATTACGCAATTAGGGTGCAGTTCTAAAATCTTCATTCTAATTAGATGCTAATTTTATCCGTATCGGTTTTCGCACATCTCTGCAAAAGTATTTTGTTAGACGTTGTTGTAAAATTGAGATGATTATGTTCAAATGACTACTAAAATGTGGATCCATCGACAATTGAGCTCGGCTGTCGCCGCCGGCGCTCGTGACGACACGCGAATCTAACTCGATGCTCCTGCGCAACTCTATTTAGTTTTAATTTGAAACTAATTCATTCTTTCTAATCATTATACTTTTTCGTCGATGGAATGTGAAAATGATGTTGGTTTTTATGTGAATGCAATTTGACAGCAATTACTTTTGAGATTTCTTTAAGGTCAAACATGATAAACGCCTTTTGCTGGCCATTCCAAAAGTTAGCAAAAAATATATATATTATTGTTATAGGGAAAATCTTAGCCGTGTTGATGGAAATATTTGAAAAGAAGCTGGTCAGGTGCAGGTGATGCATATTTTCGAAATGCATTTACAAAGTGTACAAAACTTGTTATTGCGAATATTTGCATTGCCATTATATGCACTGTAGTTGGTTAATTACAAAATTGTATTTATGTTAGTAGACACGAGACACACGATTATGCATTGGGCAACACTTTGGAAGTGACACAAAGTTTCATAAATTATTTTCGAGTCTATCGAAATAGGGAGCGTGCCCAGCTCCCGCCTTTAATAATATTTAAATTTAGAACAGCGAAGGGATGGGACATGTGTGTTGTAACGCGTTTGGCGAAATGTGATTACAGTCGGTAATTAACGAGTCGCTATTTATGGGCTGCCTACGCGACATTATTTAAATATTTTCTTTTCATATTCTAAAAACGGCGTTGCGTACAGGCCTGGCCGTTTCGGAATCATATACTCTTTTGTAATAATTATCATTGTATTCGTGAAAGTGTTTTACCGTTGGCCAACCGTGTCATGTCCGTTTTGTCCGGTCTCTTGAAATAAAGCACGCTTTCAATTGCAGACTAATTATTCCAACACGAGAAACTCATTCGGTGCCGTCAGTTTTTACGTGTAAAGAGATTAGTCCACTTAAACGACACTCGAACTCAAAGGAGCATTGTGATGCGGAGCGATAATGATGATACGTTAAGAAAAGTATTACATTCTGTCCATAATGGGCCGTTGAAAAGGAGCGTTTCTTATAAAATTTCATTTGGATTCAGTGCTCGTCCCGCCGGTGTGTCACAGACTCTCCGCTTATGAATAAATTACGGTTGTACATTAATTTATTGATTGTTATTCAAATTGGGTTTCTCAATCGGAGGTTGGAGGTGATGTGTCTCGTCTCGGGTTTTTGTCCCCTCTGATGTTTTGAGGTTGACTTGTGCTCGTTCTACGCGACGGAAAATTGTTTTCGAATGCTCAACAACGCTTGAATAGATACCTACTCGTGATATTATTGTGATTTACTATATCTACGTCATTCCGCATTGATTTCTCAAACGTATCTAATTTTATTGTGTACTAGTTTGTGACTGACGACTGGAAAATTTATACAAATCATGATTTTTCCGAGTATGAAATTGTAGAAATAATTTTGCACTTGGAATTATTTATTTGTAAATCTCACGTTTGGGTTTCGGTACTTCCCTCTGTATAATAGATTGGTATAACAATATTTCGCTATTGATTTAAATACTTTCTTGTGATTGCTGTTAACACAAGAAGGTATTTATGTAGAAAAATATTGTTATACTAAATTGAAACATAGTAGTTATTTGACATTAACCGGAAATTCGAAGATGAATATTTCAAAAGATGACCATTTAAGGAAATTATAAAGAAAAACTTATAAGAAAATGACTCATCACCTAGATAAAGATTGAGACATCTTTAGAAACTTTGTAAGCGATCCGTTATAAAATGTACGTGTTGAGACTTCATTACAAATACCTAATGTTACGTTCTCAATAGTTTCAGATACAGTCATAGACGTTGTATGAAACTATAATACAGAATATAGTAAGTAATTATTATATCCGCCATATTGGCGATTTGCGCGCGCGCCGTCCGATTGGTTAACGTCTGAAAACCGATTCATCGTCTATACGGAGTTATTATTATTCTTGGCGTTATGGTGTTTCTAAGAATGTTCGTCGCCTCGACTGTTTGTAATGACAAAGGCACTTTTTATTATTTGATCGCTCGCTCGTTTCTGTTAATTGTTCCGGAGACGTGATTTTAATATATCATGCATGTTGACTGGTCTCTTTTATCGTGTATGCAAATAAGTATCGATCCACGTCGTGGGCAGCGGTCGGCGCGCTCGACACGAGACCTGCGTTCGCGCAACCAACTGCGAAAGGCACATAAAACAGTCGTTTAGCGCTCGTTGCTTTGTTTTGGGGTACCTTTTTGCGTTGAATTGAATTAGGCATTTGTTCGTCAAAGCTTGAATGTTGAACTTAATTCTATACCTACAGTCGAACAATGAAGGCATTACTTAAGCGTTAATTTGCATACAAATGGATTAATGAACTTTTAGTTAAAACAGAAATGTATACTTAGTTTCAAATATTGGTCTGCTACTACGGCTTCTAAAAAGTGTTAGTTGTTTTTTTTATAAAATGAAAGGAGTTCGGTCAACTATAGAAATGAGCTGTATCTCGACTCATTGTATAAATTCAGTAGCTACACTTCAAGCGCCTCTGTAAGGCTTTCATTCCACCACAATCATAAAGCTATATAATCTGTTTAGCAGCTTATAACACATAGCTTTTGGAGATAATTATTGTTGTGAACCAGCGACAAACCTTTATAAATGTATCATTTTTTATAATATCGGGTTGCTATTTTATAATAGCCAGATGTTCATTACAAAAAAAAAACATACATTAATATCATATCAAAAATCCAAGTTAGGTGACAGCTGAAAAAAAAAACACAGTCACACAGATTATCAATTAAAGTACATATATTAATTTGGCCCTATAAAGCTTCAAGCTGTATTCAGTTCCCGTAACGCATTAAGTAGATTCAATCCTAAAATGACTCGCGTATTTCTCGCTACATTTGACTTGCTGATGCTAACACCGGTGGTCCTACGGGACCCGGGGTCTCTCCGACCTCTTCTATTTGTTAATAAGCACCCACTAGTGAGCGCTCGAGGGTTATGTATGCATGCCATTATGGTAATGTTATCGTCAGATATAACTTTCCATTTTTATCAACAGAATTTGATTGTAATTAATTATTCAATAGCCATTGTTATGTAAAACTGTTATAAAAGGTTATTATTAGTTTTCAGAGCTCATCTTGAGCTTGACTTTCAGTTTCATGGAAGTCATAAGATATAATTTCTGTATTGTATAATTTATATTTCTGCATATATGCAAACTTCGAAATCTTTACAAATAATCCTGTCATATTTACATACAGTTCTTTGAATTTCTTAGTAAATACCTCCCATAGATGTCCTGTTATTTTGAAGAGACGCCAAATTTTCTTCGTCACACTTTCTGGTCCTGGGGCCGTATTATGAAGTAGTATTAATGCCATCATTATTCCACTGCGAAAAAAGGATGGTGCTAGCGGCCTTGTATAGCTCCGTCTCTCACTCACACTGGAAAAATGGTGGCATTAATACGTCATAATACGGCCCCTTGCCTCCGAAAAAATTGGTCCTTCTGTCCTTAATTACTGTTCCTCTTCTTCTGTCTTAATTTCATCTTCAACGACCAACATATCTTCAATACCGAATCCCTCCCAACGTGTACCTCCCAGGAGGGCTCTCATCCGAGGGTCATCACTACCGTGTTACGGATCGCCCCCACAATGTTTACCCTCTCAAGCTCTTGGACTGCGTTGTCACATAATTGGCCGGCCACGTGTGGTCCGTAACTGTGGTAGCTTGTCCACTTGTTTGATGTATGAACTGCCTAGTGGTTTTAGTGGAAATTAATGGACATTTTAAGTTTTTGAAATGGATTTGTAATTAACTTTCTTTTCGTTAAAATGTGAAGTGACATCTTTCTTAAGCTAACATATACTCTTCTGTTAATAGACTAGGAAACGCAGTTTGGTTGGATTTAAACTGAAGAAGATTTTAGAAATGCATATAAAACCTACGATAAACAGACACAAATCTTTTAATTACCACTTTAGATAATGACGGGCTTCTGCTACATATTTAAGTGCCAATTATAGCATTTTTCCATCGTTAAATATGACGCAAGTTATTAATGTCCTTATGATATTGGGAGTGGGCCCAGTGTGTTCCCCGAACAGTCGCTAATGTGCGGCGACCACGCCCCTTCCTGTCGCCTCACCCCCGGACACGATGCGCTTGCGCCGATGACACTGCGCAGCTGAAGGTTCAGGATAAATATAATCACTTAGCTTTCAGGACTGCATCTATGTAGTTTATGATTTGTTAATTTTGGTCCTACGAACAGTTTGTATGTGGTTTAAGTTGAAGGGATGCTTAGAAGGGTAGACAATGTTGAAATCATCTAACAAACCAAATAACCGGTAAGTCCGGAATTTATTTGGAGGTTATGAAACATGCCTCAAATACCGTCAAAGTGAGTTTAATCCAACTCCTAATGATCGAAAGAGTACCAAAATACCAATATCAAGAACCTGTCTTATACATTCTTCAATATAATTTATAGTAACAAATAGTTCTATAAACGCACAGTAGTCCATTTCCCACCATTCAGGTTTCTGATACGAAGGCTCGCAGTTTTACAATGAGTAATCGCTATCGAGTCATTGATTAATGTTATAAATCAGACTTTGTTATCTGATTTTATATTCTGATCGTAAAGTTCTGATTTCGTTCGATTTATAATTTTTGATAGCATGACATTGGTTGGTATTAAGCTCTGTTGGTTCTTTTCCGAAAAATCAAACTTCAACGCATCTATGGTGTGAGTATATGTTGTTTTAAAAATCATACTAGTTGATGGCATCGTCTTTAAGGACCAATTTTATCGAATTACTGATTCTTATTATTTTTATCAATCCAAGAATGGAGTTCCTGACTTAGTTGCACCATTACGATTGATTGCATCTTAATATTTTTTAGAGGTGGAATTTACCTTTAGTGGATTAGTATTCTTACTCATTAATCATGTCGACACATCATCCAGACCTAGTTTTTGATGCTTCGTTAGCCAATTTTCATAGGTTACACCTGATTGCTCAATTTTATACTAAGATACAGCTGCAATGCTTCTGCAACGTGCAGTTGCACTTAAAACGTCAGTGTTCGTGACTTATGCGTCTCGTTGTCGGGTGTCATCGGGTGTCGTCGGCTCGTCTGGCTACCGGCGCGGGCGCAGCTTCACCCACGCGACCTTCACTGCTTATTCACCACCTCGTACATTAATTTTATTGTTTTCGTTACTGTGTAATTAAATCATCTGAAAACCCGTTTTACTTATCTGGTAGTCTTGTTTGTTGTTTGTGCAGGGGTTTTAATTTTGGAGTGGTTTCTGAAAATCAGTGACTTGGTTGTTTGTAAAAATGTAGAATCCAAGCAGTACTACATTCCTTATCTCCAAGCACAAATCAAATTCAATAAAAGCTGGTTTTCAAGTTGCAATAATGTTCTATTTTCATCTTGTCCTGATTTCTTCGCGCGTTCTGTTTGATGTTCACTCCGATCACTGTATTTTGTATGACATCGTAGTACCTTGAGCATTGAACTAAAACAATGTGATAAGTCAATTGTTATGAAACTCATATCTCGCAAATGCAGTATACTTAAACGTGTCGAATTAGAAATTATTTACAAAATCCAACTGATCCAATAACTTGAGTGCTCACCATTTTGGGCAATGCAATCGCGTATCAATTTGTGTGACGTGTGCCTCCAAAAGCTACTAGTTTACCTGTAAAGTATACTAAGTGCTATAGTGTTGTTCTAGGGACCGATGTTGACTTGCGTCCGTGTGTGGTCCTATGGCCGCACGTGGTCCTAAACAAAATGCTATAACTAACCCAATGCGTAACACAAACTTGAATCTTATTTCTATTTCATGAGGACACAAATCGGTTTGTCCAAATATTTACTTACCAGATTGCCTCCCGAATGTTTGGCTAAATAAGACAGTGTTGCCTTTGAAAAAAACAAGGATAATAGCGAAAGTGTTAAGTCGGTCTGGTTTGTTAACTTTTTGTAAACACATAAATTGAATTTACGTTATTTTTAGACACGAATGACGTGTGTAGATATGCAAATTGTTTCAAATTGCAAGAGGATGTGCAAGTTTCACGCCAGACGTTGCGTGGGAGAGCCATTGTATTCTGTGAAATACTGGCGACCATGCTATTACGCATTCAATGTCGCAAACTTTAATTAGATCATTTAAATCGTCGCCTCATGAAATGATATCAGTGCAATTATTTTCATTATCGCGATCAAATTCCACAAGAATAACAATTGTACTTTTTTAATAAAACGGTTTATAAATGACAACATGACTCAAAAGGGCTCCACAGTATTGAGTCGTCATGTCTGTTTGTAAAATTAATGAGTACACAAAGTGAGACAAAGGGCCAATAAAACTCAAATAACTTTTTATTCTATCAAAATGGCGTTCGGCGGCCATTAATAAGCTAATGACAGGCGAGTTTGACAGCCCGTTATCGCGCCATCTAGCGGGAACAGTTTAATATCGAGCACGTTTCTCTACGTCAAAATGTTATGATAGACGGTCACTTATTCTTTTTGATTTAGTGCCCCTCGCGTTGAGAACTGCATTGATTTATCAATTATTTCAGGTATGCGAGCTTGGTATTTTTAAGACACGATCTTACTTTCATGTCATACCGTTTGAATCAAATCATCAATTATTGTGTTCGATGCGTATTTTGGTATTATCTGATTGGTATGAGTAATACTTTTAATATATGAAACGAGATTGAAATAACAACGATAAAGGTGATGGTTGTATAAAGCTATTATAAGAATTAATCGGATGCGAATGTGAATGGCTGCGTGGTGTATTGTTTGTAAATGGGGTGCGCCTGCGCAGCGGGGTGCGCCGTTTTATTAGGAAGTGACAGGATCTGTGGTTTCGAAATGACATTGTCACCTCATCCTTTTTGTCTGTGCCTCTGCCCTGTATAATTTGTTACAAAAAAAAAAATAAGTGTGCCAAGATTCTGGACTTAGTTCAAACTTATTAAATTTTATGCAATGGCAAACAACCGGTCAAATTCTACAGTTGTTCCTGGCCAATGATCGAATTCAAGTCATAGATAAAAATCAAGCGATTTATTATAATAGGTATGATATGTTATGTTCGATACAAATATTATAATACAATGATGGTTGACAGATTGTTGGTCTTCGATTACGATTCTTTTGGAACCCGAGATTTTTTGTCGATTTGCTTTTATTTGAATCGACATGGTTTATTTGAACGCTATCGGGAAGGGTTCACGTTATTGATTTTTAAAATGTATGTTTGTTTTGATGGACTGACTCTTAAGGAAGGATTTAATAAAAATAATGGATTCGACACTGGTAGTTTTTGTGGCTGTTGATATACAGATATGGTTTTCTGTCGAATGAATTTGGATATAAGATGGGTCAAGGTTGAAAGCAATAATCTGTTAAACTTGTTTATGCTGAGCTTTTTAATACTTTATCGGCTAGATGTACCCACCTATGGGCTGAGCCAAGATCATCGCATATCACAAGATAAAAGTTTGAAGATTCGTTACTAAATTGCACCCGGATTTCTTAGGGTAGTAAATACATTGTGAAAAGACAGAATTGTGTAAATACAGAAGAAATGATTGATCCAGAAATAGAAGAAGATTAAGGATACATGGCAAAATGTTACCAACAGAATCATAAACAGCCTATAAGGTTCCCACTGCTGGGACACAGGCCTCATCTCTAAGAGGGGGAGTGGGCCGTAATCCACCACGCGGGATGGATTGGTAGATGTCACGTGTCTTCGAATGTTTGGTTCTCGGACATGCCAGTTTCCTCACGGTGTTTTCCTTAGCCGTTTTGAGAGCAGTGGTGATGCAATAATTTACACAAAGTAAAGCACCTGTCTAGGTTCGAACCTACGACCTACAACTCGAAGGTCGCAGCCACCACTAGTCTCAACAGAATATATTAGCAAAAAAAAAGCAGTTGGAAATTTGTTGAATGAACCGCATCTTGAAGATACAAATGTTGGTGCAAATAATTGAATCACGTGTTTAAATAAACTTGAAAACGAACTAGATGGTGAGCCTAGACGTCATATATCTTCTAAGAATGGCGTAACATCATGATTATGATTCATTACCTCAAAGAATGAAATAAAAATGATTTGCATTAGCAATAAAGATAAACAGAACGTTGAATATTTTTTAAATTTGTGTTGATACTGTTTATAAATGTGTTTTTATATTTCTTAACATGTTTCGCAATAAACTAGAAGGGAGACGAGAAAGGAGAACTAAGACATTTTAAATCTTAGTCAATGAAAGTTTAAACATATAGATGCAGTAATAGACATAGAAATAATGTGTTTTAGCTCTATGATACACAATTCAAAGGAATAGTTATACAAATAAACAAAGAGACAGAAACATTTAAGGACCATATCCATCCATCACCCCTAAATACGGCACAACATAACTACATTAATATGTCAAACAAACAAACGACGATCGGAATCCTTCGTGTATCAACGAGATCGATATTAACGATGTCAGTGGGTCGATAAGTGTCACTACAGCACTACTTGGTACCAAAGACTACTACCACATCAAGCAGAGATTGATAATGCAGCAGGTACACATCAATTCTCCCCTTGATTTATGATACCAATGAATTGTATTGGCGTACTGCGGATCGATTTGTTTGTATACAATTCTTGGGGCATGTTGGTTTTGATGAACTTTTTCCTTGGATTCTAGACTTTGTCATTTGAAATGGTCAATATCATCAAACTCTTTTGTAACTATGTTCTGCTTTATTTAACCTTTTCCAAATCCATGGTTTTCGTAAGTTTTGTTCGATAAGACATCGAGTGCAATTGTTTGTGAAATTCTAAATTTTTCCTTTTTACTTCTTCGTCCTGTTTTCGATCCAAGGCCTGTTATCTTTGTGTAATTCCTCATCTCAGTACTTTATACAAAGTAAACGCATCCGTTTCACTAGACAAGTGACCTACCTGCGGTCAGGGCATTAGTTTCCTGAAGTGTTTACGAGCACCGCAAGCCTTAGGTAATTAAACTTCGGTTAGGGCTGGGTTTAACGATACGGTTTACAGCCGTCACGCGTCCATTGTATGTGCCATATCTAGTATTACCAAATGCGCAACTATGTAAATAGACAATGGTGAATGAGATTTCTCATATTTCATTCTTATCGATTCACAGGCCTTCTCTAAGAAATGGAGTTTCCATAAAACTGTAGTGCTATTCAGTATTCTGTCAAAATCTCACCGTGAAAACTTTGGTGTAGTGAGCTGACAATCCCTAGATTCCCTAATGTCAAGTAAGGTGACAGTTCACTTCAAGCTCGCTTCACTTCTAAATTTTCACGGTGCGATTCTTACAGAATAAGTCGACTATATTTATCTACTTAACGCTGCCTCAATGCTTTGGAAATCTTTAACTAGTCTCAAGGTTAGGTTTGAATAGATTAAAGTACGTATCTTCTTTGGGAATCCCTTTTTCTGTTTTTGTTCATCCCACGTCATTGAGCCATAACTTTCGTATCTTACCCAAACATTACTGACATTGTAAATATTACTCAAGACAGTCAAAAATTCTCCAAGTTCTTAATTACTCATGAGGTGACAGGTCACCTGCCTATAAACGGAACGATTGACGATTTCCACAAAGGAAGTGACACAAGTCGGCCATCTTTTATATACAAATACCTGCAGAGAACACATCCGTTTGGCGCCTCTATTGATCAGCTTCAGTCAATAGGTACTGTGAAGATTAGTACAAATTGTTGTATCGGAAATTAGCTTTTAAACGTCTGTAATAGATTTGTTTATTGCTAACGCTCAGCTGGTTACAGGAATTTGTAATGAGACGATTTCCTTAGATGGATTGCGTATTAAAATATTTTGCTTTAAAGCACAACATTTACCTGTTTGAGATGTGTGACATATACATGCAGTATACAAACTTAAACAGGGAATTCTAAGTACAATCTTTTGATTGAAATCCATATCACAAATATAAACGTTCAAGCATTTTTTCGCTGCATAAGTATGATTTTTTGTATGCAAATCTGTAGATAGGGATTTCGATCAACCGCACTCATGAATCCATTAGAGGTTATTTTTTTGATTATTTACAAATTTTCCTCGTCGCCGCTCGGGGAAAAGTGACCCAGGGTCACTTTCGCGAATCAATGACTCTTCCCTTTAAAAATAATGAGTCAAGCCAAACACGTTTATCGTCACAAAGAACTTTATACACGATGATGGCTGTTTGCCGCTTTGCAGAATAAGTTAATAATGCAAACAAAGGTTGAGCTTCGAAGTTTACCTGACATGTTCACATTTCACACGGTAACTCCGCGATGCGTCAGCGCATCAACAGATAAATCGATGACAAAAGACCTGCAACAGTCCGTGTGTTCCAATGAAATCACGCGTTAAGGACCGCTCCAGTTTGTCGGTCCACTTAACGTCCGTCTCGCGTTCGATTCGTCGACAAACGACATTTCACATTAAGGTTCCTCGAAATGTCACCATCGGCCGGTGCGCCTACACACGCCACGCAATAAAAGCGATCGATTATTACCTATATGTGTGAAAAGCGGAAGGAATAGGGCGGCGCGCGTCCAGCCGCGGCGCGTCCGCCGACGCTCGTGAGAACTGTCAATATTTGACCCCGACTCGTTGCTACGCTTCGAAATTGTCTCAACGATTTCGATATTTTCCAATCACAAATATTATCTTAATAACTGACAGGCCAGATTCCCTACGTATTAATCGGCCATCGACGTCGCTCGTCCGCGTCGGATCGCGCACCGCGGCTCTCCGTAAACATCTATTCATTATCTCAATCGCAGTGTTAAAGAACTCGTTTTTATTTGCGCTTTCTACGCATAAATAAATATGTATAAAGGTATATTGCTGCGGAATCTGGCACGCGTCAATCAAACGGAACGTACATGAAACCCAACGATTTGTCACTGCGCCATTTTGTGGCATCCACAATAACGGCCGCCATTTTGGTGACAACAATTAACAGATAGGCATCTCCGTCCGACCGCTTTCTAGTTTTTGTTTTCTAAAAATAATTATCATCACAATAAGCGACGCGATCTCTTTCTACTTACCGCTGTTGCGGTATTTTGAATAAAATTAAGAGGCCAAATGATTTTAAATTCAATAGCGTCGGTACGGTTGTAATGAGCATCTATTAGAAACCAGTGGAACAAATGTTTATGTACCTGACACTCAGACACTCAAGAAACAACTCGTACCTCCGGCGTTATCCTCTCGATTCTAAATAAAATATGTTGTGTAGTGAATCGGTCGGTGAGTTCGCAACGGCTCCATTCAACTCGGTAGCCGTCAGTCGCTAAATAGTCGACGCTGAAAATATTTCAGCGCGGTATTTGAAGCGTTAAACAGCTGTTGAACGAGAGTTTAGCGCCGGTGGCGGGTCGCGGGCGTCGCGCGGCGCGTGAGTGCGGGTTGCGCGCGCGCCGCTCGCCGTCACGCCGTCAATGGCCCGGGTTATTTACCTCTCCTTATCACCTTTTGTTTTGCTCAAATACTTGTCTCGTTTCGTGTGACACTCGTAGCTTCCTGATACGCTACTGCACGCCTGCACTATGTGACGATGCTTCTACGTTCGTGCTTCAACGTAGTAGGTAGGTATAGTATGAAACTATTCAGAAAGAGTATTATATAACATTTTGATTGATTCCGAATCAGGCAATTTACATTTTCGGTTTCAACATAAAACGATATAAAGCCAAAAAAACGACAAAGAATCCGAGGCATGTTTGCATAAGATATCGAGGATATCGAGCATCGCGGTGAAATAGAAGAAGCCACAGCTATTGGAAGGGCTAACAATAAACGCATCGGAGGTCGATCGGCGATACAGGTCCTTGTGTCCACATTAGCATCTCGAGGCAGGAGTGTGTGCAAACAGCGAGGGTCATCTGATGAAATGTTCAAAGGCTTTTAGTTCCCGAGAATTATTAAATGAAACCCCAGGATCGTAATGTAAACAGTGTGTGTTTGTCGAGCCAAGAACCTGTTGCTTTGTCGACGTTTTGATGCGTGCTTGGGCTTATTGGCGGTTATTTTATGTCCGCTAATGTTAATGCGAGTGCGGCTGTTAATGTGGCAACATTGTGACACCAAACACATTTCCCTAGACGCGGTATTCTTGCCTTCTTTGTTGGATTTCAGTTCATTACTTCATAGGTACATTCTAGCATTCTTCCAATCATATTTTGTTTTCAAAACTACGAAATCATGGCCGCCACCGTCCACCATAATACAACACGGAACGTCTTCAGTTGGCACAGAATGGCTGCATTTACAAGTTATTTGTGTGAAGCATCTTGTACAATCAGCATTCCCTCGTATATTACGCAAACACGAAGGCAGATTTCCCTTCGACGTCAACAATACATTGCTCAAATGAGTGTTGCAACGACCTCTGCGAAACACCAGATATGTGTGGATATCTAGGCAAATATGGAGGGGTTATGTCTAGGTAAACATGCAGGTAGCCATCCCGGGCGCTAACACTGCTAATGTGTGGACAAAGCTCGTCGTGACGGATCCTGCTAATAAATATTCCAGGGAGTGTGGATGCGCGAACATTACCATCACGCCGCGCCGCCGCAGACGGGAACCTAATGAACTTCTTTGTCCTTTATGCGATGCTACAACGCTGCTGAAACAAATGAATGTGTTCTTCAAGTTTCTGCATGATTCAATGAAACTTCTATAGTGATTTGCTTTGAATCGACTCCTAAAAGTTCAACAAACTTTTCATACAAAATCATAGCAATCGAAATTACAGCTTGACCTTTTGATGAATTTGCCATTTTAGAGTTATGGATTTCTAATAGGTACCACTTCCTAATGACTATTTCTAAGTCCTCGTGCCCGATTGGTTAATTGTCGTGTGTTCGATCAATTCACACAGTCATCAATGTTTTCACCTCGCACAGCGACGATATCTCCGCCGACATTAACAACTAAATGTTCAATATTTTATTACCACACGTATTTGTCTTGCATACCAACCAAACATGTTAAGCGCACACGACATCTTTCATTACAAGTTTCTATTTGATTTCGCCTCATAAAATCTACTCGCATAGACACGATTATGATTTCTATCACAAATATTACATTGTATATAAAGTATCTGAAAGTTTACCTATATATTCAACGGTGTTTCAACGACATAGAGTTCAATATTAGCTGCTGTGACTCTTCGATGATTGATGGCTAAGGACGCAGCACCTGTGTCTGCGACATAGAGTATCTTTTCCTCTAAAGTTAATTTTGTTTTGTTATCTTCATTGATATCGGTAGCTGTAAATCATGCTCTATTTAGAATTGAGCTTAATTCTGAATGGTTTAAGACCACTTTTGGTAGCGGTGTGTTGGCAGTAAAAGGCGCTAATCAACGGTGTGTCCTCCTCCTTATATCTGGGTATTACTACGGGACTATTCTGAGAACGGCGACTCCATTCCCTGTTTATTCGAATAATAAGCAAGTGGGTTGTTTAATGGCTCCAATGGATGAATTCTTTCACTTTCCGTTTCTTTGTTGGGGTCACGATCACGATCTAAAACGTATCAGTGTGTTTTTGTTTACTTGTTACAAATTGGGTGCAATATTGTGTCAAGTGTCCGCTTCGCTCGGTGTACGTCGGCGACGTTTCATTCTTCATTTCCCTTGGCATCGTGTTAACGTGTAGTGAAATTCCGGTCGCTTTTATTGACTCGTCCAATACAACGTACCTTTTCATCGGCCCACTAAACAACTTACAGTTAATATTATATTATAAAATCACGCGAGGGATTCCACAAAGCTGCTAAGTCGCTCCGATTCTGTTTGTTCTGGCGTTAGCGCGGGTTGTGCTAACGTAATCCTACTTATCGGAACGTGCAACTGTTGATTTTTACAGTTCGTCACATGATAATAACATCAACATTTAGTGTGCCGCGTGTTTATTTTGTTCACTGAATTTAGTGAATCCGCAGCTTATAAGGTAGACGAACTTAAAATGAACGCCTTAAGTGGCTCCATTTTATTGATATAACGTTTAAATAAAATTGCGGTCACCTTAAAAAGTAATAAAAGGTGGAAGGAATCCAGTAGCAGTCTGGACCCATGAGAAAGAAAAGTCGAATGAAATGACAGGGTGTGGATACGGGAGCGCGATTGATGTGATTATAGGGTTCCGTAGGCGGGAGTAGAGCATTTCACGAGAGATTATACTGCTCTGGGATGAAGATAAAGTGACGCTTATACACAATAAAAATTCAAGGCATTTCGACTGCACATTTCTTTTGGTGGGTCGATGACACAGACATTTTTGTTAAAATGATCCGTGATTATGCGTGTTATTTTTATATCTACAGTATTTTTATTGTTATTAAAGTAGGTACAATGGGTAAGTACGCCTTTAAAGTCGAATCATGTGTAGCCTTCAGGATGCTGTTTTCACGCAGAGCATTTACCCAAATTCGAAAAAAGCCGACAAGTATTCCAAACCACTATAAATTGTTGCATATTAATTGATATAACACGCGGAACCCTGAAGAGGGCCGTTGAAGGAAGCTTGCGTGTCGTTCGGAGGCGAGCGTTTATCCGAACGAAACATTTCACCGATAATAACTCCACACAATATAATAATGCGAATAATAAATAAAAATGGAAATAAAATAATAATTTTAATGTCGTAATTGTGGGCCCGGGGCTGTGTCGGCGCAAAACGCGCTCATTTCGAACAACGATTTGATTGCCGCTCGCAACACTTGGCTTATATTGATTCCGATGGAACTTTAAGTGCATTAATACTGGGACTGGTTTTGCATAGTCGGTACTTGTGTTTCTTGCAATGGAATGATGCAGTACGCGCGGAGACCTGCCATTAAATTCCTATGTGCCGAGTACTGCCGAGGCAGCCCTCGTAGATTTCCGTGAATCCGATTAAATTCACTCAATTGCTGTAATAGTTGTAATGATCGAACGGTAGATGATTGCATTTGTATTGAATCTTGTCTAGTTGCTTTCTAGGAAGGTACCTAAATAGATCTACTTTTCTAATGTTTACATCTTTCTTCCTATACATTTACAAACAATGCTGTATTTTTCGAGAAGATTATTAAAATTATTGTTCAAAATCAACCAAATATGTGTTGAACAATATCAACTATAGTTGAAAATGAAATGTTTATTTCTTTAAGTAGATCTTTAAAAGACATTTTTCACGTCATTATTTTAAAACTAGGCGCTGGCATTTCCTAAATGACTGATCCATGAGAAGAAATGCCGAAGCAAACTCAGAGGTCATGGAGTGCAAACATTATATTACTAGGATTTTATGTGAGTCTAACAATGCAGGGCCATGGCTGGAAGGGGCTGGGGGCTTTTGAAGAAAGAGCCATTGCAGCTTTGAGTTGAGCTGTCCCAACAGACGGCATGCATGCATCAGTCATCGTGTAGTTGTGTAGCTCAAACCTATTTTAGGGAGCTTAACGACATTTGCGTTAGGCCATATTCAAAATACCCAAAACTGTCAGACTGTTATAAAGATTCAGTCTATCCTGGATGGTATTCACATTCAGTCAGTTTTCTCTATAAAAGTCATCAAAAAAATATCCTGAGTCACGTAAATCAATAAAAACAAAATGTCAATATAACTTTTTTATTAAATTGGACAAGAAATTTTGTAAAACTGTGGCAACTTTAAAATCCTTTTAAATAACTGTGTTGTTAAATATTCAGGCTGTAGTCTACGCTTTCTATATTTGGGCTATTTTTAATTTTTGAGTTTATTTATCGACACTTAAAAGCTTCGCTACAAACTTGTTTAAATTATTTGGAATAGTTTTTGATATATTGATAAAATTCTTTACTTTTATATTAATTTCTTTTTTCATAGTACAAAAGTTTTATTCCCTTTAGTTGCCCATTCACTGAAGGTTAGTACAAGTACTTGACTAATAAGGCTGGTTTCAGCAAATGTTATAGGCCCTAGGCGACTTATTGCGGCCACCATATGTTACTCTGCCGATATCGGTATAAACAAAGAATAAGTATAAATAATTGAACAAATTTAACTCCTCGGGCAATCCAGGAACGGAAGCTCACGGCAAATTGTGTTTATTAAATGTATGCATCGGAAAGTAAACAATTGTAGATTAAACCGAATCGAAGGTGAATAATAGTTTGTACTAATTATACAGAATACATTGTTATTACTTTATTAGCTGTTAACCCTCTGCATGCTGACGATCGTCCCTGAACGATGCTCTTGGAAAAAATCGTAGATAATAACATGCGTGTAGAACAGTTTACTTCAAATATAGACGTATTTATTTATAGAACCTTATTTTAACAATAACTTGGACATGTAAAGCGTATTCTTAACGTGTCATCTTCGTATTTTTCTACATTTACGTGTAAGTTTGACGCCTTGCGACATTTATAGGTAATTGCAGTTAAAACTGACCAGTCTTGGTGGCCGCACCTGCCACTCGCTTATAGGTAATTTAAAAATAAGTCACATATGTATATGAAACCTAGCTGTATACTGTAATTACGTTAACGTTATGTTGGAAAAGTCTATGATTTATAATGAAACTGTACTTCTAACTATTTCCTTTTGGTAAACCGATGCTTAGACTAACCTAGACCACTGCTGCAGTTTTGGGTTAAGGAATATAATTTAATAATGTTTCAATGTTAGAATTGTTTTCGTTATTGAATTAGATTTGGCTGTTTTATTGTAATGGTTTGATCTGGCTGTATTATTGTATGTTACATCCTTTAATGATTCGTATTTGTACGAACAAGTACTTTGACTTCGAGTTTAAAAGTTCAGATCAATTTTCAGAACAGAGCTTGAACGTGAAATATTTTGCTAAATTCTATCAAACGTGTTCGAATAATTACTGAATTTAACTAAAATATTGCTCGAATCGAAGCTCATGAGTCGTGGAGTTGTGCAAGGTTACTCTGGGCTCGGTTTAGTGGCTTTCAGGGTAGTTTATCCGTTTTCGTCAAATTCATACTTTAACCAATATTTTCTTTGTTCCAGTCCGCACGGTCTGAGGGCGAGTCTTCCGGGGAGCAATCCTGCGAGAGCTCCGACGAGGGCGTGGGGCGGGACGCGCCAGCTCCTCACCCCCACCAGCCCCACCAACCCCACCAGCCGCTGCAGCTACAGACACACCAGTCGCTGCAACATCAGCCGATACAGCATCAACCCACACATAACCTGAGCCACCACGCTTCGGTGCAGCATCAGCCGCTGAACAGCCACCAGATGACGCATCCGCACCAGAGGAACTCGCCTCGACCTCTTGAAAGGGAACTTAAAGTAAGCCTTTTAATAACTATAATATTTCAGAACATGATGAAAGGAACTCCAATAAATCTGAATTTATCTGATAAAGTCAAAGTCATATTGATGCGTTTTATACATAATCATATATAATTTGAGGGACAACTTCTTTTTTTTTTGAGGGTGGGAAATCATCATTTGACTTCTCCCGCTCTGGGCGGAGCGGGAGGGCGTGTCAGACTTTTACTGACTAAAACCCACCCGTGTTCCTTCAGTTGCCTGTTGCCAAGGGTCCTGGTATCCCTTTCGGACTTTCCCGCAACCCTGCCAGGAGGGCCAACCTCTGTCTTAACATACTGAAATGGATGAATTGGTCCATAGAACCTATATTATGGTCCTTTGGATATATAATGATGATTTCGAAGTCCTCATGCTCCATGCACTTGTCTAGGGATATTCCAGATGCAGAAGTAATTTGCATTGTCCTATTAATCTACTTTTTAAAATTATTGGAAAAGGATTAGGTGGATTAACTTTTGTAGAATTTATGGTTTTTGAGGACGTGGTATTTATTATTGGAAATTAGTATCAATTCTCAGTTTACAGAATGAAGATTTGGATTGAAATCAGTGTACAACACACTTGCAAGCTATTATCACGAACCTTTCTCCCACCAGGTGCGTGACGACTTCGAGTCTCTCAAGTCCTCTCTACACCCTCACTTATCGTCACTGGCGTCGTTAGCTCAGGGAGCCCCTCTGTCGACCCCCAGCAGTGTGTTCGCTTTGGCGGGCGCGGGGGCCACGGGGGGCTTCCCTTATGCGCCCCCAGCGTTCCTGGCCCCCGCACCACCGCCGCCGGCACAGCCTGCCGGCTCTGCGTCATCGTCTTCGTCTGAAGGCAGCGCTGCTGGTTGGAGCTTTGAAGAACAGTACAAGCAGGTCCGTCAGGTAAGTTCGTTTTCGATGATTTATAAAATTTTTGATGTTTGTTATAAAACAGGACACTTCTTGATAAGTAGACACTTGGATGAGCAAAGGTTGTAAAAGATATTGATAAAGTTATTAGCACGAGGATCAGGAGTTTAACAGATATAAAAAAAATAGGATGACTACTTACAAGCTTTCCAAGGGAAGTTCAGAAAATATACAGAAAAAATACGTCCTAAATGTTTTTCCACATATAAAATCAATAACCATTCCAATAGTCAAAGCAAAGTAACATCGTAATAGCTCAACCGTTGCATAATAAATCATAAACAATTTACCTACCATAGAGCAATCAAATGAAATCGCGCCGACCCTCACACAACCCTACTGAATTATTCACAGCCACACATTACGTGTCTATGTGTCCAATAAAATGGGTTCCTAAATCGCTACATAATGGTCGGTTCAACCCGTTCCTTTGTTACATATTTCATTGGTTTTGCGAAGGGTTGTCAAAACATGTGAGGGGTCATTTGGGCCCCCGGATGAATAATAATCCGCTGTCGCGTTCGGAGGGTTCAGGGCAGATTGTCAATGTTCTTTATGACTTTATTGCGGTAATGCGAGGGTTTAGTGGTGACATTTTTATTATTATCAACTGTTAAGAGATCATTCGTCGTCGTTCGATTTCGATCGTTTGGTTATTTTGTCGTTTGAAAAGGGTTGTGTCAGTAGAATTTAAACGTTTTTTACCAAAAAAATATTTCACAGCCACATAAACATTGTAATATTTCTTTTTGTTCAAGGATTATTAACCTTTCAGTCTCTCAAATTTCGGGACCATTTAGCAGAAAGTTAACAAGTTCCGTAATTTTCTGATACAAAAGTAATAATAAGTATTTTATTTTCACCTCACGACCTTACTGAACAAGCTGTTAAGTATTCTATCAAAAGGGAGAAAGGTATGAAATTGTTTAAATTGTTGTTGTTGATCACGCTTCTATTGTTCCCTAATTAACTGGAGGCACGCTTGTGTGCCTTTACGTAATACGAATAAGGAGGCACATTCACGGTAAGACGTTTTCTTGAATGATTTGACAGTTTTGAAAAGTTTTTTCAATAATTTTTAAAGTTAGAAACGGTTTTATTATTTTATTTTTGTCGTTTGGAAAGTGCCTGATGGATGAAGATTCAAAGTAGATTCAAAATACTTTTTTCAATAACTTCTGAATAATCCTGATTGTATGACATATTGTACCTAATCCATGATGAACTGTTTCTAGCTGGTATCCTTTTTTGGCAAGCTAATAATGCAACTATTGCAAGATGTTACCATAATACATTACAACACACGTTCATGATCTTTCACTTTTAACAAACATAGCATTATAATAATGTTTAACTGAGTTCCAATAAGATTAAAACCGAAGTTTGCTACAAATATAGTCCATCTTTTAGATAGAAAAAAACTGTATGGTGTATCTTGGCATTCTGAGATTATTTGGTCACATAACTTCCCTCTATAACCCAGTTACTGGGTAACACGATCCCCCTTGGTAAGACATTTTTGTTAGGCTTTCGGGCTTCTGACTTCCTGTAACGACTGGTTTAGTCACATAACATCTAAGTTGCAATTTATTCATCTGCACACTAAATATTTATCTATCCTTATCAAGGAGGACTTTCTTCTCCAGAACGGTAATAATTGTTACAATTGTTAATCGATAATCTTTCATGGTGGTATCCATGGCCAGCTTACAGGCGTACATATGGCATATTGGAGTCAAATTAATGAGGTATAGTCTCTTTTATCTGTGTATGCTCGCGTGCCTCGGGCGTTAACGAGGCTTACAAAGACTCCAATTGATACCCAACCGCCGAAGGATCCATTAAGTATAAACTTAAGAATATGTGCGGTTCAAAGAAATTGTTGAAATTTTAATTTGTACAGACTTTGGGTGTGGTCGATATCAATACAGCTTGTATATCGCTTTTAATTCGTTTCATGTATTTTCTTTCGTTCACGAATGATACATTTTGTATGTAGGGTAAAAAAAATGCTTTGCATAGGTACCCATGATTAAATTTGTACCAAAACGGTACTTCATTATTAAAATTACAATGTTTTACAAGTCTTGCCATTGTTATAATTTCACCACCAGCTATAAACACCCTGTCTTCCAAGGCGAAAATTATTTCGGCAACGAGTCAGGTACAGACAACAGCCCATTTTTTTAAAATTTGTTGTTTAATTTAAGCTTTCATGTCTCTGGTCCTTCAGGCCATACGGTGTGGACATGGTCCTTTGTGTCTAGGTTAAAGTTTAGCACGTTAATTCGTTCTACATATCGCAATTTGCGACACAATGTGCGACCAAACAATGAGGACAAAGGACTACGAGAATTCACAAAGCAACATAGTCAATGTGTTAATGTACTGCAATTGGACGTTGGCTGGGTGCTCTTAGGAATTCTGTTTACGGCCAGTTATTGGTATTTATTCGGTTTAATGTATCTGTCCTTTGTGATGGAGGTAGCTTGTATATTAAATGTCTGTCTACAATGTTGATAGATTATCTCGATTAATAAAAATGTGTGGTTTTATGTAGTTAGGGGCTTTGATACAATGTTGCTGGACAAAACTGGCGCTGCTATTAAATTTTGATATGAAATGAAGACTGACTGGATGAATAACTTAGCTATAATCCTTTGCAATAAAACCATAGCTTAGTTTAACGGCCAAAGTTGACCTTAAAATAATACAGCTGTGCTGGACCTTGCATTGTATAGATTCACTAGACTTATTCCTAAAAAAAACTAATCTATTTGTACACTAATTTCATTGGTAGGGCATAGAGCTTGACTATAATGTATACATAAGACCTTTATTGTAATACCGGTGTTCATGAATAAAGATTCATTGATTGGTTAGTCTTTTGTCATAAATAGCAGTTTTCTTAAGCATTTATCATGTTAGCATATATTTTCTACCAACACACATCTTATGCCAACAATAAATTAATTACCATACAAGGAATCTCAAAATAGCATTTCGATAGTCGTCACCAATCGCCCGGACCGAAACAAACGCGCGTTGCGATAATCGCACGGCTGCACGCGCGGGCGATAATCTCGCATTTGACGCGCGACTACGGTGCGTTTGCGCACACCGGTCCACTTGCGACGCGTCACGGTGCCTTTGTGCGATTCCGATGTAATGCCGCTATTTTGTTTTAGATATGTTTCTTATACTTCTAATGCTCTAGTTAATACGGGTTCAGATTCATATTAAACGCTAATTATTTATTTGGTTTATTGAGCACGGATATGTTGTAATGGGTTCTTGATTTAAGAGACGTGTGCTTTTACAGAATTCGCTGTAATGAATATGTTTTGGTCTCAAAAATGATTGGAAATTCGAGCATTATTTTGACAACCTTTTTCGAGATATATCAAAAATGCTATACTGGTCAAATACATGCGAGCAGTGGCCAGAAAAAGTTAGTATGAAAATCTATCCAATCCAAATCCAAAGCGGCCAAGCCTTGTATAGTACATACAAGCCTTGGCCGCAACCAGGCGTTGATGGACTCACGTATGTGCGCCTCGGGTTCGCCTCGGCCCATATTTTCATGTTCGTCCATCATTCTCTTTTGCCGGCCGCCGCAGTAACGTACTATGGCACTCTGGAATTTCATAGTACTCCAACAGAGGCTTACTGTAAGAATTTTATAGGTAGTCGTATGTCATACAGAATTCATTATAGGCAGGCTGTTTACTGGATAAGACATGAATAACACGAGTCAGTATCACACCATGCTGTTATAATTCTATCACTTTCTTATATTTGATCAATCCGCTTTGGAACTCCTCGCCTATTGACACAGAGAGTGATGAATTTGTCGATTGAATGAAATCTGTGGTAACGTTTACTCAAGGGACTTGGTAAATAAGCTTCATTCATTCGTACTTCATTCTTCAATTGAAGATAAACTGTGCAGTGATTATGAACGGATCGCACCTCCACGTGAACTTAATGACAAGTTTCGATCTTTTGCAACTTTAATTATATAGTGGACGTTGTTTGCGTGCGTATTTAGAAAATGATATATTTATGTATTACTTTTATAAATAATGACCCTCTATTAACTGTTATGCGGTTGCTTAATCGTTAATACAAAGTTGTAGATAAATGGTAGCGTAGGTACCTAGCTAATAAAGCAAAAGAATAAAAATATGACGTTTTCCCCCTCGCTCCTCCCACATAATTTCTTCCCTATAACAAAAATTACAAGGTTGATACTCCTACGTGGTTCCGTGTGTATAAACATTTATATTCTGCTAATAGTATGATTATCGCGCCCTCTTTAGGGCGTTGTCGTTGAATTAACAGTTATTTGTGCAAAAAGCCGGAAACTGTTCGATTTTCCACCTTGTGGCTTGGTGGTAGGGTTATAAATTAAAAAGTGTGGAACTGACGCGAGACCTAAAGTCCATAAACGACGGCCATGTTGGAAAGTCCGCTGTTTTCCGACCCTAAATCATCGCCGCGGATATTGTTGTTCCTTTTATTAGCGTCTACTGTGTTGCTACTTGTCTGATAGCGTATTCATAGAGTAATTTTAAAGCCTGCAACAGTGTATGGACTTGAATGGGCAATGTTTTTAGATTTACTTTTTGTGTCACAGCCGAAAATGTTGAGCGTTTGAGGTGTGCCTCGTTTCCGCTACGTCATACCTGTGTTTTGTGAACTTTCCAAGTTTTAAGTACACAATGTTTAATAAGTGTGAGCGTTGTAATCTTGGTGTCGAGATATATTTGGGTACTTTATCCGATTTCGAATATCTTCATTTCTACTACCAATAATTTCAGATCTTCTCTAGCCTTAACTGAAGTTTTCAGAGTGTAGTAGCATTTGGTGTCCATTTCGACGTTTAGAAGTAGAATTTCCTCCAGTCTTTTTTCAACGAACCATTTTGACATAATAAACAGTTTCGTATGAAAAGAAAATATTCAGTTTGTGGCTTCTTGGAACCATTTACCGATTATGACGCAGTTTTACTTTTTACCGCAAGTAAAGATATTCAACTACACCTTCACTTGTTTAATAATTTTATTACGAGTTCCTATAAAATTCCCTATATCCAAGATTCAGTATTGTCACGTATTCGGCTGCGCGCACGCCGCTCGTCCATTAGTCAGGCACCCCCCGCGCAGGCGCAGTTTATGTGCGACTGTGCGACACGTTTGATTTTATACTATTTATCATTACTATAAATTGCCTACATTGCAAAACACGTTGCTTGTTACAAATTGATGGGGTTATAGGCCGATTGTGAGGTTGATTGTGAAATTAATCAAGTGTAGGATGAGTGTATGCGGGTTTTATTTTCAATGGATTTTTTTTTGCTCCAAACACATACAGCCTACGCTTATACGTACCTTCTTTTTTTGATTACTAATGGCCAGTTTCTTCATCAAAAGTAACGTCAAAAAGAAACAAAAACCGTTTCTTTGACTTTTTGACGTTACTTTGGCTGTTACTTTGATGAAGAAACTGGCCATTATTACATAATTATGTCAACACATACCCTTGAGTGATGTATTTGTTATCAGTACACGTTTCACTGTTCTGCTCCCTGTAGTTTGTTAGTAGCAAGTCCATAAGATTGCAAATAGCTTAATTTTCTCAGACAGTGAGCAGTTAAAAAGTAAACAACATCACCATCAACACACCCAAAGGTTCCGTAATCTCTAAACGTGGTTGTTTTAAATGCACGTGAACTATTAGATTCGCCGTAAACCTTTTAAAGTGGCACTAAGGTTATGGGTGCGTTCGTCCAAAAAAAAGTAACTTATTTTTTTAACTGGCAACCCAAACGATTAGCCAAGTGAGCCATCGTGCTGGTATTCGAGTGTTTTGGATATTTATTTCGTCTAGACAGTTTATCTAGTGGATGCTTTCGATACTTTTATCAGGGTGGAATGTTTTATACACTTGAAATTGGAAAGTTAACGACGAATGAGCTTTAAAGCTTTTTTTTCTGCAGACAGTAACGTTTAAGCCGTTTAAAAGTCGAAGTAATTGTCTATAGATTGTCATTATCGATTTTACCTTTGTTTAATGTTTTGTGTCTAAATGTGGTGAATATTTAAGTTAGGCGTACAGGTTTTCATTTTTGCTTGAAGATTTTATTTGGCTACACATATTTTTCTGCCAATTAGTTTAATTTTAATGGCGTTTCGAATTATAATAAGCTCTTGTTTCTAACAGTAGTTTTGGTGTTATCGTGGTACCTTCTCGTGACGTCACACTAACAGCTACATAACAAACAAATTAGTCAAACATTAAAAAGCATTCGAGACTTCCGATCCTAATTAAGGTGTGTTCAAACTCGTTATTGTTGTTTTTTCTTCAGATTTAGATGCGGCTATTATCGTTAAATAGCCGATTTGTCGTCGCAATTAGCCTTAAAATGTTGTGTTGTACATAAATCGGTACGATTACGTGTATCGGCCTCATTATCGAGCGTGCAACCATTTGTCTTGTAACTACGTGTTATATTGAACATTTTATTGTTGTGGCATCTAGGAGTTGGTATCTTCGTGTAAGACATGGTTAAATATTTAAAATAACTAAGCTGAATAAACTACGTAGAAGTCTCGCAGCAGTTCGTAGCAAGTCAATAAAGTAGTGACTCAATCAAAATAATTAATATTTTCCTACTTTCAGCAAATACATTCAATTCATATATTAGTTAGACTCACATGGTCTAATCTAGGACTCATTAAGTTAGATGTAAGAACCAGCTTTAGTGTAAGGTATAATTAACACACATGCAATTACATAATCAAATATTAAAATAATGTCAAGATATGATTCTATATTTGCTGCATCACATCAACCTACAAAGTTACCTTCAGCGATGACTTCATCGCAATTACCAATTGTCATTTTAATATAGTAATTAACATTAATATAAACTCTGTCTGAACATACATACGTTAACGTATTCAATGAACTAAATACAAATATCGATATATTTAAAGGCCCCCGCAAACAGGCGCGACGCGACTTTAGTAGAACAATTTCAATGAAGACTTCATGGAAACTGTTCTACAAGAATCGCGTCGTACGGTCGCGTAGCGCCTGTCCGCGGGAGGCGTAACTAGTGAAGCAATAATTACGAGGACATTATCTAGTGACGAGCTCTGATTGGTCGATATTGAATGTCATTCTTACAATAATGACATTTTGACGAGACGTTGTAACTAATTGCTGACGATAATTGAACGTATTGTTTGGTTTATATTTTTAAGATTAGATTAGTATGGTTTTGGTTATGAATTTTCCTTATGTAAAGCTTGTTGTAATACTAGAAGTTATTAAAATCGAATATATCACATTTTTGTGTACTTTTTCATTAGAACTTTTTGAGGTGCACATCATGTTCATGAATTATAACGGTTATCATTTCAACTCCATAATTTTTTCACGTGCACCTAAAAACTCACGGATTTAAATCATACAATTTGATCAGTATAGAGTTACCTTCTATTTCCACGACATATCACGCGCGTGGTTCTCGGCGTGATATCGTCGCTGACGCACCCCAGCTGATCGCTATTTCTGGGGGCTTGCATGGGGGCCCTACGCAGGCGCAAGTCACGGGCCATGGGAGATGAGAACGATGGAACCATTGATGAGGCTTAATCGATTTATGATCACTGGTTGAATTTGTTTAATGTGGGAATAAGTTTTAGTGAATTTCGCTTTAACTGCATACAATGTCTCATAACAAAAATACTTATGGAAATAGCATCAATCCTTCAATTAGGTTTTTGTGACAAGCATTCGTATTTTCCTAAATATCTTTAAACTTTGGTCCGACTTTCCATCGGCACAAGGGACAGTTTTCTACGCTGACAATTTTGTTGCAGCGTTTCATAATTTACACAAAGTAAAGCGCCTGTCGGGGTTCGAACCTACGACCTACAACTCGTACCGCGACCGTTACCACTGCTCCCCTTTACTTTGTGTAAATAATTTCATCACCACTGCTCTCAAAACGGTGTAGGAAAACATCGTGAGGAAACCGGCATGTCTTAGAACCAAAAATTCGAAGACATGTGACATCTACCAACCCGCACTGGGCCCGCGTGGTGGATTACGGCCCACTCCCTCTCATAGAGAGGAGGCCTGTGTCCCAGCAGTGGGAACATTATAGGCTGATTATGTTGTGTTAAGTTTCATAATTTTCCAATATCTCCCCCTTGTGTTTTTTTAAGTTCTTCACTCATTTTTCTTGTAGTTTCGTAAATTAGCTGCACTCCTTCGTGCATTTTTTCAATAATCGCTTCCTCTACTATCTTGGACACGATTGCATCGTCTAACAGTGGGAGTGCTATCAATGCGTGCAGTATGCCTCATGTGGCGTATTAATTTGATATCCTTTTTATTCGCATATGCACTGAACAATAAATATGGCTGTTGATCAAAATAGTATGATTATATTAATGTTTTCTGATCCTTCGGTACAGTTTCTGAATTTAAAGGACAATGCACTATCCCATTGCTTTTTAACTTCTTAATGAGGTGTACTTTTTGTATCGATCATCTATAAAGTTCATTTAAAGTAGGATAGCTACATATTTTTTATGTTTATTTTCATTTGAGTCATCAAAACAAATGTTATAGTTAATTCGCAATAACCCTGTCGTGTTACAGAATGGATGATATCATTCGCAACTAGAATCAGTACAGTTGTTGAAATGCAAACAGAAACAAATATCTACTATAACCGTTTCAATAGTAGAATCCAGCGTACTATAAGATATTTTTGGTATCAAATGATTACTACATCGTGAAATTATTGGCTCTTCTACTTATAGATGAAATATCGTATCAACGATTGCGTTAACTTGCCGATAGACGGGAATAATATTGATGGCAAATGGATGGTAATTGAGCCTGTTCCCAGCTTTGTTTTCGTCATTCTCGTAAGTACATTGTTTAAGAGTATAAACTGATTTATTATTTGATATGATCCGTCGACTGACGGCTCACACTTGCGATACAACTTGTTAAAAATATGTTTTTATTATTGTGTGTTAATTCTACGCTTCTAGTAATCTACGTCCGCAAGCGATTCTTTGTGATTTAAGCATGTTTATTTGCTCTCCGTATTTTTGGAACTGTGTACGTTTAGAGTATTTTTTGTATTTGTAGTTTTTGTTTAACGGATTACCGTGCTATGTTTTATTCGTATTCTAAGAATGAATGGTGCGTGGATGATTTTTGCCCCTTTATTCTGAAGACAGATGCTTTTTCCACATTGATATTTTTCGTATAGATTTTGTTAGAACTATTGATCTATGATGTTTGGATCATTACATTTTCTTCCTATATCATCAGTACGTACTCAGACTTCGTAAAACTTGCACATCATTGTTTCCAACTCAACCAAGGTAATTCTACAAGGCAGACTGTCATACTCAGGGTCCTTATTTTAAAAGACGTATGTCAAATCTGTCATGTCAGATCTCACATGGACCTCACATAGATTTACCTTTAAAATTAATTTAATTACGGCTCACTGGTCTGACTTGAATGTGCAATGTCGAAATAGTGTGGATGGCCATCGGTGTGGACACGTGGGCCATATGTATCGAGTCATGGCGCATTAGCGTGTCGGGTGACCGTCACTCTGCAACCGTGCAACACGCTATTAATATCTGAACCGGGATTCTGTTATCATTGTCTAAGAAATCGCTCGATGAATTTGATGAAGTATTGAGAACTGTAAGGAAATTTGACGTAGTTTTTGCGACTACTACAGATAGAGAGTAAGACAAACTCCCTAGTACCATAGTACTCATAGAATTTTTGTCTTGGACGACTATTTACTAAAGATATTGCTTTTTCTCTCGTTGTTTAATCGAAAATATATCCTGAAAAGATGCCCAGGGTATAGTATAACTCCGCACTGCTATGTTTTTTATTTGATATGCACATGACAGATTTGAAATCATCTATAAATATATATTTATTCAACGTAGAACTTTTTGCGATCGTTGTGCTTCGAAAATTGGTTCATAATTTTTTTGGTTGCCATCTTGCTATATCTTCCATACCAAACCCCAATATACTTTGAATCACTTACGATGCGTACCTTAAATCACTGATCTCATCCACCCCTCTTGGCCACGCGTCTTACATTCTCGTGTTACTAGAGTGGCTCGCGCTACGAGGGCTGCGAGGGTGGGGGCTTGAAATAGCGCACACGCAGCATCTGCCGGTATTAATAGCCCCCCAAAGTGAATGTAGTATCAAGGACGCGGCCGTTTATATCGCGTGATTACTAACTTAGGAGCGGGATTGGACGGCGCGATGTTTGGGCGATGTAGGAGCAGACAGTGGTGGGAAGACTGGTCTTGAAAGAGGTTTCAGAGCTAATGACGATATTTGTAGTTGCTGAATGTGATAATTTACGAAAATGAGCTAAAGCACATGCTATCATCAGGCGAGAGGGTGATATACCTATGATTTATAACCATTTAGACAATTCAAACAATATCTACATTAACGTATTAATTATTGACACGTTATCGTGTCTGCAATAATTTTGATAGCTTTGATCTCTGTTCCTTTTGCATAAAAAGTTGTATTGTCATTTGCTACTTCTTCATCACGTTCTTTAGGCAATTCAATTACCGTTGCCTGTATTTTGTTGCGAAAATCTACATTATCCTTTATGTATCGTACAGTAATTTAACAAAATACATGGACTTCCTTTAACAAGTTGATGAATGCCACCGTTCGTTGCTCCAAAACCACGGACGCAGATTTATTATTTATATTACAACTTCCTTTACGTGAAACCCCTAAATCGATACGAACATTTGGTTGGCAGTTTTTGCTCCAAACATTCCTATAAAATGTTTATCACCGATGCTTCGCTCACATGTGGCAACAGCCGCCCTCTTGAGTAGAGATTATTCTAAAATTTCCAGATTGCCACCCCGGGCAAAAAATAAATAAATCTATGCTTATGGACAAAAAATGTCCCGAATTCTCGAGTAGATGATTACAATCCCCTTGAAATACAGATTTACAGTTATCGCTGCCATGAACCCTGAGAAGTAATCTGCCGTCATTTTTATGAGTGTTCTTAATATTTGTTTATTGATTCTTTCAGTATGTGGCAATCATTTTATGTAAAGGGGGATGGAATTCACGGAATAAATTACCAGTTCGATTGATTTTACTGAAGTTTCTACTTTCGTTCATATCATCTATTCTATCGTTAAAGTTTTCTGATATATCATTGTTTTGTTAGTTATTTTCGTCTGCCATATTGTCTGGCTCAAATACCCTTACTTCTTTACTCCAAAATAATTCATCAGATTAGTGTGCGCAATTTAATTGCCATCTTCCTCGTGAAGGCGTAACTATTTTGTTTATGTCAGTGTTATTTGCATGTGTTGGTGCGATGCCGGGGGTGGCGCGGGCGCAGTCGACCCGCGGGTTATCATTTCCTGTTCTTATTTTAAATTTTACAACATAATATTTTTTGCTTACGGCGGGAAGCTGAAGCGCTGTTATTACTTTGTATCTGCTGAATGTTTTGAACGATCAAGAGATGCTCGCGTTAGTTTACGAACTTTTTGAAAGGGAAAGAGATATGAAAGTATATTTGGAGCTGTCTTTTGCTTAGATGTTTATCATGAGTATTGTGAACAATTGAAGAATGACATTTAACGACATGAAAACATGTTCCAAGCAATTGTAGATTGTACCACTGAGGGACCCGATTATTACCATTAATTTTTAAATTCACAGCTACCTCGCAATTTCTCAGCTTCCCTACATGGATTGTCGGCACAGTCGATTCGGACGATAAAACTGCAAACAACAATAATTTTACTGTTTATACACGTAATTGTTTATTAGGGCGAGCTCGGTCGCCGGCGCCTTTTGTCGGTCGATACGTCAATATGATTTTATTACGCGCGATTCGCTGCGCCCGCGCCTATGTGTAAGCACCTTTAAGATTTGCGATTCGAATGCAACACTTGACCTAACCTGTTGAAAGTTTACTTTTAATTCATTGTTTATGTTCAGTAGCTTAAAATGTATGTCTTACAGTGAACTTCAGAGCTGACCTTATACTTCATATGGAAGTGATAAAAATTAGCTTTATTTTTTTGGATGTGTATGAGCATTGAGCATTAAATTAGCCTTCAGATAACTAACGACAATACGTTTTGTCTAATAGTATTTCTGATGATTTAAGTTAGTTTGTATATAAAATGAAGAACTCATCGTCTCAAATTCACTGAAACTAAAGACAATACCAATACAATTAAAGAAGAGAAAGTATCTAACATTCCAATAAAAATCTTAATAGCCCAATTAGAAGAAACCAAGCTCCATAATAAAATCATTCACAACAAACAGCAAGGCGAATGATCTACCAAAGGAACACCTAACAATGGACATGTCAAAACATTGGTCCTTTGATCAGAGCCCAATTAAACTTGTTCTAGGAAATCACTTAATGAGTTGCACGTAAACAGCTGTAACTTGTACCACTTACTCTGGATGCACTTTACGTCTGGAGACTAAGTAGAAGAGCAGGTGCTTGGTGTCACTGGTGTATGGCTTGGTCTTTGTGGACGAGATTAAAGTTGATACATATTATTCTTGGTTACATGAGGATCTTACAATGATATTTGGTGTGCGTCTGGCTTATAAAACGACTATATGACTTTCAAATATTCAGACTACATCAACTGTTCAAGCTTTATTACTGTAAAAATCTGTGATAACAAAGGAGTTTTGTTTGTTGCTAAGTTAATTTCAGTTTATATTTCATGAGAAAATGCCACAAAAAGGGTGCGTTCAGCATATTTAGACCACACTGAAACTTAACCTCCACCAGCACCACCTATTAAAATAAAAGCATAATAAAGCCCAATCAATCGCTTGAGCACGCTTCAAGCGCTAGCCGGTAGCATACACGTCATCCTCACTAGAGGAGTGCGCTTGATTTGTTTAGACAGCGGCGATCACAAAGCGGCGGCGATCAGCCTGTAACGTTTCCTCTTTACGACCTCCCCAACTGTGGAACACTTTGTATAGTTATCCATTGTTTTATCAATTTCAATAATTTATCACTTGTGTCGAGAACGGAACGCGTCCGTCGCCACGTCGGTACAACGTGTGATTCTTGATATTCTTAGATGTAAACATGCAACTGTTACAATTGCTCTTACGATTCCTGATGGTTTTTATACGTTTGTTTGCAGTAATCTGTTCACTGTTGTGCAAGGAGTTTTGTCAAATATATGAAGCGTGTGTTGAAGTAAATGATGCTGTTGTTTACGAGCTTGCTATGTACTGAACGTTAGTTATGGCTTCAGCGTAAACAACGTGAACTGACGTGGGTAGTGTCGCATTTTCTTGCGTAAAATTTTGTAGAGTCTAAGCTGTCTTACAAGAAATTATTTAACCTTGTAAATGAGTCAGCCGAGTCTCAAAATAGTCATTAGCTAAATATAAACAAGAAGGTTTTTGATATTCTTATTGAAAATTCTATCATTATTTCAAATGGTAACATTGTTGAAATTTAAAGACTATCAAATAAGAATTGCCAAGCTGAATCTTACTTGCCAAGTTACAAAACCAACAAATCCTAACAGACAGAAGCTTTAAACGAAGTCAATCTAATTAAAAATCAAACATTTGTGATAGCATGAACAATAGTAGCGACGGGCGCGCCACCTAGGGCGCGGGGCTGTAAACGAAGCGCCATTAACGGGCTGTTTATAGGCGCTTTAAACACTACTTTAATTAAGTAAGTCGCTTATGTTACGTCGCGAGTAATAGCTGATGTAACGCATGCAAACGCATTGAATTTCTTTATGTATTGTCACGATCTGAGCTTAGAAAGGGAAATTTTGAGAGACAGGAATAAATTTTATAGATATCATATGTGTAAAAGAGAGAGTTATATCTTTCTGTTCCACATTCTCTGCGTCATAGGACAAGACACGGATATTTGCTTCTTCTTCTTTATCAGGCAGGTAGAATTTACTAGATGCTTCTAGTAGTTGTTTACAATTCGTAAGTAGGGCTAGTAATGCGTTTTCGGGCTGTTATCTATTGAAAACCATTTAACCCTCTTCTTAGAAGACTTTTACAACTTACGTGGGAAGATAAGCCGTTGATTGATACCACGTTTAGTTTCATCACGTGAAAACAAAATGAATGGAATTGCCATAGAAATGGAGTTTCATAAAATCATACTAATGAAACAGAGCGAGATAGTGACAATAAAAGCCAAAATATAAAAATGTTTTACAACTAAGATCCGTCTTAAATGTTAGTATTCAAAACGTTCTCAGGCGAAAATAAAACTCTTTCATCAATACTAATTTTTATAGCAACAAAAAGTTGTAAAACATGTTTATTTTCTTTTTCTAAAAAACCTTTAATCTTAGCTGGGTTTGAATCTGCTGCTAACCCGCAAGTGTTTACACTTTCAGTAAATATTGACGATGAAATGATTGAATTAATAGATGTTACTCAGAAATTCACAATCAATTGGCAGTTACGTTGACTGGTTGGCAAATTTAATTATTATTAGTCTTATTGGTCTTAAAAATGCATCTTGGGATTCCCGTTGACATATTTGCTTACAATAATACGCTTGTACGTTTTCTCTTTTATAAGCGCAAACATTTATTTGTTTTGTAGCCATTGAGGTTGAGGAAAACAGATTTGTGATATCATTTCGTTTTCCAATAAAGGGTTAGTCTCTGCTGTCGTTCGAAGCTGTTTTAGAAGCTTTCTCTCCAGATTGGGCCTTCCACCCGATTAATTTAAGGAATTCCAAGTATTTGCGAGTATTATTATGTACTCTACTTACAATCGTTAAAGGTGCAAGCCGACTGGAAGCAGCTGTGTCACTGTCGCCGCGACACTACTGGTTTCTATGTATTTCTATGAGATACCTTCCGTAGCTAGCGATGTGTCGCAGCGACACGTCGTGTTTCATGGAAATACATAGGAACCAGTAGTGTCGCGACGACACGTCGCCTGCAGCTGCTACCTGCAGTCTGCTACGGAATTGTGCCTTAATTGACCAACACAACTGCTTATTTTATTTGTTGTTTTATTTAGCAACGATCATTCTCTCCTCCGTAATGGCTCTCGATCACGTTACATAAACATTGAGTAATCACGAGCTTAATTACACTCACCGTGAGGGGAGATCCGAGCAATCGGGAACTATTGACTATCACGTGTTAATTAAAATCGCGCGACGATAAATCTTCGCCCCGTGCGAAACGACGAGTGTTGGCAAAAGGCAATTAGGGATGATACTTGAACTATCTGAGGGTAGCTTAAATATCTATTGTAATTGAATGGCCATTATTGATAGATACTAATTTCATCCCACATTACAAAGAGGGCCAAATTGTTATTATTGGTGAAAATTCAATAAAATACAATGAGCTCTTAAATATAGAAACTATACTAAAAATAATCATAATAGAATACTTTTTTTGTAACAAAAGCATTATCTCTAAACTCTAATTACACTTTCCGGATTGGTGCACTGATAAAGAAATTACTTGTCGATGGCATAATATACTCGCTTAGCCCACACCCACTGTATACAATAATATCAGTTATAAGAATGTTAATTACATAAGTATTTTTGGAGTAGATAATCTTTAAATGAGTTGAAAATGTGGTAGGGTCTGTCTGTTAGGGTTTTTAAATGAAACTTTGATGTTTTATATTCTATAGTGTGTCTCGTCGGGTTGATGCTAAAGTTAGCCCAACAATGCACGGGTCAGTAGGCCTATGTCAGAGGTCGATTATGAACGGACTTGCTTATGAACGGTCGAGTAAGCTTGATCCCAAAGCTACAAAGGTAATAGAAGAAAATATGTATTCTGTTTAAAATGCTACGTCACTATAGTAAAGTAATTTGGACGAAAAAGATGAAGCTACTAGAAAAGAAGTAGGCCTAAGGTTCAGATAACCCAAAATTAACGAAAACGTGACTCACAAACTATTCACACAAAAATGTTAAAATACCGTGTATTTAAAGGCGAACATTTGTTTCTGATTATGTTGGAATTTTTCGTATCCATTTCATTGTAATTGTTTTGTACTTTGGTAGATCTTTCATCTCACCCACATGGTGAATAAAAACTATCGGTGTCCGTTTGGCCCATTGTTTCACGGATTCACAGAATATTTCCTAGAACCGTGCCCAATAATACTCCGTATCTATTGACTTCCTTTCGATAATAAAGATTCTTCGACGTTCTATTGTTTGTACGACAAAAATAATATTTTAATCGTTATTTAAACATTTTTTGCCAGAATTACCCAGTCGACCCATTCTTTTGTTAATTTTTATTGCAGTTAGATATTATTATGCTTGGGATAGTGAGTTTGGTGATAGTGGATAGTATCGCAGGCATTTAGTTGTAAATTTTATTATGTTTGAAATTGTTTCAATGCATTTACTTTTAAATTCAGGTAAAGTGAGCTTTAGAATTGACTAAAGCTTTCGATAAGGTAGATCACGGAGCATGTTGATGTTTAAAAGCTAAAACTGAAAACATCAAAGATGTAAAATGTTGTAAATGTATTAATAATTAATAATTCTTCAACGTTGTTTAGTTGATTGGTCCTTTCAAAGAACCTAAAGTAAGACCACATGCTAAAATCCATAAAAAATAAAAACCGAATACTAAAATCTAGGTGATAGGCGAATCAAGTCTCTCTAAATAAACTTAAGGAAAAGTCAACCGCCGTTAGTTCAAAGGGTATGCTTTCCGATCCCATAAGGGATGGCGTGACGTCACTGGGATTTTTTCGGCGTCTATTCAGTGGATTCCCGAAATAACGGCACCGGCGGGCGGGCATTCCATAGAGAGTTATTGGAAGTGTGGTAATTTACACGAATCTTGCACTTTTTTGACGATTATTGAAGCTGTATTATACAACAGTGACCATGTATTATTCATTGCGCATGGACTATTTAAATATTTATTGATAGGTACTGAAGTTAACTTTGTAGAACTGCTATGAGATGAAAATGATATTAAAAACGTTTTCCTTCTAGTATTTAGTCATTTCTACACACCTTGAAAACCTCCTAAAAATTCTCAAGCGAACAATAATGATAATAAGAAAAGCTTGAAACTAGTATAATAGTCTATTTTCCATGAAATCCTACAATGAATAGTTAACCCGTTGAACGGCTCAATGGACCTGTCACAACACCACTAACCCTGCCAAATCCACCCGTATCAATTCAAGTGCCCGTATGACCAGATTCGCCCACTTTACCCCATTTATAAAGATATCAATAACAAGATAAACTCGCCCCATGCAATTCTATGACATTTCAATAGTAGGAATTTAATTGATTATTTGTGAAATGACGAAATAATATTGTGCCGGGACCCCTCATCACTTGTACAATTACACGATTTCTGAGGGCCAGTTCGATTCGTTCATGGGGTTTTTGGATAATTCGACAGGTCATCGCTAAAACTCTGCTACTGAAGTATTTTTTTGTTAGTCCGCTATGATTTCCGTGAAAATTTTAGCAACGCTTCTCTTATATCCATTAACACCAAAATATTTAAGGGTTTTACTGTTAAAATGTGATGCATGAATTATTTGTTCATTCCGTCTCATATCTTCGTTTACGCTTTTAATGCGTGTTCGTGTGTCGTTGACTGTGGTGTTTATTGGTTTTCAATAGGTATAGCCGATGGTAAATTACGATTCTGTTAACCTAAATGTTGTTTGAAAACATAAATACATATCTAAGAATCTCTTTGTACTTTTATGTGTTGTTTTGCTCACAATTCACGCACTAATTTAAAACAGTATCTTTCAATCATCAATGTTATATTATAAAACAAGACAAATTCTCAGAATAGCCTTGCGCATTGTATCCACGCGTTTGCTATTTATAATTACAACTTAAAAAAATTAGTTCTAGAAAAGCTTATTTATCTTGTGGTGTACATTAAAATGGTAGTTTTCTCATTTGGAATAAAGTTCATAATCGTTTGAATGAGTTGATGTTGTTTCAGTTTAGTAAGCAGGTAGGAATTTTAAATTTCGAAGCGATCTCGTCTGGCGACAACCCCTGCGCCGCCAATGTCGATGGGGTGGAGCGGAGCCGTCTCGCCGCTCGCGCTATCCCGCTCGCGCCTCGCCGCTCCGTTTATCTCTGTCTCGCCTATTATTGTCATATCAAGATTCGAACATTGCATTTTGTTTCCAATTTTCAATTTAGTTTATATCGGATGTTGGCAAGAGCAAGACGTCTGGCGTGCCGCCATACTTCATTGTGCACGTGTTTATGTCGCGCGCTCGACTTATTACATATTTGATTTATTAGTTCGCGGTAAATAATTGAGTTCCTATTGTTGTTTAGTGTGAGTTATTGGACTTTGGTAGTTGTACTATTAAATGGAATTCATGGATTTCTTCAACACATTCATGGAGGATCACCATCATCATCATCATCAGAACTCGCATAGCGAGCCTCCGAAGATGCCGAATTTTTTCGAAGTTGATAAGAAAAAGGTTGGCTGTTTAGTAATAATTATAATCAATTAACTAATTATTCAACGCTTACGCATACTTTTTTCATTTAAATCGCTAGCGCAATATTTGTTTTTCTTTCTTGTCAATTTTTTTTAGGTTTAGCGGCCAACTTTAAATACAACGATGCACGGGCAGTGACAGGTTAATGACAGTTGACAGTGACAGTTCAATATTTTTTCGCATTTTTTTTTCATATTTGTATTGGCCTATTGAATTATACGGCTACAATTAAAAATAAATTATTAATTAAAAAAAAATAAACCCTAAATATAAAATAAACCGATCTATATTTACATAATTGGGGTAAATGCCGTTCATATTTTTTTACTATCAAGTAGCATTCTATTTTATCTATTGACTTCCTCTTATTATCATCATTCCACTAATTTTATATCATTTAGATACCCGTGTGTGCATAGCATGGCGGCGTTTAATTTATTTAATTATAATGATTTTGTTTAGGTATACGAACAAACGGGTGCTAACGACCATAAATGATTTCAAAAGTTAATTACGGCCTCAATGAAAAAGAAAAACTGTTTGTTTAATTACTTAATTATTTATTTATAATTAACAATAAAACTAATTCTTAATTAGTTTATTCTAAAACAATACAATAGTTACCTACATCGACTTTCATTGTTATTATGTTACTCACAAACAAGTCAGTCTACTATACATATTTATACATATGTTGCTCCAAAATTGCAATAATAATTCTTCAATTTTATATTAGCACATAAAATTATATGAATTCCATTTTAATAATTCAAATATCGAACAGAGAATGAGCTAACGAACGGGTTTCAATGGCTGACTTAAACAATATAAAATAAATTAGTAATAAAATAGAGGAATGAAGCGTAAAAGATTTATATGAATATTAAATCGCTTAATAAAAACTGGCGATCTGTTTAAAGGGACCTTTTTATGTGGAAGTTAATTATAGTTTTAATATAAAACGATGCCGAATTAATAACGAGAAGCGGACGGATTAAAAAAATGGATTCGATATAAATTTAGATTATTTATGGGGCATTTAATAGGTGTTTAATATCATGTCATTATGAATTAAATGTTTGATATACCTGCCTACTTCAGGTTTCTGAATTTGTTTGTCAAGTAAACAGTAATGTATAACAAAGTTTTTGCTGGGTGGTCTCCATTCTAAGAATAGGCAATCCTGGTTCCACCCATGGGGTTACGTTATGGTCTTTACAAACTTCCAAACTATTAAAAAGCAAGTTATTTGATAAACACTGATATGATAACAACATCAAGTATTTTTTTGTTTTTCTTAATTTCATTGGTTTTAAAATTGATTACTGATGCCTCAGGCGGGTTATGTCATAGGCAGGAGTTATTTATACGTTTAGTCATTGCTTACTCTGGATAAACATACTTCAAGTTAGCGCGCTCTGGAAAATTCCAGAAAAACTTAAGAATGAGAAAGAAACGCTGAGTTTTGGCTCTTTGAGCTTCTATTTTAAATCTTTTAGGTATGTTATTGTAGCGCCTATCATATAATATGCAACTGTTCTGGCATAAATTAGAGGGGGTTTTCAGTAACACAGGAAAAGTTCGCGTTGTACCTATATGTTTTTCTTTCAGTTAAGATAATCTTGTATCAATACTAATAACGACAGCAGAAAAAATTGATCAACTATTGTTTGGACGTTGTTTGACGTATTTCAGCAAGTTTTTTTGTAGGGTTAGGTCAGGTAGCGTAGTAGCGTAGTCAGTAAAAATGTAAACTAAACCGTAATTAGTTCCAGAATGTAGGTCGCTTTCTTATACAAATCTTATCTAGTTGACAAGATTGTGATGTCAGGGGTGGTCAAACTCGCGCCCGTTTATTTTTATGACGCACCTCCTTTTTATCACCGGATAATGCGTGAAACGGATCATTTTATAACGACAACATATCTTAATGATCGGATTAGAACCCTTCTTGATCCCCATTGATTTATCTCTACATATCACTTAAATTTTATTGGTCTAACTTTTAACTGCTACATTTTTGAGTAATGGCGTCATGAAACAAGATTATCTGAGGAAACTCTGGAGCGTGTTACTTAAATAGTACATGTGCAGTCATAATTGTAGGTTCACATAGGTTCGTAGTAACAAAAGTATTGCAAATACGCCTGGAGCCGGGTGTCATTTGTATTTATACGTACAGCAGAGCGATTGTTGGGCTTGGTAAGAAATTAGCATGTCGTCGCTCAGTGCGGTGTGGTCATCCCCTCGCCCCCCCTCCCCCTGTGTGTGTACAGTGCACAACTATGTAGGTGTTGACGCTAGGGTGTGTTGGTGACGCACACAGCCGACCCGAGAGCGATGACCGCGCGTTTGTTACACCTGCAAATAAACTGGAGTCCATTCGCGGGACCAATAAATGCATGTTTCCATGTAGTGTGTATTCATTAAGCACCTTATACGGTGAAAATCTTGGCTTTGTGAGCACGTTAACATGCGATCTTTATGTCTATGTGTTAATGTTGTACATACAAACACTGTATAGAATTTAACACGTTTTATTATTTAGGCACAGCGTTTGAATAATTTGTTTAAATAGAAATCATTGTAAATTATCGCTGGGACTTGTTTTAGTTGTCGTTTGTTTTTTGTAGGTAGAAGGAATGATTGGTAACGCGAAATCAATTTGATCATTTATGTTGGAGCGATAATTATCAAGTTAGTTATCACCTCACAGGAAATTGGTCGGTTATTTACGATGCGGGCTGTTTACCTCCACTTTATGCATCGGCAAAATATAAGTATGATATTGTAGCAAGAATAAAATTATCGTTTGCATTAGTCGTATTAACAGCTTACTAATGAATAACAAGCTTATCTCAATTGAATTATCATATCATATCATCCATATTAATTTATGCAGGTAGTACCTATAGGTAATTACATGAAAATTTTAGATTTTCATTCATTTCATTTCTCAAAAAAAAAACATATTTTCCTGTACGTCATTGCAAAAAGTCTTATTTTCCTAAAACTTAAGCGGCAAAACCCAATATTTAATTTAATTTGAATCTCCAAGTCCCAACATTATTCGGTATGGTGCAGCCCGGGCCTTACTCAACGTATGTCTGAATGGATGCGCGCACGCATGTGTGCGTCACTTGCTTGCTAATGCCTTCGACACGCGCTGACCGACGTTTAGCGTGTTTCCCTATGCAAGGTGAAAACACGACGGGAAATATTGGAAAAATATATTGTATGGAACGTTGAAAACTGAGAATAAATAAGGTGTTTGAGGCTTTACGATATGTACAATGTGCTGGAGGTGTCTATGGGTTGCCGGTTTCTGTGTTGGTTGGAACAACATAAAGTTTCTTGACCATCGTGAAACTACAGCAAATACTTATTTATGGTTTCTATGTTTCAGTAACCTATTAATTATACACGCAACTCGTAGAATTAATAATAATCATTTTAATTCGAAAAAAAAATGGTTAATGATAATGATCTAATTATTTAAAAAAAATTGATACATCCCCAGGTTGATAACCACTGACGAACCGTCAAAAAGTACGAAAACTGTGTAACTAAAAATAACTCTTTTACGCATAATCCCAAATGACTGTAAAATGAATACTAAGGTAAAAAGTATTGTTATCTTAGCGGAAACTTCGCGAATATCGTAAGAGCCAAATAAAAGATAAATATAGATGAAGGAAGCTGCTCAAACAGCCAAGAAAATCTCTCATCGCGAGCAGGTACGGAATTCTGTCAAAACAAATGAGTCTTTTTGACTTCAAAATTGTGATGTCTGTATTACCTGCTAGCTGTTTTTTTAAATTCTGTAATAATATGAGAGCAATGCCACTTTATAAATGGATACATAAGCCCTTACATAATATACACAATATTGACAAATCGCTTGCATTACCTATTTTGTTTTATTCTTATTGAAAGGAACAGTAAACAGTTACTAAAAAAAAGAAAAAAGTTTAGTTAAATAAAGCTTTGATAATAATATATCCTATAACGCTGTCCACAAAAATAAATAAAAAATAAGAGTAGGTAATCGCTAGGAGTTTACCTATTAACAATTTTCCCATTTCCAACTCTATGATCGCTCATTTTATTTTATTTCTCTCAATAGGATTTCTATTGAAGGGTGTAAACTTATAGAAATGTCCAACACTGGGTGTAAACCGACAATTTATCGGTCAAACTGATCTGAAAGAGTTTCCTATCCGTTTTCTATTTCAAGACGTTTTAACGGATTCTTTCAATTTGTTTTTGTAATAAATCCCTTTACCAACCAAGACTGGATTGGTGAATTGGAACCCGAATTGCGTAATACACGTTCAATAACATTCTGAATGATTTTGAAGGCTATTGCTAATACATTGCTTCATATATTCGAAAAATTTGTCTGCTTGAAAACGTAAATAACGCAATGAATGTTGTTCAACTGTCAAAATGAAAGCCATTGCTACTGTGTGTTACGCAATATATTGATTAGTCTTTCATCTTTAGATTCACTAGTTAATAAGAGTGATATTTGCAAAGTTTAATAACTGTTAAGAGTGTGTACAAAAGCTGCACAGTTTTACGAATAACAAACTTACAACAAAAATATAATAATATCTCATTATTACATCAATACTAGTTTACACTCGACCAGTCCGGTTCTAACCGGCTAAAATCGGCAACAACCGACTTAATCCCCAGTGGATAATTGCGGCCAGCAATACGAGGCTTTGCGGGCGGGCGGATTAATTTTCCCCGCCCTAGTTCGTGCCGCCCGCCCTAGTGCCACGTTATTATTTCAGATTGATTATTTTTATGAATCGGTTTTGTTTTCTTGAATAGAAAATATTACGGTGGCAAGTAAAGGGTTGTATTATATGAAAAAGGTAATATTTTTTTATTATGTAACCTCATCTTAACATGACCCAATTTTTGATGAGCTTCCAAAATTAGGTCATGGTCAATATGACCTTAATTACCCTGTTTTTTTTGCACAAGACTTTTTTATTCGTAATTTTCTTTGTTATAGCTATTTCGTTGCTCTTGTAACTCATTTAACATTCCACCAAAATTATCAGCCATAAATTCTTGCCCACAAAATGATCTAATTTAGCACAGTTGGGAAAGTAATTCACACCCTCGTCACGACCGGACGAGCACGAACATATTTATTTACAATCGGGAGCTCCCCTATCATACGGCAGATATGCGGAACCCCAAAATGTTCATCTAATTGGAGATCAAAGAGAGGGCGTGTAATCGTGTACACTTTGTGTATACTCTATAGTTGAGTGTACACCAATGTAGAGGATTTGGAAGCGACAAGGAGCTTTTTGTTTCAATCGGTCCCAATAGAATTATTAGTCCTATTCTTTTTTATGAAACTGGCAGTAATCATTTTATTTATTTATTTTTAAGGCACCAAGTCCCAATATACAAATAATAAATAATATATAATGGCTATGCATTGTGCGTTTTATTGGTCATTCTCATCATTAAATTCTTTAGTGGGTTATTTTATCTTCAACCTAATTAAAACAAGATGACGTTCTAAATTCGACTAATAGAATGATAAAAAAAGTCGTACCTACATCATAGTCATGTGTCGGCAATGTAGCTAGACTCATTTTCAGAAATATAAGAAGCTGCTAAATTCATTTCGATACGATCTATAATTAATTATATGTTATTATTCCATGAAACATAACTATCGATGTTACTTGTGAGCAGCCTAGACAGCATACCTAGCTGCTACACTAAGTCTTTTTTTTGTCTGTCGCTTCCAGTGCCCAATAATCCTCGTCCCCACGCGTTGATGACCACGCGCGCGTATTGTTTTCGTCAATTACGCGATTACTTGCCCGGAATAATTCCACTAGAGGGCGCTATCCCACTCCCTGGACATAAGCCGCTCACTATTATGTAGTTTAATGTATATAATGTACTCTTCCGTGTGTAATTAATTGTTCAAAGACCCGAATTTATGCCCGAGTTGTTAGACTGGAAGATTTCATTGAGCAATTGATCACTTTTACAGATATAGCATGAATTTATGGAAGCTTTCTTTTCTTTAAAGCATAAATATATATGTTCTGTTACTTTTTTTGTTTGTTTATTGATCGCTGAACTGAATCAATTAAAACCTTGAATGTAGAATCAATGAAATCTTCATTTTTCTAAATGAGAACACACCGTCCCATCTATTACCACTCTCACGAATTGGTATTTCAAAACCATTAATAATTCATATTCACATCAACATCAAACAAGTATAAATTAATCTAATTGTAGGTGGAAATGATAATTATACAAGTGTGTGCAACGTTACCTATCAATCCGGCGGAGTACTGGCCTCAAATGAGAAGTAATTTATGAGTAAACATATGGGATGGGAATCACTTAGCGCTTTCGTACTTGCTATCAAAGCGTACACCGATTGGGAACGACCCATTCATGAGAGAACCAAGAATTAGAAACTACTTTTCGTGTAAGGTTTCCAAGAATTCACAGATTCGAAATAGAGTTTGCCTTTGAAATGAGTCATGTAAGAAAATATTAATTTTTGTTCAATGAGCCATTACAATTCATTTAACACAGGGTCTTTAGTCACTGTCAATGTGATTTTTAAAGTTTTAATACATCTGAATTTCAGGAAAACATCAAAACTGTTGTTTAATAATCAGGTAACTAAAGATCCTATTTCTATAATAAACTAGCTGCCGCCAGCGGCTTCGCCCGCGTGTAATCTTTATACATTATATTGTTACTCAGGGTGAATGTAGCTTTCTAATGGTGAAACAATTTTTGAAATCGGTGAAACATGCAAAATTAACTGTTACATCAACAGTTAAAACTACAACCGTTACAGAAGTGGTTCTATCCGCCATCACTGGTCCTCCATTAGTAGAAGTAGAAGCTGGTACACTTTGATTTCGACACTAGGCACTGCTATCAATTGAGGCATTGTTTTTACGGCCAACGCCCTCGGCTACTTTGCTGTGTTTTACATATAATGCGTACATTAATACAAGTCATAGGCGGAAGCGTTTCATATATTTACGTTTTACTTGCTCTTGAATTCCAAACATCAAACTTTACTTTTCGGTGCTTTATAAAGAAACTGATAGTTATCAGATCGTGATATATGCGTAACATTAATCAGATTTTCCTCTTATTTTCCGAAGCCTTTATGCCGAAAGTTTTATGCCGACGTCACATTTTACATCTGTATCGCCGAATATATCTTTTAGCATATAAAACACCTGTGTCAAAAACACTGCAAAGACTTTCCCCTCTTTCCTTGTATAACATTTACTCGTTACATTTTAAACCAACTCACAATTATGCAATTGCCAGCATATCCTTACCAGCAAAATTAAGTGCTCGTTCTTTTTCAACAATGGAGGTAACAGTATCGCTGTCACTTACACCTTGTTCCACATCCCCCCAGCGTTTGTTTACCTCATTACAGCTCCGGTTAAAACTGTGCTACACACAATACGGAGGCGACACCTGCCGGCTCTTCGACAACTCTCTCTCATTTCATTATTCTATTGATTTCAGCTTTTAACTGACTCACTGGTAGAGATCGGTTACGGGTTTTAAGTCCTTCTGTTTGTGTTGCGGTTTTGTAACGAATGTTGTTTGCTTGATTTCAAAATGTGTATAATAGCTATTGAATTATTGAAATATGTTGGGCTTGTATTTAATGAAAGCTTTGTTCGTAGCTCTGTCACTAGTGTCACTATCAGTACCATTAAACAGCCTTTTCTAGGTTTTCTACCGAATGTTTCTGGGAGCAACAACATTGTCATTGTCCCAATTATCTTGTACTATTTACTATAACATTAGAAAAATAACGCTGGTCACCCTTAATCCCAAGTCCATTATTTCACGTTATATACAAAGCAATGTTCTATTCACGTTTTAGATTAAAAAATAACTCTAAAGTGCAGTAATTTCAACAATATTATATAATATCTGTCACTATTTTACCGTTATTTTTCTTAAGAGTATCCCAAACTCTGCATTCGCTAATCTTCCTACACACTCTTCATTATCAATGAGTATAATAATTATTAGACTTATTCCTATTACTAGCAATAATGTAATCGTGAGCTTCGTGATCCTCCGTGCATTTTGTGGTTACATTGCCTTCATGATACATTGCAGTTGCATTCGTTCAAATTATTTGCTATCATGATCTCTATCTAAATAGTTTTGTGTGGGAACCCGATTAGATCTTACATGTGTCTCACGATCTTCTTAATGATGTATATTAATTATTGAGTTAATTTTAGCAGCAATTGACATATCATTGTAGGAAGTTGCTGGTGTATTCTTCTAATTTCTCAGCGTTGTAATCATTTGTCTTCTCTTCTTACATTGTCTTGACCGTTCCTAGATTTAAAGCAGTTTGTCCATCCATTGCAGTATCTGTTTCTTCCTTCTGATCTTCTTCTACTTCTTCTTTTTGTGTGGATAGTGACTATCCTGGTGTCACAGTTTTAAAACCGCCCATGGGCCTCTGACTTGGCTTCACGTGCCGTCGAGAAATATTTTTCAGGCATGCTGGTTTCCTCACGATGTTAATAATTCATTCCGATAATATATTGTTTTAAAAGGATTTACTTATTCGCTATCTACGGCAACATGCATTGATGTACAAAATACCTGGTTTTTATGTTCCTTCATCAGTATCGCCTCACCCTACTTCTACTTAAATACAAAGTGCTATCTCAGGTACATACAGTGCGTGACTGCGACAATCTACGGCAACTTAGCATTTGACACTTATCAATACATTTTAATTTATTACAAACGGAAAACTGCGGCGTCGCTTATAATTATAGCATTCGAGCGATATGCAAGCGATCGGTTAGTGTTTAGCAATATGGGTCGCATTATCGTCATAATGTGCGCAAATACACGAGCAGACATTACCATTTTAGTGCTCTTGCTGATTGCAATGAAACATTGTCTTTGTTACCTTCAACGCAATGGAAAATCAATTTCCTTGTTAGGTACCTACCTTATGTATTATGTTTTTCTTTTGAACTTACTGCGTTATTGCTGCTTGCGGTTATATTGTTATGATAGCTTGTTACAATGTTTTGATATAAGAAGCGATGAACATAAACAAATTTATGAGATTTCAGTGACTGCATGCTGCATCTAAACATTGTTGCTGTGTATAAGATCTATAAATGTTTCGAATGATATATGTATCGTTACGACCTTTATTTAATGTTGTAAAGAAACGTAAAACAACAATAAAATTAAAAGAAAATGCAATAAATTCTTGAAAATTAACACCGTAATGTTCGTAATGAATCACGCTATAAATTGCAGATGTAAAACGCACCAGCAATCTATTTTACTATTAAACAAAACACGAACAAACGTAGAAACTAGTCTAACACCGACCATATTGTATGCAAAGCGAAATTTATCCAGTAATTTCTCCCGTAAACCATCAAAAGCAATAAGTATAAATCTCTTACATTACCATAAACGCTGTTACTATTATGTTTAGATACCCACCACGAGTTTATTTATAAACGCATCCTTCTTAAATATTACGCCTTTAAATTATTGCAAGCAATTTGAAATTGTCTCGCGGCGCGGCGCGGGCGCATGCTCGCGGACGAGGCAAGGCAGCCTGGTTCGTTCGCAGTCTAAAATGTTATTTAATGTAAGCGCCCATGTGTCGACAAGTGCTAGAGTAAATTGTATTGAAATTCATGAGAAGACTATATGAATCAGTGCCTCAGTGGTTACGAAAACGGAACTGATATGGATTGATGTTGACCTGTATTGTGATTTGAAGAAAGTTGTACGCATTGTCTAGTTCAAACTTGTTTGTTTGAGATACCAGTACTTGACTTTCGATGTAGATAAGATAACTTTTACTTGATTGAGAAGTAGTGTAGATAACGTGTAATATACTAGTCTTTAGCATTTCTTTTTTTGCAGTTTGTTGCGCTGGTAGTTAATCGTTTCCTTTCTGTTGTGTCAACAGTTACTGTTATGAAAGAACATGGACTAACAGATAGCAACACAGCATTTACACTTCAATGATGTTTATCATTCAAATCCCACATGATGTCGTTGCAATGAAGGCCTTATAAGTTATAAAAATCTGTGCATAAATCTATCTTCGCACACAATAGTCTATCAGAGTGGACTCGCCTACGTGTCCAAATTGAACGTTTCCAATATAAAGGTAATGGTGACTACACCTTGTAACATTTACTAGTGATTCAGTGCTGAACATTGATTTATATTATTCGATACATCAGTGCGAGGTTTGTTTGGTTCTTTTACGCAATTTTGATGTGTTTGTTTTAGGATTTGACATATTGGTACATGGTGGAGTTAGCTCGTTTTGGCGCGTCACAAGATTTATCATAGCAGATTTTTTTTTCCAATAAATCAATGTATGACCTCAAAAAACAAAACAAAATAGAACACATTTCATATCAATCATATACTGTTGTGGAGTTACCATCAGTAGACCAGCCCAATAATCTATCTATATGCAAGCATAAGTATTGTCAAGCTTAAGGTAACTGATTAGTTTTCCATCGATTTCGTCGGCTTTACAGCACAATAATAACATAGAAGATTGATTTTAAAATCACCTTGAATTAAAGGCCACATCGATAAAATATGTATGGGGCCGATTGTTGACGACATCGAGCAAACGACAGTGATTGGCGCTTATTGTATTATTGTTGTACATAAGCAAGTCGATCGTAAACGCTGTCGCAACGACTAATAATGTGTGCGATCGATTCATCTACTTTGTGATTCTAATCGATGTTTGTATCGATATCGATAAAGATATATGTATATGTGTCTATTTTTCATTTTCTAGATGCGTTCTCAATATTGTGCCAATGTCAATAGTATTAAGTTTGAAGGGTATCCTTATTTTGAGTTATCAAGGCTTTGGTTTACCAACTTGAAGACTGAGACTACATAAAAACACAGACTGAGCGCAACAGTGACGTGAGGCCCGGTTTCGTAAACATGTATGCACTTAGTGAGGTGTAGTATGATTGTAAATGGTTTTAAATGTATGGGTGTGTACGTGTATGCACAGAGCGAAGGTGTAGTTTTGGCATGTTTCACTGTATTGTTCGCAATGCTTTGTCATGTCTTAGTTTTTTATTTGGACCTGGCTCCTACCATTTTTACAATTCTTTCGGTCGTTCCTTAGTAAGTTAATTGGATCGATAGTAGTTTTCTTTAATCGATTCATGTTTAGTGTCTAAGTTTTACTCCATTTTATTCCGACGTTTTGTCTTCTATCGAATATCGATACATTGTCTTTTCAGCGTTACAGCAGTCACTAGTATACTATTTATGAACTTCATTGTAATCATAATTTTATTGTTTCAAAACTATAAAATTACACGATTTATGTTACATATTTATTATAACTTTGTCCCATTTTATTAATAAATTGCTTTATTATCATGCCTGCCAATACTGCCAATAATTATTTCAAACAAAATTGTATAACCAGGAAATGTGCGATGTGCGTATACACGCAAATAATATAATAGGTACAAAAACGATACATTTTTTATGTGTGAACTTTGACGCGGAGTATCGTCACATAATAGACTTCAAAATATTATAAGAATACAATTCTTTTTTAAAGCTGTGGCGTGGCTACCACGGTACAATGATCATGTTTTCAAAATATTTATTTATTTATTCAAGCGGAAGGGGAGAGGTCGTTAATTGGCACATCACAATAGAGATTACGGAGATTAGCCGGCCAGTTTTGTGATTCAAATATGGCGTCGGTGGGCGACAGTATCCCAGCCCTGTTATGATAATATTCCCGTCATTTCATACAATAATTTGTACGGGAATTGTTCGGGTGGACGTTGTAATACCCTTATAACACTGTCGACGTCTGTTTTGCGATAATTGGAATGCATAATGTAGTGTCTTATCCTATGAGAGTTACGACTTACGATGAAGTTAGGGGTCAATTTTAAGTTTTATTTTGTGTTGTTAAGAATATTTTCCGGTCTTTTGAAGATTAATCCTCTTTAATGTTGGAATTTTATTTCCTGTTTCTTTTTTGTCGTAGAAAACCGGTTCAACGAGAAAGCCACAATCAATTAAGTATTCTGCATCTAAAACTGTAAATGTATTTACGTAGATATCGTTAACCACGTGTTACCCAGGTGTTGTTACATTAGTCGTGTCGGTGTCAATAGACGATCATAAGCGTTTGCGCGAGCGAGGGCTTGACTCTTAATAGCGGCAACAGGCGATCGCCTCTCGCATCAATCTTCTCGATCGTCACTGTCGACTCGGACTCGCCCCCCGCGATTAATCACCAGCCAGAACGTTTTCGATTAGCGCCGGATAGCACACACGGAATAAAAAAGCACGTTCCATTTACGAACGATCAACGTACACCATTTGTTTTAGCGTTTGGTCGCGGTCAAATGTGTCCCGCTCTCGAAGGGTTAATGTTAATACGTAATAGTTTTTTTGCAAGACAATCTATCTTTAATGAGTATACAAAGGTGTTAGACGGAAACAGGAAGTGTCAAATGGCGTTTCGTTGTCTCTCCACGGCCCAGTTCTTCGTAGCGCTAAGTGCGTCGATGTAATTGCCCGGGCAATGCAAATAGCTCGGTGTTTGATCGCGTGTACGAAGGCGCCGACATGTATTCGAGCAATGGGACACTTTTGCCCGCTCTTCAATGTAAACCGGACGAGTTGCGCATGATTGTTTAACGGGATTCCCTTTGTTTGAGTATGATGTCAGGATCACGCTTTCGCGTCGACATGTGACGTTAATACCTTGATAATTTGTCAATATCACAGATTCCTTCGGATTTTCCATAAATCTCGCCGTCTAACGTTGACACTGCGTATTAATAGTATAATAAATTAAAATGAATGAATAAGCAATCTAAGGATGCAGAATCTTTCGTAACTTGTTAAAGTATTTCATAAAATAATAAGTTATACGATAAAATTCAAGTAGCTTCCTCCTCTAATAAACACAATCACAAGAAAACAAAAGAACTTCGAAGCTAGCCAAGAACAGTCACCAATATTTAAAAACAAAAGTAGTAGGTATTAATTAATACAAACGGTAAGTACATTTTGTCTCCTCCTGACCAATCAAGCGAGTCACTTTTATCTGCAGTAGTTAGTGATACGACCGTGTTATCAGTATTCAAATTGCCGAGTGCATTTAAATGGCGGATATCGAGGTAATTATGTAAAAGACACGCCTTCTGCGGCTTTGAGTATTTCCAGGAGTCTTATCTGGAACCCCTGGGTTTCAGTATAATTAAATATAAAAGCATGATTGCGAATGTAAAAGCGAAGTACAACTGTAAATTGATTCATTTATCGATTTTTTACTACTTTTTCTAAATTATTTTTCTCATCTTGTCCATGTGTTCTTTCTTGATTTTCTAAACCAACGATATCATTTTAAACTCCTCCATCTTGTGTTTTAGCTCCTATTTTTTCATAAACATGATTTAGTGTTCCCAATATTTGACAAGGCTCAGTGTATGTGGTTTCTTCTGCCTTAATTTAGAACGTGGTGTCTAATAAATTCCATCGATATATAAAAAGAACATAATAGTCCAATTTAATAGTCAGCTGAACATGCATATCTAAGGTATGAGAATTGAATAAGGTGTAATGCAGTTCCTATGTTTTCTGTTTATGCGGGTGCACGTGGTCGCGTCGCTCCGTTGAACATCGCTTCCTATTTGGAATATTAATATCTTCATTATGACAACTGTTTTATGTAAAAAATTTAGTTTTTCTAAGTTGTTTTAGTTGTACCCGCAAGTGTTGGTACATGCATTAGCTAATTATTCGTTTCGCACCTTGTGAGAATATGATTCTAACTGGGTTATTTCGATATGTTCTAAAGTTCTTTGTTATCTTTACTTCCTAAGTTCCGCATTACGTCTCTCTGTGTCCCAACTCATCCAAAGTCATGTCTTTTCACATACCACTCTCTAAACCCATTTTCATTTAAATAATAATATCTTTCTTTTTTTCCAGTTATACGAGATCAGCGATGATCCACAAAGGAAAGAATTCCTGGATGACCTGTTCTCCTTCATGCAAAAGCGAGGTAAGTCCACTTCCCACATCATTCATCCCTAAGGCAGCGACTTGTAGCCCAGCGGGAGCGATGTCGACTTGGAGACATTGAGACAAAACAATATTATATATTTAATTTTATGTTACTTTTATGATGTAGATATAGTTAAAGATATATTTTAGACTAGCTGATGCCCGCGGCTTCGCCCGCGTGGATGTCGGTTATTATATACTAAAACCTTCCTCGAGAACCACTCTATCTTTTGGTGAAAACATCATGAAAATCGGTGCAGTAGTTTTTGAGTTTATCGCGAATAGGACGACAGACAGACGCGGCGGAGGACTTTGTTTTATAATATGTAAGGATATCCTTACTATTGTTGTAATCATGATGAAACCGATTAGCAAGTTAATTTCTGAAGAAGTATATAATTTCATATATCGTCATTATCACTCATTCAAATATCAGTCATTGGTTGTATAAACGGTTTTATATTGTGGAGATCGGTGATCGGGTGATAAGATCACGGGTGATGGACGAGCATGGTCTATGATGGTCGAACTATGAGATATTAATGAAGCTTAGCTACGAGATATGAACGACGACGTCAAATTAATAGGGGAAATTTCAATCCGGGCATGATTGTGTTAAATAAAATCTGAATTTTTCTTTGCAAATTCTATGTCTTCAGTTGTGTTATGCAGAAGCATACGTTCATCATCGCCGACATTAGTATCTTATTTAGTTTTAGCAATGTCAACCAAGAATATGTTGCTTTCAATCAAATTCAAAACTGGATCACCCAAGGAATTTATTTTCTGCTCGTACACAAACTGTAAAAACGCAATCAACATTAATTTCTGTAACGAACGTGTAAGTGCAAATCTACCAGAATACGGGTATTCTAAGAACATAATGCACTTATTTATTGCAGCTCTCAATCATCCACTAAATTTATAGACGTGTAACATTCAAAACTGTGGGAATTCGCTATACGAGACTTATCCGTGGAGATAATCATTATATTCTAAATATCATAATAGAAATAATTAAGCGGGAGATCGTCCGATCGCTTCGGGCGTCGAGATCGTGCGCGGGCGCGTGATTGATAACTCGACAACTGTCTCTTTCACTCGTGTGTGTTTCTGTATCTCTGTTCTTGTCTAGCATTAATTGATCTCTGTTGTAAATGGCGCCGATTGTCGCTAGATAGATCATGTTGATATCTGACCGCCTAGTTGTTAGTCAAATCAATGGTTATTGTTGCAGTTGCAGCTTCGGTCTTGTGTAGGATTTGATATTAATTATGTATTTTTTAAAGTGATTAACTGTATCTACTTATTGGTTGTTTTTGCTCTTTGTTTTGTTGGAAATCATTCGTCACACTGAGATAAAGTAGATTTACGATTCTATGTTCGATGTCATGATTTGGCGTCTCTTAAATTCTTAGTAAATTCTGATTATTACAAAATCTATGATTGATAAGCAGTTTGTGGATACTGAAAGTTCCGTAATGTTAACCGAAAAATGAGTGTGAATGTTTGACGAATTATATAAAAGAACAATTTCCTAAATAACAAACGGTTCTTTAATTAAATAGGTCGCAGTTAAATAATTTGAAACATTTAAAGGTTATCACTTAGGGCATGTTTTCCATTTGCCGTGCAGTTAAGTTCGCAAACGTAATAAATAATTAAGCAGATGTAACTGTCAGCTGTACCTAAGTGTAATTTACGGCCAAACCAGTTTATTTAAAAATACGAATGAATTTTCTGAACAATTCTATTTTTGTTTCTTTTCTGTATCTACTGTTTTACTTTAAGTTGAGACGGTTCATCGAAGTCAGAAGTAATAAAAAAACAAATCCATGTATATTGAAAATATGAATACGTATACGTTGAAGATGGTGAAAATCTTAGGCCGAAAGAATCTTCCACCAAAACAAAACTTCAGTTCTATCAGTAGTCGGCTTAGTATCTTGTTATTTTTTTTTGTTCACAACTCTTGTTGATAAGGTTAGGGTTGGTTCTCGTATAAAAACCCGATAGCTTCATCAGGGGTTGGCATCGGGGGCGGCACCATTCTCTCCGTAGTTTGTTAGCCCCTGTGTGTAATTGAAACAGAATGTTGAGCGCAACTCACACCGGTGTTCTGTTGAGGATGTAAATGTAACTCAACACTGGTTCTTTGGTAAGAAAGTTACTCCTTCAACGAACCTAAGCCTTCCAGGTTCGTTCCAGGTATGATTTTCTTACCAAAAACCATGAATCTTTGAGAAGGTTGTAACTATTTTACAAAATCTGATAAAATCCTTAAAAACTTTTATACTGCTCGTAGGCGAGCTACGAAAGTGCTACGACAGATACATACTTACATTTATTTTGTAGTTATTAAAACGATGGATGGTATCTATTTATTTCCTTTGCAGCTATTATGGTTTTCGTTAACCGAAGGTTAACTTTTGGTATAAAATTGTAATAATACTAAAATTTCGGAGCCCGTCGTAGCACTGTCTACGAAGCCGGCTACGAGGTTTTTCGGACATCGAAATATTAATTGATTTCACTTTCATTTAATTCGATTAGTCGAAACTTATTGCAATTATTTTATGCTTCGGTGTAACATACATCCGCTCACACGTTGAGAGTATCAAGGCGCGCGATCTGAACGCTGCCTTATCTTGTTCGGAATAAATTATTATTCAATTTATCATTCCGAACCGGCCAATAAACTTCTGGTTATTATTACGCGACCAGATAACACAGGAAAGTAATCGCATAAGACTGATTACGATTTGTTGGCTAGACCACTAGAAATCTATGTTTACACTTTAATCAAATATATTCAGTTTCAATTCTGCATAAATTCATAATATTTAATTCAATAGCTACAAACTGTTACAGCCTGAGGGAGGACAGAACATTCAATAATTAGAATTAATTTATTCGACGTAGGTTAGCATGTGTGAGCCATCAAACGGAGTGATCTCCTCATATTAATAATGTTTTATCATTTATTATTGCTCGTGAGTAATGAAAGTTAGTCCGCCACGCCCCGCGCCTTCTCCACACTCCGTCTTCGTCTCCGTTCAAAAAAAGAAATTAAAACGTTTTTTTAATTTTATCGAGTCGAACTCTGTTGTAATGCGAGCGACAAACGTTTATGTAAACGTTAATCAAAACGCTACATACGTTACACGCCTGGCGAAGGGGTGTTCCAATTTGTAAATAAATCGATTAGTTTTTTGTATCGATTCTAATCTAATGCTGCTATTGCAAATCGATGAACGAGTTTGATTGAAGGAAAATTACTCGATAATTTGACGGCGATTGATGTCTAATTTGTTATCGATGATTTAAATGTAAGTAACTTGCAGTTAATGTGTTTTTATTTGGCTTAAATTGTAATGAACTAAGAAGTGTAAGAAGCCAGTCAAGATTAAAAAATAACCAAATTTTTTATACAGGCTGCAATAAAAAATCCTTTATCAATTTTATATTTTGGTCTATTTGTCCGTTTTATACACTAATTATGATAGAAGATATGGTAAGTGTGTTGGATGTTGTGACCACGTGACCAGCTCGTTAGCAGCTGATTGATCGGCCAGCGGCCGCTCCTTGCCGTCTCTAACATACAGGGTGATTTTAAATGTCTATCTTTTTTAAATATCATATTTTGTACAACTTTTATCAAAATAGGTACCTAAATTATTTCAATCAAAAGATAGGATTTCCTTTGGATAAGCATAACAAGTATTTTTCATATCAAATGTGTCATTTTTAATGTTCCGGAATTAAGATTAATTTCTTAGATAATTGGCCTGTTCTACATAGAAACAAACATTTAACATATAAAATGTCTTATCACGATCTCGATAAAACATTCACTAATTGCAAAATAAACGAACGTTAATTCCTTCCTGTCTGAAATAACAATTAACGACATATCATATTAGTGCTGAATAAGTGCTCACATTCACAATGCAATTTAAATATAAACTAAAGTTAATCTCCGTTTAACGATCACCATGTAAAGTCGGGCTATTGTTTCACTTCGTAATAGCGAGTGTGGTATAACTAATAACATCTCATTCGGATTCATTTCCCGTGATTAATTATCTGTTTAATCGATATAAGATGTTGTGCCAACAGCCTTCTCGAGTTTCTACACGGAACTCACCCTGGGAAATTGAGCCATACTGCACCGGGATAGAGTGGTTTTTATATTGGTGGTTATCAGATTATAGATTAGGTTAAAGAGTTGATCTATCAAATTTTTTTCGTCTCATTGAAGATAGCCTTTGTTGGAGGTTTAATTGGTGTCTTAAACATGCATGCGGTTAATTCGATTTCGAGTTTGGGCTTCGCTCATTTGTTTTTGTCTGTTTAGTCTTTAGTTTAGACGAGTGTTAATCTAAAGTTGATTGATTAGAAGCGACTTCGATGTATTAATGGGCGTGGATCTTATTACGTTTTGAAAGTGGATTGTGGATTTAATATGAATGAAAAAATGTAATTTTGTTTTTGTTGACCTAGATAATTTGTTTTTGAGTCGTTGTCTATTGTCTGAATTGGTTTGTGACTGATGGAAGGTAATCGAACTTGATGTTTCTGTCAACAGATTGAGGAGGATAACCTTCTTAATATTTTTTTATCGAAGCTCTTTGGTGAATCATGAATTCATGACATGAATCTCGATTCGAAACTAAGATTAGTAGATATGAAACCTTTCTTTTCGAGATGCCTAACTATCGTTTAGAAAACGGCCCTTAACGTTAGTTTTAAAAACAAATGAATATTTTAATATTCAAAACCGAATGTTTCCTATTCGTCACGGTCCCGTTTATTGAAGTAACAAGTCTAGGCATGTCCCATGCTTTAAATAACCAAAGATTGATGGCGAAGAGTCCGCGATTAGGACAAGGGGGAAGATTAATGGTGCTGGAGTTAGTAATCATAGTCAAAACGATGTGCCATTGAACGTTGTTATAGTTTTAATTGAATTTTGTTAAAAGAATTGGACTGTAGGATAGAAATTGCAATGATAGAATAAGTACGTGATATAGTTTGATATTTAGAATGGAGCGCACGTATAATTTTAATTTTTATTAGGTGTTCTCGTTGTAAAATTCAATTAAATAAGTTTGTAACGTATTTACCTACTAGAGGTTGGAAGTAAAAGAAAAGTTTCAAACACCCTTTTTCTTTTCGTGTAGTTAGTGACTAACCTGGTTTTAAAGCTGCCCATGGGCCTCTGGTTTGGCTTCACATGCCGTCGAGAAATATCTCTCAGGCATGTCGGTTTCCTGCCAGGGTTGCGGGAAAGTCCGAAAGGGATACCGGGACCTTGGCAACAGGCAACTGAAGGAACACGGGTGGGTTTTAGTCAGTAAAAGTCTGACCCTTCCGCTCCACCCAGAGCGGGAGAAGACATTTGATGATTTTCAATCCTCAAAAAAAAAGGCATGTCGGTTTCCTCACGATGTTTTCCTTCACCGTTTTTGAAGCAAGTGATAATTATACAATACGCACATGAATCCGAAAAGTCAGAGTTGCGTGGCTTGGGTTCGAACTCGAGACCTATGACTTGGCAGACTGACGGTCACACCACTAGGCTAGCACTGCTCAAACACCCTGTAAAGATACTAAAGTTGCAAAATAATTTTACTAATAAGTAATAATAATCTACCAAGTTATGTAGATACATACTTACATAACTGTTTTAATTATTTCTTCAACAAAATGATTGTTTTTAAATAAGTTCTGTGTCTATTCTGTAACAATCTCACCGTAAAAACTAAGGTGAATTAAACTGTCATTCCACCTGATGCTCGGGATTGACACTATTGACAGCTCACTGCACCTAAATTTTCCAGTTGACATTTCTACAGAATTTAACGTCTGATTATTACAGAAAGATATTGGAATGTCAATACAAGGTGCAAACAGGAAGTTAGATTATTATTCGCTTAATTTTATTGTTTGATTATATTTCGGCTTATCTTTTGATGGTACTTTTTTGGACTAAATTTCCATGTAGTCACGTACCTTACTATTTAAATAAACCGATGAAAATTTGCGGATATGGATATGACTTAGCACACATTTGGCTTTTATGATTTACTCGACTTTAAGATTATTTATAAGACATCAAAGCGCAGGCTCACCGCCTCTAGCTCTAATAATAACGCTCTTTAGTTCAATTTAATCCATAAAATGGTTAATTATGTTTTTCGTTTGGGATTCTTTAATTGTATACCTTCATAAAACCTTCAGTGCCCATAAAGTGAAAGCTCTGATGACACTTTTCTGCAATTATAAATACTTAGGCCGAAATCTAAAAACGTTAATTACCACGTAGGTACGCGTATTTCCTGTCGCTGTTGCACAACTGTCAAACTACAAGTGCAAGATAGAGACGGCAACATATCTACGTCTTAGCACCTGGCTAGGTAACATTTTCTTACATCTTTAAAAATATGTATGTCGCATAGTTATAGCGGGTGTCCCAAAAGAGGTTTCTCTCTACATTTCCCTATACCAAACAATCCATTTCCCCAATAAACTGCCAACTGAAGGTGTCAGTAGTGAGTAGGTGCACATCGAACAACATTGTGACGGTCATCTAGTGCCAATAACGGTCCGGATATCGCTGCCTCACGATGGGAGACCCGCATCACGACACGGTATAAGATATAGGCGGAAGCATTTCTATTAACGCTAAACGTATTTAAGAAATCGTTCTGTTTCTGTCAATTGTTTGAAGATGACTTAAGACTTGTTCAAGCCGTGGTAAAAATATAAGCCAGTCAGCAATGTGGTAGCGGGCCTGACTGCCAAGCGGGACTTCAGGCTCCCGCAGACAGGCAGCACATAGACAGCAAGACTCTCCAGTCATATCCGTCCGTCCGTCTGTGGCTCTCCCCACACATGTAGTGTGAGGAGAGCCACCTCCACCACCACCAGTAATTATATTTTTCGTGATTTCACAACACCATTGCCTAGCGGTGCACAGATTGTACATTTTTCGATATAGTGCAAATACTCTCGCGAGTAATATGGCTGTGTAACATTCGGACGGACGGACGGACAGACAGACGGATATGACGAAATCATAAGGGTTCCGACTTGCCATTTGGTTACGGAACCCTAAAAACGGATAAAGATTTTTACCTCAACAATTAATTGTTTTGCTCTACGTAAAGAGTACTTTAAACGTAATACAAAAAAAATTGCAGTTATGTCAAGTAAAATTCGGTAACTGTTGCTACTATAGGTATGTTGCAATATATTCGTTTTATAGTGATTTTTTTAACTTATGCCGCTTATGCTTATAACTTACGCCATGAAAGTTGTATGCAAAGACCGAAGAGGCAACACTATCGAAGTTTTTGTGTGGTGAATGAATGAATGACTTGAAAAAGGTTGTAACTGTATTAAATTCTATTTTGATAGCTCGTGTTTACGCTCTGTGTATAAATAAAAAAGAATGATTCGTTCATTCAGGTTAAGGTTGTTATCATAGATTGACGAGACCTTATGACAATATTATTAAGAACCTCGTATTTTCTTTAATTAATTATTCCAATCACATTCTGTACATGTACGGTACCAAAATATTCCATTACATACATAATAATGACGACATCTAACATCAAGGTATGCGCTTTCCCAATTAGCCGACTTTCCCTGCGTGTGCGTTTGATAATTATGCCGTTTACACAAGTCTAGTAGCCGCTACTGGTTTGTTTGTTCATCTCTCATTCCATGTTCATCGAATAACTCACTCGTTCAACATTATTTTGATAACTGCTTGAATTTTTAAACCGTCTTTGCGTTATTATTTTTTGTTTTAATTTAAAAAACGTTCCATTTTCAAAACCGATGTGTTAGTGTGCCAGTTTAATTTATCGGATTATTAGACTTCCATTCGAAATTCAAAAGAGCATTTCATTTATTTATAAACAACAGACGATCTAAAAAGATTTTAATTAAAAATACAGCTATCTCATTTCTTAGAATTCTTCAAGATTATGATCGATTATTTTTGTCGTGTTTTCGTCGTGTCGTGAAAAATGCTAGCGACATTATGTCGACGCGCTCTACGGCGTATCGGGATCAAAAGCTCGGTGCCAGCTGCTTGATTCTTATACAAATAAAAGTGGAATTAATCAACGCACTGCTAGTGTTGGGACAGTTTCTAGTTTTTTATAGAAAAAAGTGAATGACCGGAGAAAAAAAAATGTTAAGTGAATAAAATGTTAACCGCGTCTTAAAATTAAAATGTCAGTTTGTCATTGTCTGATATTCTATGAGTATCTATTTTATCTATGCAATGCTATTTATTTTTTAATTTTATTTTCACAAGTTCCCTGAATGTTTTTAAAGTGTTAGGCTCAGCACTAGCGGAGGCGCGGTTGAGCGGTTGCCGTGGTTTCCTGCGAATGCGGCGGCGGTCGGTGGCACATACGATGATAATCTCGCGCCGAAACGTGGATTAATATATCAAAGTCGCGGAATGTCCGACTTATACATTTTTAATTTAACGAAATCGTCCCGCCAACGTTTACCGCTCTATTAATAATTTTTATCGCGTCTTAAACGTTCCTTTTGTTTTTGCTACCAATAAAATTATTTTATTAGTCTTTATGCGACGCGCTTTGATCTCGGAAACGCTATATATCTGTTTCCATAACGCATTTGAATGTTACTTTTTATGTTGGACACTGTCATTTGTAAGTTTTTATCGGATACAAATTACAAAGTCTGAGCGTCGTTCAAATTTACGATCGCTTAATGAACCGGTTTCCTTCATAATGCTAATGTTTATTGTTTCACAAATTCGGCTCTCTTAAAGGCCGATCCATCAGATTCCCAGAGGTTAATATTTATTCTTCGGACGAGCTTGAATGAGTTCTGCTTGCATATATTTAGTGTTCATTAATAAAAGTCAAAATACGCTAAGGGTCGCGGTCACGGCGCGGTTAAACTTGGTTTAACGCGGACTTCCAGGGATTAAGTTATTGTAATGTTAATAGGACATGTCGAACTTTTCATTTTGTAAATACTTACTGACAATTCTGAACTCGCAGCTTCCCATAATCAAGTTGTCTAAACAAGTTTCTTAAGTCGTTGTATTTTTTTTAAAGAAATCATGAATAATAATATCGTGGTCGCATCTCACATCAGTCTGAGAGAGAACGGCGCCAAAATTCACTATAATTTATAATATTTTCGTTCATACATCAACACCACATCAATTCACACTATAAAGTAGATAAACATAATTTTGTGATAAATCTTAGGATTCTATCGACATACCGAGCTGTCACATCATGAATGCCGACCTGCCGAGTTAGTTCGTGGTGCCATCGACTGTAGTTCCCGACTTCATTCCGTGGGTGTGGTATAAATCATCTCGCCAAATTAATACCGCGAATAAATAACACGGAATAAAAGAAAACAGTGTTAATGCATATTCTAATGACAAATACAGGAACTGAGTAATGTGTGCTAATGTTGAGAATGTCAGCTGTGACAATAGTTTTTTTTTCTTGAATTTTTAATTTAGTTTTAGATTGCAGCGTTTTAGTGGCGATGTTTATAGATTGATATCAATTTAAAAGCTTTTGGGTTTAGTACTAGCTTTGCCTAAGAAATGGTTGGCTTTAATTTTGAAATATATTTGTTACAGCTGTTTAAACTTAGTTTTCTTTTGATTATAATCACCTGACTGAGTAGTTACTAAACTAATTACAATATTGATCTGTAAATATATGAATCTTTTAGTATGTCCTAAATTTTCGTCAGTTACAGTACAAATTCTATGGAAAGATCAGTATTATGACAAATATTATTTTAAAATGAGCTGTCCTTAGTTTTCTAAGGAGCAAAGTCACCTTACTGAATCCCAGTTATTCAAATATTTGCATAAAACAATAGCCGTTTATAACACACAAACATACATGATTCATATACTATATTCGTCACATGACTGGTCCTAATTCTGCCAAAAATAATCCCGAGTCGAACCCGCATTGTATTCGATTCCAGCGCGTGTTTAATCGATTATGTTTAGGTATCGAATTCGGACGGCGATATTTGCGATTTAATTGACCTTTCGACATTCGAAACTTTTGATTTTCGTTTTTAATTTTTCTGTAACAATGGCTGGTTTCTTTACAGCACCGCGGGCTTTAATTTTTTAAATTGATTAATTTACGCGTTATTCTGAAATTAATGGGATCGTATTTTTTTTTATAGAACTCAAATGCCTGAAATTCAGTATTAAAAAAAAAGTATAAAGGAAATATAAGGGATTGTGAAAGAAGGAGTGCGTAGTGTAGGAAATTGATTGAAAATGTGGTCATTGAAAAGCGTAAACGATAAAATGTAATAATAATAAATTGCGGTGTGGTCTCCACACGACAGGAAATCGTAACCAGTCATAATGAAATTGACGTAAGGTTAACTGACAGTACATTTGAATACTCGATTACTGGCCACCTTTCATTTCAATTTAACACAATAAAAGCGAGCGATAAAAGTAATCGAGCATTTGTTTCCGAGAAGTATAGGTAATAAAAAAAGTTATTCAGGCCGAGTAGGGGGAGTGTGACCGCATTATAATACTAAAACATGGCGCGCGTTTCTTCCCCGCCGGGCTGTACGAGCCTATTGTTGTCCGTCTGTCCATCCGCATCAAATACGCCCGTAAATCATATTCGTCGTAAATTCGATACGAGTTACAATGAAAGATCTGTTCTTATTTGAATCTCAACGATTTTCGTGAGTGACATTCTTTATGAAACATAATTGTATGAGCGCTTTTGAGAGGACGCGTTCTTTAGGATTCGGTACGCAAATTATGGAATTGCAGTGTTACCATAGAATGTCGACTATTGTGAGATGTTGAGTTTAAACATTTGTACCACATAACCCGAGGCTACCAAAATCGGCTAAAATAAATATTTTTTCTCTTGTGGCAATTATGGTGTATTATAGAGTAGAATCACAAATTGCACAGTAGCTATTGTTGCGTGGTCGGCCCCACACATCATTGCGTGTTTACGCGACAAGCACGTACGTTTTACTTTGTCGCCGGCGACATCTGCTGTACTCCGTTAACTAAGTTGACGAATCATACACCTCTATCACCAGGTGATAGGGTTCAGAATTGATGAGATTTGTGTCAAGTGTTAAGAGGCTGCCCTATCAGACGCGCGGTTGATTCTATATACGGCGTGTAAACGGATTTATTGACTTTATTATAAGCTTTACGTTTTTATAAAATTGTATGATGAACTGACCATTGTAGTATCGATTAAGCAATCGTTTTTTAAATTGATATAGTAATATTTAAACGTATAACGTTATAGCGTAAACGTCTTCATCAGAGGTCTCGTAAAATGACCAATTTGTTACTTATCTAACAAAAACAAATACGTGACCACCTACACAATATGAGTTTGAAATCCAGCCAAAAACCAACTTTAAGACTGAGGTGGTAAAGTTGAAGTTACACTGGATTTTTCTCCACTGTGACAAAAACGTGATAAGTCCTTTGTAATCCTTCTGACGCCACGGAGGCTTACTCAAGTTAATTGCTTTGAAATAGTTTTTTTTTTAACTTAAATGTTTTATTATTGTATTCCGTCTACCTGAATTGGTGGAGACAGTATCACTAAGCTGCAATAGATACGTAGACGTCGAAAAAAGTCGATAATTTGTCGACTGAGTCACGATTCAGCAATGTTATCGATAGAAGGAATGTTTTTATCGAATTCTGTTTGTTTTGGTTTGTCGTACTTAATTAAGATATTCAGTTACTTTGAATTGTAACTGATAGGATGTACTTAGCTACGTTATGTTATGTTACATAATTTTCTATTTTTATTTCAGTCGGTATAAAAAAATATTTTGTTTATAAACAAAAATGTCATTAAAAATTAAAATCTTCTTTGACAGCAGTCCGTTTTCGTTTCTTTTGCAAATTAACATAATCTTAATAACTTACTGACATAATTACGAACTATGAAAAGTCACAAAAACTTAGTCCTAATATTGTTGTGATCGGCCCTATTTTATGACCAGCCATTTGGGCCCAGACGTCCGCCGGGACTTTCCACAATGACAGCTTTTACTCATACCGCCATTGTCTATCATTTGCTTCTCCACAAACATCCCAATTTCTTTACAATGTACACAGCCCCTATAAAATAAAACGAAAGAAAAAACTGGCCCGTCTTAAATTTTTTTTTGACAGTTCTTACATCAAATGTCGTGTTATTTTCTGAGAATTTGAAACGGCGTTCTAGAACATTATAATTAAGAACAATGTGTTTGAATTTAAAAATTCATTATTGTTTTTTTTTTGTAGTACATGTTTATTGCCAGTGTTTGCTGAAACATAAAATTCCCCCATCCCTATTCTAAAATAGTGTTGTATCAATGTAAACTAATTACAGGGAACTATTTAAAATGTACGTGCTAACCAAAATAGGCTTCTCACGCAGCCGCCTTATTGAAGGCAATAAGTAAGTACAGTTCGTTCAAATAAAACGTTTCAAGTTATTAAACGGCTCCACCACACCCAACAAAGGACTATTCTGGTAATGTCAACACGCGTTTCCGTCGCAAACGAGGCATAAGGAAACAAATGAAGTAAAACAAATGATTCGCAACTTTGTTACCGATTCATGTGTCGATATCCGAACGTAAGTAATCAACTTCTACTATATTGGTGTTCGATTGGAATAATTATGATCAAAGATTTAATTACATTTAAAACATTTATCTACAGTAAAAAAAAAACATAATACGAGTTGTATTTAAAATGATTTTGAATGAGTATCGAAGATTATAAAAAACCTCCTAAGATTCTTGCTTAGTAAATTAATTTAAAAAATGCGTAAAGGGCTTTTAAGAATCTTATTAGTACACGAACCCATTGTGAATAAACATAAACCACCATCTTGACTTTATAACTATTTCCAACAACCACTCTAGCGCTTCATTTACAGCTAGCTAGCCCTTCCCGATATCGATCGTGTTTGAGATCGCGCCGCAATTTGCTGATCGCTAGATGACGTTTCGCGGAAGCGGCGCCCGACGTCACGCTGCGCCCGCGCAACCACTATTGCTATATAATTTATTGGCCATTTCGCTGTAATTGTACCCTCGCCGCCCTCTGCTGAATGTTTCTACTTCTTAGCGTGCCTCACAACATTGTTATGAACCTATAATTTTATCTACGACTCTATTGAGTTGGTCGCGTTTTGGTCCATTTGTTAGGGTAGTAATAAATCGAGTTTGAACGTTGTAATACCAATCAGAATAATGCGCTTTTCCTATTGGTTTGCTGAATGACAATAAGAAGAGTTGTTGCGTTGCATAAGTTTCTGTCATAATGGCAAAGAGTTTCACATATTCTATTGGAGAATGTTTTTATTTAGAGCAGTCATGTATCAATTTTGGAGGAACAGTTATACTGGTCGAAATAACCTCTGATATCCTACATTTACGTTTTGTTTTTCAAATTGTTTGAATAGAAATTGCAGCTCTACTTCATTCATTTAATAGCCGTCTATGGATCTAACTATGTATATATGTGTAGTTATAACCATTCAACAAATCCAGATATTGACCAACTCATTATAATTGGATGAGTGAACTGGCAGTAGTACTCGACCGCTAGTAGTCACGGTACTTAATTGCCAGTTGTGCGGGCAAACATGGCGTCTGTCGCAGGCGCAGGCGCAGGCCGGTTCCTAATTGTTTTCATTAGCCTTTCTCTTGATCGTGTCACAATATTAGTGGGGCTTTATCTTAATATACGTAAGTAGAGACTTTGCAATGGACCATAGGATAAAGTAAGCTTTGCAACCAAAGGAATATTTCAAGAAGTTAGGAACTAATGAGGAGTGAAAATGTAAGACTGAAAATTCTGAAAATGGCCGACTCTTAATGTTGCTTCTTTTAAAACATCCTCAGTCATACAAGATAAACTTGGAAAATACAACGAAAAGGCAAAATAGAATCTCCTTAGTGCATTTATGTAGTCCAATCTGCACGATCTATTTCATAAAACATTCACCAGCAATTTAAACACCATTGTGGTGAATCCCAAGCGAATAGCAGCGGGAAACAATTGTGTGGTACTTAATTAAAATAATTGTCCAATTGTCGTGACGATTGCGACTGCTCTGATGGATAACGTGCGAATCACACCTTGCCATCTTGATTTGTAACTATAACTGTGGATATGCAATTTTCAATTTACAAGTATGCAGCCTGACGCAAATGACTTTATATGAGTAGATAATTATAGTACGCACCGTTTATTTATTGCAGGAACATGGTCTGACATTTTGTATAACCTTACACATGGTTCAAGTGTAATTATCTTAAAGAAAGTTGGGTTGTGAAAAAATTATAAACACAGATGCGAAGGGAAGGGTTGCTTGTTATTGGACCTGTATATGCCATCCTAATTAATATTATAAATGCGAAAGTGAGTTTGTTTGTTACGTTTTCACGCAAAAACGGCTGAACGGATTTGGATAAAATTTGGCACAGGGGTAGACCATGCCCTGAAATAGGATATAGGATACTTTTTATCCCGATACTTCCTCGGGATCGAGATTTACCCAGGTGTAACCGCTGGGTGCAGCTAGTTGACAATAATTTTGAACCGGGATGTAAATAATCATAAACGTTTAATGAAATAAAAAGCTTCAGCTTTCATAACTACTCCATTAGAACTCCCTGGATTTAATGATTCTGTAGTATTTACTGAAACTTTATGTATTTATACATCAAAAGTATCCGAAATAGTTCCACCGACAAAGACTTAAACAATTTTGTTTTAAAATGAAATCAAGATTATTATTTAAACATAACATGAATTTATAAACTGTACGAAAAACTCGGAATCGAAATAGTCCAATGTTGTAATGGTCTAATTCCAGATAAATGGAATAATGTGGAGGTCATGCGACTGGCTCTGAACCGCCACATATTGTGACGAAGTAACACGACACTGACATCTCATTTATTCCGACTTTAATGTACGTTATCACTGGTCAAATTGAAATGTATTTTGATAGCTAAATATTTTCACAAAATTCTTTCAATTAATTTCGAATATTTTCAGTGACCGGACAAAATGGAATCTGTGACAGAATATTGTGCCGATTTTGTTCGTATTTTCGCATTCCAGTGTCTTGTGACTTCGCACTCACATTGTAGTTGGTATCAAGAGTTTACCCATTGGCCTATTTTGATGTCAACAAACGCTGATTCCCTCCTGCCGGTGACTAGGTTATAAATAAAAACGGCCACGATTAGCGTGTGCCTCATTAATCATTCAGTGTATAGTGTCACAACACGTCCACGCACTCTGTGATCTCGGTACCATTCAAAAATTACACTTTCCAACGTTCTCTTGTGTTATAACAGAAACGCTGGAAGCTAATTGCTTTTAAATTGTGTTTCTTTTATTTTTTTCTTCACATGAAATAAGTAGGACACTTGAACTCTCTTTCAATTCAGTTTGTCACATAAGATTAACTACATAGATCGTTATTTGTCGTATTATAATAATTACGTGACTCCGGTGTCAACTCGTCTGCCTTGACGACATCATTCCAGTACCACAATCAAAATACAATAGTTCATAATATATTTATTATTGGATTGCGGAAACGTGTTTGGCTCTGTTCCATCGTGTGGTTATTGTAAAATTTCCACGGGCTCTATCAAAAACATGAAGGCATTACTCAAATTGTACTTCTGAACCAAATGAGTCTTCGTCTACTAAACATGCATCATGTTAATTTCCTTTACAGTCACCATTAGAGCAATAATGGTTTGATTTAGTTCAGTTTAACACAATATCTGCTCCAGCATCTTCGGCGATGTGCCAACATGCATAATAACAACACTTGCCCACAATTAGCCGAGTAGTGGATGATAAAATAATTCGCCATGTCTCACCAATCGCTTTATGTGTAGCATTGTTTCAACATGATCTACAGCAGCTCTCTGATCAAAGGCGGCTGCACCCGTTACAGTTGTTTCGCGAGAATGATATTAATCAAACACATTTATTGCGGTCGCATTCAAAATTAACAACCGTATATTAAATTTAAGTTCTGAGAACTGTTGGCTATCAAATATTTCCTACAATAAACCAGTTGGGCCCGCTGTTAAACTTCCCAGATTCTTGTACCATCTGAACATTACAACCACAATAACAGCGACGTCATATTTCTGGATTGCAGCCAATGCTTTATGGACATTTATTATGGTTAATATAATAATGTCATTTAGCTCTAATAACATGTCGTTGTTGAACATTTGGTGCGCAGTAGAGTCAGGAATCAACCGCACCTATTGGGATACGATTCGTAACGCACTCAATGTTACAACAGATGTGGCTCTCGCTCGTGCTTCTAATACATAAAAGAATTAAAATAAATAACAAAGCACCAATCAAAGAATTCAGCCGGCAAACAAGAAGACATGAAATCTCCCGCGACGTCTGTCAAATTAGCATCACAAACGAAAATAGCGTCATTCTAATTATTTTGATGACTCAACCGAAATACAATTAATCTTGCCGCTTCTGTGAACTGTCCAAGTGACGGACGGACGAAAATATCGTCGCATTTCGCGATAAATAAACTTGTGAGTCGAATATCGGATTTCGATTCCATCGGTGCTGCGTATCAAAGATTTTATACGCGTGTTGGATGCGGGCAGCGGAGCGCAATGCCGGACGGCGCGCAACCGCCCGCGCGCGCGCATGCCGCGTTGCGTTAGTGCACAGCCTGCCAACAGTAACTGTACATACACGAAAATAATTGACCACATTCTGTTAACAGAAACTGCAAAATTCAGCCACAAAATCCATCAGATCAGCAACATCTGCTCATTAGACTGCCAACATAATTTTAGTAACAATCTTCATTCTGACAGGATTGAATCGGAGACTTGGTGCTATCTAGTGCTCGCATCTCAGGCCGGAAATCAGCTGTCGTATCCCGATTCCTAGTGGGAGATCGGCCAATGCGTCTGAGTCTACGATTACATTAGATCGAGTTGGTTCCTAGAGTTCTGATTGGAAACTTGAGACGGCTTGTGTTCACCGGAACACTGTCTGGGTTAATTAGAATGCTTTGTAAGAATAGATTTGCCATCAACTTTCGAATCTTGCTCTACAATGATTCATCTCGTCTGCAATCATTACATCTCCTTACATTTGTTACTATTATCTTGATCGGACGGCGCGTTTATTATATTATAATTCTCCACTCGTCTGCCAACGAGAGAACAGTAAAATATGTAGCGTTACACAAAACTGAATAATCAGGTAGGAAAACAGAGAAAAATGTGACCGTTGGATTTTCCACCATTAAATAGTTCAGATAAGGTGTTTTACATTACGATTATAATGTAATAATTTTACAAAACGCGATAAAAGACATCAAATATGATGTAAACTTGAGCGCAGGGCGCAACTTACAATGCACGGATTCGTCACACTTCGTTTCGGTCGTAATCAAATTTTAGCCTTAACTTATTCCAATCGATATTCTTGAGGAGTATAAGGGGCTTTAATGTTACTATTTTATAGTTAGTCGTCATCATGGTGATACAGTCAACAGTGGCTCTTTGTGTGCGACTGCCGCGTGACGGTGCGTCTGCGCGGCGTCTAGCGTCGATCTTGCCGCTCGTAAATCACCCGCGCCACAAATTGGAAACCCACCGCTAAACAGCTCGCCACTATAAAAATCTCAAATAATAACTTCGGATCTGAATCTCATAAAAATATGATTTCCAGTATTTTCGAGTGGGTTTTTAATCCCGTCGTGGTTTTACGATGTTGTAAAATTTGATTAATAACAGTTGTGTGTAGGTCTACAGAGGTGGGACATTGTTGCGGTGACCCATTTACGGGGCGTGATTGTGCCGTATTTTGGCGGTGGCGCTCTCCAGACCAAACATGCCGCTGTGCTGGCGTGACCCTGTAACATGACTCATTTTAATCAAGGCCTTGTTCTCTTACGTAATAAGAAACTACTTCTAAAACCCTAAAACGACTGTCGCGTGAAGTAAAGTTATTTGACTGCTTGAGTTAATAACCATATAAATTATCTGTACTCACAAAATTAATCCATCTGTCACTAGGAATATTTATGCTCTTGTATCTGTCCCTGTTCTGTGAGTTTATGTATTGACACAAGTACAGTTAAACTTAATTTTATTACAGTGAAGTATAGTAATCACAATTTCTACTAAACTTCATAAATCAAGAATAGAAAACTGAGTTACTTCGTCGATTCTCCACACTTGACGTAATTAGATGTACCTACATTGCATTAAAAATAAAACACAGCTATCGTGTGTGTAGGCGTGACAATAAGTCATTATGTATGTAGGCACAGCCGTCAATCTACGTCTGCTGTCACTTCAATTTTTCTATTTTATTTTTCTCCTATTTTCTGTTGGATTTCCACATTGTGTTGCGTCTGCGCCGCGACGTCGGATGCGACGTTATTTCACGATCCATCACATGATTTGAACGGTATCGGATTTAGCTCTTGACAATGAAGGGACGCTACCGAGTTCTTTTTTATGATTACTTTGTTTGATATTTTTAGATTTGATTCCGTTTTTAAATTGGATTTGTAGTAGCGAGTTTTAAAATTGGGGATGATTTTTTTTAAAACTTTTTTTGACATTTGTATGTTGTCATTGTTTTTACGTAACATCGAAATAGTTACCAGACACGTGGAATTTGTTTCCGGACTATCTATAATTACAACTACTAATCTCAAACAAATTAATTGCTCCATCTATAAATAAATCATCTCCGAAAATTAAACATTACACCACTAATTCATCTCAAAATATTTACACCATTTCCTTACATTGATAACATAAGCTGTAATGGGATGCCACAGCCGATACATCTCGTTACGAATCGAATTTATTCATCGGCATATGTTTTATAGTGTTGGCCTTGGGCCCAGGCCCGCCGCAGGGGCCTATAAAATCACACGGATAAATAAGCACACGATCGGCCCGTAATTAAAAACATAACTTATTAATATCGTTTATTAACGCTCGCGGGTCGTACGCGCACTCAACTCGTCCCGTGGCTCGTTTGGACGTCTCGCACCTTCTTCCGATAAATCTACTATGTCTTCGATTTCATTATAATTGTCTTATTTATTGCATATAGCTTGCTCGTAATCGTGTTTGATTTAATTTGATTTGTTTAGGTGGTTAGTTTGTAAATGTTAATTTGGTTGCTATATGCCAATAGGTAAGTACATCGAAAGTAAATATGCAATGGCACAACTAATATTTGACACTAATTGACAAGTCTAGAAGTTTGAAATTGATTAGTTTTGAGCAACATTAATTACCTGAAATCTTTCGAGTGTGCTACATGTGTAATGTTGAGCTTCGGGCACTTACAATATCGTATGTCGTTACACAATTATTTTGACCATTGCTACATGGGGTCGAGTAACATGTTTATACTCATTGCCTGGTCCAATAATGTGTGAATTACTATAGGCAGCCCGCCGGCATATATGCAATATTTATAAGACCACTAGTCGCGTGCTGTTCTCGATGATTTGTAGTTATTTAAATACACGCCATCTAGTTATGTCAGATTATTATATTGATGACAATTTGTTGTACATGTGTTTTATTGTAAGTGGACTAGAAGAGGTGCTAAATACTCCCATAGAATAAAATAGTCTAAATGATAATTTGACTTGCAAAGCGAGTTAACACCAAAATTCATCATCAATCTAATTGCGATTTAATTAAAGCAGGCTAATCTTGTGACACAATAATAAATATTATTAGGTATTAAGCACGTACATAAAGCATAATATTCATCTCCCAAAACAACAATAGTCGCTAAGGCGAGAAGAGAACAATAAACTGGCTGATTTATTTTAATAAAGTAATTTATGGGCCCTTACAAATTGGCCTCATGACGGCCGCCTTATCGAGTGGCGAGAATCGATAAAATCGTTGGCGATGTATCGATACAAGGTTATTAATGGTGAGCTTATTGTACTCTGTAATGAGATAACATTTGTTTTGTAACTACTTGTCGTTGTATTCAAGTGCATGTAATTGTTGTTGAATGTGCGTTAAAATTATTGATCGTATAATGATTTCACTTTATACATTTTATATCAAGTGAAATCATTATTCGAATCGATCAGTCGAGATCGGTAGTTTTAGGGATATCAATACCACAATGAAAACGAAAACTGTAGCTAAAATTATGAATCGATTATATTCGAATGAGAGTCTATCGAAATTTGGCACAAATGACAGCTGATACGTTTGCAAAAAAACACCCACGTAAAACGCAGTAAACCGCAGAACACTGTGAAAACAATTTTTTTTCGTCAATTGGCCGTCCCATAAAGCAATCGTATCGACGATCGCGGATAACTCATCTGGCTGGATCGTAAATCGAAACGGCGTCCATAACTTGCGCGGCTTAATTACGAATAAATAAATAAATAATTGAATGTGAGCGGCCGCGGGCCTAATCGATCGTGTTCCAAGGTGTCGGAGGTGCTAACAAGGGCCCGCCAGCATTCGAAACGTTTGCTTTGTGATCGCGTACCAGTCAACAGCGAAACGAAAATCCCGCTACCGCACGAGATAACACAATTGGATGCAGCAATTTATTGTTATCAGAATCTGGTTGCGTTAATTGATTTAGCGAATATTCATTTTTTATTTAAATAAATTATGCAGCATCCCGTTGTTCGTATTGTGCCAGATGCTAAGACATTCATTGAAATCTGAACACTACACGTCGCTCTAATTCCGACACCTCCTTCTTATATCTTCCATTCAGCTTTTAAGAAGGTCAGAAGTCAATTCCAACGGTCCATTGAAACGGACACCATCTAAACATAGCAGCACGGAAGCCGCACATTGTTCTTTTCATAACGTTTTTTCGTGTGTCGGACGATTGACGCGTATCCATTTCCTCGGACGAGAATAGTAGCCACCTCCAAGTCGTGCTATAAAATAAAGAGTATCACTCAACGACCACCGACCATCTAGATATTAGGAGATGTCGCTGATTGCCGCTCGTTAGAATCTAATTAGCCCACGGATCACTCATCGCGTCTATTTCAATAGTTGTGGAAAATAATTTATATTTGATTCGACCTTCCCACTCTGTTTGTTATTCGCGAAAAATCAAACGTCTGTCGGCGTGTCGAGTTGATATGTGCAGCCTACACGAATTTGATCTGCTCATGTGACCATGCATTAACAATATGCGATATAATTATTGTATAACAATATCTAAACGGTACATGCCTACATAAATATGTTCATAAGTATAATTGTCGTCTTCTTGCCAAAATGGTAACAAATAAGTTGTCAATCAATTTTGCTCTGAACGTGTTATGAATCAGTTTTCAGTAACCTGCTTTAATTTCTATGAACAAAACCTCCCTGTAATTAAAATGCATTTTATTTAAGATAACTGTGCATTAAGCAAGTGGACTTGACATGAGCTTTATTGCAGATTTTCATAGTGAATCCGTAACGATCATCAATCAACGATAACTGTAATGATAAAGGTGTCAACACAGGAACTTACTTTTATGGTCTGTTAACACAATAATTATTTATTTACAGACCATACTTAATGTCCTTTACAATATAATTAACTGCAACAAAATCGTCCAAGTATGTACATACATTAAATTCGAATAAATCCTTATCCAACTTTATGATTTTTAAATATTCTTAATTGAAAGCTAAATCCAGGTCGGTGCGAAGGTGTGCTTGATGGATGAGCAGCTAAATTACCTCTCCCCCCCTCGTCCCTCGCACCGGCTTCCCCCACTAACGACCCGTTGGCCAAAAGTGATTATTTATACCAGTGATGACAGCACTTCCGGCGTTATAACTGGTGATTAAGACGCTGCCCGATTGAAATCTAGGACTATTCTAATAGACACAGGTGCTGAATATATTCAGAATAATAAAATATGACTTGTGGTTGAAATTGTAGATGTGGATAATAATGACGGTCGTGAGGTGTCGTTTTCGGAGGAGCTTCTAAGAATGGGTTCGATGACAGGTTTTTGACATGACGAATTTTCGAATATTCTCAAGTTATAATTATAATATGATTCTCAAAACTGTCTATTCATCTGGAACATAATGTGTTACCTAATTATTCATAGCTGTTTTTATTTTACTACTGCATTTACAAAATTCACTTTCATTTGTACAAATGGAATTCCAGTTAGTAATTATGCAGGTCCAGCATAAGTTTGCCATTTGAACCAGTTGCCTAAATCAAATATTGACAGTATTAGTTAATATCCGCCGATCGACTAATCTAAAGGTGCCGGATACCCGTTATCTGCGTACACATGGCAACACAGCTTGCTTATAGTCTCAAACAAAATGTCACTAGTGTACAGCACAGTACTTAACTTTAGTGGGCCGGTGTATATTATCTCATATCCGCGAAATGCAATAATGTGTGTCTTTCCCACGGATGTCCACGTTTGGGCATCGTTAGCTTTTGTTACTATTTTAATAATCTTGAGATATAATTCTTAATATTCAGCATTGGATACGTGCTTAGCGATGGCATCGCTAGGTATGCTAAAATCGAATTTTTTATCCAGCGCGAGCGTTCGGCCAGTAACAGTGACGATTAACAGTGATATAATTGATATAAACTAATCATTTATTACTTCTATATGTATTTTAATTAAATGATACAGCGTAACACGGGTAGGCGGCACCGGCCCGCCCTAGATCCCCGCCCGCCCTGCGAGCTGGGCGGATCTCGAAGGGGAAAGTTTATTGCATTTATAGGACTATTAATTTGATAGGTAGTGGGAAATAGAAAAGGAGAACATAGGCGATCCATATATGACACAAGTAAGTAGGTACGTACTTTATATTGAGTACACGGAAAGCTAAAGTCATTAGAGTCAATCTAGAGTTATTTTCACAGTAAATGTACTAAAATCATGGACGATGGACTAGAAAACGTAAAAAAAGGATTGAATGAAAACAAAGAGAATAAAAATGTTCAAGATATCGAACACGTACACTTTTCAAGGAAAACACACCCACTACTCAATCAAACTATGAACAAAATATCAACCCACTAATACCTACTGACGCAAATCAGTACGCAACATAATATCTACACGTATCTAAATGTAATCTATTATATAGATATAGATAGGGTCGAGGCGGGGCGGCAGGAAGCGGCCGATATAACGCCACGATAAACTAAACCTATCGCTTCATCGGATTACTTCACAAAGAATATCGATCCATCTTAGATATAGAATAAACAACTCTAATTCGATTATTCTAAATGTCAGAGTTCAGGGAAGCCAATTTCGTAGTGCACGATGTTGGATATGATGACGTTGGTGTTTTGAGCCTAGTTGATTAAGTTCATGAAGAATCATAGTAGCAATCTGAAAAATGACCTGGAATAGAGAAATGTAGATAAGAATAAGGTTTGTAAATTATTAAAATTATTGGAGGTTACTGCATTAGTAACAGGGAGTGAGTATTCGGATGAGAACGATCTGATCTTGAATAAAAATAATTAAACGAAATCGAATGTAATTTAAACGTAATTCCAACTTTAATATCACTAAACCAACATCCATCAAAACTACTTCCAGATAGTCAGCCCCACTAACAATATTCATGAGAGAATCAATAATAATAATTGTCCTTTCTTCTCGTTTATAAACCACTGTCGAATGTCACCCTGTTCCTTCATCCCATCTTCCATCCATTTATGTAAATGCAGCATTGTGGCAGACACCTCATTTGTTCTATCTGCCAAGCACGGCCATTGTCAAAACTTCTTGCCCTTTGACTCTATTGTCTGTTTTTTGTCAACCAACACCAGATTATTTTATTTCCGTTATATGTTATTCTTATTCTTTGTTGGCTCTTGTTTATCAATATTAGCTTCAATCACTTTTTATTTTGTTTTATAGTGATATGCTCGTTTATTATTTTATGGGCGTGGACCGTTAAACTTGGTTTCAAAGATGACATTTACCACAATAGATTTATTGGACGTTCGGGTTTTACGTAATGCGTGTATCTATTTGAGTTGTATATCGTACATAACGTGAGTAATATTGATTCAAATTGTATAAATTGATTCAATGTTCATAAAACTAATCCAGAAACAAAAAACATATCCCAAATAATTTGTTATGGGTTATTAGTAACAATATTCTGTTGAATAAACGCTGTAGGTGTTGGTTCTAAATGTGCTCCGTCATCACCGGGACGCCGTTCCACATTGTAATTTAAATTGTCATTCAAATTACCATTGAGAGGAGACAGTAAACGCGGTGGCACTCGAATTCTCGACACCTTCGTCTAGACACGTCCAAAACATGAAGGTTTTATGAATTCTATTATTTGGGTCCAACTCACGTGAATATGCAAATATCTTGAGGATACATTTTTTGTTACTAAGGAAGATAATTCTGGTAGAGTCAAGCTTAGAGATAATTCCTAACCCCAGGACTTACTTGAAACTTTTTATAGGTTTTCTTCAAAACCAATCTTTGCCCTGGAACATCGTAAACAAAGATTAGCAACAGTGTATTACAACAAAAGGAGTGATACACAAATTAAGGGTTTCCATCCCGATGATATTTTACGATAGCCGTAAGAGACAAAACGAGAGTCATAAAAGAGACCATGTAGTAAGTAGAGATTGCGAACTTATGGAACCTGCACAATAGCTGGCAAGCCGGACTAGATTGTTAGGTATAGGACTATGAGTAAGACTAAATCTGCGCACATAGTGTTTGTAGAATACAATTTGATTAGGAACAACACCATAATGATGCTTGTTGATGTGTAATTATGCACAGCCGTGGAAACAACATTGTAAGCAGACTCATTTTGTCGGTCAATTTTCTCCGCACCCATAAAAAGCGCAAACATGACTACGTTAATAATAAATTACATACATCTCAGCCAGACGATACTACCATTCGGAAACAACAAATGCTAATAATTACTTTTCAGATTTTAAATGTTCGAAGGGTCGAACCGTACTCGGCTCGGTGCGATTCGAAACAATGCATATTATCGATCGTCTTAGAGACTTATTGAAGAATAAATCCGAGAGGCTTCTTGAGTTGTTACATTACAGTGCATCGGGTGCCTTTGTTGTATGTTATCTGGCAAGTTTGTTCCGTCGGGGCTGTTGCATTAAACCAACATTTTACGGTCTATATATCGGATGACGCATAGCTACGTTTTCCCTAGATTTATACTTCTCCTGTAAATAGTTGGAATACAGTAATAGTATTCGTTCGTTAACATTGTGTGTGCACGCGCAGTTTTATTACAATTACATTATGTTGGTATTGTTCGTATCTGTCGAGTGTCATAACGGCGGCCGCGTCGCGCCGGATAGCTCGGCTTTACGGCCGTCGATAGTTGCCACCTTCGTTTGGAGGATTCCATTGTTGCATTCATCGCAATGATCCGGCGTAGTCGCATCGTCGTCTTTCAGCCGCATCCGACATTTCCATTGTTGCAATTTTATTGCCGGTGTTACCGTGCTGGCGGAGATCGTAAACTACGCACCAGCGCTCGATACTATCGGCGGAGCGGCCTGATGGCTGATGGGCCGCGCGACCGCACTGCGCCGCATTATCGCGCGCCACCGCCACCGCAGCCGCGATTTTCATTCGTTTCTAATAAATTGATACGAGGGCTACGCGACGCGCCATTGGTCGACTCGCTCCCCGGACCTCGATCCTCGGACCCTGACCGTAAATCAACTTTACAACCTTTAATTACAGATATTTGCCGTCTCATGTGAGCGTACGGGATATCGGAGGGCTGTGCTCGCGAAAATATAGCATAATAATGGGTATTGACCCGTAATGGCTCGCCTGTAGGTACTATCGGCCGCCTTTGTCTTGATTGTTCGAGCGAGAGTATATTCTTTTCTGAATGATTGCCAATTACATCGAATGGCCTCCTGAATTCCACTGAGAGCGATACTTTAATCTTTCTCGGTTTTGATTTGCATTCGAATAAAATGATTTATGTGTTATTGGGATCCAGGGTTTATGTTGTGACGTTTTTTTGATTCATTGGTGGTTTTTAATGTTGTCAAATTTTGAAGCGGGGTCGTGCTTACCGCGAGCAATAATTACAAATTGAAATGAGTGCAGCCAGTGTAGTGGTGCTGCGCCGGGCCGGTGCCGGTGTGGTGCGGGGCGATGGCTGCCACATTGTTGCACCGGATAGGGCCGACCGGCCGCTGTTTTAATGTCTCTCAGACGGAATTACGCTGGATTGTTCTCAACTTTACTGCTCCCTTCATGATTGATCGTTGTATCCTCGGCCTTATGTCATTTTCGCGCCGTATCTCCTGGAATTTGTACTACAAGCAATAAATATTACATTGAGTTATGGTAATTTCGCAAAATTATAGTATATGATTCTTTTACTGGCGTTCTGTATTATTAGGTCCTAACTTATTTATACGAACATATTATGAATATTAATAAATAATTCTAAAAGCTCTTATTAAAGAAAGGTTCGTGTGTGCACGTGTTTTGTTCCGAAGTGTGGAAATTAACACTAGAATGATCGTATTTCTAAATTAAAACTTCGCTCCGAGGAGCAATAAATTCTTCCGCCCATAAACTTATAACGACTGTCTAAATAGAGGCTAGCTGTCGTTTATAGCCTTAATACTCGAATAAGAAATAAAATAAACACTATGCACTTATGTTTTTGATCCATTTTGCACACCTTTTTTAATTGCGAATAATATTAAAATAACTTGGAATAAAAATAAATGTAAATTAAATGATTAATCGTAGTGTTTTACGGCTTTATTTTGTGCTTCGTATTTATCAGTAATACCAGGTGTTTTAATTGAAAATCTCATACTATTTGCAATGAATTTTCCAGTCGGCCTGTCTGTTGTGTAAATAATGTAGATAAATAGGTAGACGTACGTTTCTTTCCAATACAAGTTACTGATGAATGGGCCTTTTACTTTGAAAGATTTTTACATGTGAACCCAGCTTTATGTAAATTATTCATAATTAATGTAGGTTTATTTGTCACATTAGCATTAATTTATCTACAATCGTAAATGTTTTAGTGTTGTATAGGTGGGTTTTCTGTACGTTTCTCAGTACCTATGGAAGTATATACGCGGGCCAGAATAACTGTTCCTACTTAACTTACTCATTATTATTATTAAGAAGGTATATTTCATTACCATTTGCGCTATTTTGTGATTTATAATGTAATAAATTTAATAATAAACGTTGCTTCAATGTTCAACCACATTATCTTTCCTTTATATCATGTTTTATTGTAGGAGAGTCCGAACACACTGTAGGTATAAGACACTAATATCTAATTCTGCTAGTGTACGAGTTGTGAAACAAATTTCCTGAAGTTAATGTGCAATTAAAGGCGGCTGAGACCGTCCACTTGGAGTAGTACCAACACTCACGAATAATAGAGATTGATCGAGTCTTGAATCGAGTGGGGCGGTGCAATCAAAAGCGTATCAGACCAATGAGCGGCCGGGACGGGCCCGCGGACGGCTCTCATTGGCCCGCCGCGGGGTTGTCGGGCACCAAGGGCCTTGATACTGCTCTCGATAAGCGGGAGGCGTCGAATGTCGATTCGATCGATTATCGCCCGTGTCGTCGCGCTCCGGCGACCGCGACGCCGCGCACACCGCGCGACTTCTACACTTGACATTTTGATGACCTGCGCCGCGTCATTAATACGCCCGTGTCATCATACTACTTTATCACCGTATTTATTAACCAAATCACCATTTTACACTAATAAAACGTCGCCCACAATTTATTAACGCACCTCAACAAAATTAAATATTCAACTTAATCTGGCTGTAAAACGGTGCGCAAATCAAAGTTGCAATCTGCAACACTTAAAAGAGATTAGTCGGCTAATCGGGCGTTATTTACAATCCTTTATCAGCACTCGGAGGCGTACGGTTAGACGATTTACGACACTCGCGAGTTGCCAGCACAAAAGAATTAGCCTTTCTAAGCGACACCGAGTGCCAATAAATATCGGGCGAGGTGCGAATAATCGCGGGCAACACTGTAGCGGGCAACCCTTGGAATTTATTCCGTACGCAGTTCCATAATGCGTGCGTTAGTCCATAAAGTGAAATTCATAATACAAATTTAGCGTAAGGTTTCGTAGGAAAAGCAATAATTTGTCACAATTGGGCACGATTAGATTGGCTCCGCTGGCGATTTGACATAGGTCGTAAATAACGCTTCGGGCGGCCGAATTGAGTGAGCCGTCAGCCGCGCTACGTTGTGTGGGCCTTTATAAATGGTACGTGTATGCAAATAGCGCGCGCGGCTCGGCGCACGCGCATCGAATCGCGCGTTTTCCGCCGCCGGCGAGCCCGTGCGTTTTGTGGAAATCGTTATTGGGGTGATTGCTTTCATAAACAATAGCTTTTGTCCACGGGTTCTTGTAAACGCTGTGTTATTTAGACGGATAACGGGACTGTTTGCGCGCTCCGCCTGATAACGCACCCAGCGTTTATGCAATGTTGTTTAGAAGCCATTCGATGTTGGAAATCGTGCTTTATCTATACCATGTTCAATTGCGGGTAATTTGTATTATGTATTTACGATATTCTCGTAATTCACCGTAACCACTGACCCATAAGTTTTCTTGCCTCATTTACCTGTGATTTCATCATTATTTTGTAAGCTAGCAGGTACAAACTACAAAGTACACTTTTCTTGAACTTTCCTCTTTGTACTTAGTAAGTAACCACTTTGACTTGTCATCTCTACGACATCCGTCAGTTCAATTTGAATTTCCATATAATTTATGACTGCAGCATGTCATTAGTATTTATTTAGGCGACCTTAACACTAAGGTTTCACTTTATGGTGACCATTACAACGTCATGGCATAGAAAAGTTACACATAATCTTGCACATCAAAGCGAGGTGCACTATCAAAAGATGACCACCGTATCTTGGCCTTTGTACCCTTTAAGGTGTGAATGAGAGTATTGAAAAGTCACAGGTCATTTTACTGTGGGTGAAATGTTAGCCATAAAAGTCGCTATCGGGCTCAAAGCAACTTAGTAGGGTGCAATAAAGGTTGTCAACGTGCTGTGACGAGCGTGGGTGGCGAGTGCAGAGCGAATCGAGAGAGTATCGATGGTAAGGATTAGTGATGCACGAATATTGATTTGCGAGATGCAAATGATGGATTTTGCCAGATTTTCCTGACATGGCAACACCTAAACTCTACGAGCGAAAATACTGGCAATCAATAGGTTCCGTTGTTTCAATTAACGTTTGGAAATAAGATTTGTCTTATTTCATAACTGTGTCCAGTCAATCTTATCTTTGTAAAAAATCGGCTTACTTTTTCTGTTTCCTCATAAAAACTTATGAATTCCAAACTCTTTGGCTTCACTAACCAGTCATCATGAGTCATCTATTGTTACATTATTATTGACTACCAGTTACATGGCTCAGTTTACGTTATCTTGTTAGTATTTAGGTGCTACCGTTAGTCATAGTTTCTTCACGATCATCGTTTGGGACACGGAATTTCCGAGCGTTTCATTTTCCGTATTTGAGTTGGTTTTTGTGGTCGTAAATGTTAGAATTTATATATCATTTTTCTGTACCGTGATGGTTATTAATTGAATTGTTATCGGTAAAGTTTCTTTCATGTCAAACATTGTTGATCTCTGATTGTATAGCTTCTGCTGATTTATAAGAAACTAATTAATGAACTAAAAGTTCTGATTCCAATGATTGATTGATAAGTGACATGGGCTGGAGTCACAAGTAGTACACTCCAGCAAAATTAAAAATTGTATTGGAATCGCAACCAACTGCACATACTCATTTATGAGTATGTGCAGTTGAACGACTCTGCTTTGAATATTGCAAAGCAGAGTCGTTCTTAAAATTGTTAAATGGTCATGTTAGTAAATCATCACAGATTCACCTTATTGGTTTGGAGGTGATGCCACTACAGCTTTATACTAATGATATGACCACTTAGATAATACCACTGCTAGTAGACCGCCAGCTTATGACTGCCAGCCCATCCAATAACAAAATACCAGGTATCTTACACAATACCCAACAAGTACTCTAAATACTCCAATTCTGCGCATCATGTTGCTCCATTTACTCTTCAAACGTGGCAATTAATCTGAACGGGTGACGTTGCCACCCCTTCAGCCACCACCCCCGGCCACCCCGCTTCACCTCCTCTCAACCCCGGCCCAGATAACCGGGGGAATGATTAACTGCAGACAGGAAGACGGATTGACAAATAGTCGTTTAGGTATTTCGCTAATGTTTCGCTCTCATCAATAAACGATCGAGGCTGTTACATGGGAGGGCTGTTCTTGTTTCGGGTATTTGCGATTTGGTATTCAGCGTTGAAGGTTCGGCTAGTTGATTTTCGTGAGTTGTAATGAAAGTGTAGAAACTATAATAATACAAGTAATGAGTATCATAAGCTTATCATCAGTATAGCAGCTAGACATATCAGCAGCGTAAGTAGTAGTTAACTTAAGAGAACTTTCAATGACAATAAAAGTTAATATGATTTATTTTCACTACTATACGCATGGAATACAACGAACAATAAAATAGTTTTTTAATAAAAGTTGAAAATTGGACTTGAAGTTTCCTTTTTCCAAGAGAAAGTAGTAGTAAACTTTACAATAGCTACCAATCGACACATTACGATACAGGAGCAATCCGTATTGGCCGGCAGGCGCGAACTGAGACAGCTTGTAACTCGATATCGAGCGCGCGGTGACTGTGCAAATGTAACGAATTGTTTGCAACAATCATTTAGACAATGTTGATTGATTGCCGCCGCCGCCGTGTTCGCACAAGTCAAATTGAAATAACTTTCCGAAGCTTGCGTTGGAGATGAATGGAATGAATTTGAAATAATTGGTGATGTTCTATTGTTTTATGATAAAACTGTTTGCTAGTGATGCCTTGACGGCCATTTGAGATAACGCTTATGAGATTGTGATACAATTTGGCAGCACATTCATGTGATTCTCTAGTGACAATTTAACGATCTAGGTGGTAATTTGACATCCATTTCATAGTAACAAGTGCGAATGTAACTCCGTCTTCAGTCGGTGAAGTAATGGGATATAAACACTGTTGTTTTCTTGTTCGAAAGATGTAAACATCACAAGCTGACAGTTCTACTGTCTCACAAGCGTAACTAAGTGGCTAACAGTTCCTTATTGTAAATCGCAGTGTTAGCGTTGTCGGTACGGATTCGTCACGTCATCGGTTAAGTTAACAGCCAAATTACAGTAAATCAAATAGTCGCAAACTAGCCACATAGAACAAACGGGCCTGGCTTCCGTGGCCACACGGGCTGTGCTAAATCGGGGCCACTAATGCTGCGCGCGCGCATCGTAAAACCGCGATCTGACTCGCTCGCGCCCGTAAATCATCGATCGTGCGATGCGATGCGATTTAACACGCTCGCCTTGTTGCCCACTTGACGCGTGTTGTCCCAGCAAGCGCTGTAAAGCTTAATTTGATAGATTGTTAAATATCTGGAATGTTTTTGTCCGTATCTCATAGATATTATTATGTCTTGCGCTTTTTAGCTAGATTTCATAGCTTTATTTGACAGGCACTTCTATCCGACACGCAGCATTACCTCTAAAGGCTTTGGGGTTGTGAGATCACATTAAAGCATGTAATGTCGTCGTATAAAATTGTGATTAATGTCTCCGAAGTTATACAGGTGGCGATAAGTTATGGTTGTCAACATAATCAGCTTTTCTTCTCATTTTATCGTCACTGGTTGTTAGATAAGCGGTTAGAGCAGTAAAACAAATTCTATTCTTCCGATAGCTTTATTCACATTGGTAGGTTTCATATTGATGAATAAAAAAATTGTATGGGTAGTACTATCAAATTCTCTACATAATTTCAAATGAATTTCAGCAATTCTTCAGCTTAATCTAGCGCTGTATCTGTTTCTATATTCTTATATAGACGTAGTTTGCTTTTACGATCTTTATGAAGTACGCAGTAAAGGGTTTTACAACTTGCAATAGTGAGGGAATGCACTGCTCTCCTCTATTCGAAGTTATATCGTGATGAACATGTTTCTCCTGTTTGTAAAGACTTTTGTTACATTACGATATATTTGCTATCCCTGATTTTGAATTGCTGCTGTGGTATTTTGAGAAATTTTATTGCTGGCGGAAGTTTCAAGTTGATGTTCTTATTACCAATAGGTACCGTGCCACTTAAGTTATCCCTATTTCAGTGCCTAGTAATGTATGGTATTTTATGTAGTTACAGTATGAGGTTTCTTAATTTCTTTATATTCCATAAATATCGTCTCTTCTACTACATTAACATACACAAAAGCTTTATCTTCTTCAACACCTGGATTAGAATTGTTTAAAATTGTATTATTTTTGTAATAATTACTTACATTATACTTACCGTTGATAGTCTTTGCTACAATATTGTATATTATGGTCTATGACTATTTCTCACATATTCCATACTAAAATTCGAAATTGTCTTTGTTCCAGGCACTCCAATCAATCGGTTACCGATAATGGCGAAGTCGGTGCTAGACCTGTACGAGCTGTACAATCTGGTGATAGCTCGCGGCGGGCTGGTGGAGGTCATCAATAAGAAGCTGTGGCAGGAGATCATCAAGGGACTGCGGCTGCCTTCGTCCATCACGTCTGCTGCCTTCACGTTACGTACACAGTGAGTAACTGATTTGTATCTTAAAAACCTATCCTCACAATCAATAGGTTCATCATTTTACTAACAGCGAACACTTGTCAGTAATATGAAAATATTCAAAATGAGTAGGAAACGTACAGATTTTTAAAACTCTGTTTTAAATGAGAGTAGCTAACCAAGATGTATAATAATCGTTCGAGGGGAGATTAGAACTCTTTGGGCACGTGACAAAATATTCTCAAAATGAAATCCTTTCGAACAGCTTTCGTTCTGAACGCCTCATCCTAATCAGTATCCATTATCCTTCAATCTAGAACATGATCGACAAAAGGTGTGTCTGTGTGGTCCTACAAGTCAGGAGCCCGCTCCATATTCGACCTGCTTTGTATCACATCCTCATTCAAATTCTCACGAGGTGGAGACAAAAGATGGCCCACAATGGCACTACGTGAGTGTTGGACGCGACAATATGACAACTTCATAATTAATAACCTTAGCTCATCTCAGCCGATATAATTTCCCATTTATCTCTCTAGAGTTCCTTCACCTCGTCTTTTGTCGGATGTCATAAAGGTGGTTTACGTTTATGATTCAAAATGTACGACGGTTACGCACGAACCGATGATTTCGAACGCAGCTTCTTTTATTTCGATCTGTTTCTGTATGCGTCTCGTTACGTTAATTTTCATAGTGTGTTTGGACTTAGAAGTGATTTTGTAACTAAATATTCCAAACGATGTCGTAGATTGTTGTCCTAAATAGGTATTGTGATACTAGAAAGCTAACTTTTGTTTGGTTTGTGCAAATTATTGCTTCATTAACGCAAATCATTTCGAAACCGATGTTAGCTAGACATCCATTTTCAAGAATCGAGTCTTTTATTCATAATTTGTCTTCTACATAATGATTCCTTGTTTCCATGCTGTAAAACATTAGTCATTCGTTAAAGTTCTATCGAGACAAAAGTATTCTAATGCCAAAGCTTACATCTAGTAACATTCATAAAATTAGACTAACAGTAATGACGAATGTCGTATATATAGATCGCATGTGACAGTTTTAAAGGTGGCGTTTTTATGAGACGGCGGCTCTCATTGTGTTACGCATTAAATATGTGACCGCTTAATATGACATATGGAAGGTACACGCGACAATGGGGTCATATAAAATTGACACGTTACAGAATAGGATTTGGATTGTAATGGTACGCATTATACTTGAAGGATAGACTTTTGATAATAATTGGGCTTGAAATATGATTTATAAGCCTGTCAAGCTGCGGGCGGAGCAATAAAGCTATTAATAGATTCGTTCGTTCTAAAGGATTGAATGGTGACATCTTTTGATTTATTTTCGAGTTGATAGATACCAAGATTATTTAGAATGATAAAAGATCCGAAATCAGCTTTGGCGATGCCGCTTTGCCATCAACTGTTGCCTTTCATACTATATTTGTAAAAATTTCATGTATAATTATGCTGATAATAGCTTTAAATTCTTATTTCAAGTATCTCCATAGTTCCCAGTAATTGATCTACTACATCATTCATTTCATTTCAATCTGCTCACACATTTGTAACCAGATGATAAAAATGTGAAAGCTTTAATTATCCAGCTAAAATGTGTGTATTTTTTTTTCAGATACATGAAATACCTGTATGACTACGAGTGCGAGAAGAAGAACCTTTCAACCAGGAGTGAACTGGATGCAGCTATTGAAGGGAACAAGCGTGAGGGACGTCGTGCCTCTGGACAGTATGACGCACAGGCTGCTTTAGCTATGGTAAGTATTACTGACACAACGGGTTTAGAAGTATTGGTCAATCAACCAAGACCAAAATAACATAAAACTATTACTTCTATATTTCTACACAGTTGGTAAAGCGTGTACCCCACTAAATTACTAAACGATCAGAATATTGAGCTGAATTCCATCTGTCCAATTATACTTAGTAGTTTAGACTCCAAGTTAGCAAATGGTGTTTAGGTGCAAGGGCTATTTATATTTAAATGACTGCCAATAGTTTCATGAATTCTTACGAATTTTCAACCTCGTGTCCCTATTCCAATTTATCTGGGGTCGGCGCAGTTTTTAAGTCATCCATGATCTTTATTAGTCGTCATTTCAGTATACACTTTCTTCCCAACCTTATCTTTCAACAATCTAATCATCTTTATGTGTATCAGTTGTCATTTCACTATACACTTTCTTTCCAACCACATGAACTTAGATAGTCAAACCAGTGGTGCCACCATCGTCACCTAACGTCCCCGTCTTCTTGCAGCCCCCACTAAACCGCGTGCCCGCGTCTCTCGCGCAGCTGTCGCAGCACATGCAGCCACTGTCGCTGTCGCTGGGGGGTGTCGCGCCGCGTCTGCCACCACTGCCGCCGCACGCGCCGCATCTCGCACAGCACGACATTGAGTACAGGGTACGCGAGTATATGAAGATGATACAGCAGCAGAGGGAGCTTATGAGAAATGGTATGTGAATAGATTTAAATATTAAAATGTTATAATAGGAAAGTTACTAGTTGAGCTAAGTGAAGTATTCAAATGTTTCTTATGCAAATACCGATATTTGGCCTCATTATGAGATTTTGATTCTATATTTAGGTAGCTAGTCCATTGTAGGATTAATATACTTAGATCTCTCTTATTGCACAGAACTGAGGTCGGTTCTTATCTCATATAGAAGTCGCATTTAATATTCGCTTTTGCTTAAACCTCAGTGCAGCAAATTATGGACATCAAAATTATTCTGGAAAGTATTCTTGTAAATATTTAGAGTTTGGAATAATGTATTTTTTATGAAGTTAAGGTTTACCAAATTTTTTAATTGTTCGCTCAATAAATAAGTTGACTAAAAATAGTCAATTTTTTCACAGGCTCCGAATCGCCCCCCAGCAATGGTCCAGCACCAATAATGTCACCCCGTGACGCAGCCGCCCTCAGTGCCATCGACGTCTCCCGCCTCACTCTCTGGTCACTCTACAATAATAACAATAACAACAGCCCACAACCGGACCTTGAACCACAACGGTAAGTTTACAAATACTTAAAAACAATTTTTTTAACAACATCTTTATCTGCTGATTATATTCAATTTGGGTCCCGAGATAGTTCCCTGAGGAACACTGTGCTCTTTGGTGATCTTCTCCAATAATAGAAATCACAGAGTAATTACTTTGTGGGATGTGGTATGAGACTGGATTTGAATAGATTACAATTAAAAATTTAAGACGGACATAGGACCTACCCGTAGCAGTGTGCAATTCTTTTAATCGAAAGCTTGCATCAGATTGCCTACAGACAGAACCTATTTGTTTTAAAAATGCAGTATAGATTTAGTTTTTTTTTTTTTGTTACGTTTATTATAAGGTCAACCACTAGTTGACAAATTCTGACAATCTCCTTATCCTCAGTATGGGTTACAGCGAGGCTCTGAACCTGAGCGAGAGCCCCAACTCGGTGACGAGCGGCGGCAAGCGCGAGGCGTGCCGCTCGCCCGCGCCGCCCGCCAAGCGCCGCACGCCGCGCCCCGCCAGCCGCCCCCCCAGCCGCCCCCCCTCGCCCGCGCACGCGCCGCACGACGCGCCGCACCGCCACAGCCGCAGGGACGTCTCGTCGCCGCCGCAGATCAACGGCATGCCCAATTCCAACGGTGTCAATGGAGCTGCTTTCAAGATTACTACCAGAGGTAAGCATTTACTGATATCGTGTTGCTTCTGCGACTGGCGAACCACTAAAGTCTTAGATTGCTGATTCTGGTTGCCTTGTTGTATATATTCTGGATTTTTTTTGCTTTTGCTGGATTCAGCTTTTTGTTGAGTTGTTCTCAGAAACACGAAGATCTAACTACTAGATATTGAATCCCTCAAGAGACGCTCTCTCTCATCTGTCTGCGATAGAATCTTATTTCACAAAAACAGACCTTCCTCTATTATTTCTAATTAATCATTTTCTTCTCCCCCAGGTGACGCGAGCACAGGTGACCAGCAACTGGTAGTGTCAATAGAGCTGAACGGAGTAACGTATGAAGGAGTACTCTTTCCCTCAGGCAACGGTCAAAATGGACACAGACAAATGGTGTCTTAAACACACACACACACACACATTATAGGGTAGTTATTAGCTGCTGCGGTTTCAAGCATCGAGTATTTATTCACTTCTTGAATTAGGTACTTACATTGTAAATTTTTTGGCTTCAGGGAAGCAGAATTGTTGTTTTGAACGTCATCTTCGTTAAAATAGACTTAAATCCTGCTTTATCGCTTTGAGGAAGGTTTTGCCATCATATGCAGAATGTTGACGAATTGTCCATGTTTAGGAGTTGCGTTGAGTGAGGAAGACGCGGTCACTGTTAATATGGGATACATAGGACATGATCCTGAAGTCTACAACTTTAATTTTTGACTATCATCAATAAAATATTTCAAAATCATCCCAGTTCCATTTCTCCCCGCTCTCCTCTCCAGAGCATAGGCAGTGAGTTTCGTCATCAAACTGTGTATTACAGTTGAGTTTATATCTTAGATTGCTATGCTAATTATTACCTTCAAGAAATGAGAATCATTTACGTAAATAGGTAGCACATAACATCTTGACCAACTATTTTCAGAATAGTTATTGAAACATCTTAAAATTAGTCTTATATGAACTCAACAGTGACGAAATCTATAATTTTATATTTTTCTCTGGCGTTTTTAAAACCATGTAAAATATTCGGGACTTGAAATCGTAACTTACAAAAAAGTATTGTTTTAAAGATTGAACTCAAATTATTCGAGATAAGTACAAAATTTTTCACTTTACGGATCATCCAATAAAGATATTATCGTATGTACTTAGTTATTTTTAAATGTGATTAAGTTTTTTTTGTATTTTTTCAAAGTATTTATAGTTCTCTAAAAAAAATTACACTGCCTAAGAAGAACGTGAAATTATTTGTAAATAAAAAAAATATAAAATAATTTCATTGCTGTTCTTTAATGGATGTTTTGTATGATAATTTTAATACATTTTTTATGATGTCATACAGTAATGACAATTTGTGTAAATATAGTTTTTAGTTTTTACTTTATTTATAATTTGACAGATGTGTGATGAGTGATCGTGGCGTCTGGGCTTGTGTTTGCGTGGTGACGGAACCTATTTAGATTATGTTGTTCTACGTATACTCAACTGCAGAAGTGAGTTAGCAAATTGGAAATGCAAATTGCCATTGAAAGAGTTAACTATGATGTATGGGTACTTAATTTTGTACTTATAATTTGTTTCCTTATTACTGCACCGGCAGCTTATGTCTAGCTTAGCTATTAGTTGTAGCACATTATAAATCTATTTAAAAACTCATTAAAGTGACAAGTAATTTTAAATATAATGTGTTTTTGTAAGTCTCTAACGTGTTACAACTAATAATGTGAGTTATATTACGTCTATACTTAGTTAACGTAATCTAAATCTGTTTGTCGTATTTGTATATTATTGTAAATAGAGATATTATCGTGTGAGGTAGTGCAGCGTTTTATACACCATGTCGTACGTTTGTGATTCTTGATTCAAAGGTGTATATTTTAATGTTTCTATGAAGATGTCAGTATTGTACTTAGTGAGTAGGTATTTATAAATTGTGGAATGAAGCTTTGTGCACTTTGTGGGGAAAAGTTGATTGATTCAAGAAGCTATTTCGACTTAATCGTGCAAAGTGTACATAGATTTCCTTTTTAAAATGTAGACGTTTATGAAAATAATGAATGTTACTAAAAATCTCTAAAGTACCTACGCGTTCTTTTTTACTTTTTTATTTCAACTTCGCCGCAGTTTTTATTTATTTACATTTTCGGCCGCAAAGTTGATGAATGAAAACTGTGGCTGCGCTGAAAGTAATTCTCGAATACACGTTTGAAATAGTCAAACCATTATTATTATTATTTTATTGAATAATTCAGATGAAGGTACCTATTATTTGGACGAAACATTTCAGGCTACTTAAAGTTCACAAATAGTTCGTTTAGCATCACAACATGCCATTTTATTAGTTTTAATTAAGTGTAATTTAAGTAACTTTGTCGAAGTGATTGAATGAGTCCGTTGAGCAGTCGAGTGGTGGAGCTATGGCAGCTTGCCCTATTCATAAGTTTTCATAAATTATAATAATCGTAGTGCAATAAGCAATATCCAAAATTACGAAAAAAAATCTCCAGTAAAATAGAAAAAATCTTATCGTAGCATTGTTGTAAAAAATATTAAAAAAATGATTTTTTTGTAAATGACTGATTTAATGTTTTATAATCTTAGTTAATTTAATGTATTTAATTTTAAAGATTATTGTGTAAAATTCAAATAACTGTTAGCCGCATTATTGGAGCTAAGTAGTGGTAGATGTTAGTACATTCCTGACGATGTACAATACTTGTTAAGAGCAACAATATATATACTGGCCTACTTATATACAGGTAGTAAGGCCAGGGGATTGCGCATTAGCGAATTTCGTATTACACCAAAAATTTTTGATGTATTCAAATAATTATACACAATTAAATAATTATGTATTACGAATTATATATTTTATTTAAAGGGTTAATACCCTAGAACTCCCAAATCCAAAATCCACACTGTATCTACTTGAACCTATTAAATATTTTGTCCCATGACTAGTCAAAATAGGTCAATTACATCAGCCTCTAACTCAGTTCCCACTGCTGGGACACAGGCCTCCTAACTGTGAGAGAGAGGGAGCCATACTCCACCAAGTGCGGTTTGGTTGATGTCACATTTTTCATTCATTCTTCGATTTTTTGGTTTTTCCTCACAATGTTTTCCTTCACCTTCCATTAGGTACATCTCGACAAAAATACTGAACCCGAGAAATCCATGTAGGTATCTAGATATGTGATCCTGAGCCTAAAAAAATCCAAATTCCTTTAAACGAACTAACAGCCATGGCCATGGTTTAAATCAGAATAGATGTTTTTTGTTCTTTATCTACACCCATCCTCTCTAAAAGTTTCTGAAACAGCTTATTGCCAACATAAAAACAATCAGTGTCATAGTAACCATAATATCATCCAAACGGGTGTAATAAAGTTGTACTAAATTTCATAATGCAACTTATTTAAAAAAAAACATTGTCATTCACGAGCGTTTCACTAACAAAACACAGTTATTTAAAAAAAAAAAACACATTCGAACTCACGTCGTACCGCGCCATTTTTGTTCGATATTGGTATTGCAAACAAACTTTTATAGAAGATTCATATCATGAGTGTAGTCAAAATTTTGGATGCAACTGTAAATAATTAGGTATTAAAACACTCATGTGATACTATTATTACTGTCGAACCCAAATTTGTGTTTTATACCCCTTATTATATAACAGTTGCATAAATTAAATAACTATTATTGGCCAACCAACTTGTTGAAAAAAAAACACATAATAAATGTGCTACAAGTACTTCACACTACAAAATAAAATTAATATACTTATTATTGAGAAAAAACAAAAGAAACAATTTAAAAAATAAGTATGTGAAATGTTGAGATTTTAAAATTAATCGCCTAAAGAATAGAATAGATGACCTACTCTTTATTTTGTCCATAATATGGATTCAAGATATACGTAAATGTAGCAATAGGACCTTAACTCACTTACGCGGTGGGTGAGGCCTTTGGCTAAGGTAAACAAACGCAACGCCAACGCCATAATTAAAATCAATTCTCTGGTTGATTACCGCTTTAGAAAACGCAACCCTACCTATACTACTACTGGATGATAGAGGCGTGTTGCATTTAGCGTATCTATCTCTTAGAATGAACAACAACACCTTTTTTTGTTTTTTTTTTTTTTTGAGCGTGGGGGAAATCATCCAATGACTTCTCCCGCTCTGGGTGGACCGGAAAGGCGTGTCAACTTTTACTGAGTAAACCCACCCGTGTTCCTTCAGTTGCCTGTTGCCAAGGTCCCGGTATCCCTTTCGGACTAACCCGCAACCCTGGCAGGTATCGGTCCCAGCGGACCCCGCCAATTGTGCTGACATCTCTTTAAGGCGCGCGTGGAACACGACGCGCCATCGACCCGGGCCTGATCCTAATCGGACGGCGAGATACCCATTGCTCGCCGTCCGCAAGCCCGCGCCTATGGTGGCCGGGAATCCGTCTGGCATTCCCGACGCCTAGGGCGTCTCCAGCGGCGGCGGTTAGGGGCGTGAGGGCGCAAACTTTGCCTCTCCCTCACGCGTTCCGCCTCGTCCTTCGCGAGCATTCATGCTTCGTAGAAGGAGGTGACTGCTTCCCATGCCCTCTCGCTCCGTACCATGGTCTGGACCAGAGCCGGGCGCGAGAGGTCACCGCCGCCAATCGCCTCCAAGAGGACACGGCAGGGCAGAACTCCACCGTATGCTCCACCGTGTCCTCCGGGCGATCCACACAGTGGTGACACCCGGGCGTTTCTTCCCGCCTTATCCGAAACAGGAACCTCCCGAAGCAATCCAACAGCACCTACGAAACTCATCTTCTTTGAAAATTAATAATGAACCCTAAGCCAACCACCTCTAACATAAAATACCCAGCGAGTTATTTGGGTTACTTATCAAAACGCCATCTATGTTATAACTATGAAATTAATTTAAAATTATGATACTACTAGTGACATCTGTAGTTGAATAATAAAACGAGAACGCTACCGGCTTGGCGTTGATTCGCAATAAGACAGTGTTGGCAACAGAGCGTTTAGCAGTTTTTATAATTTAGCTGTAGATGGCGGTGTAAGTCAGATCAGAGTTATGTTTTGAGTGTTTGACCGACTTCTAAAAGAAAGACGGAAAAACAGCTATCCCATACAGTTTAGAACAGTAGTATTAAACTTTCTATGGAACAGCTGATATTTTTTTTGCGATTTCTAAATTTTTTCGATAGTAAAAGGTATTCCGTTCGATGGCAATAAGCACCTCTTAAGGTCGATTCACACATATTAGTGAAGCCACTGTTCCGACACAGTTCCGACACAGTACCGGCACAGTGCAAAATATATTCTTTCATACATATTCTCTATGAACGCATCCCCACTTGTCAGTGTCAGTGTCTTAGTGTTAGTGCCGACCATAGACTACTATTTATGGTGCCGACACAGATTCTTTCATACATTCTCATGCCTTCATGAGAATGTATGAAAGAATATTTTGCACTATGTCGGAACGGTGGCTTAACTGATATGTGTGAATCAAGCAAGTTTGTAAAGTTATTTTTTTACACTTTAAGTTGTACCTATGTAATTTTTATTTAGACAAGCCTTCTTGGATCATTTGCCTCTTTTCAGCGCCTTAACGTGCTTTCCGTGGCACCGAGGAGTCTCGTTAAGATATCGCTTTAGAAAACAAATCATTGCATATTACAACTACATTCCCATTTTAAATCTTTCATCAAAATACCATCTAGCGTAATTTGAGAAAGGAAAAGCTGCAGGGTTATAAACGCTTGTTAACAAGGAAACATTTTTAAAGAAATCGTCAGAAATGATTGCGCTATAATAGGGCAAGAAACAGAAATGCTATATAAAAATAAAATAACGTTTAACTGCAATCATACTCTTGGTTACGGCGTTTTGCGAGTGAATATTTTATAACTGTTTGACATTTCTTTTTTTTACGACTACGGATAATGTTTGTCGATGTGGTGTAAAGTTCTGTAGATTAGTGTCACTAGATTTTGTGCAAAATAAATATTCAGAATTTAATGTAATTAAGGCAATTCAAAAGAAAATGTCTACAGAATGTAAGACGGGTTGGTGACTTTTGTTTGTTGAGTTTTCACGCTAAAACGGCTCAACGGATTTGGATGAAATTTGGCACATGGATAGACCATAATCTGGGTTAGGACATAGGATATCCCGATATTCCCACAGGATGGAGATTTATGCGGGTGAAATCGCGGGGCGAAGCTAGTTGGTTATGTTTCTAAAATGTGCCAAAAGAATCAATTCAAAGATTCATAATACAATTATTGTAGAGACAAGAATCTTGTGGTCCTCCCCAAACGTTAAGTGTCATTCCACAAACTTCATCTGACTTCCACCCAACCCTGAACATGTAAACTTACAAATTGTGTACTTCCAAGGGTCCAAAATTAACATTTGAATAGGGCTTAAGTAGTTAAGTTGACCCGTAGTGGTGGGCCTTTGAACTCGGGGCCTTGGGCCTGTTGTTAGCTTAGGACCTTTGCTGTATGGTTCAGGGAGTATGTACAGAATCTCATCAGAAATAGCTACTGTTATTACAAGAATGAGATTTTGATTGGTAACGGTGTTGGTACGATTAATTGGTTTTAAAGTGGGTACTGCCTTAAAATTATAGTAATTTATTATAATTTGTCCAAGTCGCACTAGCGTGATGTCGAGGTTCAGTTATTCGCACAAGCGTACACTCGAACTATGATTATTCGCAGTACAGTTTTGTCGCACAAGCGTTAATCGCACATCCATTTGTCGATCTCACGTAGTACACTTCTTTCCTTGTGCCACCTCGAACCAGCCGTCATGGTATTCGGTCGGCTGCTTCAGTTAGTAGAAATATTGGTTTTGGGTAGGATTGGTTAGTCTCATTGATGCAATACTTGGTACTTACTAGCTTACATTAAATTTTGTGGCCCAGCCACCTGGTGCTAAAGCGTATGGACCTAATTCCCAAATCCAGTGGCTTATTTTTGGCGCAGGATCGCAGTCGTTGTGGTAATAACACAGATTATGCGTAGACGTCGTGTTTACCCCGACAAAGTTTATAATCAAATATGTTCTGGATCATTCTATTTACTAGCATAATCATGGTAAAGGTTTCAGGTGAATAAAATACAATATACGTAGATATATATGTATTTAGTAACCGTAGTTCCGCTTAACTATTCTTCAAGATTCATAAAAACCCTGTAAGAAATCGACACGTGTTTCCTCTGTACGAGGCATCCTCAGGATGACGATTGACCCATTGCAAACCAGAACACGACGTGTTGCCACACCGAGCGCTGGATGCAGAGACACGTACGTCTATTGTATTTTATAATGGATATCCGAGTCACGCCTGAATCAATTAACTATTTCAAGTGAATATCCCTTCCCCTGATGTTTGACGTGCTACGACAGATAAATAAAGGCAGACAGTCGCACGTATTATCCACATACTCAGCGATCGTTGCCAGTATATTGATTGTTGAACTGCTGTTGGAAAATTAAAGAAAAAGTCGAGTGGTGTCGTGGGACACCCGGTTGGAACGAAGTTCCTTTCGCTTTTGGATGTAACATATGTGTCGTGACGTTCAAAATATTACACTTTTTTCGATCTAGGTCTCATTCGTCATCTACGATGAAGAACTTCGGTCCCAAAAAAAACGGTTTGCGGTAAGAACTCTGTTGTTGCTGAGCTCAGAAAATGTGTGAACAATTTCGACTGCAGCATTTCGGTGGCAACTAGTGGGCTGGCTGGGACCAACATCGTAATCGCGAAAAAAATATTCTGCTGTTCTATAAATTTTGGTTGGTCTACGTATTAGTTTTGTATGGGACAGTTGATAATCTTGTCATGGTTGGATGGTTTGTACACACGGCTACACATCAAGCTATACATTTCCAGTATAAGCTGACCTCGCATCGTACGAAAATCCTATACAATGCGGGATCAGCATAAACTGAAATGTATAGCTTGATGTGTAGCCGTGTGTACGAGTACCACACCCTTAAATGACCATACCTTTCTGTTACACGCTGGATAGTACCTAGTGCCAGCCTTATAGACTCGACATAGCGATAGCATACTCAACATAAACATTATGTTGTGGCAATGTATCGTGCTTTTGCTTTTATTTTACGTTGTGACGATCCAATAATCCGTACGTCACTGGACATGATGCAATAAATCTATGCGAATTACGCTGGCGGTTACACGTGTCAACGGCGGCACAGATCTCGGAGTGTTGACACGGAATAATTGATGGCACTGCCGCAGGGTTGAACCCGATTGATACTCTATTGGATAGCTCTAGTTACATTCCGGGAATTTGAAATGAGCGTGAGATTTTCACAGAAAGGTGCCTATTTATCAATATTACGACGAATTCCAAAAGAACCAGTCGTGTTAATTTTTTGCCTGAGTAAACTTTGCTTCTACATAATTATATAGTGAGGAAATATTTTTTTTGTCGCCAACGCTCACTGATTTGATGATGAAAGATCGTTCTGAGATGAAACGAGTGGGACAATTTACAGTCATATTTAGTCCATAGTTGCCACAAAGCCTGAAATACAGTATTAGGCAAAAACCTACTACATCTCAGCACGAAACCTAGATAATTCTATTTTCAAGTTATTGTCTTGTACCTTTAATTAATATTCTAGCTATGCCTACTTACAGAAGTTTTTACCTAGGCACTAATAAACCCATAAGAATTTACTTAAGTACTATAATACTACTTCTGTAGTAGGCTCTCAGTATACTTTTGGTTTTGGTAAACGATTTTTGAAAAGAGAAATACGTAAGTTCAAAGTAACATATCAACGCAGTGCGTGCTAATATAACTTGATGGGTAGGTGGTACCTAGCAACAGCGCCACACCGCGATGTCGCGCATTCCACGCCGGGGGGAGACCGGAATGTTTCCCAAACAATAACAGTACAAAAACGGAATAAAAAATGAAATGTTTTTGCTCAATTAATTTAACCTTCCATGGATGTGGCTGAAATTATAAATAATTACTCGGTAAGACTTTGACGCCGTTAAAAAGCTTCTCGCATCCAGCGGATTCCTTGGCCTTATAAGGTCGTCGGTCCACCTTGTGATAAGTCTCGATCCCTTGGGAATATCCGGATAAAAAGTATACTATGCCCTTTTCCATGTCATGGTCTATATGGCCATGTGCCATTTTTATCCAAATCCGTACCAAACTCATTTCGCATTTATAGTTGTTCTAAGATTTCTTAGATGTTTCTGAAATCCCAATTAGTTTCGAGCTCAAGCGTAGTCTAATTTAAAACAGATCACGCGACGAGGTCGTAGTATTTACCGAGTTACACAAGTTGAATTTAGACATAATTACGTCTTCTTAAGACTTCCTGAATATTTAATCAAATTGGTTTATTTAGCTAACTAATTTTCATTTCATACTTGGGGAATACCACAGAAACTGTGGAGAATACCTTCCTTTAGGAACAATACCTTCCAAAAGGAGTTAAATATGGATGGCAAAAAAAACTGTCAGCCGTTCGTAACCTAGTACGTACCTAATACAATTTATTGTCAAAAGTTTGACTCTGTGATGAAGGGGCACAGTGGCTGAGTAATAACAGCCGTACGGGTCGATCGATCAGGTCTAGCTATGCTTGCCGCGGTTGGTCCGTGGTTGGGTGACCATCTTTACCGTGCCTTGGAAAGCTTGCCGCGTAAAGCCGTTGGTCCCGGCTGTCATTTGTATATCTTTGACAGTCATTACGGGTCCTCAGAAGCCCGAAAGTCTGACAACTAATCTTATCAAGGGGTATTTTGCTAGGTACCCTGTAACTGGGTTGTGGAGATCAGATAAGAAGTCGCTCCATGTAAAACACTGGTATTCAGTTGCATCCAGTTAGACTGGAAGTTGACCCCAACATAGTTGGGAAAAGGCTAGAGTTAGATTCTGTGATATGATAATAATATTCAGTTTCTTCTGAATGTTTATAGAAACACAGTTAACTATTGTATGAATAAATGTATAGACTCTTAGTATGTGTAGTAGTATCTCCTAAATACAGATTACTCAGTGATCTAGCTAGGAGAGCAGCGATTCACCCAACAATTTCATTGTACCTTCACCATGTAATTAATAATGCATACTGTGTATTATTATTTTCAGTATGCCGAGACATAATACTGTTACTTTATTATACTGTGGTATTGCTCACCTTCCTTGTTCTACACAGAAAATGTTATTAATTGTTTCAAAGATGTGTATCGTGTTTCTTGTAAACTCCGCAATCAACAGGTTCTCGCAAGACGATACAAGTTATCATAAAGTAATAGCCTTAATTTGAGAACTTGAAATTGTTGAACATTTTCGTTACTTTCCGCCCCTGTAAAGTAAAACCACTTACATATTATATGAAAGTCGCTTTTCGTGTCTGTCTGTGTGACCACGTTGTTCTTCCAAAATCCGCAACGGATTTTTAAGCAGTTTTCATCATAATTTAGAGAATCTTTTCCAGAAGGTATTTGTGTTTAACACATTTATATAAAACTTACATTTAATGGAGAAATCTCGATGTATTGTCAGGTCTTAAAAGCCTTGTGAAGCTCGAGCGGCTCGAGTGGCTAGTCATTGTATAAAGAGGTTTACAAGTTTCCACAATAATTATGTGAAAATTCTACCTCATTCCAATGCAAGGCTTTTTCTCGTATGGAGAGGGAACAAGCAATGATCATTGACAAATTCTCACTGAGTGATTTCATATATTGAGATCTTGATTTCGTAACAAATCTCCTTGACGGAAAATTTTGTAGTGACCGATTCTAAATAGCTTTTATTCGAATCGTAAAACACTGTAATGTAGGTGTACAACCTCCATCACACATAGTATGGTACAGTTCAGGGTTTAGGACCTATCACTTGGCCTACGACAGCCTACGACGCTACGTGCTACGTCGTAGCAGCTACATCCCGTTTTGTCGTAGCACGCCCTTTTTTACACACGACATTATTAATATGATATTTGGGCATTTATATTTCTTTATCTAAATAATATGGTTTGAGAGACTTTATTTAATTTCATTTTGTTTTATACGGTCCTACTTTTCGACAAGTTTCAGTAGAAATGTAGAAATGTATCCCACAGAGAACAATGATTGGACAGCATTCGACGGAACTCATTGTGCTCCAGTTCAATGCAAATTAGTCGTAACTTGAAATCCGACACTATTTCCATACACGTCTCTATGTATGTCGTAATTACGGGCGCGTATGAATGTGCTAATACACTCTGAAAATACACGCATCTCGCATGGATATGTGAAATATTCGAGTAGATCAGTTTGATTCGGTGTTACTGGTTGATAGATGATTCAGTTGTAGGAGATTTTGTTCAAAATTTGTGATAGTGGAGGAAATAATTCCTGATTACTCATACCTACTATAAAGTTGAAAAATACAGTCTTTAACCGTGCTAATGTCCTATGGAAAGTGTAACATCTTTTTCACCCGACTGCCCCAGAAAGAGGATAATGTTTTTCATGAGTATTGTATGTATGTGTGTATGTTTGTATGTATGTATATATGTCTATTTCTTTGGCACGCTCTGTAGCCTAAATGGAAGTGACATAGGCTATATTTTGAATATATATTTCAACTGCAATTACAAAACCATGGATGAGGTCCTAATTTTGAAAAGTTTCTCAATTCTTCAACAGACACGAGTTTATTTATGTTGCATGACCAACGACATGTTTTTACAACAAAATCTCGACCCTTAGTTGTCCGTAACACACCCTCAAAAATAAACAGAGACCCATTACTTTGTCGAAAAACACAAGTGGGTACTTTTACAGGTATTTTACTACAAAGAATTTGTGTCAGAACGGAATATAAAAAAGATTCAGAGTGTGTTGTCACGAAACTCTCCAGAGGATGCCAATTACTGCCTCGGTCGGAAATCAGGAAATTGGTGGAAATTGAGCACGAAGATTTTTTATACAAACACACAAGATAGTAGAATAAGGATGTTTATTTTGTAAATAAAAAGGTAGGCTTTAATCTGATCGTTTGTATTTGCAAATTAAGTTTTGTTTATGTGTCTTACTAATTATTAGCACTCAAATATTTTGGTAGGCAATTAGATAATCGGCTTCTAAAAGGATAAAATATTGTGAGCATGATGTCCTATATTTGGATCCTCATCTGTTCGATACATGAAAAAATTCTGAATCCCCTTATAAGGAAGTATTGATGTATTCATCGGTCATCATCGGGGCGTCAGAATCAATTCCGTTTTTTTGTAAATTTTGACTTGCTTATTTGAAATAAATTATTTGACTTTGACTTTGATCTACGTACTACTTCTAAATAAAAAAAACTTGATGGTTTACTACCATCAAGTTATTTTTATTTTCATTTATCACATTCATAGTGATTGTCATTACATAGAATCAAATCATTATTATACCAGTTCCAACATTTCCCTCCTTCGCACTTTTTCTCATTGCACATCTGACATTGGCAGAATTGTCGACATCGGCACCATTGCCATAGATAAAAATAGAATAGAATAGAACCAGTTCCAACAAAATGTCCGGAAACAATAACATTGGGCTTTTATTTTATTTGTCTTGTTGTTACACTTTTTATGTGAACATGGCGACTTGTCCAGCCCACGCTCAGTCTGCCACTGAACATGAAGATATCAAAAATTACCAAAACAACTTATTGTTATGCTTTTCTTTGTTCTTTATTAATACCAAAACAGGGCCTTACCACAAAAACTTAGACACTTGTTCAACGCGTGTCTACTGTCAGTTTTATGTAAAACTTCATACAGATTGTCATGTTTAAAAGGCGTTTAGGCTAAACATACGGTTTTGTGTTAATAAGGTATATTTTTATTTAAAATCTAGATTTCTTGAATAAGTCTACCAAGTTGTATTTTTTATTAGTTTGTTTCGGTATGTCTTCTTTGAAATACTTAGTCGTAAAGGAAATAAGACACAGTAAATAAGATCCGCTAAGCCATTGAACCTTGTAAAAGTAAACAACTACTTACTGATTTGAATATACATTAATATTTTTTCATAATCTCCCGAGAAAGTTCCTTCTTCAATCAAATGAAACATACAACTCTCCCAGAAAAGAAAACACTTGTAAGTGGATCATAAAAACGTAACTAAGTGACGTTACCAATACATCACGCACGCAAGTCATCAACAAACTATTAGAATTAGCATATTAATGAAACAACAGTATTAAAAGTGTTTACTAGTTGGTGGTTATGCAAACGTTTTTCGCTTGGGCGGTGGCGAGGTGATGGGCGGGCGGGGACTCGTCGGACGTCGCCACTTCGCCAGTCGTCATGCACCCGCGGCCGGAGGTGCACGTCGCGTCGTTCGAGCCAAGCACCCTCCGACATCGCCGACTCGTCTGAGTACCAGACCTTCCCTGCCCCCCGCGGCACGTCTTCCGCAAGGCGTCAGAGGGGTACGCGTATTATCACAGAAGTACCCCGTGAATGGACGTCGTGATTGTCGAAAATTGACGTTTCACGAAAACTAGAGTTGTGTGTTTAATGTGTTTTTGTGTGTTGTGTGTGAATTAGGTAAGTGGGCGTCGTTTTTATAATAATGTTATTTATTTTGACGTGTTTTTGTAGTCAGCTGATTGTTAGGAATTAAGTTTGTAATGGACACGTTGGAGTTCTTCAAGAATTTAATTAACAGAAATTGCGAAGAAATATTTCTTCCTTTTTCGGGTAATCTTTGACGTTGTATCTTTATTACGAAAAACACAAAATAAAACGATTGGTAGCTTTTCTTGTGTCTCAAGGAAAATCTGAGAGAAACGTTCGCACAGTGTAATCCCGCCAAAATTAATCCAAGTCTTATGTCACTGTTGTTGGCATTTCCAAACAATATGTTAGTGTGTATTATATTTTGTCATATTTAAAGTTAAACTGTAGCAAAGTCTCTTATCTAGGTGATAATTTATTACAATGTTCTCGGAAAATATAATGCGCTGATATCACTTTTTCTGCTTGATTTGAATATGTTTTAGAATTATGGGAGAGTTCAACATAATAATTAAGTATTTGAGCTGGAATCCTTCCTAACTAAAATTTTATGTTGAATGTGATACTCTATAAAATAAAATAAAACTAATAATATAAAGTGGCTATATCTCAATAGCTAGGGCATCGAACGGTTGAGGTCGTGAGGTCGTGAGTTCGATCCCCATCTGTTGCTTTATTAACGTCAACGCACTTGTATCCCAAGCATCTTAGTTGAGGGATATTCGTTCAAGGCTCTTAATTCGTTATTATCTGTGTATTAGAGATAAAACAAGGCAAATATAATACATGTTAGAATCCACGTAATTTCTATGTTTTTATTTTAGAGTATAAACATTTATTCAGCTTGATTAAAAAAAATCAGTTTAGATTTATGTATTGTTTTTATGTTACACTGAAACCATACCATGTATATTTTTACAGTTATTGTACCTACTCGCATTCTTGCAAATAAATACTATTCTTATTTACAAAACATAAATAGTTATAACCCTCCTTTTTACTTCGCCGTAGTTGGGTAAAAATTGAATAGAAAAGATATTAGCCGTAGCAAGTAGTAGTTAGATAGTATTATCAAAATCTCAATTTTAAAACGATGTCTCCAAAACTAGGAAATATCCTGATTTTCATGTATCCAGTGACTAAATAAATAGCACGTGTATACCTTATACTTGACTGTCTCGTTGATCTAGGCTACTGCTGAGCATGAGGTCTTAGGTTCGATTCCCAGGTCGGGCAGACCCTTTTCTATTGTGCCCGTTTCATGGCCAAACTGGTGAAATGTGGGACTATAGGTTGAGTGACAACGCGATTCCTAAGTATTTCTAGTAAGAGTAAGTATTGATGACGACTCAACGTCTACGCTGGTTATCTTAAAACATTTTAAGCTCTTATCGTGAAACGTGTGGAATGTTGAGCAGTTTACTATTAGTCAATCTTAATATCTTGGCTTTAAAAGTCTGTGAGGCAGAACGAGAGTTTATGATTTATTTTATACTTTAGTCTTAGGACAATAACATCATGCCTATAAATTCATCCCAACTACGGAACCCTACATTGTGGCTGGTCCGACACGCACTTGACCGGTTTCTTATTCAGTGGGTGCAGTTTTAAGGTGCATTCACACCGAAGTTACTTTTTGTAGAGCAATATTTTGCAACATAATAACAATAATTAACTTAACTTTTTATAACGTTGAGTTAATCTGCCTAGCCTTTTTCCAACTATGTTGTGGTCGGCTTCCAGTCTAACCGGATGCAGCTGAATACCAGTATTTTACATGGAGCGACTGCCTATCTGACCTCCACAACCCTGTAACTGGGCAATCGATACCCCTTGGTAAGACTGGTTGTCAGACTTTCTGGCTTCTGACGACCCGTAACGACTGTCAAAGATCCACGAATCACAGCCGGGACCGTGCTTTCCGAGGCACGGAGGAGTCTCGGTATGTAAAGATGTCACCCATCCATAGACCAACCCCGGTAAGCGTAGCTTAACGTGATGGATCGACCCGTGCAGCTGTTATTACTTTAACTTTTAGTAAGTTTTACTAAATAAATCTTTAGTTATCCATTGTTGTCCACTAACACTTGCGAATGATGCTATAGTAAACAATCGGTTCGTTGGGTTTGTTGTCTCGCCTCGAATTGTTAGAAGCTAACCAGCTTTCCTTGAACATCTTCTTATTCAAATTGAAATACATAAGAGATAGAGAAGAGTCTTCTCTAGGTATTTAAAATTAATCTACAAGAAAGAAAAAACTAAATTAAAACCTACGCCTGTTTGTTTTTGCGTCTATTTTTTTATTTTCTTATTCATACAACTCTATTGTTGACATTATTTTATGGTGCGCAAATGTGTCTACCACTCAATCTTCTTCTCTTCGTGTGGTTAGGAACTAACCTGGTATCAGAGTTTTAAAGCCGCCCAAGGGTCTGACTTGGCTTCACATGCCGTCGAGGAATATCTCTCAGGTATGCCGGTTTCCTCACGATGCACATTACCAAAATATATACCACTCAATTATTACTCAATATATTTATTGCTTCGGAGGAGCTCGTGGCTAAGTAATAACAGCCGCACGGGTCGATTCATCAGGTTAAGCTACGCTTGCCGGGGTTGGTCCGTGGATGGGTGACCATCTTTACATACCGAGACTCCTCCGTGCCTCGGAAAGCACGTTAAGCCGTTGGTCCCGGCTGTCATTTGTGGATCTTTGACAGTCGTTGCGGGTCGTCAGAAGCTCGAAAGTCTGACAACCAGTCTTACCAAGGGGTATCGCATTACCCAGTTACTGGGTTGTGGAGGTCAGATAGGCAGTCGCTCCATGTAAAATACTGGTATTCAGCTGCATCCGGTTAGACTGGAAGCCGACCCCAACATAGTTGGGAAAAGGCTAGGCAGATGATGATATTTATTGCTTCGACATTATAGTATCTAATCATTCCCCTTTTCATAATATTTAGTGTCAGAAAGATCTTGATGAGCGCCCAAACGTTTAACTTATATCTCAATGTTCATTCATCCGATGTACCCGTTCCTTTGTGGCATTGTTCAATAGACCCAACAAAAGAAATATAATATACTTCATAAAATTCACTTACATTCCATTATCGGAGGTCGTCAACCCTTCCATTGTTGGTAAGAGATTTTTTAAATCAATTTCCACCCACTGCGATCGTGCGTATACGAAAAACTTCGTAGGTATCTGTTTTTCTGTGTGCAAAATTCCGGGAGCTTAATTTGACACGTTCTGAAACCTTTTACTGCTTAGTAATACCGTGAATGATGGCGCTTTTCATAAGGATTGAAAAGGAAACAATGAAATAAATGGATGAAAACAGAACTCTGTTCTTTATTGCAGGATTCTTTTTTGAGTTTATTGTTGGTGACGTTTTCTTTAAATTCAAAGCTAAGCTTACCCACAATCCTAACAAATATTATAAATGCGAAAGTGAGTTTGTTTGTTAGGCTTTCACGCTAAAACGGCTGAACGGATTGAGATAAAATTTGGCACATGGATAGACCATGACCTGGATTAGGACGTAGGATACTTTTTATCCCGATATTTCCACGGGATCGAGTCTTGAGAAACCACGGGGCGCAGCTAGTATTTTATATTTTTATCACGTAGCTCACAATTTTGATACATTTACAAATGATAATTTACTTATGTCATTTTTTCACCTTCGTCACTTTCTTATAAAATAATGGCAAGTTTCATAATACTTGCTCTAAACATAAAAAGGTAGGATAGTTAGCAAAGCATTTATTCAATTAAGTACCTACAAGCAAGTTTTCTCTCATGCAATAATATAAAATATTTTTTCAACTAAACCGACCCTACGTACTTAGATATGTACCTTTCTTAGTAAGAAACGTATACATATAAATAGAAAATATTCATTGGTAGAATTAATAAAACCCTAAAGAATTCACCTTCGTCTCAACCCATATCGTAAGACACATGAAGAAGGACAGCCCAACCAGTGACCCACACATCTATCATTCATACTGACGGATATGATTCCCGTCTTAAGCTGCATATAGGTACACGGGCAATTTTATAGCCCGGTAACTTGATTTATATGTACTTTCTGATTTTATCTTAGAAGTTACTGACACCGGTAAAGGAAAATATCGTGAGGAAACCTCGACTTATAGTTAATATAAGTCTGAAATCGTCAACTCGTCTTGATCAAGCGTGGTGATCAGTGCTCGTGCCTTCTCTGTATATGTAGCGGCCTTTGGGACAATAATAAGCTGGTATTGTTAAGTCGGAGGAAGTTGAGCAATTAGCTAAACAACCTGCACCCTGATTGCATAATACATTTACAATCGCAAGCCGAAGGATTTTGAAGGAAATTCATAATCCATTGCGCCATATTTTTGAAGAATTCGTCTACTCGACAACGTAAACAATACAATGAATATGGCTGAATTGTCAAAATAAAAGCCAGTGCCTTATAACTGGGTTAGGCTGGTGGTTTATGTCCTAAAAACAGTTTTTTCACTTGCCAGAAATAGGTAGGTTTGCCACACCACATACTATATTTTACCACGTATTATATTTTTAGAAATAATTATTACTGTGTTGGTACGTTATAAATTGCTTAACGATTTGACCAATATTGCCCAGAATTTAAGTTGCCCGTGTAGTGTTTACCTCAACCTTAACAGGAAAAGACGTTTGGAATTCGTTTCATTGGAAGCCCAATAGTTTTCCCTGAGGTGACCGCTCTTGAGTGCTTTTCCTAACCGCCGCCCTTTTTCTGTCGGCGACAATTTTGAAGGAAAAGGTCGATAATTGTAACCTACGTTTATGTTATTAGTGATCGGCACAATAATTCTTAGCTTTACTTTAAATATTAAGATTATTCAATCGATTACTTGAAACAAAGACATAGTGTAATTATTTGCATAGACAAATATTATTGTCTCGATGTCTAATGCAAGGACTAATATATTATGTCCTACCTGCCATTGTGATTCTACTATTACTGTAATTGTTATGGACAAGACAATTGTGTATTTATAAGCTGGAAAGCATGTGTTAGATTATTCTTTGTGAGGCTATGATAATGGTAAAATATTGTTGTTCAATTTTGACATCTGTCACATTTATGAAGCTTGGGACCAATGGTAGAAGTACCTAATTTGACTAAGTATTGTTTACCTAAAAATAATATAGATGTTATAACTATAAATTATTACGTAATATTTAATGATACTTGTAGCATATCTTAGATGTTATATTGCTATTTTATTTTAATAAACCGTTTCAACGATTGTTACAATACTGTCAGTTGATGTTGATATTCTATTGAATTTTATTTAAGAATAACGAATTAGCTTTTATTAAATTGCCTCATTACCTTATGATGTTTTAAAACTATTATAATACATTAGATTTGTTTATTTACCTTTAATTGAAGTTATTAAACCAAAATATATGATCATCTATGATTAGTATAAAATGACGGTAGATGTTTGATATAAAGTGACGTTTGTAGGATATAAAAAGGATTGTAAGGACGTTATCGGGTCAGTTGCTCGGTAGAAGTCCAGTTGGTTGGTTCTAGTGCCGTTGTTGTTTGGAATAGACCGGCAGGTGTCACGTAAGTTAAGTAATTTGATATTACACTGTAATTATGGCTGATCGTTTGTTATTATGTTGTTGTGTATGGTTTAATACTGATAATGTGTAAATTATATAACGGAATATTCATGTTCTTCTCCTTGCTATTTTTTATATTATTGCTATTATTCCGATAGAAAACTGTAATACTGTTTCCATGGAGTTTCTTGTCCTTCTTCTCCATGAAGACCTAGTTTTGTGAACGGACAAGTAGCTTTCTGATAAAATACTGACAAGCCTAATTAAATAAATGTCCAGCCTAGTCTGTCTGTGCTTTAATTTATGAAATCCTTTCCCTACAAAACATATTAAACATAACTGTCCTACACAAACGTAACCAGTAATCATTCTGACAATAAAAGTCTTACTAGTTTGGGTAATACCTATATAAATACTTATAATGCTTACCGCTTCTTCTGACATCAGAAGTGGGATAGTTCTCTGGCCTTTTAAAACTGCTTACTAATGAATGTTATTTCGTTATTTTCATGATCGACGTTGGAGCTATTGATGACCATTTTGAAACGTTGGTTGGTCGGTGGTTCAATGACTTCACTCGCACCATAATAATGAAATCACGCTGCCAACTCTGACATCGGATTACGGAGTCTCCAACTGCTGTAAGGATATCGGGAAGCCTTCCAGCAATAAGAAGTAGCTAAAGTCGGTAAGGCCCTTAGAGGCTCTTTTACATTAAAACGAAATACAAATAATACTATGATGAAATTCAAAGGTATTGCGAAATCATTTTGGATCATTATTGTGTAAGCATTTGGTTCATTCTTGGCTTATAAAGGATGAAAATGAGGATGGCTGGACAATGTTAATTACTTGCTAATCATTGTCACAAGTACTTTAAAATATTAAAAAAATATTTATGTATAGACAATCCATGATAATCCAAATGTTAAGCTATATTGCATAAATAAATTATTTTCCGAAGTAAAGTCACCTCGTGATAAAACACATAATGAAGTAACTACCGATTAAAAAAAAAAAAAAAAAAGTTCTGCTAACATAAACCATAAACCAATTAAAAAAAAAAATGGTTAAATGAATCGGTTCGTTCAGTTTAACTAAAACAATCTTTAATCATTCAAATAAGAACAGTCACTTTACGTCCTTGTACATACTTAGCTAAAATTGTCACGGAATTAGGATAGATAAAGTTTTTATTTACCGTGGAATTAATGGAATTAATAGTGGATTAGGTTACAAAATCAGTTAAGAAATAAATTTTAAGAAGGTAAAAAAAAAAAAAAAAAAACGAAAATCGTCATAATGTTGATTCTGAAGGAAATGAAAACAATAATCTAGTAAAGAGTCGGAATCAGTGTTGGCATAAAACAAACCAGTTGTTTTAAAACGTGTACCTATTTTAGGGGTTTTAAATAAATGAAAAGTTATAAATGTTTAGAACTTGAAATAGCTCGAAAAGAAATTAAAAGGGTTAGACAGTATATTAGATTAGATCTAATTGGCATATTTATTACGAAGTAATTCCTCGCAATTGTTTTGGAGATTCTTATTTAATTATACTTTTAGTTAAGGTAATTTCCCGTCTTAGAACGAACATCGGAATTCGCAATTTACAGGGTTTATGCGATTGTTTCAGTATCTGTTACAAACTTATTTGGATTGATTAAAAAAAGAAAAAAAAAAAAAAGAGAACATTGAATAGTCTAGTAATAAATTATAATAGGTCTGGTCGATTTGTTGATAATAAATTTGATAAGTCCCTCAAAGAAAAAAAAAAAAAAAGACAATCCTTGTTTGAGACATTTTCGACAGTTGTTTTCGTAAAAAAATAAATAAATAAAAAAGTTCCCTTTTCAACTCTGGTCACAATTTATAGTTTATACTTTGTTTAATGTGATAATCATAATCATAATCATAAATCTATGAGATGCACAATCTTAAATAGAGAAAGGTGTCTGTTGTAGGAGGATCCTGAGTTACAGATCACCCGGCTCTCTTAGTAGAGTCAAGATAATGTATAAATGTAGGTATTATCAAAAGATTGAATAATTAAAAAAAAATAGAAACTGAATCTTAAATAAGAAAATAAAATAATAATGAGCTTCAAAGAAAAAAAAAAAAAAAAAAAAATGAAAATGAATGATTAAGTAGATAGATTTTATTTTAATTGTTGTTTTAGCCGATTGGATTAGTTAGTAGATAATTAAAATTAGCTTGTGAGCTTTTTATTATGAAAATACGTGTCGTATTCGATTGGAATTTCCAGTGCTTACAAAGATAAGCTTGAGAGGTTTGCACTTTACAATGCAAAATTGATAGACTAAACTCAATTGATTAAATTTAGTTGAACTGAAATGATCCAAGTTCTTTAGACAAAAAAAAAAAAAAAGACAAAAAAAAAATATATATATATACTGCTGGTTGGTCACTGGCCTATTGTTAGTCTGGATCTCATGTACAGCAGGTGGGAGCCCTAACATGTCTAAAGGTCAGGGGCTTCTGATAATTTACTGCTGGTTAGTCACTGGCCTATTGTTAGTCTGGATCTCATGTACAGCAGGTGGGAGCCCTAACATGTCTAAAGGTCAGGGGCTTCTGATAATTTACTGCTGGTTAGTCACTGGCCTATTGTTAGTCTGGGTCTCATGTACAGCAGGTGGGAGCCCTAACATGTCTAAGGTCAGGGACTATTACTAAAATATAAATGTTCCTCCTTGTTACCATATTTGATGATAATTTTGGTACATTTCAGTTTAACATAACATTCTAAAGATATATTGGCGAAAATTAGATATTTGTGATACTATAATTTCATTTATTTATTTTCCTTCTTGTTACCTTTTTAAATACTTCTTAAACTAAAAGGATAATATAAAAATAAAACTCAGGTATATAAAACAATATAAAACCAAAAAAAAGATTACCTACTTATTATTATTTGTGGTATAAATAAATAATAATAATATATGACACAAGCAATAACGTAGTGTGTTTAACGTAACTATGTATTTTATGAATTTACATTCTAACAGTTGAAATATATTTCTACAATTTGTAAGTGCGGTTTGATCTTTTATATCTTCTTCAGTTCTCAAAATCTTTCCTATAACAAGTCAAAATACATAATACCTTTAAAAAAAAACTACGGTGCTAAGCAGACTGTTATCTACATGGAAAATTATATTTAATCACTTGATAACGCAGATCAAAATAGTATATACCTTTGACCAATGTCAAGCAAATAAATATTAAAGTCTATCAGTTTCACATTATTTATTCGGTCTAACACGTAAAGATGATGGCTGAATGTCATTCTGCGCTATAGACCATGATGACGAAATATAAAATGCTGAATCGCTAAAGTAAGATTCTATCGTGAATTGAGAAATTATTGATGAATAAAAATTAACGAACTTAATTTGGATACGACTCTTTGTACAGCCACATCCAATCCATACTTTTTAAATGATCACAAATGAGAATGATTTAAATACAACCAAGTGTTCACAGTATCTAATAATTACTTGAATTAGACTCTAATGTTTACAAGTTGTTTCACCAAGATAATTTCTTGTTTTGAAGGAAATAAATAGCATTAAGTATCGGAGTTAATAACAGTTATTTTAATCTTTTATTACTATTTTCCCTGTCATTTTTTACTTGTATTATTGGTCTGTGAAATAATTGATTTTACTTTGGTTTTGTTGTTATATATTATTTAAAGTGTTTACTTCCAAAGTAAAGAGCAGTCAGAGTAGTCAAGTAAAAATTTGTGAAATTGTAAAAAGCAAAAGTGTTTGTTGAATACAGGTTTCAAAAATAGTGTCAGATTGACCGAGCGATGAATGATTTGAATTACTTTTATGATCGCTGGTTAAGTGCTGATTAAACAGCAATTGAATTTATATGACTTAGGTACTGAATTAATACTTCCCAATTGTTTTGTAAACTAATTATATTGAAAAGTTACTCGTTAAATAGTTAAGAACTGGGCGTTTTTCTATTACATTAGCAGAAGTCACAAAGACGTTATATAATATATTGGAAGAAATTAGTTGCCATTTGCTCTGAGCACCTAAAGCAAGATACAACTTTATAACTTACATAGTAAGGTTTAACTTTGGTTATATAACAAGGTATAACTTTCTGAATTGGTTCAGGTGATGACGTTTTTATGAGACGGTGGATGCTAGGTACTTCGAGAACGAAGTACTTGTCAGTCTGACCGTGTTAGATAATTCATTATGAGATTATTGTCATTTTGAAAGAACCGGTTTTGTTATTTTGATTTATACTCGATGTGTATGTCTCTTTTGTTGGAGATCCTAAAAATAAATTTATAGGTACTTCGAGAACGAAGTACTTGTCAGTATGGCCGTGTTAGATTATTCTTTGTGAGGCTATGATAATGGTAAAATATTGTTGTTCAATTTTGACATCTGTCACATTTATGAAGCTTGGGACCAATGGTAGAAGTACCTAATTTGACTAAGTATTGTTTACCTAAAAATAATATAGATGTTATAACTATAAATTATTACGTAATATTTAATGATACTTGTAGCATATCTTAGATGTTATATTGCTATTTTATTTTAATAAACCGTTTCAACGATTGTTACAATACTGTCAGTTGATGTTGATATTCTATTGAATTTTATTTAAGAATAACGAATTAGCTTTTATTAAATTGCCTCATTACCTTATGATGTTTTAAAACTATTATAATACATTAGATTTGTTTATTTACCTTTAATTGAAGTTATTAAACCAAAATATATGATCATCTATGATTAGTATAAAATGACGGTAGATGTTTGATATAAAGTGACGTTTGTAGGATATAAAAAGGATTGTAAGGACGTTATCGGGTCAGTTGCTCGGTAGAAGTCCAGTTGGTTGGTTCTAGTGCCGTTGTTGTTTGGAATAGACCGGCAGGTGTCACGTAAGTTAAGTAATTTGATATTACACTGTAATTATGGCTGATCGTTTGTTATTATGTTGTTGTGTATGGTTTAATACTGATAATGTGTAAATTATATAACGGAATATTCATGTTCTTCTCCTTGCTATTTTTTATATTATTGCTATTATTCCGATAGAAAACTGTAATACTGTTTCCATGGAGTTTCTTGTCCTTCTTCTCCATGAAGACCTAGTTTTGTGAACGGACAAGTAGCTTTCTGATAAAATACTGACAAGCCTAATTAAATAAATGTCCAGCCTAGTCTGTCTGTGCTTTAATTTATGAAATCCTTTCCCTACAAAACATATTAAACATAACTGTCCTACACAAACGTAACCAGTAATCATTCTGACAATAAAAGTCTTACTAGTTTGGGTAATACCTATATAAATACTTATAATGCTTACCGCTTCTTCTGACACATGCATCGTTATAAACAAAAGATTTGATACTCCAAATAGCTTTTATGAAGAGCATCTGAGCTGAAGATCATCTCATGAAAACTGGTCCTGTAAACAACATACCTCATGAGACACACATAAATACGAATACCAAGAATTCGAGAACAAACGACTTAGATTTTACTCTGGGAATTTTTTCATTCGTATTCAAATTCGTCAGTCTTTTTTGTTACAACTGAAACTCTCTAATCAGTTTATGTAATCCTGTTACTAGGCGGAACGGAGTTGTCCAATTAATCCATTAGTCTTCCTTAATAAAAAGGGTCTGTCTAAAATCTATGTTGCCATTACAAATTAGATTGTTTGTTCCCTGGACCTGTTTTATCATCATCATCATCATCATCATCATCATCATCTTCATCTTCTTGCCCTTGTCTTATGTTATACTTGGGATCGGCGCACCACGTTTTCTTCTTCCATTCCCCCCTGTGAACCGTCACGCTATCATTCACTCCCTTCTCTTTCATATCATTCCTCACACAATCATTCCATCTTCTCAAGTTATTATTCATAAAGATTATCTTTTGAAGAGAGTAAAGTCCACAGTGTAGATCTTGGGTACTTTAGGTACTTAAACTTTTTCATAAATTCATAAAAATGTAATAAAATTAAATAAGATTTCAGCAACGTCATCCAACAATATTAAGAAAATATACGGAAATTCAAGATGTTTTACATTTCTTTAATCATTGGCAGCCAGCAAACCTAAACAAACAGATACAGTACAAATACGAATATCGAGATCAAAAGAGTTTTAAAAGGATTCTCGGTACAAATGCTGGGGTTTCATCAATTTTGGATCAACTTTTCTTATTCTGTAACATGTTGGATGCGTGAATTAATATCTTGTTCTGAACCATAAGCGTGATATAAATCTAAGAAAAAACTTGGTTACTGTAAACTTTTTTTAGGAAAAATTACTTCTACAAACATATGGTTGTAAGAAAATCTATAAGACCATCCAAGGGGATGATAGACAGTGTTCTCCTGAATAACTGATTGCTAACAACAAAAAATTGCCCGTGGTTTGGCTTGCGTGGAGGTTGGAAACTATTCCACGGGAACGGACTAACGGGATAAAAAGTACTAACCCAAGTAACCTATCCGTTTGCCAAATTTCATTCAAATCCATTCAGCTGTTAAGACGTGAAATGGTTACAGACAGACAGGCAGACAGAGTTACTTTAGCATTTACCTATAATTTGTATGCATAGCCAAAGCATTCTCCGAATTTGACAGACAGAGATTGACTTTTAGGAAAGTTTTTTCTTCTATTGTCCTCTCATAAAAAGCCGTTCATCAACATTGGAATATTTACGAGCTTATACGACAATCAAATAACACGAACACACCTATATTTTCCTTCTCCTAGACGTCTAGTACACCTATGGCAAATACTCGTAAGTTATAGCGGAGCACACTCGCCGATCGAGGCCATGCTAACTATTTCGTCATGCTGACGTTTGTTGACATAACACTCGGGACTTCCTGAATTCATAACACTTGCCTGCGAGACGATACAGCACCTGAGGATATTTTGAAACTTGTGTTGAAGGCATGAAGATCTGGGTTCATAGCGTTTTGAGAATTTTTCATTGGGGGTAAAAGAGGTTTGTGAAAATCTTTTGTATTGTGTAGGTACATATTTGGTAATACTTAATGGTGAAAAGATTGCCCAGGCATCATCTCAGCCTGAAAACGTCCAATGCTGGACATTAGGCAGCTTGTAAGTTAATTTTTGGGTTAGCTTTTCAGAAACATACAAACATTGCCCCTACGTATTGGGAAAAAAATGCAGCCTTGTGCAAATATCTGCTCGTAGACTTAAAATTATCGAGTTTCTGTATGTATTACTATGGAAAAAAATCTCTTTTATCATAAACACCAGTTAGTGCGGCCATATAAGTTTATTGTTATATTCTACACGACAGTTAATTATGTTATAAATGTTATTTAAACACGACTGTTTGTTTGTTTGTCGCTCACACTCGTGATATTGACTGTCAGTTTTGTTATTATTGTTTTACACTGATAAGAATTTTCTTTCTAGAGATTTTTAGATAACCTACCTGTCGAACCAAATCGCTATCAAATTCACAAAAAAATGTATTCGTCTTTGATTTAGTCGTTCTTAGAAATCTAATGTAAAAGCAATTGCTAATAAGTACGTAAGTACTCAAGCTTTAATATTTTCACATCAGTAGGTACCCATTAACACCAATAAATATATCTCGTTAAACTTTCGCAATCAAGCCGTTTCAAATATTCAGAACTTTTGAAATACAACTTTCAAAAAAGGTAAAAAGTACATAACTGCGGGCTACTGCTTTTTGCGACTTTGAATTTACTGAATTTCAAATCAACGGCAGACGGCAAAGGTGTCAGAAAACATTATTATTTTACGAAAGAGAATTGTATAAAAACACTTTCAGTTCGTTCAAATAAATATGAAAGACTTTTCAGAGACTGAAAAGTTTAGATAGTTTTAAAACATTTTCCAATAACTTTTTGGAACATATTTTTATGAGTATATTTTCTTAAACACCTTTACTGGCCAGCGTACCTAATGTAAAAATATCAAGTGCTTTTTTAATAAAAATATTATAAAACGTAAACCTTATGTGGGGCCTTCATCCCAAAGTGCTCATTTCTCGGTTATATGAACGAGAACATAATAGGTACCCTGGTACCTATATACTAGCATTCAGTGGATACAAAATATCCAGTTTTAAAGGTTGGTAGTTAGCCTGCTCTAGGGCCATTGGGAAAGGCAGTTGCCCCAAGCTAGAAAACCACCTTTTTGGAAAACATAGTTTCTATAAAAACAAAATCAACTAACACCGAACACAAGTTCAAAAAATGTGCGAAACTAAAATCCTTTCCACAAAAAGCCGTGGCACAATGCCACCATTCAACAGGTAGTAGGTAGGGGGCATTAGTTCTAATACATTGTGTATGATAAGCGGTCTCATCATTCGTTATCACAGCGATAAATAAAGATAAGGGGGTACGGAGCACTTAGCCGAGTTATCTCACCCGGGTCACACTAGTCTTAAAATAGTTGGGCAATTTGTGACGCACGTCCAGAGGATGCATTAGTTACATGTTTTATTTTGGAACTGTTGGATTATGGGGCTTATAGATTGGCTTTTTTTGGCCGCCAACTAATTGGACGAATAGCCAAGACCTTTGAAGACTGGTACCTAGTTCTTTTTATAGAGTCAACGGTACTTTTTTGTGATTGTTGGGCCCAGGATGCCACGATAATAGCTGCTGGAGTATCCCAAATGTCCATAAACATGAACTTTGAAGGAGACTGGTTTACAATCTGCTTCTATTGGAGCTTTAGTAATCATGGTTTAATGGTGATACTTAGCTACATTTAGTCAACCGCGAAGTAGACTTTAACAAAGCTGTATTTACTTATATATTAATTTTATTTCGTTATAACGCTGCACCGGGTGACGTCATTACGTCAACGCTGCGCGCGGGCGTCGTGCTGGCGCGCTGTCTCGCATAAGGTCGCAACATTATGCTGAGCGATGGCCGTTTTGCGTAGATGTATTTTTCTCCAACTAGTTCTTTCTTTGTGTCACGTCTACTGCAAATATACGTTTTTTCTTTCTTTCTATAGCAAGGATGATGACGTAGATAAACAATACTGCGTAAATGTTTGGAAAACTGACGATTAAACATTTGATGATCGAGGTTTGCTGTCGATAAACTGTAGAAATTTTGCTGCGCGTTGACTGATGATGTCGACTCACAGTCACAATATCGAAATTCAGATCAAACGAAGAAACGTTGTAGGAATTGTACAGATCTAAAATTAATTGGAATCTGATATCTATGTATCTATAATAATATATAAAGCTAAAGAATTTGTTTGTACGCACTTATCTCTGAAAATACTAGTCGGATTTGAAAACTTGTTTTGAGTTTGATAGCCAAATTCTTGAGATATTTAACATCACGCTACGACCCTTAGGAGCCAAACAAAAAGAACGCTATGCGAAAACGAAGAATTAGCGTGAATGGGCAAAAGCTAGTTAGTATGAAATAATAGTGTGGAGAGGAAGATGGCTATCAATCGACAAATCCAAGCAGATCAGTAGTCACCTCTATTTTCAACCGTTACAAATACTGTTTCTGTTTGATAAACCGGTATTATGATTAATGCATTTTTTATCTTTAGAGCCCTAATGTTAGTGATGTTATGACGTGCGTGTTGTAATGGCTGCTGTACTCAAGGACCATTGATAGCGATTTCTACATTCCTTATTTTGAACTTTTTGAGTTCTGAGGGCCTAGACAAAGTGTCATTCTATCAGCGATAACGAAGAAGGAAAAGGAAAAATGTATAGGACTGACATCAATTATCGAAAAGCTTATGTCAATCCTGTTGAAAGTTGTTGTAGAAATACGAAACGCTTTGAAAGCGATTGTCACTTGTCTAGGCCCTCAGGGTTTAATTGTTTTGAAAGCTGGTTCAGTGTCGATTTGATTTCTTCTGAGATGGACGTCACAATATCATTTAATAGAGCTCGTCTTGGGGGTTTTCATTCCTGTGATCTGTATCGCAACTAAAAGTTAATACCTCAAAAGCACTGGCTTTGAACTGTTAACTAACCTTACAATAATTTTTCCAGTAAATAGGAACATAAATCACAGACAATGATCATCATCATATGATGATAATCATAGACTATGATTGCGAGTTTTATTTATATAATAAGATAAATGAAGCGATGAATGTCAAAGAGACTTCTGGCATTTTTTTTAGGAATTGGATATAAAAGAGACATCTTCTAGCATTCTTTTTAAGAATTGTAGTTTAATAACTGAACCGAAGTCTTCCATATTACAAGTTTTATTAGAAAAAATCTCAATAGCAACATGTTTGTAATATCCTCATACAAATGGCAATAGGGCTGGCATTATTACATGGGGCCCAAAATAACCATCGGGGAAATGTGTCGTTTCACCTCCAACAACTGTTTCTTTTAAAGAAAACATGAATGTAGGGACTAGGGATTGAGAATTTGTAAAAAGATTTTACGCAGTGAATGTGGAGTAAACGTAAGGAATTTGATTTAGTTCGGGTACACAATATATTCCAAATTCCATACATACTGAATGATATTGAGATATTCCGTTCTTTATAGGGCTGTCTAGAAACGAAAATGTTTTGTATAGTGTGTCATTATGACCATGTTGATTTTAAAATCGCTTGCCGCGGTTGTTTCATGGATGGGTGACCATCAATTACAATATCGAGACCCTTCTGTGTCTCGGAAAGCACGTTAAGCCGTTGCTCCCAAGGTATTTTTATGGTAGGTATCCGTTTAAAAAATACACGTAGATAGTGTGGTGATAGATGTGGCAACACGTCGTGTTCTGGTTTGCGACTGGTCAATCGTCATCCTGAGGAAGCCTCGTTGAGAGGTGAAACACGTGTCGATTTCTTACAGGGTTTGTATGACTCTTAGAGAATAGTTAGCCGGAATAGGTTACTAAAATATCTACGTCTATTGTATTTTATAATGGATTTCTGCAGTCACGCTTGAATACATTAACTATTTTGGTATCCATTTAAAAAGATACTGTTATTTTTTTGGAGTGCTTTACTCTCTCGTTACCTAATAACAAAATTAATTACATTTTTAATCTTTGTGTTACCTACTTATTAAAAATGTTATTAAAGTTAAGTACGGTACTTGCTGATTGTGTTAACGTAAAAATACTTGGGGATCTTGTTGAATTTTGTTTAACAATTTATCTTACGAAGTTTCCTGATCAAATATTATTTCTGCTGATACGTTTAATCTTCATCTTTGATGTCTTGCAAATTAACAAAATTGTATCAAAGCAAGATGAGAATTTGTTGACCTACCTACAAAGAATATAATAAGTAAAACAGCGTTATATTTGTGATATTTTGTACCTAATAGATTCTTGACGTCAAACTTAACTTAACTTTGTTAGCTTAGTTTTTAAATGTATTGTGCATGCTGTGGTGTCCTATAAGTGATAGAGTACACCTACCTAATACCTTATGTTTCCCTTTATGTGTCATGTATTGTGTACATCTTTTGTTGGAGATACTAAATCAATAAATAAATAAATATTCCCAGTTGGGACTGAAGTACGAAAAAATTTGTGCATCGTGAAGCCTAAATGTACCAGCACCTACTTCTGACATTAATTAGAACTTCAGAAGTTTTATTTACCTAGTTAACCAATCATCATTCATGCTGTAAGATTAAAAATAAATAAATAAAATCATTGTACACCAAAACATGCATTGTCTTCCCTTTACATCATCACACTCTTTACAGTTTGACGTAGCCAACCGCCAGTGTTGCCATAACAACAGTTTAAACAAAGCCAAGCATTTCATCGAACTGCTGCAGTAGTGACGACAACCATATTTCGTAAGGCGATTCTAAAATACACCACTGACGATACTCTGACGTCATATTATAAATAACTTTCGCTATTGAGTTGGTCAGACATTCAATGCAATTGAACGCGAAAATCGAGAAGATTTGAGTTTAGAATCGATATTATTTGACTCAAAATAAGCTGTAATTATTCGAGAGCGGGCTTTAATCCACTTTATTTAGAGTCAAATGAGCTGTAATTTATTCTGAGTTGGCATAGAGAATTGATTTTATTTAAAGTTGATTGTTAATGATTATGTTTTATGTTAAAAATTACAGTAGGTAATATGTTAGATCTAAAACAATCTTACTCTCTATTATTGTCGACTACATAATTTTAATAGAAACATCTGTTTTACTCTATATATATTACGTGCGCCAGTCTGTTTGTCTGTGAAATAGACAGCGGGAATTGAAGTACTATCGCGATTGTATGATTGAACAGTTTTGTTTGAAGTGAAGTGTGTGATATTTTTGCGTTATATCAACACTATGATGCATGTCAGTACCTATGTATTAGTAAGTTAAGAGCATATAGATAGACGCTTTAACGAAAATGTTTTATATGGCAAAGATCCCATGTCCAAAATTTTATTTGCACTGCACTGTATGATTTTACATGTCGCACGGCAGATCACAGTTTTTATTCACAGTACGATATTTGGTTAAACCGAGTGAAGGCTTTACTTTTCTATGCGAACTAAAAACTTTTCATATCATGTGATTGTTAGATATTTTTGCCACCGGCCTCAATCGACCCCAATTTGATTTGCCCTGTATGAAGTGTTGATAAGTGATTCTGCAGTTGAATGCTCTCGCAGATTGCTTCCATGGGGTTAAATATATATTCGGAGTACGTCAATCACAATCTATGTGTGAATCGGACGCTTTTGGGCGCCATATCTGATTCGAACATTGGTGCATATGTATGATGTCAGACTAACTAAAGTGCTTTTTTGGTTCCCAGAATTTATATCAAAGCTGTACACAATATTGACTGTATGAACATAAACCATGAGATTAGATTGAACTATTTTTAATTATTACAAATACTTAGAATAATATAGTATGCCATTATATTTCGTTTGTTATTAGTTTTAGTTAGGTTAGGATATTATATTTTAATTTTATTGAATAATTGGGTATAAAGGTGTTGTCTAAGTTGTTATTTACCTACATTTAATTTTAATTTTTAATAAACCACAAAACGTTACAACAATCATGACATGACATGACACAACAAAAACGACAACGACACGACGTTGTCACATGGAACAATCCCAAAAAAAAGAAATATGCTACAAAAATATCGAATAATCTGTTAACTTATAAAAAGAACTTTCCCAGAACTTCAGCAATTACCCAATTAATCTTTTAGGAAAAAAAAAAAACATACCTGGAAATTATCAAAACGTTTATTTATTTATTAATCCTCAGTGAAATACCAAATATAAAAAATAACCAAAACTAGGATCGACCTATTTATTTGTACTAAAAGCCTCGATATCGAAACATGAATGGAACCTAAATCCCTGACATGAAATGCTAAGCACGTAAACAAGCGGACAGGTTACATTAGTCGTATTGTAATTAACTTTCGCGTTTACGTGTGACTGGCATTAATTGATCGTCTGTGGCCAATCATAGGTGTCTTTAGGAACAATTAAAACGTTTCTGTCTTACGTCATGTTCCATATTATGAATGGAGGCTTTATCGGATCGTTTCATCTTTCGACTGTGGATCGAATACTAAAGAGACGCGACTTTCGGCAGCGAACTAACTGGTCTACTTTAAAAATACGTCCGGTAGGTAGACACTAGGTGGTTTTTGCTGACTGGCTTCATCTTTTCACTGCAGTTTTCGCTTTATTCCTATAGCTTGTGCTGATAGATAGCTACTTTAGGTGCGGATCCCTTCTATGACCTTTCACTGGTCAGAATCTGTAGGTATTTTTAATTGATAACCAGCGGCATTGACACCCCGTGCGAATGCGGTGCTCCTAACCAAACCATGCCTATATGATGGAGTGTCAGAAGTGTCCGTACTCCAGCACTTCTGAGGACCTAAAAACGCCAATGATGCTGCGAGGCCACCTTCAGGGCCAATGCCATCTAACATAAAATAATATTTTTACTTTTGCTATCGACTCGTAAAGAAGAAGAATAGCGTTTGCATTCAAATGCAGCAACGTATGTCAACTTAATATCGTATTGTCAACTTTCTGTAGACGCAATCAGCTGCATTCCGTAATAATGTGTGCATGTGCTTCGTCTTTCAGACAGCTTAGGCTGGAACAGCATTATACAAGATAAAATAATATTATTGTTCTACTCGCAAGATATTTCCGCTTATACAAGTCACAAGATAAATTAATATTATTCTACACGCCAGATATTTCTGCTAGTTTCCCTCATAACTCCTCGCTCCATCGGAGTATACTTCCGTTGCATCGCATCAACATGAACAGCCCTTATCTTGTATGTACACTCGCGCACATCAGCTTCTGTATTGTGTTGTGTATTAAATATTGCACTGCCCTGATTCTTCTATAGAAATCGTTATTACGATACAGTTTTAAAGTCTTCTTTTGACATACAATAGACGCGTTACCACACCGAGCGCTGGACGCAGAGAGTCTCTGCGTCCAGCGCTCGGTGTGGTAACACGTCGCGTTCTGGTTTGCAATTGGTCAATCGTCATCCTGAAGATGCCTCGTTGAGAGGTGAAACACGTGTCGATTTCTTACAGGGTTTTTATGACTCTTGAAGAATAGTCAAGCGGAATAGGTTACTAAATATATCAGCGTCTTTTGTATATTATAATGGATTTCCGCAAAGTCACGCCTGAATCAATTATCTATCTTCTTTTGACGTTCGAAAAGTGCTGATTCTCAGCCTAGTTTGAATAAATGACTTTTGTTTTTTTAATTTCTTTACATTGCTTATATCTAATTATATTCTGGTGGATGGAAGGTGGTGTTAAGAGTTCTTTTTTAATTACAGCCTTCAGGTTCAAAATGGATAATTATTATTATTTAAATTTTTGTTTTTGTAGTATTTGTAAAACACGTGAGTGTATAAACAAGTGTTCTAGAATATTATATATAGATCACTATGTTTTCCCGTGCTCCAAGTAAAAAATATAAATAAAGTATGTATCTAACATTACACTTAGGTACACATAAAACAATGATCGTTAAAAATTTTATAACAAAATCGATTACTAAAACATATCTTAAAACAAAGTTAGCCATTTTGATCACAACATTTTGTACATATTTAAATGGCGAAATGTGGGTGTACCTACTTTAGGTGAACCTCTGTCTAACCTTTTGGGGAATACTGGGGTAATATTATGATAAGCTATTTATAATTATAAATTAATATCTAGAGACTAGCTGAACATAAAATGATCATTCTTAAAGTATATGAAACAATATTTTATTTATTATTATTTGAATGTTATTTAATTTTGCAGTTTTTAAAGATTTTTTAAATAACATTTCTAGAAACTACAAATAAACATTAGATTCTCTCTCGAGACCAAAACCAAAACTAAAAATAGGCTAATCAAGAATCAAAGGCAAATTAACCTGAAACCAACTGTACCTACCATAGTTTGACCATCAAGCATTCCCAGGACCCTCTGGCCATAACAAACATTATAATGAAGCTCCATTAAAGTAATTAATAATTCCAAAGTAACCTTTGTCAGCCATGACAGCGGGTTAAATCGCCATTTTGTATAACGTAACTCAAACAAATCTAGTTGAATTTTCCTGTTTGTTTTACTAATTTAGAGGCGATTTTCCTTTGACGTTTTTGTGAAAATTTGGTGAATAGGTTTTACCGTGGCTGTATGAGTGCTATTGGAATCAAATGTTCCGGGAATTGTCACTCAGGTATTTTTTTTAACAGGTTTTCCCAAACCTTTTTTTTCGGTGTTTTTGTCATTTGCAACTGACACACAACATGTTGATAAACAAATAGGAATACCTGGGGGCTCGTGGCTAAATGATAACAGCCGCACGAGTCGATCGAAGGTTAAACGAGGTTATAAGAGTGTCCATGGAGTTTCTTGCCCGTTCTACGCTTTGGAATGAGCAACTAGCTTCATCTTTCTGGATGACCGACCCCTTGACAATTCAAAAGTGCCTGTAATTGGTTTATTTGAAATAAATGCTTCGAGTTTGAGTTTGATTTTCAAGGAATCCAGTAGAAATCGAGACCCCTCCGTGCCTCGAAAAACACGTCTTTCATCATCTCTTACGCTGATATCGGACGCGTACGCGTAGAAACGTAGTACGCGCCGCGGACGTCAGCGTCACAGTATGGTAGGGTGCTATATAGAACATAATGTATATAGGCACGCGCGACCAACGTACGCGACCGACATTAGCGTAAGAGGAATTCAGGCCCCGCCTAAGCCGTATGTCCCGACTATCATACACCTTTGACAGTCTTTACGGGTTAGTCAAAAGCCCAAAAGTCTGACAACCAGTCCTATCAAGGGGTATGGTGTTAACTAATAACTGGGTTGTGAAGGTCAGACAGGCATTCGTTCCGTGTAATCATCAAACTATTAAATATCTAATAGCTTTTTTTAAATATTATTAGGAATTGAAATTGTTTGATATTTCTACGCAAAGATACCAGTTACTGGGTTGTGGAGGTCAGATAGGCAGTCGCTCCATGTAAAATACTGGTATTCAGCTGCATCCGGTTAGACTGGAAGCCGACCCCAACAGAGTTGGGAAAAGGCTAGGCAGATGATGATTTCTACGCAAAGAAATACAAATTATCTATCATTGCTTTACCATCTAAAGCCGCGTCCTAACCAAAAGCGCTTGTTGCGAGAATACGCGATCGTCGCATTCATGTCACTTTTTGTTCGGTGAACGGGAACATGTGGTCATGGCGACAGAGGGCGCCTTACAGTTATTCGAACAAAATCTGACATGTACGTGACGATGGCTTTTAGTTAGGACGCAGGGTAATGTCTTTCTAAATACTTTACCTACTGATGAACTCTACGGGTCTACGTACCCTTAGGGCGTTTGTGCACTACAAGGAATTTTACTGTCCGGCAGTCCGATTTTTTACGGTCCGATGTTGATAGCACCTTTATTTTGAAGCAGTAAGGTCTGTTTTCGTATTTCAAGTAATACTGCTGCGTTCACATTTTTACTGCCGGACGGTAAAATTCCTTGTAGTGCACAAACGCCCTACGGTAAAAGATAAACGTTTAAATAACTAATGCAAACCTATTGTCCCTATTCAAAAGGGATTAAATTTAACTGCGTAACTCGATTGGGCACTTCAATTTGAGAAGTTATTTTAGTTATTCCAAAATTTTCAATGGAATTCTGTCCTTCTGTTTATGACTTGATTAAATTATTTCGATGGCGAGCTTTATAATTTCTCTAATTTATTCTATACGTGTAAGTGGTATTTAGGAAAAGGCTGAACTGTATTATAATCCTGTAAAATGCGAAAGTGAGTTTGTTTGTTACGCTTTCACGCTTAAACGGCTCAGCGGATTTGAATGAAATTTGGCACATGGGTAGACCATGACCTGGAGAAGGATATAGGCTACCCAGGTCCTATGGGCAAATAAATTCCTAACACAGTAAGTTCACTTAAACTTGCCTTCATTTGGTTGGTTTTCAAATACGCATTATTTTTTTAACCCTGTTTTATAATACCTTAAGAGCGTTTACGCTGAAAGTTGGCAACGTCACAAATAGATGTCAAATATTTCGCTGTTTTGATTAATTTGGCAATATTACTGTATGGAAATGTGAAATTTGGCTAACTAACTGTTTAAAATATTGATTATGAAATGCAATAAATAATATCGTGACACCGAATATTTAGTTTTAGGTGTAAAAAAGGCATTTGGAAAAATTCCAAATCCTTTTTTGACAACTATTTATACGCTCTTAAATCGATGTAACATGACAATTTTGTCGCTAGGCCAGTTTTCGGGGCAGCTACCTAACTAATAATATGGGAGTACAATTCAACTATTTTCATGTCCCTCGGGAATCATCGCATTTCCGAATACCAACGAATGCTAATTTCCATGTCCATCAATTATTAGATCGTGTATAATAATTTGAATCAAGAACTAAGTCCTTGTAAGTCATTGTTGTATTGTTTTGATTTCTGTGTGAACAATTAACTTAAATTAAATTAAGAAAAACAGATCCCAAATATCCTCATTAACACCCATCTGCCTCAACCTTAATGCAATACAATTATCAGCCTTTAGCCACGACGATGTTTTCATAAAACCGAATTATTTTCAAATAATGGCCTCAAGGGAAACGAAGGAATGAAGACAGCCCTCTCTTGGTTCTTGTGGTAACAAATGCTCTAGAGCTGCCCCCGTAATTAATAGAGGTGTGCTGACTCGAACTAATGAAGTTGTCTGGTCAATCGAGATGTATTGTCAATCGAGTGGATGTCTTAATTGCTTGCATTTAGTGTTGTTTGGGAAAATCGATTAGTTAGTACGATATGTGTAAGTATTAGGTTACCTACCGATGTTTATTCGTATTGTACATATTTTAGTATTATTATGTTGATTATTACAAACACATTTCCCCTGCGTATTTAGTTCCTTTACAGGCAATATTTCTATCGTTAGAAAACTTTTATCTGAAGAATAAATATGATGGTGCTATGAACAAACAGATTTTTTTTTTTGTTTGTTAAGTATACCTTATACCTACTTTAGTGAAAACGTTGAGGTACCTACTTTAGTGAAAATGAGTAAAACGCTGTTATTTTGACATTACTAACAGACACTTTCCTTGTAACCACAAAGCCGTGTTTAACAGTTGTTAAGCCTAAACACCTTTTAAACATGACATTTCTGTATGGAGTTTGACATAGAACTGACATTAAACACGCGTTGAACAAGTGTCTAAGTTTTTGTGGTAAGGCCCTTCAATTTTATTTATTAGTGTTAGGGCAGATTTTTCAATAGTCAGACAACTCTTATCTAAAGAATAAATATTTCAATTTGGTAGCTTTTTTATAGAAAATATGATGTCAAACTATCATATTTATTCTCCACAATAAAAGTTATCTAACTCTTGAAAAATCTGTCCTTATTCTATTGCCATTAAAAAGATCGATGTAAAAAGTTTTCATCACTCTTTGTTGTTTTTTATCAAAGGAGATTCTTGTGGTTTTGTGGCCAGTCTTATTGCTGGCTATAAATTATAACGATAGCCTCAGTAAACGGTCCACTTTCCCACTAATTGGCCACTAGTTACTGTGCAGTTTTAATTCGTTGTAAATCACGGCCGTCAGTTCCTCGAGGATTAAGTGCTTGGAATATAAAGGTATGGCTACCGTGGTATTAAACCATGTTTAACATTGGAACAGAACTTATTTATAGAATTTCATAGATGAAACAAGAACTGAATCTTAACTAATCCATACTAATATTATAAATTCTAAAGTAACTCTGTCGGTATGTTACGTTTTCACGCCTAAATCACTGAAGGGATTTCGCCAAATTTGGCAAGGATATAGATGGCACCCTGGGGAAGGACATAGGCTACTTTTTATCGACATACCGCGCGGGTGAAGCCGCGGGTGGAAGCTAGTATTATATATTATGCGAAAGTGAGTTTTTTTCCGTTATAACGGTTGAATGAATTTGAATGTTTGGCACATGAATAGTCGTGCCAAATTTCACAGACGGGATAAAAAGTATCCTATGTAATATTCCAGGTCATGGTCTACCCATCGGCTAACTTTCATCTAAATCCGTTCAGCCGTTTTAGCGTGAAAGCGTAACAAACAAACAAACTCACTTTCGCATTCATAATATTATTATTAATAAGGATGTACTATATATGCATGGTATCTCACAGCTCAATGGTATCTCACACTCAAACCAAACTTTTCATTACTGAATCGAAAAACTATTTTGTAAATTCGGTACCGTTTTGTTTTGACAACTTTCATACTATAAAATCTACGTTTCGACGGAATATTTTATGCTCTCTCGCTCTTGCTACAAAACCCTAGGGGCTGCCCAAAGAGCACTTGACCGATTTCCATTATTGCCTGCGTAGGTTAGGTACAATACGGCTCGGGTAAAACGGGAATCTTGCCATAAATTACAGAAAAACGAGCCATGCAAAGAAAAACGATAGAAATTACTGCAGAAACAAACTGCAGGTATAAATAACACGAGTTCAACAGTACATAAGTCCACATGCAGTCTATTTTGCTAACTACCTGAGCACACACTGGTGTATTCCTTGTTAATAAACTGACCTGGGCAGCAAATAAATGTTCTAGAACAAATATATCGGTCTGCGTCAACATGGCGGTGGCTGCGACGTTCTCTGTATTGATGAGAGAAATCTATCTTCCACGGTACTAGTTTATTTTTACTGGCTTTTTAACTTTATTGAAATGTGTATTTTGTTACGTGTACGTACGTAGGGTCCCCGAAACGATCAATTGCATTTGTAATTTATACGTGATTGATACACATTGATGTGCAAATTGATCATCTATCAAATGCAATTAAAGCGATTGACTATATTAATACAATAGGGAATATACATGCATTTTTTAAATATTTTTATTCGATAGTTTACATCGTCAAATAATAGTTAAAAAAATTCGACGGCAAAAAAGCAATTTAAAGTACTTACTTAATTTTTTTTTTTAAATATCCGGGCCTAAATATTTTTTTCATTCCTAAGAATAGCAATATAATAGTTACCTACTGTCGCAAAATAGCGATCGTCAATACCAGGAATAATACCAGGAATATTGGGTTTTCAACTAGCATCAAGATTCTAACTAAAAGCGAGTGCCAACACAGAGAGGGCTTCACCGCAAAATTGTCAATATCGGAACTAAGTTCAAGTATTCTAATGTTAGTAATAACTATGTGCTATGATATTGCAAAGTTTGTAGACCTTCGCTCTCTGTGTTCGTAGGATTATTTTGAGTTAAATACTTGGTCTCATAAAGTGCCTAAATAGGTAATAAATAAAAAATAATAAAATAGTTTATTTGATAACCTTAAACGTACAACAAATTTGAGATTGGAGCCTCCTTTTAAGCAAATGATGCCTGTATTAGTGTGTGTGTAGTAGTTAGTGTTGTATTATTTCGTCGTCAAATTCCGCGTCAGCAGTTTCGACGCCAGCGCATCCGTCGTTTGCTGAGCTTGCAGAGCGTTCCGCCCGCTCGCCCCGCTGCCCCGCGCCCGTCACCGCAGCTCCTCCACGCAGCGCTGCCCGATCTCCTCGCCCCGTCCCGCTGCCAGTGTCTGTAGCCCTGGCGAAACCCCTACATAGGGATTTCGCTAGCGTCACCGCGAGTGCCCCAGGCGCTCAAAGTATCAAGTCCTTGCCGGAAAATGCAACGAAAAGGGGTGATAATGATGATGGTTTTGTGACGGTGCAAAGGAGGAAGCGCCGATCGCAAACTAAAAAGAACCGCTGCGGTAAAGCTCCTACGGAGCCCACAGTGAACCTGCGTGCCGCAAAGCCGAACACACCTGTGTACATCTCCCGCCTGCACTACACCACTAAGGCGGAGGACATTGTGGAGTACGTGCGCCAGAAGATCAAGTACACGCCGAGGGTGCAGTTGCTGGAATCGCACCGGAACGTCAACTTCAAGGCGTTCGTGGTGCGAGTACCAAATTGTTATCTGCCCCTCGTCATGGAAGAAGACTTTTGGCCGCAGGACGTGGTGTTCCGTCGCTTCCGCGGACAAGTACCACAGGACAGCACGAAGTTAAGCTAGTGCAAAGTGAAGTGCTACTAACATAGTCTTAAGCCTTATTTATTAACACAAGTTTTTTTTTTTTATAAAAGTATGTATGTCTAGGTTAAGGTATTTTTCTATGGGCCTGTGTCGCCTGAAATAAATGGTTTATTTATTTATTTATTTTATTTATTAGGAGACTCCGCTCTTTCAAAAACAAGAAGTGTAAACTATACAATACGAGTACATAATCAAAAACAAAGTGATTTGAGTGAATGATGTGTGTAAGTGTGGGTGTGAGGGTGTGTGTGGGGGTACGTATACTTTTATTACAATTTTTGTAAAGCATTTTCTCGTGTCATTTTGGTATGTTTCGAGATAGTCTCGCGAACTCGCACCGTGACGATACCGTTTGAATCCAAAACTATTTGGATTCAAACGGTACGGCAGGTAAAGTAACGGTTGGGCAGTCTCGAAACATACGTATACGACTTTATTTATTAGTAGCATACAAGTCAATTTTAAAGTAAATGTTGACAGCGCTCTGTATTGGTTTTTTTATTTGTTATGAGTTCTCGACGCGCGGCCGGACTGTAGTTACAAACTGCAGCGGCATACAACCGATCGTCATAAAAATGTAGTTATACATTCTGCGGAAATAGTCATATAGGTACACATGGCTACACATCAAGCTGTACATTTCCAGTTTAAGCTGACCTCGCATTGTACGGAAATCATATACAATGCGAGATCAGCATAAACTGGAAATTTTAAAGCTTGATGTGTAGCCGTGTGTATATTGTTTTAAAACTTCAGCGGTACATAAAATAAAATTATAGTTATTTCTAAATGGAAAATAATTTGAGTTACTCTCTTCTCAGTTCACTTAACAATTCTTTGTCGTAAAAGGCTACAAGATTAATATTGTGTTAAAGAGTACGCAGGTACTCTAGCGAAATAAATAAATTAGGCTTCGAAGAATTTAGGCCTTATTAAAAACATTGTTATTCAAGGTTACAACTGTAAAAGATCACGTAGAAGCTAGGGTTACAGGGATAAGTATTAACTAGCTGTTGCCTGCGATTTCGTTCATATACAAACTTTAAGGCGTCGTCCTATTTGGCGAAGATCGCACGATGACACGATGCGTTCTCGTCGTGCGATGAGTTCAAACATACAGATTTCATCAGAGTGTCCTATTTGAACCTCGCAAGTGATCGTGCGAGCACATGAAAAGCTTAATAACGATCGTACGATGCGTTTGATCGTGCGATCATGTAATCAAAGCAACAGATCTCTTTTGAGTGTCCTAATCGGTTACCTACGCGATGCGTCGACGCCCGAGGGCATCACACGATGGACATCGTGCGATCTATTAGGACACCTGTTAGGTCATCGCACGACCACTTTGGATCGTGAGATGAAAAACGCATCGCGCCATCGTACGATAGCTCCGAATTCGCACGCGAAATTCAAATTTTCTTTTGTTTTTACAATTTGCAGGTCAGTAACAGTTTGTATCTTGATCAAAATATTTGTTCCATATTATGAATAAAAAATTCTTAGGGAACACATCTAACTTAGAGAGATGTCAGTAGGTAGGTTGGGTTCAGGTCAGGACATACTTTCGGGCTTCTGACGACCAATATGACGACCAATAACGACTGTCAAAGATCCAAGAATGACAGCTGGGACCCAACGGCTTAACGTACTTTCCGAGGCACGGAGGGATCTCGGTATGTCGGTATGGTGTTAATCCACGGACCAACCGCGGCAAGCGTAGCTTAACCTGATCGATCGACCCGTGCGGCTTTTATTACTTAGCCACGAGCTCCTCCTAGCCCCTCTCAGTTTTATAATTACCTAAAGCAGATTAAAAGTTCATATTTCATTGAACGCATTTCTTTTATGAAAAGATTTTTGGTACCTATATCACAGCCTTCGCTCCAGATAATAGCTACTTAGATAAAAAAGAAAACACGGACGGGATCAATTTCAATTTTCTCAGACGAACTAAATTTCGTGTAGGTAGCTGAGATGAAAAATAGGATAAAAAACAGGGATTACGAGATGAGGGAGGATGACGTTCATCCAACACTTGACCCACTTCTGTTAAAATGATAAATATTCCCTGCTTTAGAGAATGTGCCCGGTATTTTTATTTTATTTTATAAAATAACCCGAGGTGTTGGCGGATCGATGGCCTGAAATGTGCGGAGGTGATTTAGATGTTGTGTTTCGGTGTATTATTAATATTTTGTGTTGTAATAATTGGAACTTTTACGAAACAGACTGCAGTTTATTATTGAATTCTAGGTTCTGGATTAACTGGATGACTTCGACGGCGTCACCAGTTTTGAAAACACGTGATTTTAGTAACTACCTAGTAATTTTTTCAAATGTTTGATGTTTCAAAATGGTGATTCAATCAAAGAATTACAGTTATTTACGAAACGGATACATTATATGATTACCTACGTAATAAATTACGTATCGCAAGCTAGTTTTTGGAACGAATAAGTTTTTGTAGATAAGCAGATACATCATTAACGTAATACTAACACAAATAAACTTCCCTTCATACTTTATTCAGGATTAGGACTGACTGCATCAAAAATGTAACTACTTACAAAATAACGTGTTTACCGTTTGATTCGAAACTAGCTATTCGGCTACATTCCCCGTAGCCAGTTATTCTAACTAGTGACGTGAAATAACGCCCATACCTAGTGTGCACCCTAGGTGTAGTACTTAGTACCTAAGGCCCTTAAAGCACACGGCATATTTTAAACGCGCAGACGACGCGGGTTTCAAGAACTTGACTTCGGACGGCGAAGAAAAACATTGAAACGCGCGTCGTCTGCGCGTTTAAAGAAATAATATCACAGGAGTTTTCATGTATCGGCAGCGTCATGCCGTGATAAAAATAATATTTAGTAGTCATTATACAAGGAGATAGAGACATCAATCAGAAACAGCGCCAAGTTCTAATAACATGATAAATGAAACTACAAATTGTAAGGTTGTAAATCAAATTAACTCGATTGGCTTACACAAACAAAAGCGGTACAATCCTGTAAGATACCTTTCACATGTCATGTTAGAATTTGCGCGAGACGTGTCGAAGTACAATAGCGTACAGTCGCCGTCGACGCGTCGCGACGTCGACGGCGAGGCGCGGTTTATTGTGGTAGCGGAAACATGCCACGCGTTGAAAGGGTACGGTGAGAACGACTTGGAAATATAGGTATATATTTTTAAGCTTATCGTTTAATTTCTGAATACATAACCTCATAAATTTTTCCCACGGAGGTAGGCAGAAACTATAGGCCGCCATCTGCAAAGATCACATATTCTCTTTGCTTTGTTTACGTTCATACATCAGGGGGCCTACCACCACTGCTTACAGCAGTATTACTTCAGTGTAGGAAAGAGATGAAGCTCTACAGGACGTATAGCTCCATCTCTTTTCCCCACTGAAGTAAGATTATAATAATAATGCTGTAAGCGGTGGTGGTAAGCCTCCTGGCCGTACGCACGCTGGCTGCGAGTAGGTACTATGCACATGACCTGAAATTTCTGAAGAACATCACCAATAAGGTCAGTGTATGTCCTCCTTGAATACTTATAATATTTAAAAAAAATGTGCAAGTTTATTACTCTCGACCCTTTAAGACCCAGTGCAGGTGTTAGCACAGAATCTAAACGTATGATTCGGAACAACGCTACACGCGGCAATACTGCCGCAGCAGTGCTGCTGATTTCATCCAAATCCGTTCAGCCGTTTTGTAACAAACATCCGAACATTTATAAACTTTCACTTATTTGTTTTATAGGATTTATTTATAAGAACAGAATCTTGAAATCTAGGTTACTACATACATATGTTGTTAGGTAAATGACTGTGACAGATAGAAGTTGAACGGATTATTGAAAGTACCAAGGGTGTTAAGGTCGGATATCACAAAACCATACTGTTATATATATCCCCATATTCCCAAATGGTATATTTTTATTAATATGTTAAAATATATACATACATTGGCTAAACTTATTATACTAAATTAACTAAAAGGACAAACTAACTATACTAATAGATATAAAAGGCAAAGGAATTTAATTTGTAAGAAACATTTAAACTAAGTTTAAGAATCTTTGTTTCAATTTTTACACACTTTTCTCACACACGTGCAAAGATCGCATTTCCTATCGATCGGCCTCTATCTATATACACCGACTAACTGTATTATCCGTAATTAGAATATAAACACTTAATTAGTGCAATTACTTGAAACTATTAGCTTAGCCCAGTTCACCTATAATGCAGAATATACCTTTGATAATGTGTGCAAGGCCAAGTTTGCAATATCGATTAAATAATTAATATGGGAATGAAAATGAAGATTAGTAGGGAGTCTAGGGAGTGATAGTGTATATGCCCTTTCCCTATTTCATGGGACTTAAACATTACTGGTGATATATGGTTATTGTTCTATGGGTACACCTCTGTCTAATAGGTTTTTAGAACTATCCAAAATGTGGTAAATGGAGGCAGGAACTCAATTACACGGTTTTTTTTTGGTAGGTAAACACGGCTACACATCAAGCTATACATTTTCAGTATAAGCTGACCTCGCATTGTACGGGAATCATATACAATGCGAGATTAGTATAAACTGAGGCTCTAGACAAAGTGACATTCTATCAGTGATAACGATGATGGAAATGGCAAAAATGTATAGGACTGACATAAGCTATCGAAAGTTTATGTCAATCCCATTGAAAGTCGTTGTAGAAATACGAAACGCTTTGGAAGCGATTGTCACTTGTCTAGGCCCTCTAGAAATGTATAGCTTGATGTGTAGCCGTGTGTACAGTCACGAGCACTAATATGTATACACTTTGCAACTTTTAAAAGTGATTTTCTCCTACTGTATTGATTGTCATTTTATGATATATCGAACATAGTATTTTTGAACCCAAATTATTATGAAATAGGTATCATCTCAAAGTTATAATCGTTATTCCACGAGAAAAACGTTATTGAATTTTGCTGAGTGTATACATATTTTTGCTCGTGACTGTACCTATGTAGTACCTATATTTTTTTTGGAAAAGCAACTGAGACTGGAATACAGTCAGATCAGATCGTCGAAAAATAAAGTAGAGAGCTAACGCATTTAGTACCTTGTTACGCCATTATTATTACTCATGGACTCCACACGGCTGTCATTACCTTAGACATGGACTTTGATAAATTCAACAGAAAATAAACGCAGCGAAGTTTAGCCCGGCGCGGTCTGTGGACAAGATAATTTGTCACTTGTTTATATGCGACGGGAACGCATTTAGAATGACTCAATGTATTTTTTCTTTAGCACAAGTTTAAAAGTTTATTTTTTGCTTTAAAACTTGCGGTTTGTGCTGAGGAATGCGGGCTCTTGTTCCGGTTGCTACTAGAAAGTAAATCTCATCTGAAAATATTTAAATTATATTTTACAACTTTAAATATTCTAAAACATTTTTCCATTTATTTTCACAAAATCTGAGTCATTATGCCTAATTGGTGACAAATTAAATTTTGCATACGACTTCAAACTTGGCACCGTCCGACAACCACAAATTAGCGATTTAACTAATTCCAACGCCACATTTTATTAATTTTAACATGAATTCAGTCACTCATAATTACTCCATATTATTTCACAAGACAGCGACACATTTGTTACAGAACACGCGTGCTCATCGATCAAAGCATCAGCCCATAATGTTTCCACTGCTGGGAAACAGGTCTCTCTATGAGAGCTCATTGATCACTTGATAAAAACAAATGGGAGGACTCATCTGATGCTGTCGTGTATTATCGGCTAACCGTTTAAACCGATGAAGAAGGTGTCGTGTCTGGAAAATTTGGGAATATGAGAAGACGGGAGCAGTAACTGAAACATATAATAAGCTGATTGCACCTAACGTGTGAGATTAAAAGTAGGTAATGTTCAAGGCATTCATTTTGAGCTGATATACTCAGCCTGCTTGCACCATCTTATAATCACATCGAAGTTATGAAAATACAATAAAATATCACCGCTGAATAAGATCCCTCATAACCGCGTGTCTTGGTATAAATGTGTTCCCACCTTTTCTCGCTAATAATAAAATGTGTTGAAACGCGACAGGTCATGACGCAGTTCGTCAACAACTCAAAGGTTTTTCTATATTAACATTTAATTTTATGTCTGTCTGTGTGCCGAATGATTTCACCATAACGACCAGTCAGTTTGATGATTCTTTTGATACGAAATAGTTCATCAATTTGATGCAATATTTAGATATTACACAATTTCTATGAGAATAGAATGTTTCGGGGAAACTGTTGTTTATGCGAAATGTGGCTGAATTCCTGAATTAGGGGAAGTACGAGTATATCTGTCAACAAATAATTAAGTGTTTATGTATCCGTTTATTATTATGTTCTACGGTACATTATTAAGGTCGTGCATTCAATAATAGTGCTGCAATATTTGTGTTTGATTGGAAAATGTTTATGGCCTTTTTGCCCTTGTAAATTATGAAAGCGACTTATTTTATAATGAATGAACTGCAATATTGTAAAAAAACAATAATCATTTACCTCACACTCATTGACTTTGATACTTAGACCAACCATATACTGTTGTCACCTTATATATAAGTATATTTCTATGGTTATGGTCCGAGCAGCAATCCTATAAGCCGGGGTGACGGGCGATTTGATTCACAGTCCGGTTACGTAGCAAGGACTTCCAGTGCTCAACTACGAGATGCCATTTCTAAAAAAAAACCGATTTGATTCACTTTGCGTCCAGCGCTCGGTGTGGCAACACGTCGTGTTCTGGTTTGCAATTGGTCAATCGTCATCCTGAGGATGCCTCGTTGAGAGGTGAAACACGTGTCGATTTCTTACAGAGTTTTTTATGACTCTTGAAGAATAGTTAAGCAGAATAGGTTACTAAATATAATATCTACGTCTATTGTATTTTATTTCTATGGTTGTCACTTACATGCAATTTTTTTTAAATATTCCGCATCATGCATCGCTACAATGAAGTTGTTGATAGGCTGATGTTCTAATAAACATTGTTTTTCTTCCTTGACATATTAACGATTCTCTCAAAAGAAATGGCTCACCATCAGATTCGTAGTCAACGACAGGTTTATATCACTCCGTGGGCGGTCTCCACTCTATCACTTGATTGACAGCTACAATAACAAACACCTCGCTTTACACCCACCATAAAACTTTAATTACGAATCACCATCACAAATGTAACGCAAAGAAACTGAATTTACTGCCAATAAAATTGTGCAAAGAAAAATATATCGCGTATTAATTTAATCTTGTGGGTGTGCAGACGAGCGACTACGGTCGGACAGATTATAATTATTTTTATACATCATGTGCCTAGCCTTTTCCCAATTATGTTGGGGTCGGCTTCCAGTCTAACCGGATGCAGCTGAATACCAGTGTTTAACACGGAGCGACTGCCTATCTGACCTCCACAACCCAGTTTCTGGGTAACATGATACCCCTTGGTAAGACTGGTTGTCAGACTTTCGGGCTTCTGACGACCCGTAACAACTGTCAAAGATCTACAAATGACCGCCGGGACCAACGGCTTAACGTGCTTTCCGAGGCACGGAGGGGTCTTGGTATGTAAAGATGGTCACCCATCCACGGACCAACCGTGGCAAGCGTAGCTTAACCTGATTGATCGACCCGTGCGGCTGTTATTTCTTAGCCACAAGCCCCTAATATAATTATTTTTATAATAATATTAAATTCTAGGAACTGATTATTATTTGTCTGATTCTGCAATCTTCAGAATTGAGTACACTTGAGCACGCACACTACTCAAGTCTAGAAAAGCCTGAAGTTTGTGATTTGGGAAAAAGCTACTCCCGTAATTTAGTATAATCAGCCTGTAATGTTCCCACTGCTGGGACAGGGCTCCACTTTTTGTGAGGGAGTGGCCATAATCCAACATGCAGGCCTAGAGCGGGATGTCACATAAGTCTTCGAATTTTTGGTTCTAGGACATGCCAGTTTCCTCACGATGTTTTCTTTCACCGTTTTGAGACCAGTGGTGATGGAATAATTTACACAAAGTAAAGTACCTGCTTGGGTTCGAACCCACGACCACTGGGCCACCTCTGCTCTCATCTCGTAATTCGATGATAGAAATCGTCATTGCAAGAATCGGCGAAATTGGACGTAGGTAACACAACCGAACAGGATACGTTTGCTTGTAGGAAAATCGGACCCAATTATAATCGGCAGATACACTACAAGGCTGTGACTACCGACTGAGCATTAGATACATAGATAGTTATCAGTTAAATAGAAAGTTGACCAATAGTAATGAAAATACTGTTTTGTCCCAAACATAACAGTTTTTGCCCATTTAATCGGTAAGACAGTTCTTCTCCATTGTGCGCTTTTATAATTTCTATCGTGACGTCACAGCATCACGATAACACAAGGAAGTCAAATGTATGGAAATATATACAGGATGTAAGGGTAAACACTCTTGTCATTTAAACCATGGGTAGTTGACTTAAATATAAAAATAAAAACCGAACACAACAAAAAAAAAACGTTATTTTCATTAAAAGATTTTTAAAAGTTTCTATCTGACACCGTGCTTGCTAGCGAAACAGCTGACTGACTAAGGGAGGGATCGCGCTCGCTGCCGGTCAGGTCACATCCCGTACCCCCCGCCCGTGTTGAGACGCAAGTTCGTTGCCCTAGCGCATAGGGCAACGAACTTGCGTCTCTTGTGGTAAAATTTAGATCAAAAAAAATTTAAAAAAAAGTTGTAATTTTCATTGATTTTACGTTCTATAAATGAAACCAAACCACTGGTTGCAAGGATAACGGTGTTTACCCTAACACTCTGTATAGTTGTAAGTGATTAAAAAAAAAAAAATAAGGTTACCTACCTACGAAATCGGCGTTTTGTATGGTGAATTTAAAAAAAGTTGCATTTTTCATACTAACATTTTCTTAATTTATATAACAACCATGAACACATTGTTTTAAAACTTTTAAGAAGTAAGATTATATGAAGACGCTTTTTTGTCGTCCATGATAACGTAGCGTGCTACATTTTCCATATTCAATAGTTATGGACGTGAACGTCCACGATAAATTATCGTAATTATTTTTACAACTTTTTAATATGACGTGTAAAAGTGATTCCAATATCCTATTTACAGAATAAACAATTTCATTTCATTTCATTTCATTTCATTTCATAAGGAATTTTACAAGCGCACATCAGCTAAGAGATTTTTTCTATGAACCAGATGGGTCTCGTTGTTTTTGCAAGTTGATTGGCCATGGTCTGCCTTTAATTATGTTATCTTAGCACTGACGTTAACGGCTGAAGAAATTAACACTATTTTCTCTCAGAGTGGAATGTTAAAATAAATTCAGTTGCGGATTATTATGATAGGAAATGGAGTTTGCGTCATTGTAAAATTCTGTAATGGGTTGTAATGCAGCCGCTTGATGTCAAACTGTTGATTTGCACAGAGGTGTACACTTAGGCTGCTTGGACACGCTAAGAAATTTCACTGTGTCTGCTGCAGATAGGACCAATTCATCATGGACATGACAAGAATTTTGACGGATCTAGGCGCGAAAACCTCCGAAGAAATATGCATAAAAATAAAAGTTATAAAACTAAAATCCAACTTTTTTTGGAGTTACAATATATATTTTTTTGAAATGTGCTAATCAAGCCCTTTCATTTCATACCCAACATGGTATGATTAATTTTTTTATTTTATTTCATGGCTTTATGTCATCTAGAGAGCGCCATTTTCATCAATACGCTTCCAACGACACCTCATTTGTCAAATTGTGATGAGTCGTTTAGAAGATATGAGGGAACAGATGAACTTGATACATACCGGTCAAAATCATAACCCTCCTTTTTGCTTCGTTGTAGTCGGGTAATAAATCTAGTTTAAACTCCCCGATAATTTGGAATTTTGGCCCGAAATTCTTATAGAGATGACTTGTAGAATATTTTACCTTCTTTTATAGGATTCTATCGTTGAAGGTAGATTCGATTTCGTAGAACCAAAGCCATTGCTAACACCCCGATTTTGTTATACAGGATTTGAAAAGATTCTTCTTGGAAGGACAAAATATTTTCTCGGCATTTTTAATACACATACCTATGTACATTGTACAGCTTGGCAAAAACGAGTTTGGAAAAAATGAGGGCGCTACTACCGCATATAGGTCACTTCAAATGGGAAATGAGTAAAAGAATTTAATCAAATAGTTAAAAACGGTGCTTGTACTGACTCAAAACCCAATAGCACTTGTCGGCAAAGTCGTGCCAACATTATATTTTAGATCTGCATTAAGTAAAATATTTAGTTTCATTTGTCACCGCATCATATTCTTTTTTGCCAAGCTGTACACATTTAAACGGCTTGCCAATGTGTTTTAGACTTGTCTTTCACCCTGCTTTGTACGGTTTCTACGACTTGCCAAATTATAGTATTTCTTTGTTAAAATTATGTAAGTTTTTTAGTAAATTAATTTGGCCATCGAAACTCTGCAGATATGAAGGGCATCGATATCTATACACGATAAAAAAAATAAAAATTGGTTTATCATGTTAACGATACCCATCACGTCTGCGCAGTTTTGCTAGCTAATTTCATTTGAACCTGTATCTAAGAAAATTTCGGAATAAATTCTTTAAATGATGGTGAAAACCGCATGAAAATATGTTGCGTAGTTTAAAAGAACAACGCCAAAGCGCACAGACACGCACGGGCACGAATAGCGACTAAAAATACGAGTCTTGTGAACCAGGGACCAAACCCGGCTCTTTAACCCTCCCCGGTTAATTAATGTAGGTATGTGTCGAGGGAAACACCTGGCTAAAATGATGATGTGTCAGTTAAGAAAGTTCAGTTCCATTTTCAAATAATTTTTATTTGTCGACAATTCTGTCAATGTCAAATTTGATATGGAAATTAGTGACTTTATGAATACTGTCAAACTGTTTACCTTTTGGGGATAGCACATAAACAGTTTAAGCAAATTGTCAATTATGATTTCTTGGGCAGGAAGTAGCCAAGTAATAAATATAATTAAGTGTCAACGACAATACATTAAAAGGTAAGGTACTTTATTAACAAAGCACATTAGCTTAACGTGCTTAGATTATAAAATTATATTGTCAATTAATTTGGAATATAATTAATGAAATAAATTGTTTTATTACTTCTATTATATGGTCTGATAAAACGTGTCTTAGACATAATAAGTACTTAGTTATTATTTATTATTAGTTATAATGAAAGCCATACTATTCATTATAGTCAAATAGGAAAAATATAATACACAGATAACAAAAAACGTTTAAAAATAAAACTAATCTTTATATGATTAATTCACCTTATTTACCAATATTTTAAACGGAGCGACTGCCTATCGGACCTCCACAACCCAATTACTGGGTAATACGATACCCCTTGGTAAGACTGGTTGACAGACTTTCGGGCTTCTGACGGCCGATAACAACTGTCAAAGATCTACAAATGACAGCCGGGACCAACGGCTTAACGTGCTTTCCGAGGCACGGAGGAGTCTCGGTATGTAAAGATGGTCACCCATCCATGGACTAACCGCGGCAAGCGTAGCTTAACCTTCACTCGACACGTGCGGCTGTTATCATTTTAGCCCCGAGCCCCTCACTCATATCCTTCATCGAACGTCGCAAATAGTAATCAACACTACAAAAATAAAACTATTTCCGTGATACTCTTGTGTCTGCGTATCAGGGGTCATTACTCGACCCATATACAATTGCGCGGTGCGACACTAGCTCGATATTATCACTGCTTCTTTCGAGATAAAACTTAGTCAGTTGACTTAAAAGATGATCCAGATTTAATGTGGGTCTTTTTGACTCGATTTTGGACGTGTTTTTTGTTGTTGACAGTGTTTTACATGAGTTCCCGAGACTGAAAATTCACTATGTTGTTATTACATACTGGGGGTAACGCCAAGACGAGCCAAGCGAGACGAGACAACCTCCCTTTTCTCGAAGCGTTTCGTCGTTTTTTTTTAATAATGAGTTTTAGATTTCGAATAGTTTTCAACTTATATAGAGGATGGAGGGAAGTGAAGGGAGGAGGAAAGTTGGACCCCCGTTTAATAAAAGCTGGGGAAATTCTAAGATACAAAGAACTATCTTTTAGTATTTACTCTGAATTAGGTAAATGCAACACAAAATTATGTAAAAAAAAAACATCTTGTAAAAAGTGTTAAATTCAAAATAGTATTTATTTATGTAATCAAGGTACTTACATAGAAAGAAAGAAATAAAGACAAATTGTTTATTCTGCACAAACTAAACGCACATTACATAAATGCTGTCACAAACGCAAATTATATTTCCGTCACGTAAATACATTCAGCACTTTCTCCTTTACCTCCACAATCACAGCACATCGCCCCACGTTGATCAGATAAATAAATTATTCGACAACTTTGCATTCAGCTCCTCCACCTGAAAGCCGTCCATCATTCACAATAACTCTAGAGAAACCTCTTCAGAATAAGATATGAGAACAATTGTGCAAGATATGCTTAACTTTGATGAGACCTTGGCACGTAAGCCTCTGCTCTTACATGTCGTGTTTACGGGAATATACTACGCATTTTAATGGGGTATTTTACAGGGTCAAATTAAATTAGTAGGTGAAACTTCACAGATGTGATCGGTATCGATATCTTGTCTATACCGCGCCTAAGGAATGCGCGGCGAGGTGGGGGTCAGTGTGGACGAATGAGCGACCGAGGACGCCGTGAGCGTTTACGAATGAGCGGCCTGCACTGCCCCCCGTCTCGCCGCGCACATACCTATAGCGCGGTAAAGCGGTCTCGGGAAAACTATACCTAGAACACATTATGCGGCCGTCATGCTAAGAATGAAAGAGAAACTTATGGTAATGCACTATATTTATAATAACGTGGTTCAGTCTTCATTTGATGTTAATTATGTCCATAAGTATTTGAAGAAAACTATCATCCTAAACTTGATAGTTATCCTGACACAGGTTAGCCGAAGCAAGGAAAACCTGTTCAGATGGAGATTCATAGACGACTCCGCCTTTGAGTGTAAATGTGGCGCTGTTCCACAAACAATGGGACACTTTTAATATCATGTCCTGCGTGTCCGGTCAGCTGCACGTAACAGGAACTGATGGACGCTAGTGTTGGCGGCAAACACGTATCCGAGCCATTTAGCTTGCCATGGACACGTAAAGAAGATCCTAAACTGTATACATAACCTAGACTTAAACGCTAGAAAACCGCTGCTTCATCTCTGGGGGTTCATCAACTCCATCTACGAATTTCCATTTGGGTTGCATCGAAAAGGTTCAACAGTTACAGTCAACAGAAACGCCAATTCCTGGAATGACGTCATGAGAACGAGGAGTATTGGTCATCCTACCCAAAAAGAATACCTTATTCACTTTTTAAAATCTATTCTTGGCCCAGATCACACGACATCGACCGTTTCGGGACGAACATATTGAGTTTTCGTTAATTATGTATAAACTTGAAACGGTACCGTTTGGGTTTGTAATTGTAACTTTTCACAAAAGGTTGGTTCGGTAAAAGGCCAGAGTTTACCGGCGAAAAAGCCATTTCGTTTTGTACAATATATATAGGCTTTAAATAGCCGCTGAAAATTTAAAAGTATATATCACTTCTTTTTTATGCAGTTTGTCTATTTGGTAAAGTTAGAAAAGCTTGATTATTTCGCTACAGGAATAAACTTTTAAAACCTACCCATAGGATCACGATGAGTCTGTTCATAAGATATATTGAATTTCCATTAACTATTATCTCATATTACTAAACTAACCGAAATTCTGATAACCTTACGAGACACACTTCAGTGGTTCACGAGATAATTTAACACTACGATATATACCTACCTAAATTATTATTGTATAAACGAACATTTCCATAGATAATGACCATATATAAATAAAGTAACAACAGTTCAAATCACTGAGACATTTTTAGTTATACAAAAATAAAAAACAAAAGACGATTTCGCGGTCGCTTCAAAAAGATGGCAGTCGACGGGAAGGGAATACATTTTAATGAGTAGCTGTCAAAAAACAGCTAATATTTTAATTTTAAAATGCATGCAAATTGTTTTAAAGTTAAGAAATATTTTAACATTTTTGAAATTGTTTGAAAAATAAGGAAATTTCTCGGTTACCGTGGCATATTGTTGTTTTAATCGCGTGTTATATGTTGTCGGTCACATTATTGAGTTATAAAGTAAGTAATTGGTGTGGCCAATGCTCTAATTTGACAGGCGTGACGTGGAACAAGGTCCTTGACATACTGCTGTGTTATCTCGCTGAGAGGTTCACTTATGTGTTCGCGATAATGTAGTGTGGCATTTTGTTTTTATTATAATTCGGGTTTATGCTAAAGAGTTAAACTCAAAGCATCTATTTTATTTAAAACATTAATCATTTACTTTTCAACTGTCTCATGAGTCGGACAGTCAGAAAGTTGAAAGTTCAGAAAGACAGTCAGAAAAGACAGTCAGAAAGTTGCCCATTCCAAAGCGTAGTAGATTCCAATGGAGAAACAAGAACAGGCAAGAAACTCCATGGACTGGCACACCATGTGGTGAGACTCTTGCATCGTTTTGAAGCTCGTCATTAATTTTAAAAGATGATTAAACATATCGAGCTTAGCCAGGGTAGGACATACCAGTTTTGTCTAATACCTACTAGAAATAACCGGACTCATGCATTTCTGGTTTAATTTGGCTTATACAGAAAAACCAATTAATCCAAACGCTATGCCGAAATACTGAAATGTTATATTGGGTACCACCTATGAAATTGGCGTTTTTTTCTCACAAATAGAGAACCTCGTCATTTCTATGATTGAAAATATTCATCAATTGCTTGGTATTATATCGAATAATGACCATCATAGACAACTACCAATAGTAAAAAAACCTTATTACTTATAGTTTTCTAAACATAAAAAAGACCTTAAAAATGACTCCTCATTTTGCTAGCAGAAATGACCACTATTTTTTTTTTAACTTAGCCAAAACTTATTTTTGTTGCTTAATCTAAGTGGCATACGTTATCTTAGTTTTTAAACATTAGTGCATAAAAGTTTTAAAACATTAGTATTCATGGTTGTTATATAAATAAAGAAAATGTTAGTATGAAAAATGCAACTTCTTTAAAATTCCCCATACAAAACGCTGATTTCATAGGTGGGGACCTAATAAAAGCAAAAATATGAGCTGAATTATTTTGATTAATAACTCAAATCATTCCAGCGGCCATAGTCGAGACGGAACAGTCCCGAGTGACACTCATGTCATGAGTGACGCGTGATGAAGGTACTATAATGAGCTCTCGGGTAATGTGGAGCATTAACCTGCATGAATATTAAGTAGAGTAGAGAACTCTGAGTATGTGAGAGGTACTTACTAGCTGATGACCCCGGTTTTTCTGGCATTTTAAGGGAATTTCTCGATGTATTTGGATAAAAATTTGCCTATGCTTTAATTAAAGACATGGTCTATCTGTGTGCTAAATTCCATTGAAATCCGTTCAGCCATTTATGGGTGATGGAGTAACAAAAATCTTTACAAACTATCAGAGTTTCAATATTAATGAGGAAAAATAAAGTAATAGTAATAATACGAATATGAAAGTACTATCTATTGACACGATATTGCCAAGCAAGATGTCAATTGACAAGTGGAATGGATTCGAACAAGACTTGTGCGGTTATAAAATGAAAATGGGGAGAGATGCTAAAGTGTTCCGAGTATGTAGCTTAGACTTGACTATCACATTGTAAATATCAATTTAATAAATGGATGAAGATCGGTTACTTAATAAACCTTTTTCGACGTAGCACCTGTGACCCGAGAGAACAATTTACAAAGCTGTCTCGGCTACAGTGTTTCAGAATTTCACACATTTTTGGGAACGAATGCTCCCAAAAATGATTGAAATTCTGTTTTTTTTTATGCTCTTCGTCATCTTAACAATGATAAAGGCAATCTGACAATATTCATTGTTTGGAGGAACGAGAGTGACTTGTTAATTCTTGCGTTAATTCTTTGAATAAAATTCAATCAACGTCTACAAGAAAACCAACGCCTATCGCCAATCGCAGTCCTTGTTGGACAGAGACCGCTTATAAATTCAATTTTTTTTCGGTAAAAATTAAAATTGTAATATTGTGTTCCGCTGTGAAAGCTGAAATTCCTATTGAAATCATCATCATTTCCGCCGAAAAACTCTAGACATCGGCCTCTCCATACGTCACCACATCGACAAGTCCTGTGCTTCTCGTATCCAGCGGATTCCTGAGACCTCCACATTGATATAACTTCAATTAAAATCCAGCAGATAATTTTAAAAGCGCTACTTCTAAAATATCTCGTAGTACACTCTGCCCATTAACATTACTCGACAGACGACAAATGGACAGAATAAGCTTCTATTTAGATAGGGGCACAGAGTAAACAAGTTTTGAAAGAAAAATGGACGGTTAAGGCCAGTCCATTACTGTGGAGGCCTCAAATAGTTATGATAACAAATAGATGATGTCGGTGACACTAGTCTAAGTGTTCATGTGGGTGGTACCTTTTAAGCGGTATAAAGCTTATGATACAATATACGTTTTGTCGCTATCAACTCCAGAAACCCTAGTGCGAATGTGATTCGCCTACATTTTAAGTGTGGGTGGATTTTCGGCACCTTTTCTTCATAAAATTTTAGATTTCCTCATTATAATTATGTAAGATTCGTATTATTGAATTCTATTAAATCTTCCGGAAAAAAAATCTCTAAATGGTAGTGTAATCCGCATCAAAATCCGTCACGTAGTTTTGAAGAATAACGCGGTCACACAGACAAGAACAGCGACTTTAATCCGACATTAATAACTAAAATCATAAATCCGAAAGACAGTTGGTTTGTTTGTTTGGTACGCTTCACGCTAAAACGGCTGAACGGATTTGGATGAAATTTGGCATATAGGTAGACCATGACCTGGAATAGGACATAGGATACTTTTTAGCCCAGTAGTACGTTCCCGTGGGATAATTTCCGAGCTCCACGAGGGCGAAGCCGCGGGAAAAAGTAGTTAATAAGATTTTAATGCGCCCATAGAGTGCCTAAAGGTTCTTTTATTTTATTTTTTTGTTACGAACAAAAGTTTTGCTGATCAGATAATATCGTTTTTCTAAGGTCTACTAGTTTTTAAGTAACAATATAAATACTGAAACCGAACACTATGACTTCAAACTAAGTGATATTTGGTAAAGTATTCTAGTATTTATTTCCATCTGGGTTGAAATTGCTTGGACATGGAAGATTGAATTAAAATGGCGTGATTCAGTTTGCATAGGTTTGAACATCGATCGCTCTATGGTCTGTGATAGTGCTGGTCAAATCGATACTTTTGCATATTTAATTTATGGGAGACTTCCGTGCAGCCGTTTTATAGCAAAGCTGCTATTATAAAATTGCATAAATATCAAGGAAAAACGACTGCAAAAAAAAAGTTTCCGACGGACTGAAAACCTCCTCTTTTTTTTTGAAAACGGTTAAAAATGAAACGACCAATTGGAACTGTGCACCTAGCTTCTGAATTTTAGATGTAGGTTTTTATGAAAAAAAAAAAACTTGATTTTGTATTTATTGATTTGCAAGTTATCTATTTAGCTTCCAATTTATGTCTTACTTTTAGCATCGTATTATAGATTCACTAGCTGCGCCCCGCGGTTTCACCCACGTAAGTCTCGATCCCGTGGGAATATCGGGATAAAAAATATCCTATGTGTTAATCCAGGTTATAAACTATCTGTTTGCCAAATTTCATCCAAATCCATTCAGTAGTTTTTACGTGCAAGAGTAACAAACATCCATCCATTCATCCATCCATACTTACAAACTTTCGCGATTATAATATAGTTAGATTTGAATGGAAAATATTATAATTATCACTGACACAAACTGGCCATTTCTATTCTTGCAAAACTTTGTCTGTAAGTAATTGTTTGCTGTTTTTTTCTTTCTTTTGTTTTCTTTCTGTCTAAGACTCTACAAGGTGGGGGGGATATTTTTTTTTAAGTCGTACGTCCACCGATTACCAGGCCGAAGTACCAGCCGCCTGTAAGGATCGTAGCAGATGGCGTTCTGTAGATTTTGCCTACCTCCATGGGAAGACGGCGTGAGTTTATAATTATGTTATAAGACCGCCTGTTGTGCATATTTATTTCCGTTTTCCTGTTCTATGCACATAAATTATAATTAAGCACATCCTAACGACACTAATCAATCATATTAATCTTCAAACACCTGTCCAATGCTCATTGTTCCACAACCCGTTCATTTTGATGTCCCAGTACTCACCATTATTGTTTTAGAGCGTCATTACATAATTCCTCTTTTGATATTATTTTGCTAAAGACAATTTTCTTCCGAGGGAAAGTTTTGGAAAACGTCTAAAATGACTTGGACGGATTTAATCAGATTTTGGAGGAAAAGGCCGGTGGGCGGAAAAACTGGTTGGAGTTTTTTTTATATTTTAATCATTTTGAAGTTGCTATTGATAAGACTTCCCGTAGGTAATAGGAATGATGACTAAAAATATTTTTTTGACCATCAGGTATATTAGTAAAAACCGGCCAAGTACATGTCAAACCACGCACAATGAAGGGTTCCGTAGTTAGGATGAATTTATCCAACAAACTTAACATTGTAGTTCAACTGCAACTTTAAGTTGGTCGATTATTACTCAGTAATTTGTGGAGCCTTCGTAGCGGTGATAGTTTTCCTTTTAATTTCATTATATATACTACTGCCGTGAATTTTTTCACATACCCAAATGCCATTTAGCTGGCAAGCTTTAAAGTGGCATGGCATTCTCAAGGCCTCAGCTACTCCATCACCACGTACCATCACCATACCATCTATTATTAGACAAATAAAACAAATAAACTGTCTGCCATTTTAAGTCAAGTCCCGACCCATAAGAGAATGAAGGTCAAAGGTCCAGTTCGTGAAGTTAAACAAAGATTGAGAAACTGATATGATTATGTTCTGCAACATTGTAACGCTTAGTGTGTAGGAAGCAGTAGTCAAAGTATACTGCGTTCGCGATTTAGTATCCAAATATGTAAACAAATGTGTTTTTGGAAAAACACTTTTAAAATCCACACAATATAAAGTTCAATTTGCGCTACAATTTCGAACATTATATGACTTTTTGAATAGTACCCATTACTCTTTCTGAAATAAACTAAATTTAGACCAACATAAAGTTGATATTCGTTTAAGTGCCCTACGTTAGCAGCGAGCTAACGTGATGCGCGCGCGCCGAAACAGTCTACTAATATTGCAATGATTAAGATCTTAACGTGTATTCATTGAGTGTTGATTCAATTTATTGTATGGTTTCTAAAAGCATTAAGTGTTCTCATTATCAATATAGAGTGCACTATTTAATTGGATATGAGACATCTGCAAATGATGCAATAATTATGATTGTTCAAGATAGGTTTTCTGGGTACTATTGACTAAGTTGAAGACATGGAATACAAAACAGAACTTAGTAATGGCTGTATTATTTTTCTCTTGACGTTGAACACGTGCGATAACCAGAGACAACTGAATCCGCATCAAAATAACATCTTTTGATGTAGAAATGTAGGTATAAAGGCAATTGGTGTCGTTACCCTTCAGTCTTTTTCATTACCTAAAGGTTGTCTTTGACTCAAATGTTCCAGATGGCCTTTTTACTATTGTAGTTTAAAAATCTTTTCTAATTTTTATCAAGACAAAACAAAAAAAACAATCAAGGTCTATAAAAAACAATTAAGTTTTAAATACCTAAAGTGACCAGAAAACCAATTCCTGTAATTAAAAAAGTTCAAAATCTAGTCGCAATCTCATCACAGCAACAGTCAATGTCAAAAACTTGGCAAAAATGTAGAGAAATTACGACGAGGTATTTTTGACAGATTGAGACCGACATCAGTCTGTTAACGTTGGTTCTTGAAATAGGGATGATGCCTGGCTAAAAAAAAGAAATTCTATTTAGTCTGTCAGTCGGATAGTAAAAGAATATTACACACGTATTTTTTGCTTTATCATGTTAATAAAAAAATACTTAAAGATAAAACGCATGAAAGCTTGGGAGTGGAGGCTCGATACGTCATAATTCTGTATAAAATCTAGCAAGGCGTGACATCATGCCATATTAACCCGACTACGGCGAAGAAAAAAGGAGGGTTATGATTTTGACCGGCATGTATGTATGTTCATCTGTTCCCTCCTATCTTCTAAACCACTCATCACAATTTGACAAATGAGGTATCGTTGGAAGCGTCTTGATCGTCCGCTGGTTGTAGGCGTCCGTAATCTGTTCGATTTATGCCCTAACACGTGTGACTCCGTATTTTTAAATTGTCTGTCAGTGGTGTCTTGTTTATACCTTTTTAGTCGTAGTTGGGTTTTAGTTTTTATTACTTTAATTTTTTAAATCAATATATCTCCGTAAAATAAGATAAAGTAATAAAAAAATATATTATGCCCTTTTTTAGGGTTCCGTAGTAAACAAGGAACCCTTATAGTTTCACCATGTCCGTCTGTCTGTCTGTCTGTCTGTCCGCGGCCTAGCTCAGAGACTGTTGGTACTAGAAAGCTGCAATTTGGTATGGGTTTCGCCGACAAAGTCGTAAAAGAAAATCGTAAAAATTTTTTTTTTACATACACGTAACGTGGTGGTGGTTTTTTTTTCTCGTCAATCCTATTGTGTGGGGTATCGTTGGAAAGGTCGTTTAAAAATAATGCGAGTTTGTGAAAACCATTTTTGGATTTAGGGATCCGTTTGGGAAATATTAAGCTTTAAAGTGCAAATTTTTGTTAGAGTCAAGTGTCCCCCACACTTGACTCTAACAAAACTCGCGAACGCAGTATACTTTGACTACTGCTTCCTACACTAAGCGTTACAATGTTGCAGAACATAATCATATCAGTTTCTCAATCTTTGTTTAACTTCACGAACTGGACCTTTGACATTCATTCTCTTATGGGTCGGGACTTGACTCAAAATGGCAGACAGTTTATTTGTTTTATTTCTCTAATAATAGATGGTATGGTGATGGTACGTGGTGATGGAGTAGAGGCCTTGAGAATGGATACCATAAGCACATGGCTAGAAAGCATATAAGTGAGGATGTTTACAATGGGTAGAGCAATGTTAAAAAGAAAAAAAAACAATAATGAGGTATCGGTACCATCTAGCTAGGCAGGCATCTATTTAACGGGGTCCGCTAGGACCGATGCCTGCCAGGAAAGTCCGAAAGGGATACCGGGACCCTTAGCAACAGGCAACTAAAGGAACACGGGTGGGTTTTAGTCAGTAAAAGTCTGACACGCCCTCCCGCTCCGTCGTTGGATGCGAGAAGCACAGAACCGATTGAAGTGGCGATTCTAGGGGGAAGCCTATGTTCAGGATTGGACGTCTTTCGGTTGAAAGAACCCTGTATTTCAACACTCACGGTACACGATCCAATTCTTGGTCCTTTTTCTGTGCCATAGGTATTCACACAGTCGTAAATCAAAATTCCATCACCGGCTCATGAAAATTTTCATAGGAAAAAGACCCTTGGCTCAAGCAATGGACTTAGTAACATAAACTGAAAAGTTCACAGGGCAGAAGTTATTTGAATAAGCGCAGCCATTTTCCGGCTTCGAATTCCGGCCAATTAAAAGTAGCTAATCATGATACCCAAACAGTTTTGTAATAATTTTAATTAAAAACCAGGATTTTGTTCCAGAACACAATTATTTGAATATTAATAATGCAGAGTATCCGACATCTCTTTTTAAAATGTCACGTTTTCGTATTGAAGCTTCTTTCGGGTTTTTTTTATGAATATTAAAAATATTTTTGCGATTCTTGCATCAGCATATTATAATTTGTTCCAAGTCTGCATATTTGCGTAGGCAATAATATGTGCATTATAAAACCACCCACGACACTATAACTTTGCTATGACTAAACACGTTATTATTACAATATTTCTCAGTGCGTAACAAATCTGCGTTCGCGCCTAAATCGTATTTCCAGTCATGTCTTACACAGTTATGATGCCAAGGTTCCAGTGAATTTACTGAAAAATATACGTCTTATAAACAATGTCCAGTGTAACGAGGTTTTGTTTATAAAAAGCAGAGGCCAGAACGAAATGAAGCGTCAAGGATTATTTATTTACGGTGTGCTAAGGAAAATTCCTAGGATACTGAATATAAAACAGGTTTGTCCTAGGAGACGGTGGGAAGTAATTGTCTTATGTGAAAATTTGTCTTCTTTAACTTACTAACTACAAATGATCAAAGATGTTCAGAAATACATAATATACCAGTACATTATAATACACAGATGACAGCAAATTGAACGAAAACTCTGAAAATGTTTGTGTACGCGAAAAGGCTATAAACAACTCTGTAAAAATATTCTGACAAATAAATGAACTATTAAGTACTATTAAAGAATGATAGGAAAAACCCGCCAATAATAATATAAGTAGCTGGAAAACCCTCCTCATTTTTACATACCGTATTTATTGTTCATATTTGTATGCCTGTTTATTGCTTTCCGCGGCGTTACGCTCTATCAACGTAATTTGCATTGACTTATTGCTTCGCCTACACAGCTTATTCATGGTTAAATTATAGATCAGCTCCTTCCGCGTTTAAAGAGAAGAGACCCATTTACGTGTTTATATTAGTTTGAGTAGATAAGAGCTCGTGGCTAAGTAATAACAGCCTCACGGGTCGATTCATCAGGTTAAGCTACGCTTGCCGGGGTTGGTCCGTGGATGGATGACCATCTTTACATATCGAGACTCCTCCGTGCCTCGGAAAGCACGTAATGCCGTTGGTCCTGACTGAAATTCGAGGATCATTGACAGTCGTTACGGGTCTTCAGAAGCCCGAAAGTCTGACAACCCAGTTTTACCAAGGGGTATCGTATTACCCAGTTACTGGTTGTGGAGGTCAGATAGGCAGTGGCTATGTAAAATACTGGTCTACCTGCATCCGGTTAGACTGGAAGCCGACCCCAACATAGTTGGGAGGCTAGGCAGATTGCAGAGTTTGAGTAGATTTCGCAATATTATTTTGTGAAAACGCAGCAATTCAAGAGCGATTTACACCAGTGCAACGAATGCGATCACCACATCTAAAACACGTTCATGCTGTCAGTGTCATGACTGTTGTGGCATATTGACACTGACAGCTCTTGAACACGGTTTAGATCGTGTTCAGTTTCATTGGTGGAATTCGTCCTTAGTGATTAAAGCCCCATTTACACCAAACGATTTTCCTTACCTGTGTGTCATGCAATAAAACTGAAGAGGTGCATTTTATTGTTGCTTGAATTAAACTAGTAGTATGTCATGGGCAATAAAATTGCACCGTGTAAATCAGGCTTTATAGATGTTGAGTTCTTAAGTCCGGGTCTGGGTGTTAGTGTATGTGAGTTTCTATGTTTGTAAACGCACCCACAATACATGAAGAAATTCTTAGTGTGGGGAAACGTTTTTTAAAAAAAGATGAAACATGAAATTTGAACGTTTTCTCGGCGTTCAGTGCGTTTGCACATAAATGCGTCATCATCAGTGCGTCTTTTGTTTTTAGTGCATGCATGCATTGTACAGACATTTGTGATCATGTTTTAAGATTTGTTATTGTCCGTGCTTCTGACAGAAGACATAGTTTAACAACATGTTTTATGGAAATCATTCGTCATGCAGACTTATTTTGAAGAGTGGAACGTTGTTTTGTATGTCACTGTATAAATATTTTGCATACGAATATAGCTCACAGCCTTGCTCCGTACTTATAATTTTTTACCGCCATATCATAATCCTGTATCGCTTTATTGTAACGGGAAGATAAATGTGCATGACGCCATTCCGACACCTGTGTATAATTAAATGCAAAAGAATGTTCATGGAAAAAGCAACTTTGTCGTAATGCAGTAAAGTTGTTATTTGTGTTTGACTCGTGTACGGTTTTTGAAATCGAACGCTGCATCGATATAAGGATGTTCTTACTGGAAATGGCACTTGTGAGTTGTGCGTGAACAGTTGATCTGTAAAAAACGAATTACTATCCTATAATTACGATTCAATCAGGAAATGAAGATAAGTTAGGTACGCGTGGTTTTGTATCCCAATTTACCTGCTTTTACTTGTTTATGTTCGTCAAAAAGTGTTGTTTAGCATATTATAGATATAGTTTCTAATGATGCTCTAGTACTTTACTACATACTTATAGTAATATTTATGTACTAAAATTATAGTTTTTATATAATAATATGTAACACGTATAGAACATTATTTTTTGTTTATGCTAAACCCTAATAGGGGTCATTGTACTCATCATTTTGAACAACTTTTTCTATGGGACCTTGAAATCGCGTTCCATACATTTGTGTTCACTTAAATCGACAAAATGTAGGGAACAGCTGATTTTTTTTTCGCGATTTCAAGGTTGGTCCATAGAAAAAGTTGTTCAAAATGATGAGTACAATGACCCCTTTTCGGGTTTAGCATAAACAAAAAATAATCTTGTATAAGTGGCGCATAGATCCAAAAAGTGGGATATCCAGTATCAACAAAAGTGTAATAAGACTTACAAAATAAATAAGCCTTTTCCATATCCAAATCGTAAGATTTCTCCAATTTCGGTTCACCAGAAACAAAAATAGCATGGAAGAGCGTAGGTGTCGGGTTGTAAGTGATCGATCATCGTCTCTGCCAGCCCTGAGATAATAGGCTGGATTGATGACACTTTCTGAAGGGAACTGAGGTTCATTAATACAATTATTTGGGCCGACGGTTCCTGTTGGCGCAGCTGAGTTTTCGATGCCTGTAAAATTTGTCAAATGATGAAAACAAGATTGGTAAATTGATTTATTGATTATGGTACCTATTTACTTTTTCTCGAAATTAGTTAATCCATGTTTTCTTACTAGAGAAAAGATGTATTTCCTGTAGTTCACGATTTTCGAATTATAAATCTTGCATGCTTTTTAATATCATGTATCTTAAGCTAATACCTGCTGTTTCCTTTTAGGAAATTTTGCAGCTCATTTTAAATCAGACAGACTTTTGGCAAAATGGTTATACTTACGCTTTCCATATTAACAATCCGTCAATGAATCACTCGTCAACTCTTGCTTTGAATCCCCTCCATAAAATATTACATCATACCACATCTAGCAGCCTTTATCCACGTCATAACGATACATTACAGGTTTTCGGGAAAACTGTGTTGGTATAAAGCACTCGCCGTCACTACAAAAATGTACTCTATAACATTGACGTGAAGGTTGATATTCGGTTGAGGTGTACTGTTGACCTTGTGATATAGTGGTTAGCGCAGTGGTAGAGATAAACACGTCATAATCTGAGATTATCGGACGGTGGCAGGCAAACATGCTAGGAGTACAAATTACAACTAGGTTAGTAGGCTATGTAGCCCTTTCTTGAGTATGGTCGGCAAAAGGTATCCCAATATTTAAGGCGAAAGCGAAAAGGTCGCTCGAAATTCAAATCTGACGTTTTTTTTTTGCAATTTGCAGGTCAGTGTCAGATTGTATGTTGATCTTAATTTGATTCGCGACCGCAACAAATACTTATTTAAAGAATTATAATCATACAAAATCATCAATGCAACTCTCTGAGTTCTATAATGTACTGACTGCCTTTGTTCGCTAAAGGGCAAATTCTCTGTAGCCAGTCTTTACGGGTCGTCAGAAGCCCGAAAGTCTGACAACCAGTCTTATTGCCCAGTTACTGGGTTGTGGAGGTCAGATAGGCAGTCGCTCCATGTAAATTACTGGTATTCAGCTGTATCCGGTTACACTGGAAGCCAGCCCCAACATAGTTGGGAAAAGGCTAGGCAGATTGATTTTTTGTTGAAGGAAAAAAAACTTAAATTCTTCTTATAATATTTGTGCTTTATTTGTACTACTTAAGGGCGAAGCCAAGCTCGTTCTACCTTTCCTAGAGCCAACAGAATAAATTAATTTATTATCAACTTCTGCAACAAACTAGTGAGGAACACACCTATAAGTGTTTCTACGGGCTACGGACAGCACTATCGCACTATCTGACAGCAGTCAGTTCGACGGCGAAGTTTCTTACTCTGTGGCAGAGTGCGAAGTATGTTACAGTGTTATTTAGCTACACTGTGGCACGTTGGAAAAGTTTTTAACATGTAAATAGAAAATGACGTGGTAGCGTGAATAATGTATTCAGATTTTAGTTACCTATGAATATTATGTATTTGAATAAATTATGGAAAATCCTGATACTTTGGCTGAAATATGGTTTTTAGTGCTGTTAAAGAAAATGGTAAGACCACGTTGTTTGTTTCGGTTTATTTTATACTACCTGCGTATGAGTCTCGATCCTCTATCGGATTAAATAATCTCCGATATCGGGATAAAAAGTTTCTTATGTCCTAACCCAGAGCTTGGTCTGCCCTTGTGCCATTCATCCAAATCCGTTCAGCCGTTTTAGCGTGAAAAAGAAACAAACAAACAAACAAAAATACAAAATTAAATCTTTTATCTTTTTAGTAAGTATTAGTTTAGATTTGAAGATAAATACCTATCAATTCTGGAAATACCTAAGTAGGTATTATTTAACCATTTTGTCATGAAAATTAAACAAAAAATCTAGTCGTTCTCAAAACAGGAAAAATTACAAATAAATCGTCCTGAATTTTAAGAAACGATTACATTCGACCTTTTTCAGCGAGGACCTTGATCGTCTCATCGAACATTTTTAATGAATGCGCCCAAAACAATCGGAATAAAGGTTTCCAAATATTTCTTTATTTGCGGACAAAATCCCCCTTTTAATTTAAAAAACCGGCCAAGTACGAGTCGGACTCGCGCACGAAGGGTTCCGTACCATTACTTATCTATAAAAATCACGTTTGTTGTATGGGAGCCTCCCTTAAATATTTGTTTTATTTTAATTTAATTATTTATTTTTAAAGTGTAAACTACGTATGTAACTAAATATTCTGTGAATATTTCAAGCGTCAACCTGTTGTCGTTTTCAATATCGAGCAAAAACGAGCAAATCACGTTGTTGTATGTTTATTTTATTTTTGTTTTTAGTATTTGTCGTTATAGCGGCAACAGATATACATCATCTGTGAAAATTTCAACTGTCTAGCTATCACGGTTCATGAGATACAGCCTGGTGACAGACAGACAGACAGAGCCTTAGTAATAGGGTCCCGTTTTACCCTCTGGGTACGGAACCCTAAAAACGTATAAAAATACCGAGATGTTTAAATAGGTCAGTAAGACTGTATACAAAGTTTGTTATAAATTAACGCTATTTCATAACAAACAATGAATGGTGTCGTAGAAACTACGCAATGGACTGCAAACAATAGCAACTGTGATTACATTGGCACAGGATCAAGGAGTTTTACTAAGAAAACATTTAGTATTACTTCATAAGAACTTCAGTTTTCTGTAGAGGCTAGCAATTTAAAGAGACAAATGGGCCTAACATAAACGCGCTGAGTTAAGGCTCCCGCAGACAGGCGTGACGTGACGACGCGACGGGACTCTAGTGGAACAATTTCTATGAAAACTTCACGGAAATTGTCCGCGGGGGCTTTAACGTGATGTAAATTAGAACGATTTTTAAATTGAAAATATATTTTTCGCACATATACTTAAACTTATTTTCAAGACTTCTGAGCATGAGGCCCTGGGGGTTCGATTCCCGAGTCGGATAAACTGTTATTGGGTTTTCCATCTGGAATTTCTCAGTAACAGCCCGGAGTCTGGAGTAGTGCTGGCTTAATGGCAATTATAGGCTCACCCTATTACATGGGACTTAAACATAACTGGCGCGTGGGTGTCTATGGGTACACCTGTGCCTAACCCTACGGGGATAACAGGCTCACGCCTGTTATCCCCGTAGGGTTAGGCACAGGTAACATCACTGTTATGGTTATTTCTATGGATGATACTAATAGGGAATATGCATGTATTTTTTAAATCTTTTTATTCGATAGTTTACATCGTCAAATAATAGTTTAAAAAAAATCGACGGCAGAAAAGCAATTTAAAGTTGTTAAAAAAATGTTTAAAAATATCCAACCGATCCGGGCTATTTAAACGCCCTCCATTTGGCGCGCTTGGTGTGGTGACGTCACCGTCTGTGAAAACAGACATGCAACTGTCAACGTCAACGTCAAACACTCCTTTTTCTATGAGCGTTTGACATTGACTTGACACTTGTTGATTGACTTGACATTGACATTTTGATTGTTATCCCGGATTGTTACGTCACATCCGCTCTTAGCCTTTTCAAGTATTTGAATTACCCACAATTATTTGGGACTTTTTAAAAATTAATTTCTCGCTCAAAAAGAAATTTTATTCAAAAATATTGATGGAGGCATAATTCTGAAGTAACATAGTTTATCAAAAAAAATATTTGACTCATATTTGAATCACATGCATATTCCCTATTGTGCTTGTCACAGTTTAAACCCAAATGCACAGTTGTATTTTACGATTAAAAAATCGTTCGAATACGTATACTTTACGTTTACGTTTCGCGTTCATACTAGGACCTCTAGAAAACATTGGTTAAGGGCCAGTACACATTATGTCAGAGCCAAGGACCTTCTGAGCTCCAGACCGTCGCGTCGTCAGGGCCCTCAATATACCTCTGACGTAGACGATCATTTAGCCAGCACGGCCCGGGGTCCGGAAGACGTTGACCCGTATGTGTGTATAGTCAATTGTTTAGAAATATGCAATGGATAAATAAACGCAATTTTTAATGAAAATGCCTCTAAAATAGTAACTATAACTCAATAATCTATTTTATGACAAAATAATCAACTCGAACAAAACGAGAGGCACTCTTAAACAAGTAGTAAATCATGAAAAACAGCGCAACAAATTTAGTATTGAGCTGAATGCGTATTGTAATACGTAGGCAGTAAATGTCTAAATGTATGTAGGTTATAAACCAGCCACGTACCTACCGTATGAAGCTCATAAATAAGAGAATTCCGCGAACAGACGAGAATAGTTGCCACAAATATGCGTTTTGGATTACTAACTAATAGCATTACTCTCGGCGATATACTTGATCAGTTTCTATTGTTATTTTATAAGTGCTCGGCGACACGTCGCCGTCACCGCGCCGCGCCTTTTCGATTGATTAATTTAAAGTATTATAAAGCGCGTGCACTTATGCAAGCTGGCGATGGAATTAAAAAAAACAGTTTATTAGACGAGCTATTGTTTTCGTATGGTGAAAAAAATGAATGTAAAATATGTCCATGTATGTATATACATATAAATGAAGTCACGTTTTAGAAACTAACATGTTTATAAAATCTAAGTGCAGTTTATTCCTAATCTAGCACCCCGCTCCTGTTTCGCACGGTTTTTACGACTTGACAAAACATCGAGATTTCTTATACAACCTGTAACGGAATAAACGCAAGAGCTCATACACCCCAATTAGAATATTAAATTATAAGACTAAAATAATATCTGTAATTTAATTTAATTAAACGACACCTAGTTTTTTTTTACAAAATAGACTTCCTGACTAAACATGAAACATAGGATAGCTATGAGCGTATTACAAATTTGTTTATGCATTTGAATAGGCTTTATTCCTTTGAGATAAGGCTTAAATTTCCTTAAATAAAATATCTTATTACCTTGGTAAGACGCGGTGGTTCTAATTTCAGTTAAAGAAAAGATTTTTTTCATGAAAAATTAACACATATAAATAATGATGGAAATCGATTCAGAAGCCGATTCTGAGCAAACTACTTTCAGGTCTTGCGCTTATTCTGTTACATGTTGTATAAATGTAACTTCAATAGTAACGTATTATACACATAAACCTTCCGGAATAAATTCTCTAAACGATGGTGAAAACCTCATCAAAATCTGTTGCGTGGTTTAGAAGAACAACGCGGACATACAGACATACAGAAAAACACGAAAAGCGACTTTAATCCTTACTAATATTATAAATGCGAAAGTAACTCTGTCTGTCTGTCTATCGTGCTTTCACGCCAAAACTACTGAACCGATTTAAATGTTTGGTACACAGATAGTCTAGAGCCTGAGAGAGGACATCGACATACTATGCGGGCGAAGCCGCGGGCGGAAGTTAGTTTATAATATATAGACACGAAGGTTTCCATTAGTTGGTGATGTATTGAGATCAATTTGGGCTCTCGTATGACAGTGAAAAATTCACCAAATTCCAGGTGCTCTGTATCAGTATTTACACCACCGAAATAACTTCTAAAAACTGATATTAACAGCTTATTTACATGGGAAATAAATATCAAATTCATAACGCACAGATCACAAAACAGAATCTTAAAACTAAGTAAATATACAGGTCCACCATACACCAGTCTATTTGCATTCCTCTAAGCCATTATTATGTTGCCATCAATCTTACAGTCATTACATATGCAAAACATAGACTGAAACTGAAAATCGTTTCGCCTCGCACAATGCTTGTTGAATAATAAATACATCTGAACCAGTAGAGCGCATGAATCACTTCGACAAAGCTTCGACAGTATGATTGTCTTATTTTTAAACTGGCAATGTCTTTGTAAGTCGTCCATTTGAAATATCGTGTGCACTTACTGCATCACTAATAATGCTGTATGTTAAACAGAATGACAAGAGACTGACAAGTTAACAGCAATAGAAAATAAACTACAGTTTTCAATTGGTCTAGCAAGTTAGACTGAATAGAACGTCGTCGTTTTATTTTGTGTCTGTGACGTCCGGGCCGCCATGAAACGTAACGTAATTTAGAACAAAGGTAAAAATATCAAATAACGAGCTGCCCACGCGTCATTAACTGTAACTAACAATTGTATTAGAACGTACGTTTACTGCAAGACATTAAAACACAAAGAGAATTAACAAGTTTTATCGTCTGCTAACAAAATGTGGGAGGATTCGAGGAAACTTTGAACAACTGTATCTTGTAACCTGTAGGTACATTCACGAGCATATACCTTATGCAAGTCATAGACGTTCAAGTAATTTGATCAATTAGGCTGGTTCAAACAATTTAATCAAATTGGCATGAGTGTGTGTGGGAAAATTTGATCAAAATGAGTTGTCAAATGGCATGAAGAAATATGAATTTCTGTATAAAAAATATTAGAAAAAAATATTTATATTTAGAAACCATCGCGTATTTGCGCGACGATCGATTTCTATTAGGACACGGCCTAAGGAATTTATGCTCGTGACTGTACATACGAAAAGCGAGAGTATTTTAGCGCCGAACCCAATGCATCAACATCAATGTACGTGGCAATAACACATCTTTAACGTGTCCAGCTGTCTAATAAATTCTTGGAAGGAGCCACTTCGGCACAAAATACGAACGCCTGACCAAATATTCGCTTTTTGGGTTTGGACGGCCGCCAAATATCAACAGGTGTAACTTAGGGAGACCTTCCCTTCTCTACTCACCCCCCTACGGCCGAGGGATCACGGTTGTAAGGAGGGATTCGGGTGAGCTATCAACAATTATGTTTACATGTCCACGTGATTAAGTATTTTTCCGGCCCTTCTCGACTTGGCTTTTCCTAGCGTTATTCAGGGTTGATTTACTGAAGGAAGGTCGTTGACTTATGACTTTATTATAGAACCTACCTTAATTTGCGATGTTTGAGGATAAATATAATAAAAAAGCGGCCAAGTGCGAGGCAGACTAGCACGTGAAGGGTTCCGTAGCACCGTACAATATTATATAAGTAGGGTTTGTATTTATTGCCATAAAGATCGAGCAAAAACGCTGAAAAAAAAAAACCTTGCTTTTATTATTTGTTGATAAAAGCGGCCGTAGTAGTACACACACTCTGTGAAAATTTCAAGTATCCTATTACGGTTCGAAAGATACAGACCTGTGACAGACGGACGGACGGGCGGGTGCACGGACGGACAGCGGAGCCTTAGTAAATAGGTAGTTAATTGATTCAGGCGTGACTTTGCGGAAATCTATTATGAAATACAATAAACGTAGATATAATGTAGTAACCTGTTCTGCGTTCAGCGCTCGGCGTGGCAAGACGTCGTGTTCGGGTTCGCCACTGGTCAATCGTCATCTTGACAGAAAACACGTGTGGATTTCTTACAGGGTTTTTTACGACTCTTGAGGAATAGTTAAGCGGAATAGGCCTACTCCTATTCTACATTAAATATGTCTACTCCAAGGCGTCCCTTGGGTACGGAACCCTAAAAAGCGGGATTTTGTAAAAAACGGGAAACATAAATTCCCGTTTTTTACAATGTTTTAGTATTCGTTTTTTACAAAATATATTTATAGAATATGTTAATACATAACGGTGATACATAGGTAGATAAGGAAAGTGCCAATTTAAATAAGTGTTTTACCTGTTGAACATAACAATAACAACTTTATTAACACATTTACAAAAAGTGACTAAATCCTCTTTGTTAAAAAATATTCTTTGTTACATTATATTTATTTTAGCCACAAACTGACCACAACTGCTCTGATTGTTTTTAAAAACAGTTGGTAACAGTCTGTATGGTAAAACTGTTTTCTAAGTACTTAATTTTTGTAATAGATATACTTCCAGCCTTGTTTTATATAGTCTGTGATTCCTTTGATCAAGGAAAAATATATAAATACTAGGCTTCAGAGTTTGTTTTTGCTACTGCCAATTATTTTTTTATTAAAATTAATATCAGTGAAAAAATGTGTGGAAAGTTTTAGGATTTGTTTCGTTTTTATTGTGACTGGTAAGTTTTCTTTTCTTCTTTGTCCAAAAAATTAGGTATAATTATTTGCTTGAGGTATAAAAATCGAATATTTGATTCAAAGTCAGTTTTAGCACAGTTTCAGAATAACGAATCGGCAAACAGCTCGTAGTTAGGCATGAGCGTAATTTTTCACGATCTAAAAAACTAAAAGTTCCGCAATTCCGATTCGAAAATGTTATGCAATGAAATCACACACTATAAAAGTGCTATTAACGAGTACCTACCTATGATACTCTTGTGTTACAACTAGGGTTGTCAACCACATTATTAAAAACAGTTTTTAAACTTAGTGTACTTTATTTTTTAATATTCTATTAATAAAAAGTTTTTTTTTAAATCCGTTTCTTGTTTCGAACCGAAATATATAAAACTGTTTTTTATATAAAAGTTGTAGTTAGCAACCCTAGTTACACTTACAACCCTACTACTACCCCACCTCATATGCCCAGTACCCAGTTCCCCAGTGCTCTGGACAGCTCATTGTTGCCGCCGCCATGACACCTACATTCAATTAACAACACAATGCCTGTAATTTCTTTTAAACAATCATATCTCATTTCTTTGTTTTTTCCAATCTCGCTAGGTGGAAGCACAGTATAAATATGTAACAGTATTATGCCTTTATAGAAAACGGCCGAAACGACGCGTTTCGAAATTAGTACGCAACAGTATTGAGTGCGCGGCAGTTACGCACGGACGCGGAAGGTTTCGTCTACCGAGCGGCCGCCGTAGGTAATTATTTCAAGGTCACTGCCGAGATATAATACTGTTGCTTTATTATACTGTGATGGAAGAGTCGCGTGACTTCATAGAAAAGGGTACCGTCAGTTGTAGGTGAAAGGGTTTCACTATATCTATCTATCTACATAAGAAAATAGAAATTAAATGCTGTTGCTGGACCGATTTGGCTATTTTCGTTTTAAAATGTTCGTAATAGTCTGAATTAGGTTTTTATGAAAAGAAATGTTGGAAAAGTTTCCCGGAAAATTTTCAAATTCGCGAAAAACTAAACGTCCTTTTATAAGTATGAATTATTGTTTGGACAGGACAACGACGTCTGTCGGGTCAGCTAGTATTATATAGAAAGTAAGCAGGCGCTTAAAATACATTAGCTGTTTATATTTGGAAAAAGGAGAATGTGAAAACTTCGAGAATTTGTTTTTGAACAAGAATAAGAATACATTTTAGTTAAATGCATTATGTTTCTTTGGGCCATGTGGTTTTGCATTAGTTTGGGGCTAAGGAAAGAAAGCCGAGCGACCAGATTAAAAAAAAAAATTTCGTTCGTAGTATTTCCTTGCAAAATTAATTTTAAGCGTAGGTACCAACTGTTTCATCAACAATAATGGCATGCAATAAAGAATTGTATAATTTGAATTGTGATCTTCAATTAAACATGACTTAGCGTGTACAAGCGGCCTTACTGTGCGTGGGTCGACATGCAGTTGCCGTATCGATATGTTGGTAATGTCCTGGACAAAGAATACATACGTCCCATCACTACAAACTGTACGCAGGTGCTGTTCGGAGACTGAAAATAATATTAATAAACTGTTCCACCGAACCGCACTTATCAAAATTTTGTTTCAGTGCTATTAGTAGACGTGCTCAAGTGCGGTTGTGAGAAGTGCCGTTCAAATCAGTGCTAAAAGTGGAAGCCCTCGTACTAACAACTCCTGACACTAACACTTTTAACTACGGCACAAAATTGAACGAAATATTTAAATTAAAAGAGCAACTACGTCGCGTAATTCGAACCAATGCCATTTATCATCTCTCACAATTTATCAACGGAATCCATTAGCTAATTAGAGCGGCCATCTTTGTTCGGTATGAATATTTTAAAATAATCTTTTATTTCCTGCCTCTATATTGTTTTAGTCCTGTGTACAGTGGGAGGTACAGTCAAGTTTTCGTTTTTTTAAAGGTCTATAAGGACAGTAAAGCTTGCTCGTATAGTAATTTTCAGAAGAAAAATACAAGGAGTTACCATACAACACAACTTAGATGTAGCATAAATTCGAAAATTTGCATTCATTAATTTCAATAATATAGGTATTACGAACGTGTTTGGTTATATGAATTTACAAGTTATTGCGGATGCGTAAAGATCATTTTTACCTGAAGCAGGAATAAAGATTGGTGATTTTAAAGGCGCACTCAGTTCGGATGGTGACCGGTATTACGAATTTTGCCGATGCTACATATAAGTTGTGTCGTCGTCTGGTATGTAAGAGTAGGTATTATTTAAAACAAAACTAACCTTTCCCAAGACCATATAAAATATGTTAAGAACACTCTCGGAGGATGTCATAGCCGTATTTTAAAATAATATAAATATATTGGGTTCCGTAGTCAGCCATTTTAAAGTTGCATTCTTTAACGACCGCAGTGGAACTCTAGAAACTGGTAGTTTAGCTCCATTGCAGTTCCAAGCGGCGCAATGATGCAGTTTTCTTTTAAAAAACTACAGAAACGTAAAATATACAGGAAAGTCTTTATTTTTATAAATACTGCTTCATTTTGTGTTCTTAGACTTTTTCCATCTTCTCGAAACTCTTCAGTCTATTACAGTATTTTTCATAGACCTTGATATAGGATAATAAAAGCACTTAAAAACGACCACAACTAGGTCATAAAAACTTTCTTCCAGTTTGTAAGACAATTTTTTATCGACTTTCTACTCAATAAAAAAGTCTCAAAAATTCTACACTGCCTAAACAAAATACCTATGTACTTTAAAATGAAAAGAATAGTAAAAAATCCTACACTTCTAAACAAAATGAAAAGAACTTAATACAGGAAAATTTTAAATTCACAAACAAACTACAAACAAGATCTTTCCCGTAGAAACATGAAACCGCATTAGATTACCATTCGCACTAACAATAGAATGGATGCTACAACATTGCACCGCAGTTTGTTCCACCCAGTGTATACTGAACCACAGAATGGTACCTACAGAAGGTCGGCTTCATACAACGAGCGAAAACAGGCGCACGTACACATACATACACATATTACACACACAACATACATTTGCGTCATCATCATCTGCCTAGACTTTTCCCAACTATGTTGGGGTCGGCTTCCAGTCTACCCGGATGCAGCTTAAAACCAGTATTTTACATGGAGCGACTGCCTATTTGACCTCCACAACCCAGTTAATGGGTACTACGATACCCCTTGGTAAAACTGCTGATTGTCAGACTTTCGGGCGTCTAACGACCCGTCACGATTGGCAAAGATCCACGACTTCAGGCAGACAGTCGGGACCAACGGCTTAACGTGCTTTCCGAGCTGTGTATAGCTGGGTCTTGGTATGTAATGGTGTTCACACACGGACCAACCGCAGCAAGCGTAGCATAACTATCGATCGACCCGTGTGGCTGTTATTACTTAGCCCCAAGCCTCTTCAAGCTCTGTGTATTACATATACTTATATCTGTAATTCATATGGTGTACAAGTGTACATAATAAAGAGTATTCTAGACTATTTTACGTACAGCGACGAAGCGGCGAGTGAAGCGTGTCTATGTGTGCGTACATTTTCGCTCGTTGTATGGAGTTGACCTTCTGTACCTATCTAGCCTGTGACAAAGGCTCCTCAGAAATCGAATCCTAGATAGCGAAGCATGAAATTTGATCTTCAATACCCTTTTATGTCTCACCTATGATTTTCTTTGGTTGAGAAAATCTCGATTCTTTTAGTTCTGCTGGCGTGGGGTTTTATAAGATCGGGTATTTTATTCAGTTTTGGCTGACTTGGTGTTTGATCTTTGGCTTTTTTATGGCTTTAGTTAATAAGGTTTTTTTATAAATCGAATATTATTGATTCGTCTCAGCAACTTCTCAAAAAATATGGTGAATTGGATATCATGTTTCTCTATAGCAGCTGATTTAGCTGATTATTCTTCATAATTGAGAAGTTATGATCAGATTGATTACTGTTTTTACCCTTTAAGTGATAAAATGATTTTTAAGACGAAAAAGTAAGATTGATATTGTAAATCAATTGAATTACTTATAATATAAAAAAATCTCCGCTTTTGGCAGAAAAAAAAAATCTGTGACATTGAAAGGTAAGAAAGGAAATAAATAAATGTTTTCGTCTTTGTTTTCAGGTAAGTGTGGTCTCTGTTCAAGAATTAATCCTTGCCGTACCTAATAGCCGATGAGGGATCCAATGTGTAAATATTACGCAGAAGGTAATTTAATTTTGTTTTCTTATGAAAGAGAAGGTCAAACGGTACTAAGAGATAAAACAAACATTCTCCTAGAAATAAGCTTAGAAATAGCAACATTTATACAAACACGAAAACATGATTTATGTCATTACATTTTCTTAGAAAGGAACACACAAATAAAATATCATATATTTTATTAACAAACACATAGATATTTCGTTCAGGCTGTGTTGGATCTTCTGAGTGAAATATTGAATTTATGCCCTAACTTAGACCATTAATTTACGATGTATAACAATTACATTATCACTTATTTGTTAAAAGTGGACGTTACACCAAAGTAAATGGTATTCAAATGAAGTTATTAAGCCATTGAATTGTAAATTGACTATCGTTTACGTAAATTAAATTGATCCGCCGTATCTACAACATCAACATGTCATAAATGAAATGGGTGTTTAATTAATGAGAATTTGTAATTTCTATGTGAGTAATGTCTTTTTATTATTACACTATTAGTTTAATGGAAGAAAGATGTTTGTTATGGCAAAAGTGAGTATATTTTTGTCTTAATAAATATACATTTGTGTAATCCGTAATTTTCACGCACAACATACTGACAGCTCTGAGTCATAATACGATCAAACGTGAAATATAAGTGCATTATAATCACCGTGTAGGTGTGAAACATTGCAATAGTAGGTACATAGGTAGGTAGTAAAACCGATTATCAACTCAGTTGCCAAGTTTATGTCAAGCGGATAGATTACGGTAAGCTACAGACTTGTTCGGTACATTCGATTCGGCAGTATTTGTTGAAAAACAAAGTCGACTCAAAGCAATTACATAAATATTCATTTTGCCGACCGGCTGTGCCGATTATGGCCGACCCGAACAAGTTTGAAGAACTCCTAATGCGTCAACGCAGATCTTTCGCAGAGATTTATCGTATGGGAGTAAATTTGCTCAACTTTTTCTTGGAAGTTTAAAAAATGTTGTCTTGGGATAAATTCATCCCAACTACGGAACCCTTCATTGTGCGTGGTTCGAACTTCACCTAGCTGGTTTTTTTGACAAATATGTCGAATTTTCAGTTATTTTATTATTAGATAAATAAGGCCCAGCTCTTGAGCAAACTCTCCTTACATTTTTTTTAAGTTTAGCCTTAGCATTATCAGGCTAAATTTAAAAAAAAAATGTTTTGTGTCCCATATATGTATATTTGACCTCGCAATTTCTTTTGACGACAATTGCCAATAAGTTGAAACATCACGAAGGTTGATATTATCAAACAAACAAAAACACATAGACAAATAGACCTTATTATTTTTAACCTTTGTTACCTAACCTTTGTGACCTTTGTTATGTGACATGCAAGACACATTCAACGTTAGGGTGATAACGCAGTTACGAGGTTGACTATACCCGCAAGCCTCGAGCACAAATCCAGCCCTTACCTCAATTTTGTAAACCACTGTAATCACTAAAAAGTTTGTCTCAATCTTAGAACCATACTTCTGAGATATACTATAGGCACTCTATGACTTGCAAAAAACGCAATGCATCTCAAAAACTTCCCATTTTTAAGAGAAGTGTAAGTGTCAAAACAACAGAGTATTCTATGTTAAAAACACTTTTAAAAGCGGACAGAGACAAAGGAGCGGCAATTAGGAGAGAACCATGAAATATTTCGCTATTACCAGATCCGAAAATAGAGCGTCGGTGAATCGGATTCATTCGATCGGTTTGGTCGTACGCGACGCGATTGCCATTCAAATGGATGGATTAAAGAGCAATCCACTAAATTGTTCCGAGAAATTCTTTCTAATACCCTCTCGACGGGTCCATGAAGAGATGTGGGTAGATCCAGGTATGTAAATAAACCGCATCATTTATGCGTGCTGATTTCCCCTTTTCCATCTGTACAAATGGAATTTGAATGTTTTCCGAAGTTCGTGGGTTTTTTAAATGTATAGGGTTAGGATTCGTTTTACCTATTCTAACAAAAATTGAGATAGAAAGATACTCTATTTGTTGTAGTAAAATGATAAAAAAAACCTGATTATGTGACCTTGGTTTTTGGAAAATAATTGTGAAAATATGTAGAAAACCCGAACTTAAACCGTACCGAAAGAACACGTTTACCATCTTATTTAATACTAGCTGATGACCGCAGCTTCGCCCGTGTGGATGACGGTTATTATATACTAAAACCTTTTTCTATCCATTGGTGAAAACTGCATGAAAATTGGTGCAGTAGTTTTTGAGTTTATCGCGAACGCGGCGGAGGACTTTGTTTTATAATATGTGGTGATAGTGTTATAAACCATATGAAACTGCACTTAGCTAGAAAAAATCTCACAATTCTTTCAATGACGTGATACAACCATAAACACACAACATAAAATTTTCTAACAATAGGACGTACAGTATGACACAACTTAGATGTAGCATCGGTAAAATTCTTAAAACCGATCACCATCCAAACAGAGGGCGCCTTCTATATCTCCAATCTTTATTACTGCTTTAGGTGAAAATTATCTTTACGAAACGCAATAACTTGTAAAGTCATATAACCAAATACATTCGTAAAATTGAAATTAATGAATGCAAATTTTCAGATTTATGCTACATCTATGTTGGGTCGTATTATACATTCTATTGTATAAAACCACATATACTGTAGTTAAGGGTACACGCATGCCAATTCAATTATTCCTAAGTTAACTCCTCTCAGGTATACATGCCACTAGTTTATCTGTAAAACGTACTAACAACTACTGTTGGTGTTTCCCTGAACCTGGTTTATTGTGGCAAGTGGTCCAAAGTCGAAACTTAGTTTGTTAACTATGAACTATAATGTTTGAGATGTTTGAGCTGTTTGGGGTTGAAACACTAGGGCCGTGGGATCCGAGTGCTCATCGAGTATTTCCGTTCCAAGCGGTTAGTGGAATCTTCACGTGAACAAAGGGCTGGGAAATAGCCCAAAGAAACAGCATTGCCATCCAACGTGGCAATGCTGCCGGGCGCTTTTCCCATTGACAGCGATGCGGACGAATTTTTTTATGCCCAATAAGCTCTTCCCGTTTTTTCAAATATATTATATTCTTCTACATTATACAGGGTGTTAGGTTAAACACCGTTATCCTTGCAACCAGTGGTTTGGTTTCATTTATAGAACGTAAAATCAATCTAGTAAAATCAATTTAGATCTAAATTTTACCACAAGAGACGCAAGTTCGTTGCCCTATGCGCTAGGGCAACGAACTTGCGTCTCAACACGGGCGGGGGTACGGGATGTGACCTGACCGGCAGCGAGCGCGATCCCTCCCTTAGTCAGTCAGCTGTTTCGCTAGCAAGCACGGTGTCGGATAGAAACTTTTTTAAATCTTTTAATGAAAATAACGTTTTTTTTTTGTTGTGTTCGGTCATTTATTTTTATATTTAAGTCAACTACCCATGGTTTGAATGACAAGAGTGTTTACCCTTACATCCTGTATTTTACTGTTAGCTTGTACATTGTATTAAGAGTTGTCACAATAAAGTACATTGGATTACTGTGAACTACTTGAATACTTTCTTTTCTGTCGGAAGTCGTAAGTCGCATGGTTGCAGAAGTAGATATTACTGTCGGGCAAAGGTCAAAAATTAAAATCAATATCTGCAGCATTTCAGGAAGGGTCCGATACATAATACATAATCAATATTTCCAATGGGACACAGGCCTCCTCTCTTCGAGAGGGAGTGAGCTATAATTTACCACGCGGGCCCAGTGCGGGTTGGTAGATGTCACATGTCTTCGAATTTGTTGGTTTTAGGATATGCCGGTTTCCTCACCGGGCAGGCTCCGATATCTTACCTTGGCAACAGGCAACTGAAGGAACACGGGTGGGTTTTAGTCAGTAAAAGTCTGACACACCCTTCCGCTCCGCCCAGAGCGGGAGAAGGCATTTGATGATTTCCTACCATAAAAAAAAAAAGGCTCCGATATCTTCACTTAAACATTTTCTTTCTATTTTCTAGATTTTCTTAGTAAGAATCTCGATTTTCCTTTGACTTGCACCACCCCATACCACAGTCAAGCTTGTTATAGTTGTCCAACTCTACGGGTTTATTGTTTATAGGTCCCTCTCGAACATTGTTTGTGGCTCCTCAAATTGGCAAACTACTGAGTGATACGAGTGGCTTATCATTGATCTTCAATTAGAGTCTGATGAGGATTTGATTCTATTGTTTTGATTTATGATTGTCGAGAGGATTAGTATTTTGCTGCTTTGAAAACATCTGGCAATGGTTTTTAATAAAAACCGGACCAGCGCGACTCGGACTGGAGCACGAAGGGTTCCGTACCATTATCTATAAAAACGGCAAACAAATCACGTTTGTTGTATGGCCCCCATAATTATTTTATTCTGTTTTTTTAGTATTTTTTGTTATAGCGGCAACAAAAATACATCATCTGTGAAAATGACAACTGTCTAACTATCACGGTTCATGAGACGGACAGACAGAAAGGCAGACAGCGGATTCTTAGTAATAGGGTCCCGTTTTACTCTTTAGGTACGGAACCCTAAAAAGCATGTGGACTTATTTCAGGATCTGCTTGAACTATGCATTCTTTATTGAGCGATTTTCAGTTTGCTAGAGGCCACCGCAATTTTATTTTGCGGCGATGCCAATTACACCAACAGGCGCACCGTTAGCGCTAGAAACGAGACACTGAAACCATTCTCAGTTTATCTATTGACGTCGACGACTTTTATCGACTCTACAGTCAGTGTAAAACTAAGTAGGTAGTCACGTGACGGTTGCATTTTTTTCTTGGTTTAGTGAGGGCTGTCCAGTTTACATCAATATTTATAACACTTGACAGATTTTCACAACTTTTTATAACGGGTGTAAAAACTTATTGAAGCCGAAAGTCACTTGTTATTCCCGTTATTGTGATATTTTTTTTTGTTCTGGACCATACCTGGGAATCTTTTGGTTACGACGATATTGACGACACGGTTGGCGCAGTGGCTGAGCGATGGACTGCTGCGCAACGTGTCGCGGGTTCGAGCCCCGCACAACAAATATTTGTATGATCTGCAAGTAGTTGTTCCGGGTCTGGGTGTAAACGCACCCACGATACAGGAAGAAATTATTAGTGTGGGGCAACGTTTTTTTGTTTAATAAAAAAAAAAAAAAAAACAAAAAAAAAAAAAAAAAATTGAAATTCAAAGTTCCAATTGTTTCAGACGTTTTTTCAAAGAAAGCTAGTTTGAAAATGTTATAACTTAATTTTAAATACGGGGTATTTAAAGAACCGTTGCATGCACCCATAAACACAATGTTTTGAGTGCGTTACGTTGCGCACTAACGTAAACAGTGATTTTTCACACCAAAAATAAAAGTCGTTTCCCAGCTATTATTTTTGTGCGATGTTACTTATTTTCATGTACAGACACCATTACATCAAGCTACTACAATCTGTCAAATTTCTTTAATAGATTTTCAACTTTATCGCTAAAGCATTAAGGTTCAAGGTTGATTGGGAAAATCTGACAGTTTCGGGTAGCTTGACCTGCTGGCGTCTGTACCTACAGAATGCGTAGTAGACGGCCATGTAATGGGTCTTTTTACACCCTGTATATAGACAGTATAATTTTAAGAGACCGTGCTATCGCATTAGGTGATGAACCTGTAATGATAGCTATAAGTAGATATTGGATTTTATGAATTTGCATATGCAAATGCATAAAACTCTCTAATTACGGCGATAATGCATATTTTAGTAGCTTTTGTACCAATCGTGCATATTTCGTTTAGTATTGGGAGCCAATATCAACGGCACAGGTCATACCCTGCCTAAACAGGTATCTCCAGTAATTTTACCAAATTTTATATTTGGTCCCATGGCGTCAATTGACTTATAGAGGTCATGTTCGGTGCACAAATGAATACTGGGTGACAAATGTCAATTTGCTCTCGAAAATTTGGAAAAATACTCAATTGTATAGTGTCACAAAAACTATGCATAATTTTAATATAATCCGATGTCTAGTTTTAAGAGATACATAAATATTTAATCTTAACCAGAGCCGAAAGTTCAGAATTGTATAGACAGAGAGCCTGACAGCTACATTCTCGGAAACTGTTGACGAAACTGAAATAATTGCTTAATTCAGCTTTAGTGACGGGTAATTATGCATTTATATGTATTGACAGCTCTGCTTTTGTTGTTCAATTAACTGGAATTCACTGACTGACAGATTTTCGGAACCAATTGAATATTATTATTATTTTGCTCTATTTTTGGCAGAGATGGATTATCACGTTTGAACGCTTAAATTACCACTGTTTTGCACCTCTAGTCTAGTCTAGCAACCAAATGAAGGAAATAACCATCCAACAAGCCAATCCACATGTCTAAAAAAGTAAAAAGAGAAAGAAACATTAATATAAGGGGCGAATCAGGACACCAAAACAATAAAAAACGGAGCGAGTGGGACATTTTAATCAAAGGGGCAATATCGAAGGGGCGAGCGGGGCCCATACCGTTGAAATCATGCATTATCGAATCGACGACTAAGAATATAATTTACGTAACTTCATTAATCATTTCAAATCAAAGTTTATTTATTCGGACCACAAAAGATCCACAAATGTTAGTAATACCTTTAAGCTAGTGTTAGTAGTAATATTAATATAATAAATTGAGTTGTTTATGACGCATTTTGCACAGAAGATGACCAAGTAAGGTACAAGTTTCTCATCTGGCCATCCGCCCCACAAAATGCCTCAAAATGGGAGAATAGAAAGAAAAGAAAGAAAAGAAAGAAAAGAAAGAAAAGAAAGAAAAGAAAGAAAAGAAAGAAAAGAAAGAAAAGAAAGAAAAGAAAGAAAAGAAAGAAAAGAAAGAAAAGAAAGAAAAGAAAGAAAATAAAGAAAAGAAAGAAAAGAAAGAAAAGAAAGAAAAGAAAGAAAAGAAAGAAAATACATTTATTCAGCACAGACTAAAAGGCACACAATATCTAGACTAATATTATAAAGAGGAAAGATTTTATTGTTTGTTTGTTTGCATTGGATAGGCTCCGAAACTACTGAACCGATTTGAAAAATTCTTTCACCATTAGAAAGCTACATTCACCCTGAGTAACATAGGCTATAATTTATAAAGATCACACGCGGGCGAAGCCGCTGGCGGCAGCTAGTACATAATATACAAATAACAAAATAAAATAAAGAAACAAATAAAAAGCGTAAATACAAATTCTCTGACACTGTTTTCTGAATGCTGTTGCTACTGGCCTGCGTTATTAATGAAGTTACAATATTTATTTAGCAACAGATCGTGAAACATCAAACACAAAAACGGTGAATAAAGAACTTAAGAAGGAAAAATATTTATTAGGGACACGCACAGTAAATAAAAATCAGTAAAAAAGGAGCATTTAAAACTGAAAAAATTAACATATCTTTTTAAGCAACGAAAACAAAAACAATAAGGTGGTAAAAACCATATATCATAAGGATAGTTACTAATAGTCAGTCAGTTACCTTAAACCTTACCTACCAAATATATTTCCTATAAAATTTTGGCTGCAAAAGGCTATTTATATACTGTAAAAGTAGAAAAAATTCGTTCCATTTATTTATATCAATGACACACAGTCTGTGTCATAGAAAAAAGATATAGACTTCAGTGTACGTTATGTTTTCCTATGAGTGGAAGTCAACACCGGGAAATGGATTAATATTGTGTTTGCCGACGATAGCTTAGTACCTACTGTTGTTGTACTGTATCACACAGTTAATGTTTGTATTTTATACCTGGTTACAATTTACTAGGAGCTTTTATTGTTGCCGCTAACGCAGTATTTTTACGGTCTTAGTTTTTTTTTTCCATTTTCGTTTTTTTACGCGTATTTTTTTTTACCAGTGCTATTTTTTTTTTGTTGGAAAATCAAATGGAATTAGTTAAATTATGAGATAACTAAAACTGTTAATAGACTTAATCATAATATTGTTCGAGTATTGAGTTTGCTTGACAACTAAAAGCATGAGGCATACGAACTTACACGTACCTATAATTTGTTTATGTACACACGGCTACACATTAAACTATACATTTCCAGTATAAGCTGACCTCGCATTGTATAGGATTTCCGTACAATGCGAGTTCAGCATAAACTGGATGTTAGCCGTGGGTACTAAAGCTTTGGTTTCCTAAGAAAACCGTGAACAGTCACAGAATAACCATCTGTCTAATTCTGAGCGTTTTTGACACCTGAACGTTTGACATTCAGGTGTCAAAAAACGCTCAGTATTACTGGTGAAAATTACAGATGTTCATGACGGCCGCTATAATGAATGACGTAATGATGAAAGCTTTAGGCCCACTTGCACCACAAATCACTAAAGGAGTATAACGCTAAACTTTCTGTCCCTGTCATCTTACAACGATTGATAGAAAGAGAGCGATGTTTCAAATTCGTATAGCGTTAAACGCAGTTTGTAATTCTGGTGCAAGCGGACATAAGTATATATTTTTCTGACAGTTTCTACAATATCACGCTGGATCCATACAAATGCTTTTATTCGCTTAAAACGAGGTTACTGCTTCAACAGTCTCAAGTACGAATACGTGACATAATAACCAAACAACAAAAAATACGCAAAATATTGACTTTTACGTAAAATACTCAACAAATCGTTATTTCGCGTATATATTTATATTTACTTCTTTCACCTTCCCTGTTCCATTTCCTTTGTGAGGGGGACTAAATTATCTTCCCTCGGGGTATGATAAAAATGTCGAATAGGCGAAAATTACTGGAATATTGGCGCGAATCTTACGACACGTAACGTGGTTCCCCGATTTATAGGACTTTGTAAGTACCTTGGGGATGCTCTCGACAGTAAAAAAACATTTTTTGTTGACAAGTTTATAAACGTGAGTGTTATTAAGTTCTTATTGTCTGTGAAAGAATTTTAGACAGACGTAAATATGACGTAGGTATCTATAGGTGCAACACTTATATACGAGTGGCACGCGTCAACGTCAGAGACAAAGACAATTCAGGCAACTGCACAAGCGCGCGCGCACTGCGCACGCTGCGCACAGTGATGGCGTCGACGAGTGTCAAGGAGGTTCGTTATGTAAAGATGGTTGGTTACCCATTCATGGACCAACCCCGGCAAGCGTAGCTAACCTGATGGATGGACCCGTGCGGCTGTTATTACTTAGCCACGAGCCCCTCTTACTCTGACACGTATGAGTTTGAAAAAGTCTTTTCACAGCGTCTTTTGCCACTCATACCTATATGAAACTGTATTTTTACACCTCGATGTATTAACAATTACGTGGTACTGTAGTTGAAAGCAACATTCTTAGCAAAATCGCAGATTCATTTACGTCACCCATTTATTCCTCGAAGTTCCGATTCCAATCAATACCCGTAAACCATTCTTCACGTACTCAAGTTTAAATCGAAATCAATGCCCCTGATTGCCAATAACCGTCAATTTAAATAATTAAACAAATTAAATCCTCCTTTGAGTTCAGAAAACTTAAGTGAGTGAATAAATTGCATTGTTTCGGACCGAATGAATAAATTAAAAGGCAGCCTTATATTATGACGTCATGTGACGTGGTGTGACGTCATATGCACAAAGGGTGGGTTTAAAAATAGGTGAAGGGTTCTTGTAGCGACGCGGACGTCGGCGTGCGTGCTTTTATCAAGTGTTTTGCGATGGACAAATAAATATGGGGACTGGAAATTTTGTATTTATATTTACGTGGCAAACTTAACACAGTTATAGGTATCTACCAATAAAACCAGCTTATGGCATGTTTGGTAAAGCGAATATTAAAAGCCACTAATAGACTTTTTTCAGCGAAGAATCTTTGCTTTTTTAGTCTTCTGAATACGATAAGCTTTGAAAACTCTTTCATAATTATTCGTATAGTAAGTTCTCGCATTTCCAACAGTATGTAAACTACGAGTATGTGTTGCTAATTGATGAGTGAGGAAGTCTCCTCTAATTACACATCATGGATACGAATTTCAGTCAAGTCAATGACCTTATCATATGGAACCTTATACTACGTTTATGACCGTAGATCTTTCATAGATTTTTAATGGATAATTTATGTTGAAGTAGAAATTTAAGTAAAACAAATGCTGTCCGAAAGGGAGCTGGGGCATACCACCACAGCTTACAGCAGTATTATTTTAATATTACTTCAGTGTAGGAAAGAGATGAAACTCTACAGGAAGTATAGCTCCATCTCTTTCCCCCACGAGCTAAGCGGTGGTGGTAGGCCCCCTGGTGGCCGTCTTCGTCATTCAAACCTGCGTGACAGTCTTTTTCTCTGATTTCTAATTTGCCAAAACTAATAATTCTTTTCTAATTTGACTAAAACAACATAAAAATAACCTAGTAAATAATCTAGTTACCGAGTGACTCACCAAGGACCAACTGATTCATTCTCTCACAACAGTGAAGGTCCTCCCTTCACTGTTGTCGTGTTGTCTCTGTAATATTAATTAATTATCACGTTATTTAAAAAAAAAGGTCTTCCGCCCCTGTCGTTTTGGTATAGCAAATTAACAATCAGAGTTTACGTGTGTTATTTACGCCAGCTTTCTGTACCTACCTATTTTTCATAATATTATTAGATATAGACTGAATCCTTATTTTGGGGAAGAAATGTACGAAAACTTTACAACATTAAAGACCGTAAATAGTCTTCCTAAGACCATGAAACAATCCACAACTCATAAAATACCTTCCAACTAAAACACCACAACTTTCTACGAGTCTATCTCTTTATTTATTCTGCTAGCGTACTCCCATATCTAGGCTAGACTAAGGAATATGACATTGTCAATAATAAACAAGATTGTCTATGATCCTGTGCCCCGGAGTGCATCGCTGCGCCCCGCGTATTACATTCATGTCACGAACAGAAACTATACGTGACTTGAGTTGAAGATAGAATACGTCATTTCCCTTTCTACAAATACATTGAACTGTGAAGTCCGATGTGATACTAAAAAGTGCAATATACAGCTCAATTTTTTTTAAATAAAGCTTTGTATTTTGGTGTAGGATAGCATGGTCCGTCACCGTCATCCGTTCAGCTGTCATTCGTACGGTTCGTCAGAAGCCCGAAAGTCTGACAACCATTCTTACCGTATTACCTACCCAGTTACTAGGTTGTGGAGGTCAGATAGGCAGTCGCTCCATGTAAAATACTGGTATTCAGCTGCATTCGTTTAGACTGGAAGCTGACCTCAACATAGTAGGGAAAAAGCTAGGCAGATGATGATGATGATGATCCGTTCAGCCGTGAAAGCGTAACAAACAAACTTACTTTCGCATTTATAATATATAAGTTAGGATGTTACTAGTTGATAATAACGTTCAACTGGTGAAAGAATTTTTAAAATCGGTGCAGTAGTTTTCGAGTTTAATCGAGTACAAACAAAAATACAAATATTTGCTTCTCTTTAAAATATTAGTGTAGAAAATATGATTTTACGTCGTGACGTTGAGTAATGATGTTAATCAGCGTTTTTTAAGGCAAAATTAAAATCAATAAGTTGAAATATTAAGTTCATATTTGGATCGCGTAGAGCATGTTGAATATGATGTGATCGAGACTAGATTTGAATAACTAAAAAGAATTATAAAATTTTAAAAAAACCTCGTTTTTAGTTATAAAATATAAAAAACGCCTCGTACTATTTAAGTAGGTACATAGTGCATTTTTTAAATTAAAACCAGCAATTAAACTTGAATATAGGTATAATGTTGGCGCTTTTAACGAATCGCTAAGGCAGTTGACTTTTCTCCTGTCAAGGTAAAAAACAATGTAAATGCTGTCGACACAAATAAAAAAGCTACTGAAATCTGAAATGAAATGAGACAGTTGTTGCGTGACAGTAATATTTCTACTGTGCTATGACGTCACAGAATTAATTAATGCCTCCTAAATGAGTGACAAGAAACAAAGGGTGCCATTTATATTAAACTTAAACAATAATGTGCCGATTCTGTGTGACTTAATTTCAATTTTAAATCAATACTAATATTATAAATTTGAAAGTAACGCTGTCTGTCTATCGGTCTGTCTGTCTGTCTGTATGTTACCTTTTCACGCCTAAACCACTGAACGGATTTCGATAAATTTTGGCAAGGAGATAGATGGCATCCCGGGAAGAACATAAGCTACTTTTTATCGACATACCACGCGGGCGAAGCCGCGGGCAGAAGCTAGTTTTAAATATTTAAATAAGTAAGATCCTAGATCAGTTATTATAGAATTATCAACTTACTTCATACATTTAGAATTTTAATACTTATCTATTGCTTACTTTTGAACAAGACACTGTAAAATGGGTTGAAATGTTGGAAAAATATTTTATTTTATTTTTTATTTTTACAATTAATAAAAATAAAATAAAGTTTATCAGTAATATGCACAAACATGTTCGCTAGATACATACCTATACTGTAATGTGTCGTATGAATGTGTGTGGAATTTATTCTTGAAAGATGATTGATCTTCGCAGGTTCTCAGAGGTAGTCAGGAAATATCGACTCCATCTAGTTTATTTTCTTTTTAATATAACGTGTAAAAATGTGAATGTGGAGGAGCTCGTGGCTAAGTAATAACAGCCGCACGGGTCGATCTTGCCGGGGTTGGTCTGTGGATGCGTGATCATCTTTACTTTACGTGCTTTCCGAGGCACGGAGGAGTCTCGATATAGACTCCTCCGTGCCTCGGAAAGCACGTTAAGCCGTTGGTCCCGGCTGTCATTCGAGGATCTTGTTGTTACGGGTCGTCAGAAGCCCGAAAGTCTGACAACCAATCTTACCAAGGGGTATCGTATTACCCAGTTACTGGGTTGTGGAGGTCAGACAGGCAGTCGCTCGATGTAAAATACTGGTATTCAGCTGCATCCGGTTAGACTGGAAGCCGACCCCAACATAGTTGGGAAAAGGCTAGGCAGATTGATTGTGTAAAAATGTCTCCGATATCCTATTTCCAGAATAAACAACTTCATTTCATATCTTTCATATTTTATCCCAGCAAAATTTTCAATTAAATTACTCGATACCTTACAGAATGGACCTCGAATCGATGAATCGTTTTCATAACACTCGGATACAACGCTTAATGGAGCCCTTTTATAACGATTGCTTTTGTCACCTCATTATTTAAGTAATATAGTGAAAGCTTTTAAATCATTTTAATTAATGGAATATGAATGCTTTTGTGCATAAATGTGGATGTGTGCTGTGTTGTGTTCTGTTTGAGTTTGTGTGTGTCAGTGAGCCTTTCATTTAACAAGCTGTAGACATTGTTACCTACTATAGTTTTAATCCTTTTTTTTTGTTCAGAATTGTAGGAATGATTAAAACGCATACATGTGGTTTCAGGTTAATTTGACTGTTGATTAGCATATTTTTAGTTATGGCTACTACTCAAGAGAGAATCTAATGTTTATATTTGTTGTTTCTAGAAATTATTATTTTAAAAAAACTTTAAAAACTGCAAAAAAATAAGAAAAAAATTGAGACTTAAAATAATAATAAATAAATAATATAAGTGTAAAAAATGATTTTGTATACTTTAAGAATCATTATTTATAATCAAGGCGAATATAAATCTAGGCACTAATTTATAAATAACATAACATAACATCACGCCTGTGATCCCGAAGGGTTAGGCAGGGGTGTACCTCTCCCCTGCCTAACCCTTCGGGCCCTTCCGCTCCACCCAGAGCGGGAGAAGTAATTGGATGATTTACCACCCTCAAAAAAAAAAAAAAAAAAGGGGTGTACCTCTAGCACACCCACATTTCGCCAGTTATGTTTAAGTCCCATGTAATAGGGAGCGAAAATAAGGAAAATGTCGTAAGGAAAGTTTTGAGTATGAATGTGAATGGATATAAGAGTAGCGGAAGACTGAAAAATGATGGATGGACTGTGTGGAAGATAAAATGGATAGAAAAGGGGTGACGACAGAGATGATGACTAATGGAGATGTATGGAAGGAAAGAACATGTTGCGCCGACGGCAAATAAATTGTGATAAGGGCAGGAGCATGATGAATGTAAGTAGGTTAGTCGTAGTGAAGTTCTAGAGTAGTCCAACCTCACAAAAGATTATAGAGTAAAATACTCTGTACATGTTATACAACATTTAGTTTTTGTTTATGCTTAACCCGAAAAGGGGTCATTGTACTCATCATTATGAACAACTTTTTCTATTGGACAAAAATTGAAATCGCGAAAAAAAAATCTGCTGTTCCATAATATATTTGTGTTCACAAAATGTATGGAACAGCTGATTTTTTTTCGCGATTTCAAAGTTGGTCCTATAGAAAATGTTGTTCAAAATGATGAGTACAATGACCCCTTTTCGGGTTTAGCATAAACAAAAACTAATGTTGTATAACATAGCATTACAGATTGCTTCACAAGGGGCCTCCCCCATTAAAGACCCCGATATTGCAAATTACCACAGAGGGTTGGTAATCAACCTGAGGACTTATTGGAAGAGGGGAAGAAATTAATGCAACATGCAGAGGTGTTGTTTCAAGGTAAATGATCTAAAACTACCGGGGTAAAACTTCGTAATATTTCAAAAGTTTAATAGTAAAATTATGATTAGGTAACTATCTTTTGCGTGCGACTCCGTCCGCGTAAAAATAAATAGTCGGCAATACTGGCGGCCTAAAACGGCCATATTAGCAATTCCTTTAAAAGAAATTCATTTCCTGAATTCCCAGTTGTCATTAGCAATTCCTCTAATTTGACACAATTCATAATTTGTGGACCATTTTACGACCTTCCATAGAAAACTGTCAAACAGATGAATTATTTCGTATTATGAATCGTACGCAGATCATAATATCAGTTGTCAGTTTTTTAAATTTTACGATGATTCATAATATTTTTCTATTATGATTCTGCCAAAGTGGCTGTTTTAAGGCCCCTGTACTTTGCTATTTATGAAAGACTTTTCGAAATGGGATCAGTAGTTCCGAAGATTACCCCCTACAAACTTACAAAACCTCTATAATGTTAGTATAGATAGTTGATTTGAATAAGGCTGGGGGCAGACCGAACTCGAGAGTTGCCTAAAAATACAGAAAAAACTTTTGGCTTTAGTGTATTCACTGTTTTACTTTCTTTATTATCCGCCCTGAACAATCCTTTAACATTTTAACAGCATTCTTAAACATTTTTTAATTCCCTTTTAAAACTCAGAAAGGCTCTAAAAGATAAGCCAATTACGCTTTAAAAAAATGTTGTGTCCCCGTAAAACAAATGACAAATAATACAAGAGTAGGTTAATAAATACCCTAAGGTTTAATGTCACTTTATTTTCATTTTATTTACAATATTAAATTGATTCAGAAAAATGCAGTAGACGTAGGTATACCGGTAGGACATATTTAGAATAAAATAGAAAACAACAAGTGAAACACGTGTGGATTTCTTACAGGATTTTATGACTCTTTAGGAATAGTTATGCGGAATAGGTTACTAAGTATATCTACGTCTACTGTAGTTTACTTTATTTTGACCTAAAACAGTTACACATACAATTCAAGTGTGACAGAATAAATTAAAAACTAGGTAAACGTGTAACCGTCCACAGAAATGTCCGAGAAATAATGCTTTACCTACTTAGTTTAAAGCGTGGGTTGATTTTACAGAAAACTAAGAAGTGATCGTACATATTTTGGAATAATAGGTAATAATAATAAAAAAATAAAAATCGTTTATTGACCAAATACAGGATTGTTTACATTTCCTTAAATATTAATGATTACAAGTAAGTAAACTAAAATTATTTTCATGAAGGAAACATAATTTTAATATTTTAACTTGCGGACTCCATACTAGGTCGAGCCTGTCTCATGGAGTCCTAGAGAGTATTTAATAATTAGAATTTTCTGATTAACTGAATAGTATTTACTGTATTTAGGTATAATGATGGATAATCTTAGGTACATTCTTTATTGTTCACAAGAAAATACAGTCATAGCAAAAAATAAGTAAGCACATCTTAAAACGATAGGTCTATGTGGCAGTTAGATAGTTTCAATTAATTGGAAATTGTTGTCAAAAGTGGTAGGACTATTTACGAGGCCGACTGTACAAAAAAAAAAGTTTTCATGAGATATACTTCAGAGGATTATGAAAAATCTTTTCCTTGTTCTGAAGGTTGTAAATAAATGTCAGAGAAAGCCTGTGAGGGATGATACTCTTCTCATATTTAGGCGGGTATGAATGTAGTACAGTCGTAAAGACAAGGTTTTATTGTGGCCGGAGCGAGAAATAATTTTAGATAAGTAGTGTTTTATTATACCGGGTTTTTTGCTTGTTAGGTATAATAGTTGGTATACATCTTATGCTATATATATATATATATATATATATTTCCTCTGCTTGTATGATGAAAAAAAATTATACTATTTTTATGTTCCTATATATATTATTTTTTTAAATTTATTTTGTAAAAATTAGTAGTGTGTTAATAAGTTTCTATTAACACTATAGGTACTAAATTAAATAACTATCTATACATACATACAAAGCAAGGACACTTAGGCGTAGAAGTACAGTCACGAGCACCAATATGTATACACTAAGCAACTTTTAATAGTGATTTTCTCCTACCGTATTGATTGTAATTTTATGTTATATCGAACATAGTATGTTGGAACCCATATTATTATGATATAGGTATCATCTCAAAGTTGCAATCGTCGCTCCACGAAAAAATGGTTATTGAATTTTGCTAAGTGTATACATATTATTGCTCGTGACTGTACAGTCTAGGAGTACTTCCGAATGACAGTGATGTGTAGGACCATATCGTTGTCATTCAGAAACTTGCCCAGGAGACTGGCAGCATTACCACGTTGAGTGGCAATGTAAATTCTTGGGCCAAAGAACGAGCCAGACCTCCAGCCCATCCTTTTGATAATACTATTGATTTTTTACCGATTACTTCGCCAAGTTCTTATTTCCAAACGCTACCTAATCTCGTTGTAGCTCAGCTTGCATTGGCACTTTGCCTTACAACTGAAAAGAATTTCATGGTATGGTAGAGCAGAGATATATTTTATAGTTAGTTGTAAAAACTGCGCATTTGGAGGGCATTAAACCTTTCGTAAAATGTGTCTATGATCTTCGATAAAGTAGTATAGTAAGTGTATGTAAAGATTTGCGATCAATCAAATCTTTGAAAAACATTTCAGTTTTGAATGTCAAAACCCTGTTGATGGGCAAATAAATCGATTGACAGTTCTCTGTCCTTGGAACAACGGGCTATATCAATTGGCTTGATTTTAGAAAATTACGGCGTATTTTCCCACCTTTTAAGTAAAAGAGGTTAATGGTTTTGTACTAATGGCATGTCGTCATCTTGTCAATTTTAAGTAAAACTTGTCTCAAAGATAATTAGAAGATAGTTTAGCTACCTACTTCGTTTTTTACAACGTCTCATTCTCAGTCGTAAGTATAATCATTAGAGTAATTATTTGGAAGTCAAGCCATTAGTTTCCATCAAGCGATTTTTGAGTGGCATTTGGTTTAAAGCTAAGGCAGTTTTTCTTTTCAATTTTATACAATTATTAACCTAATAGCTCCCAGCCCAGGCAGATGGACCGACGCGACGATCTTTTAAAGTTGGCTGGGACAGACTGGATACGAAAGGCGGAGGACAGGGTGTTGTGGCGCAGCCTGTGAGAGGACTTCGTCTGAGATCCAGGATGAAAAGTAGTCTATGTCCTTCTCCAGGTCATGGTCTACCCTAGTGCCAAATTTCACCCACTTCCATTCAGCCGTTTTAGCGTGAAAGCGTAACAAACAAACAAAAAACAAACTCACTTTCACATTTATAATATTAACAATAGTAAAGATTCGCATTTATTTACCAAAACCACATTATTTTCTACCCTTGTTACTTGCCGTCAACATGTAACTCAAAGAAACATTATATATATATTTTAATTAGACCAAAGTTTTTTCGACACAACTGTACCTAGTAGAAAGGAAAATTTATTGTTTCATTTATTTTGCGTATGTTTGGAAGATTATTAATTTTATGTTACGTTCAAATTGAATCGTTTTCCTTTCTGGGTAGTGAATGAAAATGATACTTATTTGGGTTTATTATTAAACCCTTAACTAATCAATACAACATGAAACGGTTTGTTAGCCTTGTATTACTTGTTTAAAATCATGTAATAAACTAGATTTAGTAAGCGGCACTGTTTGAGTTATTCCTCGGCATCGGAAGTTGTCAGTGGGATAACGTTGTCAGCCTTTTTATTATTTAAACCTTCCTCGAGAACCACTCTATCTATTGGTTAAAACAGCATGAAAATCGGTGCAGTAGTTTTTGAGTTTATCGCGAACAGACATACAGACAGACATACGCGGCGGAGGACTTTGTTTTATATAAGAAGAAGAGAATAAGGTTTCATCTTTAGACCAAGGTATAAAGCATCGAGCCATTTTTAATTTCAATGTTTATTCCGGCATCGTTTTAGTTCTATAAAACTGACAAGTCTAAATTGACAATTTTTAATTTAAAAGGTTACATTTGTTGAAATAAAGTTCAAAATACAATAACTGGTATGAAAGTTTGGGCTTTTACTAAAGTTAGAAGTCGTTTTTAAGAGACAGTGTAGGTCTAATGATGTATATTTAATTACTTCGGTTCGTTTTAAGAACGATTCCCCCGTCCATCCTTATAAGAAAAGAAATAAAGAAAGAAAACGTTATTTCAGCCAGGCACACAAAAACAACAAACAGACAAAATAAAAAATAGTATTGTGTGCCTCACGGTTGGGCCAAATAGGCACAGTTCAATAATATGGATAGATAAAAGTACTCTCTAATTATGAACCTCCTTGGAGACAACTTTATCGAATGCTATTTTTTATGATGAAAGATTTGTTACTATGCATATTATTAATTGACATAATATTTAAAAAAAAAACAATAAAAACAACGTAATCTTTCAGAATTCTCTACAGCTACTTTCTTACCTCATTTCATTCTTCCCCACAGAAAATATTATGAATCATCGTAAAATGTCACAAACTGACAATTGATAAAAAACATCTCACTAGTTTCATGTACAACTACGTTGGAACTAGTGAGACGAGTTCGATTTAAGTTTTGTTACATTTTTTCCATTATCTAAGTCCATGGAACCACTGAGAAAAAAAAAACTCACAAGTTCCATGGAACTAATTGTGGTGGAACTAGTGAGAATGATCCCACACATATACCCCACACATAGCTTTTGTGTCAAATTAGGAATTGCTAATGACAGCTGGAAATTCAGGAAATGAATCGCTTTTAGAGGAATTGCAAAAGTGGCCGTTTTAGGCCCACATTACGATCATCTCTGTCCTCCCTCCACACAATAATAATAGTAAGGCCTCCACACAATCGTGCTCGTGTGTAATCGTCTATGATCGCCGATTGTGAAGAGACGCCATTCGATTTTTCAAATGCGATTGTTAGCTGTAGGTATCTTATATTCATACAGAGGTATGAAAAACAGGGTGTAAAGTGCACTCATCCTCCTATAGAAAATGGAGGATCTTCCGACCAGACGGGTGTTGCGTCTGGTGGGCTACTGGCCGACGATTAATGTCAGGACGTTGTATATTTGTGCTAAACGCGTGGTAAACACTGCTTGCGCGATGAAGGATGTTGCGTAACGTCAATATGATGCATAGTTCGCATGAGGCGATGTAGATGTCGCCACATTCTAGATGTCACATTACACACACACACACACATTGTCGTTTTTGACATTATGCAGAAGCTAGTAAAGAATAAGATTGCATAGGTAAGTTTAATAACAAGGAAATTGGTAGTAGGTACATGGGACCCTGGCAACAGGCAACTGAAGGAACACGGGTGGGTTTTAGTCAGTAAGAGTCTGACACGCCCTTCCGCTCCACCCAGAGCGGGAGAAGTAACTTGATGATTTCCCACCCAAAAAAAAAAAAAAAAGGTACATTATATGCAAGTCATGCAACTGATAGAGCTGGAAGGCTAGAGCAAACCATTATAGTGGCTATAATTTGTTCAGTATAAATATTATTTATAGGAATGTTCCGACTAGTCGGTAAAGCCGAATCAAGCGTAAACAAAGCGTCACAGAAATTGCCGAACACCCGTGAAACCGTGGTTAGTTTCGCCGGCTAGTCGGCCTCTTTACAACTGACTAATCGGGTAGTCGGCCAAAGTCATGGTCCGCACATCTCTAATTATTTTGTACCTTTTATGTTCCGTAAAGTTTAATAAATAAATATTGTAACAATTCCTGGTAGAAGATCAAGACATGAAACCAGTGTCCCATTAAAAAGGTTTTTCATGGTAATATTTATTTTATATACAGTTTTAAAAGGAATCCGGGCCTCATTGCCTAAGGGGAAGTTTTCACAGAAAAGCGGTCAGTTTCATCGAGCCCCGGGTGATATTACATAATCTTACAGATAAAATTGTTACGTCAATTATGTAAAAGATTTTTACTTTTCTTTGTGATGTTTCGGCCCTATTATGATGTTTTATTTCATTAAAAACTTTGTGACGAATGTCGTGAGCGAAGTTAGGAATAAACACGTGAAAATTCTTTTGAAAAAGCGCTTCTTGTTCGCATTTCCTTTTCGTTTTTTATACAATATTGATAAGATACATAATTATTAGGTACATAATTATTGTAATGTTACTTTGATGTTAAATTATAATTCGCTGAAATTGTAATTCATACTCTAAATGTATAATATTCATTTTGGTGTTATTTAAACTTTTGTTCACGAACCAAAATATTAAGTTATAAAATAATCATCATCAACCTACAGTAGTCCACTGCTGAACATAGGCCTCTCCAATTGCACGTCATTCAGCTCGATTCTCGGCAACTCTCATCCAGTTGCTACCAGCCACCCTGCGAAGATCGTCGCTCCACCTAGCCTGAGGGCGTCCTACCTTACTTTTCCCGATTCGCGGTCTCCACTCAAGAACACGTCTACCCTTACGGTCATCGGTTCTACGGCTAATATGGCCGGCCATTTGCCACTTCAGCTTGCTTATTCTGTGAGTTTTTTGAAAACTTTGGTTCTCTGCCGGTTTACCTCGTCCCTCGGAGGGATTCCAAGCATAGCTCGTTCCATAGCTCGCTGAGCGACCTTGAATTTATGGACCACAAAATGCAAAGAAATAACGAAATATAAACCAGCAAATGAAATAATAATTATTTGAGACCTTCCATAATCAGCCTATAATGTTCCCACTGCTGGGACACAGGCTTCCTCTCTTCGAGATGGAATGGGCTGTAATCTACCACGCAGGTCTAGTGTGGGTTGGTAGATGTCACATATCTTCGAATTTTTGGTTTTAGGACATGCCGGCTTCCTCACGATATTTTCCTTCACAGTTTTTGAGTCCAGCGGTTATTATTTACACGAAATAAAGCACCTGGCTAGGTTCAAACTCACGCCCTACAACTCGTAAGTCGGGCCGTTATCACTGGACCACCACTAATCTTGCGCGTGAAACCTTTAGAAATAAATAAATAATCAACGTGAACCATCAATCATCAAATTAAACCAACATTAAACAAAACAGAACACATTCCAAGATTGAAATCATCCTCATAAACAACAAAATAATTCTCCTTCAGTGGATTTGTTTCCAAGGAGATAAACTCCGTGAATAGAGCATTTCTAAGACCTTAAAGCTATGTCCCGACATGTTACTCCTAAATGACGTCTAAGACTTCCATCATAGACATACAAAGGCTCCTGTAAATCTACCTGAAATTACTTTGTTAATAGGGTCCATCGTATTTTAGAATACATAGAAATGTTGTTGCCTGAATAACAAGAGAGAGTATCTTTGAACTTGATATACCCGTGTATTATCCGAAACCCATTCAATCTAAAAAAGAGCAAAATGCACCAAAATGTAATAAATAAACTTTAATCAAAAACTGCCAAATAAAATAACATAACATCACGCTTGTATTTCTCCGACGGGTTACGCAGAGGTGTACATACAGTACACCCAGATCTCGCAAGTTATGTTTAGGTCCCATGTAATAGGGGGCGAGCCTATTGCCATCAATCGGGCACAAATCCAGACTCCGGGCTCATTCTACTGAGAAATTTCAGCAGGAAAACCCAATAACACTTTGCTCGACCCGGGAATCGAACGCGGGACCTCGGGTAGTTCGTTACAAATAAAATTGCCAAATAAAATAGAAAGAAGAAAGAAAGAAAAATTGTTTATTCTGCACAAACTAAACGCACAATACAAAATAAAAAATGACATATACGTATATATATTTATATATATTTTTTTAAATGTATATACATATATTTTTTTAAATGTATATATTTTTTTTTTTTTAAACGTAATCGGAATCCTTTAGTATATAATGTGTTGCAACAAGGAAAATGGGATAAGGGCAGGAAATTGATGATCCAATATTATCAATTCTATCACTTTGCATTGTGAGGAAACAAAAACTTCATTTGTCGTTATTCATAAACAAATCACTTTAAACAAAGAACGCGAAACAAGAAAGAACATGAAGTTATAATTAAAAATCTTCCCACAACCGGTAAGAAGCCGTAAGCTGGAAAGTATTGAGACGCTGATGCAGAAGCAAGTTTGTTATTGCATTTTGTTTCATAGGAAAACTTTCTTCCTACTTCATGAGCATGACGAACATAATAAGGATTTCTGAAGATGGAAGATATTTATCACTTTTTTTTCGTTGTTTTAGGGCCCGAACCGTACTTCACGTTTCTTGTTCATAAAATACTTTTCAGGATCGCCTACAAAATAGGTAGCTGATGTATACAACCTTTCTTCAGACTCATGCGTATGGAATTTTGTGAAATAGGTGCATTCAGGGTTTATGCGATTCCCCCGAATAGTTTCAGAGTCTAAAGAAGCCATTTGTCGAGTTACAGTGAGTTACTCCGTTTATCCACCCCAAATAATCCACCCTAAGTTGGATACTCGGACACGTATGTTCGAGAATCCACCCTAAGCGTATAAATTCCGTTTATCCAACTAGGCCTAGGGTGGATTCTCGGACATGCGTTTCAGAGTATCCACCTTAGGGTGGATTATTTGGGGTGGATAAACGGAATAATCCCATTTGTGGAGATCAAGACCCGCTCATAGATACCTAACTAAGATTCGTTTTTTTTACAACATAATGGTAGAAAACTGTTGTTAAAAAAAAGTCTTAAAGAAACCGGTAATCGATCAAAAAACACATGTACCTAATGTTGTTTCCTCAAGCATTGAGTTCGCCTCTGTAATACCATGTTGTATAAAGTTATATAAGTATATATATACCTTTCCCATTGACAGCGATGCGGACGAATTCTTTGATGCTCTATTGAGCATCAAAGAATTCGTCCGCATCGCTGTCGCCCCTCCCCTTTATTTTTTCTTTTTAATTTTGTTATATATGTAATTGTTTTTTAGTTAATTTAGTATAATAAATGTAATGTAATTTAAATGTTGAAATGGAATAAATATATAAATCTTGAAAAAAAAAAAAAAAAAGTATATAATTATAAATAATACAATGTCTAACTCTATCCATCTCCTTGTTACAGATCAAACAATGCTATCCAAGTTCAGTGTGAGTGTTAGTGCCAAAGTGTAGTGCCAACATGGGTTGCACCCCAAGCATGTTGCTTGACCACAAGAGTCGTCGCCGCGACAGCACTGGGTCCCAAGAGGCGGCCCTGGCCAAAGTGGCCCCCACCCCGGTCTGCAACAAGGCCGTACAGGCCGCCAAGGCCCCTAGGGCCTCGCTGGAGTCCGATGGCTTCAGCATCCAGCTATCCAGCAAGAAGGACAGCTATGTGTCGCAAATGGGGAACAATTTTGCGACACAGCTGCATATTAAGAGGATATCTGGTGAGTTGTATTTTTGTACGTTTAAGGCGGTTTCATGTGCTTATAACTGATAACTGTATTTTTCACTATATTTTGAGACATCGTCACACTATTCGAAATAGTTCATCAGTTTTTATAAGTTATTAGGTTTTATTATCCACGAATCATACGGATGTCAAAAAAATTACTGCTCACGGTATATGTTCAAAACCGACCTTAATTATTATTATTTCATTTAAATACTTGTCTTATAAATTACATTTTTAAATATTAAAACATTTAATAATAGGTATAAAAAAATAGTAGCCCGCCGGTATCGAGAACAAGGTCCAAGTTACCGACGGTCAGGGCTCCATAGAGAGGAACCTCCTAACAATGCGAGGCGTGTCCAGAAGTATCGCTTTCTGGAATGAAGCCTAGGGGCTTGATTCCATACCGAGAGCCTCCATAGGTGTTGTTCGAGCCTCCATAGGTCTTGGCAATCAAGCCATTGGCTGATACGACTATTGGCACAAATTACCGCTGAGTCCACAAGTCAACAACCTCGAGCTAAGTCAAGATACTTGACTATTATTATTATTAAATTGTCATGACCACACCTTGACATCCTCAGCCTCACTCCAGCATCATTCAAAAATACCTTCGATTTCAGAATTATTATTAGAATAAGCCTATGTTGTCTCACTGCAGTGCAAAGACCTCCTTTACCCCTTTTCACTTGTATATTTTTTTAAATTATTGGCCCACTATTGCATTAGTCCGGGAAAACTGGAAACAAATTAGAAAGGTTCACAAAAATCATTCATCATCTACCTAGCTTTTCCCAACTATGTTGGGGTCGGCTTCCAGTCTGGACAAAATCAAACTGGTTGCTCTGGACAAAATCAAACTGGTTGCTAATCTAGTTGTAAAATTTATTATTTTTATATCATCGATTTTTTTACATTTTATGATAATTAACACACACTGTCCTATTAGTATTACTTGCAAGTTTGTAGGAATATTGTGATATCGTATACTTTAATGTTTGTAAATATGTGAGCACCATGTACCTATCACATACTTAATTTATTTATTTGTCATTGCTCCATTTTTAATTCTTTTTACCTATTGTAATTGTATTCTCGGTGCATCGTCTTCACATGTAATTATATAATTGATGTACCTATACCAAATATTGTAAAACTTTTATTTAAAAGAGTAACGGTGGAGTTTCTTGCCCATTCTTCTCCATACGAAAACTACCTTTTGGAAGGGGCAACTAGAATCAGTTCTATTTCTATGTATTTGACGTTCAAAAGTGCCTTTAATGTGCCTACTTGAAATAAATTATTTGACTTTGACTTTGTCTAAATGGATGCAGCTGAATACCAGTATTTTACATGGAGCTACTGCCTATCTGACCTCCACAACCCAGTTCTCAAAAATAATTAAACCCTGCATATTACCGCGATCAGTGTAACCATGTCGAAACGTTAAGCTACCCAAAGGTTTTGACTAAATCCCTGTAACATTTCATTATCCTCATGCAACGTGATAGATTAAAATTAAAGCAGAAAATCAGTTCAAATGTTTGCCGGTTAAATTTCGGTCAGTTATCCTTGTTAAAAGTGTTCAAAACTAACCCAGTCGGTTCGTGCCAGTGGCATTAAAATCCCGTGTAGGTAGAAGTCAGAAATGTGAACATTTAACGATGACTAAAATAATAATAATAATAATAGGTGTTAGGAGGCTCTCCTTGGGGGCTTGATTCAGGAAGCGTTACTTCTGGACACACCTCGTATTGTTAAGAGGTTCCTCTCTCTGGAGCCCTGGTGGGCTACTATTTTTTATATTTTTAAATGTTTTTATTTATTTTTTATTCGAATAATTAAAAATATAATCTACTAGCTGATGCCCGCAGCTTCGCCCGCGTGGATGGCGGTTATTATATACTAAAACCTTCCTCGAGAACCACTCTATCCATTGGTGAAAACAGCTTGAAAATCGGTGCAGTAATTTTTGAGTAAATCGCGAACAGACAGACAGACAGATGCTGCGGAGGACTTAATTTTTTATTATGTAGTGATTATGTAAATAATGAAATAAAGGAGATAGTAATATTTGAGACTTTTTGAAAATGTATATTTCAACGAAACCATACGGCTCCTCGCCCACAGCGACTTTTTGTAGCGATGCTGTCGCGCGTTTTGTAAACGCACTACCACAATCTTTCATTGCGTTATTTATATTCGTCTGTTCAACAACATTTATGTAAATAACGCAATGAAAGAAGCGCGTTTACAAAACGCGCGACAGCATCGCTACAAAAAGTCGCCGTGGGCGAGGGGCCTAAGAAGCACCGATTATTATTATTATAAGCCTACACTACAGACTACAGGACAAAAGGAATCCCTTCCCTCTTTCCATACACAAAACTTATCGACAAGCTAACTCCAATAATTGTTACTTTCTTGTAACTTTTTTTTTTGTGTTTATTTTTATTTTATTTTCTTTCTCTAATACTTGTCAACCTACCATTTAATGCATGCCATAACAATAATGTATCTCATATTTTTCTTTAATATATTCTCTGTAAATTGAGAGGTCTGGCTCTTGTGATACAGGAACTCCTATTACAAGGGCGAGGGCGACACTGATGTTTGTGCCAATGATGTAAAAACAAATAAATAAATACATAAAAAATTCTAACAAAAAAAAGTTATTTATTAAACGTAGCTCCGAACTGGATGCAATTAAATAAAAATACTTTTGTTTTTATTTTAAATTATAATTTAACTATATTTGTTTTTTCCTTTAAAAAAACTAGGAGGTCGGAAGAGCATCAATTCTTTTGAAGTTTTATCCGGTTTCTTCTCGCTTGAATCTTTCCCCAGGGCAGGATTGGAATTGATTATTGACTGAATGTCTTTATTATATTTGTAACCCTTCATAATTAAGGAGAATACAGAATCATCATCAGAGCGATAACTTGTCATTCTTGTACTTTGGCCATCTCTCCTACGAACTTTTCCGCCAGTTATCATTTCGAGTATGCAAAGCAGAAGAAGCTGTAAGCGGAGGGTAAAGAGGTGATTTTAGCGTGTGCCATGCAGAATTCAAACTATTTCTATGCTAGTATTTCTGTCAAACAATGGAAATGAATGAACTCAGCCCATCGCCGTCCACTGCTGGACATAGGCTCTCTCAAGCTGCGCCCAATCACTCAGTGACCGCTCAGTCACCTTTTAAGGTCGTCGATCCATCTAACAATGGAAATCATTGAAAAATAATTTGACTTATGTATTTATATCGGACTGGATAAAAAAGAGCTTTCACTAGGTTCTTAGCTTTTTTAGTCAACAATAAAATTAGTATCATATTTTCAAGTGCCCCAACATTATTTTTGATCAAATTCCGTGGACTGATATAACAAACTTTAGCACTAAAAAGCCGAAAAATAAAGAAAAAAAAATCACTCACGTATTTCCATTTGTTCATAGTTTCAATTCGCGAAGGTATAAACGATACTTAAAAATATGAACATTTCGCTGGCCTTTAAATAGTCAGCGCTTATCTCAATTAATTTTTAGAATTTTCTCTTAATTAATCAATTAGATACGACAAAATTGATTAAGAAAACGGTAATTATAATTGAAAAGTGTAATTGTGATTGAATTTCAAGGTAATTAATTTTGAACACCTTATTTAAATGTGCCGTGAATATACCGTAAATCCCTAAAGATTTTATCTTATAATAGATCATTCAATTAGTTTTCATTAATATGCATGGATTCATGTTCATAATCTACTTATGGGTGAATAGGAAAACTAAACTAGTGCGTAACGGAACGCTCCGCGGGTTCCGTACCTTTGAAAGAAAAAATATTTTTCTATAATTTTTTTGGGACTGCATTTTATCCTGATTTCCAAAAAAACTGCTAGTTTGAGACAATTTTTTATTTTTGATTCAACCTTAAGCCGTTGTTCAAGGCTGTCTTTCGTAGGTCTTTAACAGTTGTTACGGGTAGTCCACCGAAAAGCTAACAACCAGTCTTACTAAGGGGTATCGTGTTACCCAGTAACTGTGTTAGGAGATCAGATATGCAGTCGCTCAATGTATTCACCTGATTGGTTAGACTTGAAGCTAACATAGAATGTAGATGGGTTGATGCTAATTTACATAAATCTCCATCTACTCTGATTATTATTCTACATATTACGTTCCGCAAACTTCCACGATAAAGGTATTCTTCAGAAATGTTTGACCATGAGTCAAAATATATGCCGGATAAATATATTTAAAAACATTCTGTAATGTGCAAATGAAGCTCTTTCACATGATACTCAATATGATTTAATAATCCTAATACTTTAAAATTGCAACATTTTGGTCACTTTTACAATTTAAATTAAAATATTTTTTTAATAAATTATTTTACTGCAATATGGGTAGAGTAGCATCATTTAAAACTGAACCAAACAAGTTGATAGCATGAGTAGTTGCTCAAATAAGTAACTGACAGACAGACCAAGTCGCACCATAAGGAAGGGTTCCTTTTTTACCATTTTGGTACGGAACCCAAAAATTTACTCCTGTTTTTTATTCATTAGTTTCTAATGTATCTACATACAGTATTCATAATTAACTATCTAAATGAAATTAAAAAAAACTGTTAAAACTGACATTTATTCAAATAAAATAAAATCCTTCACCTTTCTTAACCATTTTTTTTTATGAAAGGAGGTCTAAATAGCATCTTTTCTTTAGAATCATCTGTATCCGGTTTCTTCTCGCTTGAGTCTTTCCGCTGGACTGGACTAGAACTGCTTTCTGACCGTAAGGGTTGATTTAATGGTTGAAGAGCTTTGTTTTCTAGGAATCTTTTGATAATATCGGCGACGACGCCATCTTCCGGGCGATAACGTCCTACGTTTGGGTTTCTGTCGTCATCTCTTCTCCGTGCTGTTGTGAAACTTGTCAATTCTATTATGAAAAGCAGGAGAAACTGTGAGCAGAAGACAAAGATTAGATTTTAACAATTTCCAAGTAACAAAATATATATATTTTTTGGATTAATATTAGCTAAGTGACCTTACTTCGTAAAGGTCGATTCACACATATCAGTGAAGCCACCGTTCCGACACAGTTCCGACACACGACCGGCACAGTGCAAAATATTCTTTCATACATTCTCTATGAGGAGCTCGTGGCTAAGTAATAACGGGCGCACGGATCGATCCGTCAGGTTAAGCTACGCTTGCCGGGGTTGGTCTGTGGATGGCCATCTTTACATATCGAGACTCCTCCGTGCCTCGGAAAGCACGTTAAGCCGTTGGTCCCGGCTGTCATTCGTTGATCTTTGAAATTCGTTACGGGTCGTCAGAAGCTCGAAAGTCTGACAACCAGTCTTACCAAGGGGTATCGTATTACCCAGTTACTGGGTTGTGGAGGTCAGATAGGCAGTCGTTCCATGTAAAATACTGGTATTCGACTGAATCCGCTTAGACTGGAGCCGACCCCAATATAGTTGGGAAAAGGCTAGGCAGATTGACATTCTCTATGAACTCATCCCCACTTGTCAGTGTCTCAGTGTCAGTGCCGACACCGGCATGAGAATGTATGAAAGAATATTTTGCACTGTGCCGGTACTGTGTCGGCACGGTGGCTTCACTGATAAATGTGTGAATCAAGCTTTATACGACAAAATTTTTGACTAATTATGAAAAATGTCTGTCAAAATACCATTCCCCAATAACTTGATATGTTGTGTTGTCCCCCATGTGTATATGATAGAGGTATATGTAAATAATAAAAAAAGGTTGTCTTTTTAAACAAATAAAATCAGCTTGCGGTCTCAAAAAATCGAAATTACAAATTGAAAGTGCAACATTAATTTCCTTTCTAAGATTCGTAACTGTAACCGTGCAGGATTCAGAGTGAGTAAGTGACTGAAAACCTTTTGTGACTTATGAACTGGTTCTGTCTGGCTCACATTAAGACGAAGACTGACTTGTAACATTTGTTTGTAATGTATCATTCGAGGCGAGGCGTGTTACAATACGTTGATTCACAAGACGCGGCCAACACTCGCTTCGAGCACTCTCATATTTTCCTTTTAAAGGAATTCACGAACAGCCGACAGTCGAGTGGAAAATCCGGCGCTCGTATCGAGCGGCTCGACTCGCTGCACTGGCTAGGTACTGTAACACGTTACAAAAACTCGATACATTAAAAACAAATGTTACAAGTCCGCTTTTTCGCTAGTAACATTTCAAATAGTAGCAGTTAAATTTTTATCAAAATCGCTTAGTTCCCAATTAAATTTATTACGTCTTTGGATTAGGAGTTAATAACTAATTAAGGTACGAAAAAGAAACCACTTACATATTTCCATTTGTTCATGATTTTCAATAGGAGAAAGTATGAACTATAATTAAAACATGAAAATTTCTCCAGCCTTTATATTCAGTGCTTATCTCAGGTAAATGTAGTTATTTTCCATTATATTATTAATTTTCTCTTAATTAATCAATTTGATACGACGAAACTCATTACAATAACGGTATAATTTTAATAATTGAAAGGTGTACTTTCAATTATTAAAATTATACTGTTAAACTGTGTGTTAAGTGTAATTTTCTGGTAATTATTTTGAAAAACTTGTTTTTACCAATATTTTAATGAGCCTTGTCGCCGAAAATCAAGGAAGCTTACGCCATCTTCTTATATTTGGAGTTCATTAATACGTTCGATGGATGTAAACAGTGATGATAAGTACACTTGGGAATTACCTTTACAAAACCAAACCTAGTTACGCGGTCCCTAAGAATGAAATTGAACTAAGAAACATAAATAAAAATGATTTTCAAGGTGCCTGCAGAACGCTCGTTGCGCGGGTGTGACTCGCCCTTTGCTATTTTTTTTTATTTTAAATTTAAATACTTTAATAAATACTGTTCTTAGCACTGAAATCATTCCTAATCGCAGTACTTACTGTGCAATGTGCATAATATTCTCCGCTTTGAGCGATTATTCCGGTGCGTTCACAGTCGCTGGCCTTTGTAATTGCCTGCATTCTGTATCAGGCGCTAATCGTTGGCTAGACTCATTAATTAGTTTAACGTCTACTGTTTAATCTGTCTTGAGGGAAAATTACTGAGATGGACTGAACGAGAATGGCAGTGAGAATGGTGTATGTCCGTCCTTTTATGCAATTTACACTGCAATTAGATAGCCTTTAGAATAGAGGTATTTGAACTTTTCTAAGAATATAAAGATCTAACCATGGGTAAAAACTGAGTTTTCTTACAGATTTCGGCAGTTTTTGAAGTATATCATGGACTAGGCGACAGGGTGGTTCCTTAGAGCGTCTTTATATATGCTATTTTAATTTATGCTAACTTTAGGAGTTTTATTAATTAAAATCATCCGTAAATCAATCGATCAGCAGAGCTCGGTTGACCAGGTAAATAGTATATATAAAAGTAATAGTAAAACTAACAAGTTCACTAAAACAATAAGTAATTACTCATCACTTCGACTTGCAAGAAAACTTGGCATCACTAAAATCTTCACAAATCTCCCAAAGCTGATAACGGGATTTATAGGCCGTATTATAACAATTTTATAGGCCTCATAATTTCAATTATATTAAAGCGTTACGGCCTAATTTCGTAGAAAATATAACATTGGAGTTTATCGCTAATAATTTTTGATAACTCTGGAGGCTGTTGAAATAAATACTCTCGGGAGATTGCCGTTTTATTGTTTAAAGAATTTGTTTGATCCTAAGGATGATCTTATTAACGTAGAGTTGCTATTTATGTGTAGCCCTTTTTTTTTTTCGTGAGTGGGAAATCATCCAATGACTTTTCCCGCTCTGGGCGGAGCGGAAGGGCGTGTCAGACTTTTACTGACTAAAACCCACCCGTGTTCCTTCAGTTGCCTGTTGCCAAGGTCCCGGTATCCCTGGCAGGCATCGGTCCTAGCGGACCCCGCCAATTGTGCTGACATCTCTTTGAGGCGCGCGTGGAACACGACGCGCCATCGACCCGGGCCTGGTCCTAATCGGACGGCGAGCTAATTTATGTGTAGCCCTAAGGCTACGGAAAGGGATTTGTTTTACCATGTGAGAGCGTACCTATCTTTCATATTTTGGAGCACAATTTTGTTTACGGCAAAGTCAAATAATTTATTTCAAATAGGCACATAAAAGGCACTTTTGAACGTCAAAAAAACAAAGAAATAGAACTGATTCTAGTTGCCCCTTCCAAAAGGTAGTTTTCGTATGGAGAAGAATGGGCAAGAAACTCCACCGTTACTCTTTTAAAAAATGTTTTACAATATTTTGTATACATCAATTACATATTATATGTAAAGACGATGCACCTTTTTTTTTTTTTTTTTTTGAGGGTGGGAAATCATCCAATGACTTCTCCCGCTCTGGGTGGAGCGGAAGGGCGTGTCAGACTTTTACTGACTAAAACAAGGCAAGACGATGCACCTAGAATAAGATTACTGTACCACAATAGGTAAAAAGAATAAAAAAATGGAGCAATGACAAATAAATTAATTGATAGATACCTACATGGTGCTCACATATTTACAAACATTGTAAAACTAAACGATATCACAATATTTCTAACACTTTTACGAGTAAACTAAGAAGTCAGTGTGTGAGTTCAAGTAATCACAGAGTGTAATAATCTATGACATACAAGTAATAAATTACAACTAAATTAGCAACCAGTTTGATTTTGTCAAGACTCTAAATTGTCCTATTTATTTATTTATTTAACAACAATTGCTTGCTGCACTAACAGTAAATACCAAAGCGTGCAGCAAGCCAACAACATAACTTCATGCAAACAAAGAGCCAAATTTCCTATAGGGCAAAGATAAGATTTCAAATTATTTGCGTACCTAATAAAAACTTTTCTATGTTCATTTGTTTTTAAAATGTCCATGACAACGCATCAGTATTATAAGGCGGGTACAGATTGGAGATACGTAACTTGAAATGCTGAAATGTAACACGAGGTAAGGACTTGTACACAAAACTGCGAATCGGCGCGATGCGAATTCGCAACGCAGAAGTTTTCGTAAGAAAATTTTAGGGTACCGTCGCTGATTTTTGCGATGCGACGTCCGAAGCCCTAAATGTTTTGATTAGTTTTAAAGGTTAGGTTTTTCATTTCATGTTGCATTGCATTAAATTGGACGGCTCAAGTGTTACATTTCATGTTACCTTTCACCAATCTGTACGTCTTCTTCTTCTTCGTCATTCCCTCAATGCTGATGATCGCGGTCAGGATACGACATGTCTCGCAAGTTATGCGGTTTTCTGCAGTGTGAACCGCTCAGTAAATGCTGCCTCCAACAGCCTTCTTGATCGCGTCTGCCCATCTTGCCGGTGCTCTGTGTTGAGGGCGTTTTCCTTCCACCCGGCTCTTTTGTGTTACATTTCATGTTACACCAATCTGGGGGACTAAAACGGCCACATTAGTAATTCCTCTAATTTGGCATAAAAGCAATTCATAATGTGTGGACCATTTTACGAATCTCCATAGAAAACTGTCAAACAGATGATTATTTCGTAATATAAATCGCATTCAGATCATATTATTATGAATTGTCAGTTTATGACATTCTACGATGATTCATAATAAGTTCCTATTCTGCGATTATGCCAAAGTGGCTGTTTTAAGCCCCCTGTATTAGGTAGGTACCTACTATTTACGGATTGAAAAAAAAACTATTTATAAATCAAATTCAAATTCAAATTCATTTATTGTTTGTCACAGGTAAATAGTCAGATCTTACAATAGTATTCATGAATCACTGTAACATACCCATGGGGTGTACAATATTTATATTAATAAGTAGGTAGGTATATCAATGTTGTTGGTTATATTACTGTTTTAGTCAACCTCATTTTACATTAATTCTTGCACAATTATTAGGGACATACAATTTAGTTTAATAAGTCAAAAAATTAAAATAGAAAAATTAGTTTACCATGTCAATTTTGCGTCAACATCATCAGACATTATTAATAGACATAATTATTTTGGTCATGCGATTTACATTAGATAAGTACAAAAAGTAAATTAAATAAATAAAATAAGTTTAACATGTCAAGTTTTAGTCAACCTCATACTAACATTCATTAGAAGACATAATTATTACGGTTGTATATTTCACATTAAATAAGTCAAAACAAGTTTAGTCAATAATTCGGTCTGTTAGAAATTCATTAATTGAATAATATGTTTTACTTAGGAGAAATTCTTTAAGCTTTAATTTAAAAACTTTTAATGAAGAGATATTCTTGATACAGTTTGGTAGCTTGTTATAGATTTTAACTCCAACACCAATCAACCGGATGTTCCATAGTGCGTACATAATCGGATAAGCTGATTGATTGTAGTTTTATTACTTCTACTAGCTGCGCCCCGCGGTTTCACCCGCGTAAGTCTCGTTCCTGTGGGAATATCGAGATAAAAAGTATCCTATGTCCTATTTCAGGTCATGGTCTACCCCTGTGCCAAATTTCATCCAAATCCGTTCTGCGGTTTTAGCGTGAAAGCGTAACTAACAAACAAACAAACTCACTTTCGCATTTATAATATTAAAAGTTAGAATTTCAATAGGATAACGTTTCCAAGCGAATGGAAAATAAACGAAATCTCATCAATTTGAAATAGGTGTGACATGATCATCCACCCGTAAAACAAATGGTGTTAGATGGGTCGGGTTTTATTTTACACAACATAACATAACATTAAGCCTGTATTCCCCGAGGGGTTATACAGAGGTGCACCTATAAAACACTCACATTTCGCCAGTTATGTTTAGGGTCCGGCAGGTTTTATTTTGTTATTTAAAATGAGTGTGGCTGTAGAAAGGACTTGTAAAAACAAATTTATACACACTTCAGATCCGCCATTCGAGTGATCACTCGTCGCTGTCGCGCAGTCACTGTTCATTGCTCGCCAACTAGTTTTTAGTTGCTAGCTCTACTCATAAGCATTATCATTTCAGCCGAAAGACGTCCAGCCGAGTCGGATTCGACGATTGACTTCTTTCTCGAAGTTGGACCAAGAGTTAGCTCTACCTAGCTCTACTCAGTTCTCGTTGGACCTAGAGTTAGCTCTACCTAGCTCTACTCGGTTCTCGTTGGACCTAGAGTTAGCTCTAACTAGCTCTACTCGGTTCTCGTTGGACCTAGAGTTAGCTCTACCTAGCTCTACTCGGTTCTCGTTGGACCTAGAGTTAGCTCTACCTAGCTCTACTCGGTTCTCGTTGGACCTAGAGTTAGCTCTACCTAGCTCTACTCGGTTCTCGTTGGACCTAGAGTTAGCTCTACCTAGCTCTACTCGGTTCTCGTTGGACCTAGAGTTAGCTCTACCTAGCTCTACTCGGTTCTCGTTGGACCTAGAGTTAGCTCTACCTAGCTCTACTCGATTCTCGTTGGACCTAGAGTTAGCTCTACCTAGCTCTACTCGGTTCTCGTTGGACCTAGAGTTAGCTCTACCTAGCTCTACTCGGTTCTCGTTGGACCTAGAGTTAGCTCTACCTAAGCTCTACTCGGTTCTCGTTGGACCTAGAGTTAGCTCTACCTAGCTCTACTCGGTTCTCGTTGGACCTAGAGTTAGCTCTACCTAGCTCTACTCGGTTCTCGTTGGACCTAGAGTTAGCTCTACCTAGCTCTACTCGGTTCTCGTTGGACCTAGAGTTAGCTCTACCTAGCTCTACTCGGTTCTCGTTGGACCTAGAGTTAGCTCTACCTAGCTCTACTCGGTTCTCGTTGGACCTAGAGTTAGCTCTACCTAGCTCTACTTGGTTCTCGTTGGACCTAGAGTTAGCTCTACCTAGCTCTACTCGGTTCTCGTTAATCACCGGCGGTGATATAGGTGCCTTAGGTGGAAACCATCATATTCCCATACTTCGTTTTACGTTTCATCTCTCAATTAGGCACTGTTTACATACAATGTTGATGTTCAATGTTGATGTTCAATGTCGATCTCATCACGTTTGAATACACAAAAAAAATCAAGTAATAAAAACTAAAACCCAACTACGATTTAAAAGGTATAAACAAGACACAACAGACAGACAAATTAAAAATCCGGAGTCACACGTGTTAGGGCATAAATCGAACAGATTACGTTTTTAAATTCTTTTGGGGTTATAATATATATATTTTTGAAATGTGCTCATTAAGTCCTTTCATTTGATACCAAACATGGTACGATTAAACCATTTTTTTTTTAAGTGCCTCACTTTATGTCCTCTAGAGGGCGCCATTTTGAATTTAATGTGACTTCTTATAGCCTATAACCAGCGGACAATCACGACGCTTCTAACGATACCTCATTTGTCAAATTGTGATAAGTGGTTTGGAAGATAGGAGGGAACAGATGAACATACATACATACATACATACATACATACCGGTCAAAATCATAACCCTCCTTTTTTCTTCGCCGTAGTCGGGTAAAAATAAGATTACGTAAAATAACAGTAAACAGGTAGGAAGAACCGATGCCAAAATAAATATTATGAGGAAATAATGAGGTCTTACGTCGAACATCATGTTAATACTTTGTTGTGTTCAGGAATCTGTTTGAAGATTTTAGTTATGAATTCGTAACTTTCGTGTTAGTGCTGTGTATTGTATTGTGTAAATAACAGAAAACATTTCTATTATATTCTGGGTTCCGTATTAAGGCTCTTACACACTGGCGCGACTTCTCGCGCGACGCGACTTTTAACAAAACAATTTCTTAGAAACTTCACGGCAGACCAATGCGGCGGTGTCGCGTCGCGCGACTAGTCGCGCCAGTATGTAAGAGCCTTTATGTTTGCATAATAAACATCCGGAGGATTTTGAAGGAAATTCCTAATTCATGTATAATTGTATATTATATATAATTATATATTAGATAATTTATTTAAATTCATGTATAATTATATATTATATATAATTATATATTAGATAATTTCTGACCTACACGCGGGCAAAGGCACTGGCAAAAGCTAGTATTTTATAAAACTACAATTATGCCAGTATGTAAGAGCCTTTATGTTTGCATAATAAACATCCGGAGGATTTTGAAGGAAATTCCTAATTCATGTATAATTGTATATTATATATAATTATATATTAGATAATTTATTTAAATTCATGTATAATTATATATTATATATAATTATATATTAGATAATTTCTGACCTACACGCGGGCAAAGGCACTGGCAAAAGCTAGTATTTTATAAAACTACAATTTTTACAGTTATTTTAAAATACCTATGTGAATCAAGTCACATGAATTTATCGTAGGTATCAATTAACTTTTTAATTGTACGGACTGATCGAGAGGCAATTGTATGCCCCTTGGTAAAAGCGTGCCACGAAGCGATAGCACCGCCCCAAGAGAGAGAATCCAATGAATGAGACATAAATATTATTTTAATTGAAACAGCGAAAGTCAAAAGTTAATTAATCTGTAAAATATGCCTCAATACCGTGCTTTGTTTTGTTATGAAAGCTTTTGATTCTTTACAAACGAGGGAGCGATTTTCCTGTGTACTACAAAGTTACTGTGTATCATTTACATATATATTATTTAAATCAATGCTATGTACAGTCACGAGCACCAATATGTATACACTTAGCAACTTTTAAAAGTGATTTTCTCCTACTGTATTGATTGTTACTTTATGATAAAACGAACATATAGTATTTTAGAACCCATATTATTATGAAATAGGTCAAAGTTGCAATCATTATTCCACGAAAAAATGGTTATTGAATTTTGCTAAGTGTATACATATTTTTGCTCGTGACTGTACTTATTAAGTTACCTATTAAAATTCATTTAAGAAAGAACAATTTTAAAAGAGAGAGAAAGAATTCAATCAATTTAAGAAAGAATAGCTGCGTAGTAAGTTCAGCGCTCACTAAACGGACCGGCGCGGCATGACATGGACACGCTTTTCGTAGCGGAAATGATTTTAAAATAAAAATAAAATAAAAATGTTTATTTCAATTACAAAGGACATATAGAATGTGTTGTTGGAGATCACCTTTTAAGCAAGGAATTGCTTGTGTTAGGAGACTCCGCGCTTCCACTTATCATTATCTTATATGCAATTGAAATGTAGACAATGTACTATGCAAAATTAAAAATAAAAGGTAAAAGGTAACTTAAAATTATACAAACAGCACAGCAAATAAATGATTGATATGCCTAGAACAGGGCCAAAACGCGCGAATACGTGTGATATGTGTGAGTATGGGTGAGAGTGTGAAGAGTGAGGGTGTGATTGATATGCCTAGAACAGGGCCAAAGCGCGCGAATACGTGTGATATGTGTGAGTATGGGTGAGAGTGTGAAGAGTGAGGGTGTGATTGATATGCCTAGAACAGGGCCAAAGCGCGCGAATACGTGTGATATGTGTGAGTATGGGTGAGAGTGTGAAGAGTGAGGGTGTGATTGATATGCCTAGAACAGGGCCAAAGCGCGCGAATACGTGTGATATGTGTGAGTATGGGTGAGAGTGTGAAGAGTGAGGGTGTGATTGATATGCCTAGAACAGGGCCAAAGCGCGCGAATACGTGTGATATGTGTGAGTATGGGTGAGAGTGTGAAGAGTGAGGGTGTGATTGATATGCCTAGAACAGGGCCAAAGCGCGCGAATACGTGTGATATGTGTGAGTATGGGTGAGAGTGTGAAGAGTGAGGGTGTGATTGATATGCCTAGAACAGGGCCAAAGCGCGCGAATACGTGTGATATGTGTGAGTATGGGTGAGAGTGTGAAGAGTGAGGGTGTGTAGTGTGTGAGATATAATTAGCTTATTTTAGTCTATATATTAACAAAACTCTACTAATATTATAAATACGAAAGTGTGTTTGTTTGTTTGATTGTTATGCTTTCACGTCAAAGTGTCTTAACAAATCTGGAAGAGATCCGGTACTCTGGCAGTTCTTCTCTTGGGTCAGGACACAGGACACCTCCGACCCGACATTACCCACGACCTCCATGGGATCGAGACCCATGCGGGCGAAACCAGCAGGCGGAGCCAGTATAAGTTTAGGTGTAAGTTCCAGTGTAAGTTGTAGGTTAGCCCTACGACAATGTCTTGGGATCGGAAGAAGCCAAATAAATCTTGAATCTTATTTTCATACATTTAGCACACGGATTCCGTTGATATCTTCACAAGGAGAAAGAATACCGCATACAAATGCCATACTTTGCCGTGACCACAGGGGCCTTTATTATTTCTGCAATTTATCACGTGCAACAGACAACAAAATTGCTCTGTAAATGCATAAACAGTATTTCTTCTAACTTAATAAACAGGCAGACAGACGAATGATAATATAGCAACGCATACAATATTCCACTACATGAATAACTTAGCAACTACAACCAACTAAAGTGGGAGCGAATACATGCTACAAAGTTGTACCAAGTTGGGTTCAAGCACTTTAAGTTGCTTGTAAGACACCTATTTGTATGTAAATTCTACATAATAACATTATGCTTGTACCTTAGTTTGACGGTTAAGTATAAATATGCAAACTTTTAAAAGTTACTTAGTGCAATATTAGATCAACGATCCAAGTTAACAAGCTGTCCTGTGTAACATAAAAGGTAATCGGGATAGCGTTTAAGTGCAGATGATGTTTAAAAAAAACAGTATACTTAGTACTTTACTACTCTTTTATGATATTTTCTTAGTCATCTAATACAGCGACCCGCCCCTGGTTCGCACAATTTTTCCAACTTGACAAAATATCAAGATATCTTTTTTTTATTAGGTAATGTTAATATTAATGAGCTATTCAATACGAGTATACTTTCCAGATTAAATTCTCTAAATGTAGGAGAAAACCGCATCAAAAATCGTTGGGTAGTTTAGAAAAACAACGCGGTCACAAAGACAGACACAAAAAGTCACTTTCATGTATAAATATGTTTCGAAGCGCATACGCGGAAAAAAGGTACTTGAAGAAAGCGGAAACCTTTGTTTTAATGTTCCAATTGCATCTAGAGGGCCTAGACAAAGTGACATTCTATCAGCAATAACGATGATGGAAAAGGCAAAAATGTACCTATGGGACTGACATAAGCTATCGAAAAGTTTATGTCAATCCTGTTGAAAGTCGTTGTAGAAACTACGAAACGCTTTGGAAGCGATTGTCACTTGTCTAGGCCCTCAGGTTCCAATTCTTACCGCTTTCATAAATTACAAAAAGTGCCAAAACAAACTCCTAATGTTATCTTTAACCTATATCCTAATGTTATATATCTATTAGGTTATCACTCAGAAAATGTTAAAACCAGCATCGAATTTTGAAATAATCTTCACTTTCCCCCAGGAAAGACGAAAATTGACATCAAACCTAATTAACGTTACAAAAATGCCCCGGAACTACTTAAACAAACAAATGTATTTTTAACGGAACAAAAGTTTACATTGTTAATTTGTAGTGTGAATAGCAATCCTTTGAGTGGCGTGGCCGATGTGTATGCCACTATGGAACTACTTTAACTATACAAAGTGCCACTTTGGTGCCACTCTAGTCTCTATGCAGCACTGCATGACGTCATAATCGGTGGAACTCGGGACGCAGACACACATGGCCCAGCACAATATTATGGTACCTACTTTAACCATCAGCGATTTAAGAATAATTTGTGTTTTCTGAAAAAGTTTCTGAATTTCATTCTGTTGTCTATGTAAAATGTTTATTGGACATAGGGTAAACTGCGGGGTAATTGCGTAACATACTTACAATGGCAATGCCTTCGTTTTGGGAGTTCATCAAAATTCATTGAAAATAAATTCATGTAATAAATTTTTTTGATTGCTTTCGACATCCATTGTTATTTACGTTGTTGAACAGACAAATTTTTTAAACATAAGAAGCAATGGCAATAGCAATATTAATTTCCTACTAAAGCCTTCGGATTGTGATTGAAAGTGTGGAACACAATTAGGGTGCTGATCAAAACATGATCAGAAATTCAGAATCCGGGGTTTCTAATTGGTTCGTTTTTCATAAATAAATTGATGAGCTTGATTTTCCCGTTCTTTTAAAGGGTACTCTATCTATCTAGGTACACGATAGGATGTAACCAGTGGGCCTAGACACAGTTTTCACATTCTATCAGCAATACCAATGGTGGAAAATCAAAAATATATGTAATAGGACTGACATAAGCTACCGAAATCTTTTAAAAATCGTTTTTGAAATACGAAACGCTTTGAAGCCGTTGCCACTTTTTTAGGCCCTCAGATGCATTAAAAGTTCAAACAAGTTGTGGGAGACGAAGTTTTTCAGGCTCGGTCATCATCTTCGAGCCCTTGTCGTTGACCTTTTCTTTTTCCATTCTCCCTTGTCTACGGTCTACGGTCACGATTTCAATCATTCTTCATCCTTAAACACCATATTTTCTTTGGTTTTCCTCTCCCTCTCCATCCATCAACATTTATGAATGAATATATTGAATATATTCATCACTCTTTTAGTCACATGTGTTTTCTCCCTCCTCATCACATGCCCATGCCAAACGATTTCCTTTGAAGTTTTCTGTCACTGGCGCCACTTTCAAACTTCAGGGTTGGTGTTGTCGCAAAATCGCTACCCAAGTAGCACAGAAGCGCTGAATAGTAGCTGAATCACTGTTCACAATGGAATCTTCAGCTGAATAAACCTGCTGAATAAGAGCGTTAGAGGCGCCTACTCAGCTGATATAACTCTGATTTGGGCACAAATTAATCAGCTGTTAGCTGAATAATGGAGCTGGTTGCACTATATCAGCGTTATTTGAGCATTATTAAAGGTAACAGTCGCCCCAAGAGCTGAATAATGACTGATTATCAGGGTATGTGTTACCTTTTATAAACCACAAGGGCTGAATAATAGAGTACTTATTACCTATTTTTCAGCACAAAATACACTCCAGGATATTAGTAACTCTTTTAAGAAGCTGACAACTCACAAGTGGCAAAATTGTGAATAATTTTCACCCTACTACTGATTATTTTGATATTATGTTTTGTGTGAACCATTTTGTAAAGTGTTTGTGGGAAATATAGGCAAATATATGTTATCGGTAAGTAAAACTTTGTTTTTCCTCCATGTCCAGGAAGTTCGAATGGGAAAGAGAGTTTATTGTCAAATACTATATAATAATAGACGAAAATTTTCACGCGCTCTCAAAATATCACTGTTTACTTGAAAATTATAGTATAAAATAGGTTGATGATATTATTATAAAAAAATAAGTATTTTTATTTTTCCTTTGTAATTTGACAATACGCTGTTTACGTGTAAAATCATTACATTTCCTATTCAAATTCTGTTGTTATTTTCGTTGACTAAACAAAAACTAATTGTTATTATATTGTATACATAGGTTAGAATCTAAAAAATGGCAGACAAGCAATGTGTACCGTATTAACCACAATCAAACGGCATGAGCAGTTTAAGTGTCCACTCGTGGTACATGAATCAGTAACGAGCTGTTACGAGTGGTTCTTGTGTTACACAAGTCAGCTACAGATTCATGTAAAGCTTGATAGCGGGTAACATGTATGCAAATAACTGTAGGTAATCATCAGTGAACCGATAAACTCTGCAGGAATTTTAGGGATCCGCGAATTAAGCCTCATCATCATCACATCATCCTATATTTTTTGGATTAGCGTATGTTAATCATGTACTTAGTAAGTATCAAAGTTTTCTCCACCAAAGTAGACATAATTAGGTAAAACTTTTTAAAAGCTCAGGCTTTTAAACAGTGTGATCATTGTGAAATGAACGATGAACGATCTAAGTGCAGTCAGAGTATGAGTCTATGGCGAACATTACACGATAGGTTTTGCTGTCAGTTTTGCCACAGACAAAATTTTGATTGACGAAAAACCTACCGTCTAATGCGATGATTGACGTTTGCATGACGAAAATTGTAGGCGATAAAATTCCATCATTCAACCATCATTCATGATTTATGGAAATGATTGACGCTTGCATGACCGTGTAATGTTCGCCTATGAGGTGAGGCGCGGGAACACCCCCCCTCCTCGCCTCGCTATCCTATCGGCCGACGTGCGACGGACCGCAGTCGGGTGTGTATCGCGGATTGGACTTATCGTTACTTTCATTCGTGCACAGACGTATTGTTTCAATCGTAAACTAATTCCAGTTGGTACGTCTTGTTTAGTTTTATGCATGGAGCGTTGGGGTGGGACAGTCCATACACAGTAGATAGGTAAAAAAGAAATTACGTACATTATACCTATTTAATTATCAATTGTTTTTCTTTTCAGAGAAATATTATGGCTTTTAAAATAGTGCAGACGATCGAGTACGATGTACCTAAACTGACCATCGTTCCCACGCTGTGGGAATCGAAAGGGATTGTCCGCTGGCCACCAAAAAATATCAAATTTGCATCTAAATTAATAAAAGACGGTCATTCTAGTCCAGGACCAGAATGGAACTCGTACAAATGTGTTTTAAAGAGAAATTTTATACCTACATACGAAGAGGCAGATAAGGAATTGCGTCGAATGGAACAAAATACGGATACCGACGACAACGCCCACTGCAGCGTGCCGGGAACATCGAATCCATATGCCGCTGATGGCGAAATAAATTTCGACGCGTTGGCGCAAGATTTGACAGAATTGGTAAGATTTTTGTTTGATATTGTAGTGTCTGTAGTAAGTTAGGACTTTAAGATCCAGCTATTAAACGCTACTTCACAATAATTAAAGTTTATATTAACCAGAATAGGTATAGGTAAATTATTAGCACTTTGCGACTTAATTCCCATGGATTTCCAAAGTCTAAACTAATATTATAAAGAGATAAAGTTTGTTTTTTATTTGTATTGCATTATTTTTGATCGAATATTACCATAAAAAGATAGACATATGGATTTTTTTTTTTTTTTTTTGGGTGGGAAATCATCAAATGACTTCTCCCGCTCTGGGTGGAGCGGGAGGGCGTGTCAGACTCTTACTGACTAAAACCCACCCGTATTCCTTCGGTTGCCTGTACATTGCCGGAGCCACGGTAACCCCGTAGGACACACCCGCAGCAACCCCGGCTGGCATCGGCCCTAGCGGACCCCGTCGATTGTGCTGACATCTCTTTGAGGCGCGCGTGGAACACTACGCGCCGTCGACCCGGGCCTGGTCCTTATCGGACGGTGAGCTACCCATTGCTCTCCGTCCGCAAATAGACATATGCTGTCGCGGACTTTTGATAAGAACTTTTTAGGGGGAATATTTCTATCATACTGCATTTTCGCGTAACTTCAACCCTTTACGCAGCGTAAGCTCTCAAAAAGGATTATTTTTTCCGTTTTTGCTACATTTTTAATTATTGTTCCGTTCCTATTGATCATAGTGTGATGTTAAAGAGCCTATGTTACTAAAAGGTCATATAGCTTTATAATTGTGAAAGAATTTGAAAAATCGGTTGAGTAGTTTCTATGTTAAATCGTAACATACAAACAAAAATCAAATCTTTCCTCTTTATAATATTAGTTTAGATATGGATATTATTATTATATTATTATCATTATTAAGTGTAGATATAGCGATGTGCGCGCGAGTAATGTTTCGATGCGTACATGTTCCGTGTTAGTTGAAAGGAAGTAATGTATCTGTTACGTAGTACCTAACTAATACTCAATATATGCTTGCGTCACAAATTAAATTGATGTGCTTATTTAATCATTTAGGTTAATCACTTCATGTTACAGGATAATCCACCACCGTCAGCCAGCGACAGTCGCGCTTTAACAACAAATGTATTTTGTCAGCAGCAAGACACTATTCAGGTATTCAACTCAGAAGATATACAAACTGTGATTACTAATCAAGCCGCGATGTTAGAAAAGCTTAATGTAGTTGTGGAAAATCAAAAAAAAATTGCACTTAAGCTGGCTTCCTTAACAATACAATTGGAGGAAACAAAAGCATCAATATCTCAGGAGAAGGAAAGACCAGTAAATGTTACATTGCTGCAAGACCAGTTGAGAACGGAAGAAGAGAATGAAAGTTTTTCTATACAGCCCATTGAAAACCAGCAGCAATTTGAAATGTTGGAAACGGATCTAGCTGATAAGGCCAAAAAAAAGAAGCTTTCCAAAACATTATCATTGTTGTGCTCATCTAAAGTGGGTAGCGGCACGACGTGCGCATACAAACTACTGGATATACTTTTCTCCAAAAATTTTCTTTGTCAGTGTTCATGGTCCGGTGGTAGCAAGGGAGAAATTTCTAAAATTCCCTTTAAAAATTACAAGAACATTAGAAAATTTTTCTTTGAAATTGTCAATTCTTGGGACTCAAACTTTACGGATGATGACGCCGAAAAGTTTTTGAAGCTAGCCATAAGGAATGCTTCTAAACGTAAATTAATGAAAGGGTTACGACAATCATCAAAACGAACCCGCAAAAGTAGAAGCCGCGGAGAGGAATTACATTATAATGCCAGTAATAACAGCGAAGAACTTCAAGTTGGTGATGAAGATAATGGTAATAATGGAGAAGAACCTCAAACAGGCAAAAAAAGAGAACAACTTGAAACAGCTTCAAATGGTGACAACAACGAACAGACGAGAAGCGACGAAAGTATGGACCTATGCTAATTTTTATACCAAAACTTAAGCATACTCATACACGCAGACAAAACATGCACACACGCACACAAATGTATGCTCACACATGTTTTACATATATATCGTGGCTAGATCATAGAAATTGATCACTTCATGATATGGCCAACTAAAATTGGCCAGATCGTTTAAATGATTACATTTGATGATACGTCAATCCTCGTTTGGCTATGTCATTGATGTAGGATTTCTATGATAATTAAAAGTCTAAAGAAAGTAGGCCAAACGAGGATTAACATATCATCAAAGTTTAAAGTTTAAAATGATCTGGGCAATTTTAGTTGGCCATATCATGAAGTGATCAATTTCTATGATCTAGCCACGACATATACATTTTAACAAAATTATTGTTTTTGTTTTTGTTGTTTGCGGGCCGAAAGGTTCTGGAATGGCGACCGCGTACCGGAAGACGTAGCGTTGGGAGGCCTCCCACAAGATGGACCGATGACCTTGTCAAGGCCGCGGGAACCCGCTGGATGCGGGAAGCACAGAATCGGTCGAAGTGGCGGTGCTTGTGGGAGGCCTATGTCCAGCAGTGGACGTCTTTTGGCTGAAATGATGATGATGATTGTTTTTGTGATAAACAATATTATAATTGTTCGTTTATGTTTAGATTACGTTGATTTTTGAACAGTTGTGAAATCATTTACATAAATTGTTAGGAAACGTTCCGTAAAAGAGAAATCTTGTTATAATATATTTTGTTTTAAATGGAAGACTGAAGAGAAGATGACTGTTGTTAATTATTTCTACTAAATAGATATAAGTAAAGACTGATTAATAATAATTGCTCTAAACTAGATTCCTAAGTGTGAACAATTAAAGACTGATTAATAATAATTGCTCTAAACTAGATTCCTAAGTGTGAACAATTTTTATGTAGATACCTACATACCTACTTGTTAAATATAAGAAAAACTTCCTACTAGATAGATATGAATAACGGGCGAATGAAAAGGGTTTATGTTTCCACTATGAGAAAGCCTCTACACGTCTACAGATGCGTCCGCAGACGATGACAGATGCATCAGCAGACGGATCACCACGACCCGTCTGCACGTCTGTAGGTCGAGCAGTCTATGCTATTATAATAGTACACAATACAACATTTTTATTTTTATGGTATTTATTTTTAAATTTTATATAAATAATCTAAAATACATAATATTTATGAAAAAACTAAATTAATTAATAGCTGTGGCAGCTACGGTCTCAATATCCATTTTTGGAATATTACGTACGAGTTGCGTCTGTCGAGTATAAGCATAGACTGCTCGACCTACAGACGTGTGGACGGCTCGTCCGTGGTGATCCGTCTGCTGATGCATCTGCCAACGTCCACAGACGCGTCTGTAGACGTGTAGAGGGGGCTTAACGGGTATCTCCAACCAACTACCGTATCTCACAATATTGTTTTAAATAAGAAAATGTTACCGTGTATGCTACCTTCTAGTTAGATAAAAATAGTAGTCCACTGATTAGCTTTAATTTGCCCTTTAAACATAAATAAACGTCAGGAACGACTAGGTACCTAAAATTGATATTTTTGTGATTTTATTTGGATGTGATATTTTCTTATGTGGATAGGATGTAAATAATAAATAAAAGTACAAAATAATCAGAACCTCAAGTATTTTATTTTCTTACATTGTATGTATTAATGGAATAAAATAGTTATATTCTCCATGAGGAATACAAACTAATTTGCATTTTACTTCTTTGGGATCTAAAACACCCATAGTAGTATCGCCAATTCGTGAGTATTTGTATATACCAAGACGAGAAGATTTGATAGGATATTCAAAAACATCCTCTTTGCTATTTAACCGGTAACCTTTTATGGACACAACATTAAGTTCTTCAGTAATCGAACTTATTTCGAAAATATCACTATGTACTGTGAATAAATATCTGTCTTCTGTTTTTGAAGATAATCTAAAATCTTGATAATTTAAAATGGGGATGTTTTTTTTACTCCTCGAGATAAATGGATACGTAGCGTACTTCTTTTTCTCTAGGTCAGTATTTTTTACACAATTCTCATCATCTTCAATTAACCTTTTGGCCACTTGTGACAGTGGATTTTTGCCAACCCTGAGCATTCGCTTGATCATATATAATTTGTTCTCAAATGGATATGCGTTAAAAGTAATTAGTGATCCGTACATTTTAACTTCAGCAGTAACGTGCAGTAAATTGTGGACATTACTTGTTACATATGCTGCTCCGTAGAAATCTTTATAATGTTTAACATAGTGTCTCAAAAGTTCTTCAGACACAGGTAACAAATAATGGTGAGCTTCACTGGAACAAATGGTTATTCCGCAGTAGAGCATCAAAAAGTGTGAAAACGCATTAGATGGCAAAACATCACGCAGAATAACTAAGCTGAGATAGTAAAAGAAAGATCTAAATTCCGATGCTTTCCAATACGCTAAAAAATCGAGGTTCCGCACTGAACGGTGAATTTCAAATGGTAATTTACATTGGTTTAAAAAATTCCTAACTGTTTCAATGTCAGTGGCACGCCATTTTGTGATGTATTTTCCAAAATTACCATCACGCCAACCTATAAGCATTCTTTTCATGATCCCTAAATCGATAAGGTGTAGTGAGTCGCTGACTGGAATATTCTTTACCATATCAATTGGCAGTCTTAGCAATGGTGAGTCAGTTTTATGGTGCGCACCATAAGCTTTGTTCCGGAACCCATCATCAGTTCTATCGGCACATCTGGAGTCGGCAAAGACTACGGTATGCGAAGTGTGTGAATACTCTCCAACTGTAACACATTTCAGACAACCATTCTTCCCGTTGAAATTACAAACACCTGTAACAGATAGAGAAGTAGGTACTTATAATATGTTGACAAATATGTTAAAATTCGACTAACTGATGTGAGCAGTAGGTACCTTTTATATAAGCTCTGGCAGGTGAGTCACAAATGAAACACCGTATCTTTATTGTGAACTTTCTTCCAGAATTCTGAAAGTAAATACCATCCCGAAGCAATACTTCCATTTCATTAATAAAATCTTCTAAATAAGTATTCAAATTTTTCGGTTTACCTATTCCAAAATAAATGCCAATAACAAATGGCCTGAAGCAAGGATTCTCGAAAACGTTGCAAAGTATAGGCCAAAACTCTTTTTTAGAACTTTTGAAGATTGGTAAACCATCCATGTTTATATTCAACGAAATTATTTCTGGAGCTTCTTCCCAACAAAGCAATATTTTTTGCAAAGGTATTATTATTCCATTGTGCCAGTATTCACCTCCTTCGATTATTTTTAAGGTGATTTGTCTGGGTGTAGCTAAAATAGTCCTGGCGTCATTAGGTAATGTATTTGGAATAAATTCATTGATAATTTTTGACAGATCCTTTAAAGCTGTGTGTGCAATATTTTTTTGAATGGCCCATTTTCTTATATTTTCTCGAAATTTTTCTTTTTTATCATAATTACTACATACATTGTCACTGTCTGAACTTGCAGAATAGTTAGATCTATCTGCCCATCTATATTCATTGTCATTACTGCACAATACGTTACCACTATCTTTTAACATTCGCTGTATACTTGAAGAGTTTTGTCCATCTAAATCTGCACGTGCTTTTACACCAACATTTTCGAATACGGAACCCTCCTGTTCTAAAATTTCATTCACACTTGGACCATTGTTCACAAAACGTGTAGCCTGATCAATGTTCACTGTATCATCTGTATTTCTGTTCAGAATCCTCAAATATTCTGCATTAATTTTTCGGCGTATTCCGCCAGTCCTTTTTTTATATTTCCACATATCACAATATCTTAAACGACGCGATTAGTATACTTACCTACGAAGCGCTGAATAAAGAAGTCTTCAAGGTCTTATTTAACGGCACTAGTAGATTAATTGTCAACGATAGTACAAGTATTCAGCTCTCACGGAGATTATGGGTAGCATGTGAGCTAATATAGAGCAGTTTGCTTTAACTTAGCATCATATAATGTTCACCCATAGTGATCATGTGGGCTTTATAAGAGCTATTATACGATTGCGTGTAACAAGCTGATTAACATTACACAAATTCCACTGTGTGCAGCAAAAAGCATTATATCTTTGTTATTTGAAGCCACAGAATAACTGATTACATTACAGTAGCTCACGTGTTATTTCTTAAAATGCAAGTGGTCTAAGGGTACACTTGTGGTCTTCAATTCAGAATATAGCTTAGTTAAAGTCCACAAAAAACCTTTAAATTGCTTAAAGCTGTATAATACTGAACTTGTTACCTATATCAACGCTGCAAGCGTTACAGTGTGGTTTCCGTGACGCATAATAACGTTCTTATTCAGGTGAAAGCTCACTTTTCACCTATTGCAGGTCGAGTGTACTGTAATAACTCTTCATAAGTGCTAAAGTTACCGATGTTACCTCTTGTGACATCTTATAATGCAGTTTTGTGCTACTTGGGTAGTCACCGACGATCGACGGTGTTAAAAGTGTCATCGTGTGTGCCTGACGTCACTGTAGACTGTCTAGTGACGTCGACATTGCATGTAAACGGTTAAACACGTATAACACGCTACAAACTACATACGTTAATTGCGACTTCTGCGGATGTAACGAGAACATTTTCTATGTGGATTTGAAAATATACAACAAACATTTGAAAATATAAAATGTCAAATTAGGTACTCGAAAATGGTCATCATCAGATGAGATGAGATGAGATGAGATGAGATGTCATTTGGTTGCAAATGACCTCATCTACATCCCCCTAACGTATAACCAATAACCCTGTATAACGCGCGTCGACGAAATCAAAAATCAAAATCATAAGTCATTTATTCAAACTAGGCTGAGAATCAGCACTTTTTGAACGTCAAACGACGGTGCGTAGTTATTGTGTTGTGCAGAGGCCCTTAGATCTTTCATCAAATAAGAGTCTCGGTATTTTTAATACCTCGCAGACAGGCTATATCAGTGAGTAATTCCAGTCTGGAATACTGATAAGAATTCTTTGAGAGATGAGTGCGATTATGTACAACGTTGAGTGGAGGATTAAAAGAAAGATTGTAACTTTCACCTCAGACAATATTTTTTTGTAGGACATTTTTTAAAGTTTTTTTTTGGATTATAGAGTTATACTTATAAAGCTCTTCTTTACTTCAAAGAAAGTCTTTAAGTCGTATCTAATTGAAGTCGCGTTTTCATTAATTAATAGGTATTTTAAAGAAAAATCATCTTTGTTTTCTAATTACGGCTTTATAAAGCTTATGTCCGCGACTTTATCCGTGTTTTAACATAAAACATTTATCTTATGGCATTCAGCATAGTAGGTACTACCAGAGATTATCTATTATAAACATAATAGTAACCTAAACAATTTTATCTATCGATCGGCCTAACCTTTTCCCAGCTATGTTGGGGTCGGCTTCCAGTCTAACCGGATGCAGTTGAATACCAGTATTTTACATGGAGCGACTGTAACCACAATCCAGTAACTGGGTAGTAATGTTAAGAGTTGCCTTAACATTTACTCAAGCTTCTTGCATTCTTGAAAATTCTAAGACAGATCACGGTTTCCCCATATTTTAGCTTCCATTGTCTCCACACAAAACTTATTGTCCCCTAACTTAGAAGATTAAAACAGTCCTCAACTTTACTCTTCTCCTATTGTGTTTCTTTATCGCTATATTATGTATAATATATTATATACTTTAGTATTATTTTAATAACCCCACTTGAATCAAATCCCCTTTCAAAGTGCTGTAGAGCCCCTCACGTGAGGATATAAAGAGGGATCCAACGAGATTCATTTCACGTTGAGTAAGTAAGTATAAACTTGTTGATTCCCTTATTGTCTAGATAATATTGTGAGTTCTAAGTCTTTATTTCTATGTGTAAGATTCTTAAAGACTGAAAATGCGTTTAAAAATAGTAAGTTTGGTAGTTAGTAGAGCTTGTAGCTAAGTAATAACAGGCGCACGAGTATATCGATCAGGTTAAGCTACGCTTGCCGCAATCCATCCGTGGATGGGTGCTCATCTTTACATACCAAGACCCCTCGGTGCCTCGGAAAGCACGTTAAGCCTATGGTCCCGGCTGTCATTCATGGATCATGGAAAGTCTGACAACCAGTATTACCAAAAGAGTATCGTATTACCCAGTAACTGGGTTGTGGAGGTCAGATAGGCAGTCGATTCATGTATAATACCGATATTCAGCTGCAACTGGTTAGACTGGAAGCCGACCCCAACATAGTTGAGAAAAGGCTAGGCTGATTGATTTAACTTAGATACTGCAGAGAACTCTTGATGTTTTGACATGTCGCGATTTAGTATTTTTATAAAATCTCCTTATTTTGTAGTAAATACTATTTGTCTGCCTATAAACGATAACCTTCGTTATTTGCAGCTTTTCCATTAATTAATAAAGAAAGAAAGAAAATACATTTATTCAGCACAGACAAAAAGGCACACAATATACATAATATTCAGCAGATAACAAAATAAGTAAAAATAAAAAAAAAACAAATAAAAAGTGTAAAAGTGCGATGTAGGATATTATCAGGTTTATTAACACCTATCTGTCATTATTATGATAACTTAGTCTGTTATTACTTTCTTTCTCAGTAACGCCTACACTTTTAATTATGATATTCTTTGTTTGTTGTTTACGGTACTTTTCAACAATAGTTTACCAGAGGCTATAGACAAAGTCCCTTTTCTGTAAGCGTTTACGCCAACGGAAAGACTAAATTGTATGAAGTTGACATTAGCTTTAGAGATGTCACGTGACTGCTGCTGTCAACTCCATACAATTTGATCTTTCCGTTGGCGTTAACGCTTACAGAAAAGGGATTTTGTCTAAGCCCCCAGGTAAGAGTTGTTTGTTATGATTTCTTTTGTAAATAGATATTGCGTGCTTAGAAAAATGGTAGTCAGAGGAAACACAAATATTGTAAGGTGATCTGATTTGACGTAGATGTAGATAACTGGACTTTTATCTTTATGTAATTATTCTATTTTTGTGTAGACAAATCTTATCGATCGAGTAATTATACGTTTTAATTCAGCCAGACATAATACCTACTCAAAAGAGGGTTGAATTAATCATCAACCTTCTTGGAGGATTGCCCTATTTTAGAGGTATCTATATATCAGGAGAAATAGCTGCATGACGTATTAATGCCACCATTTTTCCAGTGTTAGTGGAAGACGGAGCTATACAAGGCCGCTAGCACCATCCTTTTTTCGCAGTGGAATAATGATGACATTAATAGTTCATAGTCAGCCCCCTGGGTTCTGAAATATATGCTGGTTATAGCAGCTGTCAAAAACGGTGGTTTATATATAAAATAAAAATATAAGTAATAAAAAAACATTTACTTCAATTTTTGTCCATATTTTATTAGTATTAGTACCAATTACATTATCTTAAAACTATGTTAGTCATGACGAGATCAAATAATACATATAAGTAACATAAACTCAAAATAAATAATTGAAAATAAAATATAATTAAACTAAATTATAAAAAATGAATTAAAATTATACAAAAATTAAAATAAATAATTGGAAATGCACAGTTAGTATTTTCCCTATATAAGGCATGAAAATTAGTTTTAAATTAATAATACCTACTTAGATAGATACAGATTTTAGTAATATTTTCAATTAATAATGTTCTAATACTAATTATTAGTAGTTATGATACACACTACAAAACTATAAAATATGATGTTCTAATTTAAATTACAAAACAACCCTAACACAAAAAAAATTAATTTGTTGCCAACAAAAATAGTTTTATCCATTCGAATAGAAGATGCGTTGACACAATCCACGGGCTACTTACTGCATGACGTCTGTTCAGCCCCATTAGATGATAGCGTGATAGTCAGTGCAGTTTTGTTCGAGGACATGTTTGTATTTAGACTTAGTTTCTGAATGTAATCTAATATGAATGAATATCATTCAAAGTAGGTATGAATGAAGTTGGCATGAGTAAGAGCGTCGATTGTTTGCCAAAAGGTAAATAATATATCGATCACTATACCATGGTAGTATTTATTTAAACTTCATGTACAGTCGAACAAGCTATTTGGTATACAGGCAAAATATTATATTAATTTTCCGCTATACTGCCAAAATTTGTTTTGATTGTGTGTGTAATTTAAATTTTTGAGCATAAGGCTTTGGAGAGTGACGTACAAGGATTGTTGACTACTGAAAACACTCATAAAATTGTTTAAAGTAGTTGCAAGTTATCTGCCTGTATATCTACCAAATAGCTTGTTGGACTGTACATACAATTGTAGTATATTCGCGGCATTTAATGCTGCAAGGGATTCAATGCCAAAGTGACAATCCGTCACCTTGACAAAAAATCTGCCTAGCCTTTTCCTAATTATGTTGGGGTCGGCTTCCAGTCTAACTGGATTCAGCTGAATACCAGTATTTTACATGGAGCGACTGCCTATCTGACCTCCACAACCCAGTAACGGGGTAATACGATACCACTTGGTAGACTGGTTGACAGACTTTCGGGCTTCTGACGAGCCGTAACAACTGTCAAAATCAACGAATGACAGCCGGCGGCGTCGACCGACATGCTTACCGAGACGCGGAGGAGTCTCAGTAAGTAAACCAAAAAAAAAATACAAACGGACTCTTTAAATTAGGTTTCCTATAGTTTTATCAATTCTCTGTTCAGTTATAGGTAAATCTTTACTACCAAAATTGATGCTGTAGACCAAAATAAATCAAACTATAAATCCAAAAATTTATACGAAACATGGCAGGTTAAACATAGCTTTTGGAAGCCAGCAGTCAATTTTCGTGATAGCAATATCGATGGCATAGTGTTGAACCAAATGAGGCCTACGGTAAATAGGTACATGTAAATTTGTAACCACCGCTGTCACCCGTGCGTCATAGTCGTGATAACGATAACGACTGATAAGGCCGTTTGAAGGATCATGGGACGAAGAAAATTCAAAAACCTACCTTATTCACCAGAAAATAGAGTTCACAGTCCATTGGGATGGAGTAACTGAGTTTTTTGACAACTATTCGAGTTACCAAAAGTTACCAAACGTTTAAATGTGTTTGTAATCATATGTTTCAATTAATTGTTATTTTTTTTAGTTTTGTTTATCAAACTACATTTATTTATCTATGTAGGTTATCTCGTAACTGATTGATCCGTGTCTTGATACAGTTTATTTATAGACAAAATCGAGGTTAATTTTGCAGCATTAAGTAGTAAATCCCAAAAATTTCTGGTTTTTAGATTCCATACAATATTTTTAAGAGAAATATATCGCTAAACGTTTATTAAACATTTTCTGGCTTAAATATGTGCATTCATAATGATATGATGCACATTTTACTTGCAAAACAAATAAGCATTCTTAACAAGAGACAATCGGCCAAAAATAATCCAATCCACAAAAAATATTCTGAAAAAATTAAATTAAAAATTTAAAAAACCCCCGACACAAACAAAGCGTCTAAAAAGTAAAAAAATAATATCATAAAAGTTGTAGGTAATATTTTGATCCAAGCGTCGTCGTGTCGAGGGACGGCCAATGCAAACGCCAACACACACTAGGCATAATGAATGTATGCTGTTGTAGAAAGGATAGCTGCTGTTAACTTCCTATTTTCATTAGCCGTCCCCCGACACGACGACGCTTGGATCAAAATATTACATACAACTTTTATGATATTATTTTTTTACTTTTTAGACGCTTTGTTTTTGTCGGGGGTTTTTTAAATTTTTAATTTAATTTTTATTTCCAGCTTTTTAAATTTTATATTATATTACTAGTAGAAACGCTACGATCAAGACGCAGCTCGCCGAAATCTGTGTAGCTGTACGTTTTTTGCCACAGTGAAGCTTGTTACCTACTAATTCACTCTCATTTATCTTTCCTACTCCATCATCAGACTTTGATCACCATCTATCTGTAACCTATGTGTTGAGACCTTTCCAATGAGTCCAAACGCGATACCTCTGCTGTAAGTTCGTGAGGGAGTTGGGTATCCTGCAAATTCCAGGCGATGCTGCAGCATCAGCTCAAGGTTACTACATATATTCTTTTCATATAATTGAAATAAGAGAATTCTAAATTTCCAATCTATTAGACCTGTGGAAGATGCTCACATCCATTCATCAACTAGAAAAGAGCTCATAATTTTCAAACGGCTGAACCGATTTTCTTGAATCATAGCTAAGAACACTCTCGATTAAGTCACCTTTCAAACAAAACCAAAAAAATCAAAATCGGTTCAGCCGTTTGGCAGCTACGATGGCGCAGACAGACACACAGATACACAGATACACAGATACACAGACACACAGATACACACGTTAAACTTATAACACCCCTCTTTTTCCGTCGGGGGTTAAAAATAAACCTTTACGAGCAAACGACTGTTGGCGGTCACACGCTGTTTTTAATCCCTTACCATCCTATAACCCTCTACATAATACATAACACCATCAATTCTGTTTACATTCACCTCACCTCGCCATATTTTACATAATTCCCGGATCTGTATGGAGATTCCTGTTCATATCCCTTATTCCAGGATCCCAACGGCAATTAGGTTTAATTTCAACGACCATTGTTATTTGTGGGCGAAATGCTGGCCGCATACGTGAAACTTTAATCACACGAGTAAGCTGGATTAGAGAGCTTTGGCAAACATACTGCCTGAGCTTTGGTTAAGGATTTATGAAAAGACACAAGACACACATGCTATAGAGCTTTATTAACGGCCAGTTTCTTCATCAAAAGTAACAGTCAACTGTTCTTTTGCACTGTTGTATTTTCAAACCTCGGCGCTGAGGCGAGGGTTGTTAATCCAACAGCGCGGAAAAACAATCAATCAATCAATCAATATCTTTATTGTGGATCATAGGTAGGTACATAATACAGGTCTAAAATAATTAAATTGTGATCATCTATGTCCCGCCCTTAGGGCATACAATAGTAACATGTACATTTTTTTACATAATTGTTACAAATTATTCATAAAAGTATTTAAAAAGATAAAAACAAGAGGGAACGAATTCCAGTATCACATCACACGACAGTTGACTGTTACATTTGATGAAGAAACTGGCCGTTGGTCTCCGTCCTAAAGTCAATGTTTCAAGTTAGAGAAGGAAGCCTCTTCGCCTCTCTAGGACGTGTGTACACGTCGACGTCGCTAACATAAACACCTCGTGTACACACAGCTACACATCAAGCTATACATTTCTAGTTTATGCTGATCTTGCATTGTTTATGATTTCCTAACAATGCGAGGTCAGCTTATAGTGGAAATGTATAGCTTGATGTGTAGCCGTGTGTACACCCGTCCGAATGAGTACTACCAACGGTCAAAGGGGTAAATTTGTAAAAATGGAAGTATAATATGTTATAGTAGTTAATAGTTAAATATTGGAATAAGGAGACACTGTACATTCTATTCGCTTTATTTCTTACTAACAGGTTTCACGCGCATATGTCTCGATCCCGTGGGAAAATCGGGATAAAATATAGCCTATGTCCTTCTTCAGGTCATGGTCTAACAAACAAACAAACTCACTTTCGCATTTATAATATAAAAAAGCTATGATAGATAGGATTAGGATAGTTAGGATTCTGCGTTCTCTCTCCGAAACCATTTGGATACAGTAGTTTCCCAAATGGCATATGCAACAAACTCAATGGTCTCTCCCAATGTTATTACGCGCCTTCCCAGATTTCAGTTTTCTCCGAAATTGTTTCAGCCATCTGTTATTTTTTCACATTTCGCTTTAACATAGAAATATGCTGTGGAAAAATACAATGTACAGTCGCCAGCACATCAAGCTACTAAAATCTGTCAAATTTCTTTAGTAGACTTTGAACTTTATGGCTAAAGCATTAGGTTCAAGGTTGATTGGAAAAGTTTGAAAGTTTCGGGTAGCTTGATGTGCTGGCGTCTGTACAATAAGACCCGTTAAAAACACCCTCGGTTACCGCTTACGACGTATTTTTTACATCGAGGTGACCTATTTTCGATGTAAAATTGATACGATAGGTTAGCAACCTCTGGGTACATAAATACAGTGGCTATCTTAATCCCAGCTTACGCTAATCGTGGCTTTGTGCGGCGCCAACACATTTAGGACATCTCCACACGCTGACCTTTTCGGCAACAAGTGGTGGGTCGGTTAAACAGACAGTAAGTGTATCTTTGTAAACAGATGCAGAGTTAGTTTTCAAACCACATCTTGACAAAAGATATACCTAAACAGTTTGGATACCGCAATGCGCCTGCTAAAAAAATTATATACATTTTCCCATTGATAAATGTATACATACGTTTTTCTACGAATTTTCGTGAAAAATGTTATACAAAGCTTCTACGGGGTCCTGAATACCGTAAAAGCATGGGGGATCTTGAAATGCGATGGGCTTTCAGTTGCTATCCATAATGTGGGAAAGCGATATAACATTGAAGCCGTTGGGAAGCCACTGTGATTATAATGCGCTAGCAATTTTGTGAAAAGAAGTGCATAAACCGAAATTTTTATATACAGTATGGATGTATGTTTTTATGTACAGACACGAACACTAATATGTATTCACTTAGCAACTTTTATGAGTGATTTTCTCCAACTTATTGATTGTAATTTTATGAACATAGTATTTTGGAACCCATATTATTATGAAATAGGTATCATCTCAAAGTTGCAAGCGTTATTCCACGAAAAAAGGTTATTGAATTTTGCTAAGTGTATACATATTTTTGTTCGTGACTGTACATAATACAGAGTATTCTATCTATCTATCTGCCTCTCCCCTTTTTATATTGTCACCATGTGCACAAACCATTGTTATTTGTTGACATTTCGGAAAGATAAAAATATCGCTCATCACTATCGAAAGTATAAAATAAACAGATAGATCATAAGTGTAATGAAAATTCCCTCATTATTCGTGAGATGGGAAGCCCTCGCATAAAGTTTATGGTTATCGATTACTGACGCGCTTGTGTTGTGTTGGATATTTGTAATACATTATGCACTCTGTATCTAATCGGCTTTGTCGGTTTAACGCGTAAACATTCGAGGTGGCCTTTGATCGCAAAATATGTGAGATCATTTTTTTGATCCGATATCATCCAAATAGATGATTCTTGTTCAGGTATTTTTTGTTTACTGTTTTTCGATCGGCTATTACGAAACTGCACTGGGCCCGCGCGTAATGGATTACAGCACACACCTTCTCATAAAGAGCCTGTGTCCCAGCAGTGGGAACACTATAGGCTGATTATGCTAAGAGCTATTATGGTTCGTGACCATACGAGAAAAAAGCAGAAGAACATCATTTATACCCGACTACGGCGAAGCAAAAAGGAGGATTATGCTTTTGACCGGTATGTATGTATGCTTGTAAACTACTCATGACAATTTGACAAATGAGGTATCGCTGGAAGCGTCTTGATCGTCTGCTAGTTATAGGCTATGTGACGTCACATTAAATTGAATATGGCGCTCTCTAGACGACATAAAGTCATGAATTTAATTTTTTTTTAAATAATGGGGCCATGTTTGGTATCAAATGAAAGGGCTTAATAAGCACGTTTCAACAATATTATAAAATAAAGCCAAAACAATTAAATAAAAATAAAAGTATAACTTTTTTTTTTTTGTCCTTTTTTCTAAAACTCAACAACGACAAAAAGTCACACTTTTATTTTATTTAAATGGATAAGTTGTCTTATCATAGATGTAATCTCTAATCGAATCGCTTTTGAATTTTGCGTAACTGTAAAGTATTTATGCCCTTGACTGTACATAATGGTCTGTAGCTAGACGTCAAACGTTAAAACGTTTTATTGGAATTCAATCGGGTGTATGACAACAACTAGGAAGAGATCTTCCTGACTGTTGTCATACACTCGATCGAATTATCAAATTGATTAAACACTTATCGATTACGTTACAATTTACGTCATAAGCAAAATAAAACTCTTTGCGGTTTTAACACAAAATAGAAAAAAAAAATAGAAAAACATTAGCAAAAAAAAACAGAATTTGAAAACCAAGATTTTTTTGCGCGTGAAAACAATGCATCAAAAGCTTTTATACTCAAAAAGGGCTGGGAGAAATGGAAAACGCGTTAAGTGCGTACTGAATTGAAAATGTAAGGAAAACACGCACTTTTTTACTCCCTCTTATCAACATATCTTTCAAAATCGTGTGACCCTTTAAAATGCTTGTTATAAGAGTAGGTATCTACTTGGAGAATTTTGTCCATCATTTAGGTAGGTATATGCTTTATTCAGCTTGGACACAGATGAATACAGATGATTTACTTCGCATTTTAGGTATGAAGCTACAAGTACGCGGCGGGCTCGTCTTGTCGGGCCAATTCAGTGAGTAGTCAGAAGATATGAGAGTTACGCGATAGGAACAAAGGCAACTTCTAGGTGAATATCTGTAGGTATAATAGTGCTGTGCGACCTGAATTGCACTTTAATGTGTCGTAGCAAGAGTCGTTTTTTATTTAAACATTTTTGCGGTGTGGACCATCTGTATTAATCTGTGGCTTGGAATTTAAACATCTCTAACTAGCCTTTAAATAAATAAGTTACTACCTTATAAAACTTTCATTATTTACTTGTTTTTTTTCACAAGAAAAACTTAACTATACAGTACCTACAGTGATGTATGCAATTTATGTCGTTATTTTTTTCGATGGGCAGATGTCGATAAAAGTTATGAGTAATGAGTTTCGTTTCACACAAGATATCGATAATTCCGTGCATATGATGACATTAACACGCACTTATTAAACACATTATTTAACATTAAGGTTCTTTTCTGCTACCTACAACCTTTAAAATGTTTAGTAAAAAAAAAGCACACAGACGAACCTTTTAATCTCCTCCTGTTTCGAAATTAACAGCAAAGGAAGATCGTGATCGGTGAATAATAATGATATTATGATCTCAATATTATCAATCAATCAATCAATATCGGATACATGGGTACATCGGTGTCATAGGTAAGTCAATAATACAGATGTAAAGTAATAATTATATTATTATGATCTCAATAGTATTAATCAATCAATCAATATCGGGTACATGGGTACATCGGTGTCATAGGTAAGTCCATAATACAGATGTAAAATAATATTTATATAATTATGATCTCAATATTATCAATCAATCAATCAATATCGGGTACATGGGTACATCGGTGTCATAGGTAAGTCCATAATACAGATGTAAAATAATAATTATATAATTATGATCTCAATATTATCAATCAATCAATCAATATCGGGTACATGGGTACATCGGTGTCATAGGTAAGTCCATAATACAGATGTAAAATAATAATTATATAATTATGATCTCAATATTTTCAATCAATCAATCAATATCGGGTACATGGGTACATCGGTGTCATAGGTAAGTCCATAATACAGATGTAAAATAATAATTATATAATTATGATCTCAATATTATCAATCAATCAATCAATATCGGGTACATGGGTACATCGGTGTCATAGGTAAGTCCATAATACAGATGTAAAATAATAATTATTTAATTATGATCTCAATATTATCTTATCAATCAATCAATCAATATCTTTATTGTGGGTCATAGGTAGGTACATAATGCCTGCCAGGGTTGTGGGTTAGTCCGAAAGGGATACCGGGACCTTGGCAACAGGCAACTGAAGGTATACGGGTGGGTTTTAGTCAGTCAAAGTCTGACACGCCCTTCCGCTCCGCCCAGAGCGGGAGAAGTCATTGGATGATTTCCCACCCTCAAAAAAAAAAAGGTAGGTACATAATACAGGTCTAAAATAATGAAAATTATCTCAATATTGAAATATTATGATCTCACTGGTAGGTAATAGAATTAGTATTTTGAAAGATTTTAATTTTATACCTCAATGTCATCAATTCTATTTCATTCAACATCTCAATAGCAACAATTGTTTTTTGTATGAGTATTATTTTATTATAAGGTATTTTTTGCGTGCTGAAATGCATATGTAAGCAAAATATGTGGGACTTCGTACATTTAAAACCTTTTATGTGCCATATTATGCAATATAAAGATATTCTATTTTATTCTACCGACTTCAGTAACATTATTCCATGCATCTAGTTTTGTAAATTATTAGCTTCCGCCAGCGGCTTCGCCCGCCTGATATCTTTATAAATTATAGCCTATGTTCCTCAGTGATAATATAACATTCTACTAATGAAGGATTTTTTAATCTGTCTAGTATTTTTTTTAGTTCATTGCAAACAAAAATACAAATCTTTTCATGTTATAATTATTATTATCTTTATTTCATTTAAAAACTTATAAATTACATTTTTAAATATTAGAATATAAAACATTAAAAAATATAAAACATATTATTAATAATTAAAAAGGTGTAGATAAAAGAAACAAAGATGTTTGTCCAATCACCAACCGAAAAATATTGCAGATTTTTTAGCAAAGGACGTTATCAAGGACACCCGTTTAAATATAAAAATAAAACCTACATATTTATTTATATCTGCCGCTTCCGACACGTGCTGCGGTTATTTTTTGCACTAATTAACAAGATCCTCGCCATATTAATGTCCACACTGACGTGTGACGTCAGAGCCGTGCAGTGAGCCTGTACCTTTATGAAAAATGTTCAACATACGATAAGAATCGACGAGTCCAATTTAGGTAAGTTTTTGAAGACTAATTGTTACGTTACCTTGATTATCTGCCAAGATTATCACGTTGTTTTTATAATTAGCGGTCAAGCGTACCGAAAATATGGAGTATAGGCACGTCCACAATTAATGAGACGACAAGTAATTAAAAATAATATTTTTGACGGTTGAAATTCATTATATGTTCTCCTATTCTGTTCATTACTTAGCAAACGTTTCGACCCATTTTCTCCAAAGTCTGAATATAGCGCCATAACCCGTAGGTTATGGCGCTATATTAAAAATGTTTGTTAGTGACGTATCACTAACAAACATTTTTCGTCAGTAGAAGTGACTTGACGTCACACGACACAACGTAATCTACGTATACCTGAACTTCCTCAAACAATAGAACAAATAGTTAATCTTAGAGAGGCGATTACAATAATCGCTCGATAAGGCTAATTGGCAATCGATGTCAGAGGCAGTCGCGTTGACCTTCGCTCACGTGGACCGCGCAAATATACCTATGTGTTTATCTCCTCGCTAACTCGACTCTAACACGATGCTGTAATATTAAAAATGGTGTGTAGGCACGTAGAATATCTTGTAGTTCATGACTGTGTGCCGCGGCCTGCGCCGGCGCTTATCAGTCGACCTCCAGTTACGTGCAACGACGCTCTATTAATTAGATAAAAAAACAAATTAAATAGTCTATCGTTACTAAATATTTGTGGACACACTTCACACCTACAGTGTTAAATATCGTAACGCGACCCACGTGGGAAACGTGACGGAGTTTGTGACAAACGTGTGATTTTACTTAGAATGAATTTATATTGTGGTTTAGTTAGCAATTGTAATAGACAAGTCGCAGGGACTGACCAGTCAGTGATATTGAAAGTGAAGTAAATGGCGAATTGTATTTTAGCGCTGTGGCGTACGGTTGAGAACGGTAGCTAAGGATGTTGATATTAATTATTAAAAATGCTGCGATCCAAAAAAAAAATGTGTAATAAAAAATCAGTGTTTTCCAGTGCGCAGGCGTTTAATGAGCACAGACTACCGCTTTGTTTACGGCCGTGTATCGTGTTACTGTAGACGATAACGTGTTGCCTAGTCAGTGATATTCAACGCGTTTGACGCTTGATAAACTGTTTGCTACTAGAGTGTGCGACTTCCTTGCTACGAAATATTAGTTTAAAAAATTATATCGATATACTGAGTGCACGTCACTAGTGCTGGGATTTGTGTCTTGACTTGACATAAGCCTTTGACGCGGTGAACGTCTTGAAATAAATCTGCTTGGTTTATTAACTTATTAAAATTACGGAAAATGTAGCAAACTGATGGACTTTTAGTGAAGAACATTATGTGTTTGTGCTAGTTTTTATTTAAAAGGATATGGACACTATGGAAGTGGATAACGAAGAAAACACAGGTAAAGTTTTTATTAAAACTACTTTGACATAACATTAACTAAGGAAAAATCTTAACACTCTATCACGCTTAAGATTCAAAGTCCGTGATTTGACCTCTCTGTAAGTTATAACTAAGTATTTTGACCTAGCAACACAGCCACTTGGTTAGCTAAGTTTAAAAAAAATAATTAATAAATTATATTTTATTTCTTTTTAAATTACGATAGAGCTGCTCTATTTGCGGTTTAATATTATAGTCCTATGACATAACAAACTGTATTTATTTACGTTTTAATTGATCTATCTGTGACGTATGCTCTATACGTCGTACGTATATTAATAAATATTAGTATACTTAATTATGGTTTAACTGTGGGTAGGCATATAAACATGAACAATAACCATGTGGTTAGAGATACTACACAAGTAGGAAAGTTATGGGTTATATTCAGGTTACGTTTAGGTATTTAGTAAACACAAGACGTTGGTACAATTTGTATTATTTGAGTTTGTTTATTTTGACATACCGTTAGTATTTTGTTAAGTTGTTTAGGTATTTTTCGGCAATTTACGATTTTTTAATTTTATTTCATAAAACTTTCTAACGGTTTTCTAAAGTTTCTAACTTTATTCGCAAAGAAACTCTTTGACCATCTTAGGGGTTTTAACAACTGCCAGGGTTGCGGAATAGTCCGAAAAGGATACCGGGACCCTGGCAACAGGCAACTGAAGGAACACGGGTGGGTTTTAGTCAGTAAGAGTCTGACGACACGCCCTTCCGCTCCGCCCAGAGCGGGAGAAGTCATTTGATGATTTCCCACCCAAAAAAAAAAAATTAACATAAACAACTCCGCATTACTAGTGCTTTTAGCATTTTAGTCAAACTCACTTATTTTGATTGACGTTGGCGCCCAGCATTTTGTTTAATTCAACTTCAAACGATTTACAGAAATAGAAAGACGTTTTAATTATGTAGCACTGAACGTATTTAGAGTGTTGCTATGCAAGCTTACATACATGTCCAAGTTTTTTACGTAAATTCAGAGAAATTAAGGCTCATCATCATCTGCCTAGCCTTTTCCCAACTATGTTGGGGTAGGCTTCCAGTCTAACCGGATGCAGCAACCGGACCAGTATTTTACATGGAGCGACTGCCTGACCTCCACAACCCAGTAACTGGGTAATACGATACCCCTTGGTTAGACTGGTTGTCAGACTTTCGTGCTTCTGACGACTCGTAACGACTGTCAAAGATCCACAAATGACAGCCGGAACCAACGGCTTAACGTGCTTTCCGAGGCACGGAGGAGTCTCGATATGTGAAAATGGTCACCCATCCACGGACCAACCCCGGCAAGCGTAGCTTATCCTACCCGAGCGGCTGTTATTACTTAGCCACTAGCTCCTCCTCAGTGAAATTAAGGCTACCAACTTAAATTGTCCGTATCACAACTGTCATTCTGTGACAGTTAATTTGCCTTATGTAGGTATTTTGGTGGCAGAAGGCAAACAAGCTGATGGCTACCGTCACCTTAGATATCTGGAACACCAGAGGCATTGTCATTCCAGAGATAAAGCTGAAATGTCTCATGTACAGTCGAACAAGCTATTTGGTATACAGGCAAAATGTATTCATTTTCCGCTACACTGCCAAAATTCGTTTTAATTGTGTGTGTAATACACGTAAAACGTACAAGGATTTTGACTACTAAAACACTCCCAAAATGGTTTAAAGTAGTTTCAAGTTATCTGCCTGTACACCAAATAGCTTGTTCGACTGTACTTGTAACTACACTACATTCGGAGTGTCCATTGGCTGAAATATGATTGTTATGACGGTAATATCAAACTATGCCGTAACAGAAGTCGTGTCTTCATTAGTTATACACCTGACACCGGCTTTCTTGCTGAAATTACTAAAATAACGCTACATTAAGTAGAATTACGAGCGAAATATGAAACTTAATTAAATTCTTATTAGTGCGGTACGGAGCTTTACTTACTTAATTTATTTTATATTAACTAAAGTGCGACCACGTGGAAATTCCTTTGAGAACCAAAGTTGTTTGAGGATAAGTTCATTAGTTCTATCTGTTTTATATTTACAATTAAACCACTAAAATGGAAAGTAAAGTTAAAAAACTGACAACTTTTACGGCCCTCTATTTCTTCATAAAAAAATAAAAATTATATTAATTGTATCAATGAGTGTTAGACAATGACATTTTTATTCAAAATCAAAATTTTTATACAACATTATTTTTGTTTATGCTAAAACCGAAAAGGGGTCATTGTACTCATCATTTTGAACAACTTTTTCTATGGGACCAACCTTGAAATAGCGAAAAAAAAATCAGGTGTTCCATACATTTTGTGAACACAAATGTACTGAACAGCTGATTTTTTATATGTATGAGGATCCCCTTTAATTTTTTACTATACTTTATATTTATTAATTGTTGTTATAGCGGCAATAGAAATACACAATGTGTGAAAATTTCAACTATCTATCTATAACAGTTCATGAGATACAGACCGCTGACAGACAGACGGACCGACTCGACTGACGGATGGACAGCGGAGGCTTAGTACCTAATAGGGTTCCGTTTGGTTTCCCTTCGGGTACGGAACCCGAACAACATGCAAAAAGAGCAGGTTTGCTCGTTTTTACGAGCAAACCCTGCTCTTTTTACATGTTTGCACGTCTTTCAGCTGAAATGATGATGATGAATGAACCTTTTAAGACAAACCACACTACAAAAAATACATCTGAAATCAGTTTAAATTTCCAATCAACCGTAAAACAATGTTTCTACGAAAAACCAACTAGGTACGATTGAATTTCACAAGTTTGGAAACCGGCCATTTCCCAATATTCGCCCGATGGCCTGAGGCTATTATTTACCCGGTTGGGGTAAAAAATAGCCTATCGTATGACGTGAAAATTCTGTATGATCCATAAAACATGACCGAATAATGGCCAGATTTCCGCAGTCAAAATATTTATTAAACTTCCTTCATTATTATTATTTTGTAAACAATTTTTCGGTTCCGCGGTCGCCGATCAGCTGTAAAACATAGTGCGTCAATATTTTTTTACGTCGGGCTCCAGTGGATGTATGACGTAAATTGTGAAATGCAAATCGTGCGCTGCTTCAGAAAAAATAAACATTAATACAAGTTACAAATGCGTCGAATTATGTATTCAATCAAACTAGAGCGCCATACTATTACTTTTTTTAAAGTTTTAGTTGAGTGGAATTTACATACCAAGACCCCTCCGTGTCGGAAAGCACGGAAAGCACGTTAAGCCGTTGGTCCCGGCTGTCATTTGTAGATCTTTGACAATTGTTACTGGTCGTCAGAAGCCCAAAAGTCTGACAACAAGTCTTACCAAGGGGTATCGTGCTACCCAGTAACTGGGTTGTGGAGGTCAGATAGGCAGTCGCTCCATGTAAAATACTGGTATTCAGCTGCATCCGGTTAGATTGGAAGCCGACCCCAACATATTTGGGAAAAGGCAGATTGATGACATCGCTGCTCATCCTCTGAACGTACCTATTCCTATACCTATCTATTTCCTAGCTCAGTCCATAGTCCATTACATAGTTTCATTATGTAAAGATAAAACCATGCGGTAGCTGTTATACACAACATACATACCTACATGTATACATATATCCCATGTCGTTATCTACGTATTCGGGTAAACATGTATTATTGATTTTTGCCCATAATGCGTCGAGTATAATACTGATAAAGGGAACTGTTACTGAAAATACATGCAGCTAAATAATCAGTACTTTACGTCAATTTATTTAGAAGGGGAAGCCATCGTGGCCCAGTGGTGACGGCCACGACTTACGAGTTGTAGATCGTAGGTTCAAACCCTGACAGGTGAGATTTACTTTGTGTAAATTATTTCATCGCCACTGCTCTCAAAACGGTGAAAGAAAACATCGTGAGGAAACCGGCATGTCCTAAAACCAAAAATTCGAAGACATGTGACATCTACCAACCTGTACTTGGCCCGCGTGGTGGATTATAGTCTCTCTCACAGACAGGAGGCCTGTGTCCCAGCAGTGGGAACATTATAGGCTGATTATGTATTTAGGAGGGGACGGACTTGTGGCTCGTAATAACGAAAGTTATTTTAACTTATATTTGCTACCTTCTTTTATTGTCTTATTCATTTCCTATACCTATCCGTATTCTAGAGTTTGGAAAAGATCCAATTTCCGAGTATATCGACGTTCTGTCCGAATCTGAAAAAGCAAATAAAGACCGTTGTGTAGTACCTAGACGTCCAACTTTTATGTACCTCAGTGGTGCATCCAATTCGTCCAGCATCAATTTCATTAAAGGTTTTTCGCAGACTTTTCTTAGATTCCATTGAGTGCAGTGCAAATACCGCGTCTCTCGTTTCGCACAAATCGTTTAACTCTTACATGGCCTTTATACCTAGATGGAAAACATTTTCTGTAAATGAAAATTACTGCTGTAAGTTCAAATTGTATTTATTAACATAACGTTTAACTTTTCCGGATCAAAACCATGTCGTCTCCCCAGTTTACAACAACATGTATTTTACCAAACGCCATAGCAAGTTTCCGGCAATTCGTGACAAGTCTGGCAAATAAACTTTCTAATATTCCCGTCACATTTTGCTACTTAACCGCAACTGGCAGATGTCGGCTCCGAATCTGCCAACTAATTGCCAGTTGAGTGGCAACTACCAACAAGACAGCTGTTGACGATCGCACTTTGTTTTTGTATCAGTTTATACTATTGACGTGTTCATGCGAATGGAACTTTTATTACTACGAACGGATGATTTCGAAGACCTTTATACACCCCTTTGCAAAAAAAAACGGGCGGTTTTGATTTTTGTACATTATCGGTAATCATTTAGCTGTAAAGAGGTTTTAATAGCCAAACTATGTTACTGGCACTTAATAAAGAGTCTGGGTATGAAAAAAAATTAATTCCTAATTCGAAACTTTTGTTTAAAAACAATAATAATCCCGTTTTCCGTTTGTGACTTTTACTAACATTTTGCAGATTTGCTGTTATAAGGTTATCCTGGCAACTAAAACTAACTTCTCGTTATTTTTAGTAGAATAATTTATGTTTCTCGCATAATCCAGCCTTATTGTGACTTAAAAGTGATATCTTTGTGTCGATTGTAATAGCAGAAAAAGCAATAAGAGCTAGTAAAAAAAAAGCGCTGCTGCAAGAGGGGTGTAGCCAAAAAACTATATTCTTATTGATTATAACAAATTACTAGTCATTAATGCTAATGACATAGTAAAAATATTAATATTATCCATACAAAAGCCAATGACTGTTAAGGTGCCCGTTTTTTTTGCAAAGCAGTGTATATGTCTTTACTAGAATATCCGCCAATAAAAATTACGGAAAACAGAATTGAACAAAATATAAAAATAAAACTTTCTTTAAATCTAAAATTCTTCGTAATCAGTTCAGTAGTTTTCGAGATCAGGACAAATATGCAGACAGGCAAACATAAATACTTTTATGTACATGATGATAACAGTGATTGTTGAAAAATAAGGCGTTTGGGAGGTCGCTTGTTCAAATAAACGTCAGTGTAAATATATTTTAGATATAAAATTTACGAGGAAAATGGAAGAAGATGGATCTCTATTATCTGTTATACGAGTACTCCAGGCTACAGCGGCAGACAAATTGCAACGACCCTAGAAGGAGTTTAACGCTTTTTGGAATGAGTCTAAGTCCAGCAATAGACTACACTGAGCTGAGCGCACAATTTTGATACTTCAGAAACAGAGATTTGCAAGTCAATATGAGAACCAATTCGATTGGTAGGTTGCACTGCTCGAAGGGTAGAACGATCGATGTAAAAGCGGTTTTACCAAAAGTAGAAGGACCGCGTGAAATGCTAAGTAAAATCCAACGATTTTTTAATAGAAAAAAGGCTTTCTTATGGTTCTTTAAAAAAATCTATCTATCTAGTAGGCCACGGTAACTTGTGCCCGGGTGGGAACCCGGGCACAAGTTACCGTGGCCTACCTGGAAAACCTTAAATAGACTTCGTACCCAAGTAGGCTGCAGCAAGGACAACCTCCACAAGTGGGGGTTCACGGACGGCTCAGATCTCCGGTGTGTATGCGGCGCCTCTCCACAGACAATGGCTCACCTGCAATCTTGCCCTGGTCTGCCCTGCCCTGGTCCTGGCACCTGCACACGTGAGGACCTAATGGCTGCGTCAGCGAAAGGTATTCGCGTGGCTGAGCTTTGGGCCAAACAAATTTAACAACACTCGATTTTTTGCCATCGACACGCTAAGAAGAATAGAAAAAAATGCAACTACAGTCCGAAAGTCCACAGAATGCATTATTGACACCTGTCAGTTTTATACTAACAAATACGTGTTTTGCAAATTTGATCCTTATTACTACGAGAAAGATTTATTTTTTTGCAAGAAGGACAGTTTAGTAGCCATAGATATGAATAAAGTTTTAAAAGTAGGTACCTAATGCGTGAAACGAGTGTTCTCTATTAAAAATCGTTCGAATTTTCGTTCGCGCGTTCTTGCTAGGCCCACAGGCCAAATGGATGATTATAAAATACGTACTATCCTTTTCGTTAATATATGGCATTTTAACATCGGTCTTTTAAAAGTGCCTTAAAAGCTTTGTGAAAGGGCCCTTTCATTTCGTGAGAAATTGGCACACACTCACTTCGACCCAAAAGTTTTGATGGCACTTTAGACCTTTGTCGAGTCATTAATAAGTTTTAGTTTACTAATTACCATATACTTCATTGAATATAACGGCAATGTGTTGACAATGGTTAAACAGTGCAAAGCCTTTGATATTCAAACTCAAATAATTTATTTCAATTAGGCACATAAAAGGCACTTTTGAATGTCAAAAACCAAGAAATAGAACTGATTCTAGTTGACCCTTCCAAAAGATAGCTTTCGCATGGAGAAGTATGGGCAAGATAGATACCACAATAGGTAAAAAGAATTAAAAATGGAGCAATGACAAATAAATTAATTATGTGATAGATACATGGTGCTCATTTATTTACAAACATTTTAAAACTAAACGAATTAAACTAAACATTGTCATCAAAATTGGGCTCTTGAGAGTGATGGTACAACCGTACAACCAAAGGTACATAGGCGTCCTCGGATAAAATAGTTCTTAGGGGTCCCCGGGTTCAACTAGCATCAACAACGTCATTCTACTGAAGGTCCCAGAGCTAGGATCCTTATGTTCTGAGAGCCGGCTGTAAGATTAATCCTCCATCTTTCGTAGACCAATGTGGTCGATATATGCACAAAGATACCTGAGGCCCTAGACAAAGTGACATTCTATCAGCGATATCGATGATGGAAAAGGCAAAAATGTATATGGCACTGACCTAAGCTATCGAAAAGCTTATGTCAATTCTGTTGAAAAATACGAAACGCTTTCGAAGCGATTGTCACTTGTCTTAAAACTCCTTATATTTCACGTAACGTTTTAACAATTCTACGCACGTCAGGAAAACCCGTCACCACCCAACCAATTTAGAATAAGTAGAAAAACAAATAGAACAGATAATAAAAGCAACTGATAACGGCCACAATAAAATATCCGCGATACAGGAATGCCTGATAGAAATAGAGACGTTACGTCGCGTCGGCGACATGATGGAATCGAGCCAAATGTCACACAACAAACCGACTGATAGGGGTGTGCTTTCCTCTATATTGTTTATTTATTTTAGCTTACGTGACGGATTTCGAATTTCGTGTTTGGGGAGTTTCGTTGACCTCTCGTTGCGTAGAATAGGCATGATGCCTGGGTAAAATAAAAATAAAAATCTATTTAGTATATAACAAGAAATGTTAGACGCGTATTTTTTGCTTCATCATATTAAAAGAAAATTGTTAGTTAAAGCACATTAAAGTTGGGGAGTGGGTGTCGCTATGTCACAAATATTATAAAATACAAGTGACGTCATGCCACATTCTAACTCAATGTATCGCCGTAATCTTTTGATTACGTAAAAAAAGAAAAAATACATGGCCAATTTTTTTTTAAATCTACCTGAACTACCTGTCTACCTGATTGCAATGTCTCACTCAAGTAATAATGAGAAAATGAATGAGTCGACTCCTTTTTGTCATATTTTTCGGCAGGATTTTTTCCGGGGTGTCGATGGTAGTTCAGTAGATCGCACGTCAGTAGTAACAAAACCAGTTTATGCTGGCCTGTTATTCTATTGAAACTCCGTACAGCCATGCCGCCGTCCTATAGGCCAGCTCATGGACAAAGTACGGTCAACTGTACTGAAAAATTACGGAAAATTAAAAAACAAATTACCATGTGAAAATGCTTGATAAAAAAATGTTTGTAATCGTGAACCTACTCTTTTAATGATCTTAGCAACAGTTATATAATTAAACAAAATAGCGTTATCTTTTAATCCTTTTATCACAAGAGACTAAGAACTGACAAAACAGAACACAAATATTTAGATGGAATACAAAAATTTAGTTGGAATCTGGAATTTCAGTAGCAGCCCGGAGTCTTGGTTTGTGCCCATAGATATTATAAGAAAGAAGTTTGTGCCCGATTGATGGCAAATAGGCTCGCCACCTATTACAATAATTGGCGAAATATGGGTGTAGCTCAAGTTATTTCTAATATCCTTTTATATGGTGGTATTTTCAAATAAGTTTGTCTTTTGTGGTATGCCTACGAATCCAGTCCAGAGTTCGTATTATGTCCAAGTTTTTAAGCAGCTCACGGTTTTTTTCATTAAATTCATTTACATATTCAATGAGACTTTATTTCTATCTTTAGACAAGTTTTAAATTTCTAATTCTAGTAAAAAAAAACGATTTTTTCAAACTTATATGAAGCAAGAGATTAGCAATATTCTTCAAAACTCTCGGATTTTGATTGAAAATTAGTTTCGCAATGAGGGTGCTGGCAACCCTACACACAGTCAGATAATTGTCAGTGTCATGTTATTTGCTGACAACAGGTACGTCACGGTCGCATTGATATAATATCGGGTATGGTAAGTATTCGTCTATGGCTTCATTGGGCCAAAATCTAATCTATAATAGGGATACCTACATGGTGATAGCGTTAAAAGAACTGCGATGACCATAAAACTTAATCACTGTTCTAAAAATAAACGACAAACTGTTTAATTTTTCGTTAATCAGGCGACTGGGACCGCTGTCAAACTGGGACCGCGATCCCACTCGCTCGCCCCATAACCTTTTTGAATCGGTCGACTGGGTCCACAAACCACGTGACGCCAACTGTACAGTCGCCAGCTGTATCAAAAACCATACGTAATTTAAACCTGACTGTGGCGGAGTACGCAGTTTCAATAGAATAGGAGGCTAGTTCAAGGTACTCTTCCGAAGGTGAACAGCAGCGACATGGCCACCTGTAACGATTTTCATAGAGTTACATTGACTCTGTATAGAGTCAATGTAACAGGCGGCAATGTTGCCATCTTTTGAAGCGTTTTCATAGAGTAAGGCTGCCTATCAATTGACGCGGAACGAGGCAGCGGTGCGGAGCGAGGGAGTAATGCAGAGCGGAGCTGCGGACTGTGTCAGTACATTGATGCGGAGCGAGGTAGTGCGGACTAATTATGCGAAGCTAGGCCAAGTTCACGCGACGAGTTATTTGAGGGGGCGCGGGCGGCGCCGCAGTTCAGTTATACGCAAAATGATCGCTTTCCCGCTCCGCTTCCCCGCTCATCTTCCCGGTTTTGCATGAATTTTTAAAGTAGTTCGCAAATGTCTTTCGACATTTTATGCAGTGCCATTGGTTAATATAAGCACATCTCCGCTCCGCTCCTCTCTTCTCCACTCCAGTGGACAGCCAGCCTTATCGCTGCGGTCTGTCATTGTGATTTCGCGGCGTTGTTGCTGCTATACTGTACAGTAAGGAATTTTCATTTCAAAAGCAACTCAGGTTCATATTTCACACGATTGTAACCGAAACCACATACACGGTTCACATTACATTTACTGCTTAAACGCGATACAATTAAACTATTAGCACAACATTCCAACTATTCCAAGCGTGTTTCGATTCATCATTATTGCTATTTGAAATTCAATAATCACATAAACCCACAATTGCCGGTAAATATCTATTGAAATGGAAATACTTCTGACAGAGGCATGTCAATGTAGAATATTATCAAGTTAATTGAAATTGAGGTAGGTACACACGGCTACACATCAAGCTATACATTTCTAGTTTATGCTGATCTCGCATTGTATAGGATTTCCGTACAAGGCGAGGTCAGCTTATACTGGAAATGTATAGCTTGATGTGTAGCCGTGTGTACATCGGATTATGGTCATTAGGGTGTCCCTTAAATTTCAAGTTCGATTTTTTTTTACGCATATCTTCTAAAAAGTTTCGTATTAACCCAATAAAGTCTAGAAAAAAATATTAGCCCGCTATAAGAACGATAACCCGTGCCGACTTGCGATTTTAAGTTGTTCATACAAATTGCTCGGGTACTGCACTGCAACCTGTGACTACGTGTTTTATTTGTCATTTTATACGTGATTTTTTAGATTAGTACGGTGTTGTTTATTGCATATAGTTGTCGGTTGAATTACAGAGTGATAAACAAAATATTTTCCATATCGGCCTACCTAGCCATCACATAAATGATGTAAAATTAAGTAGATATACTTAATTTTACATCATCATTCGAAAAGTTTTCGCTGTCTGGCTTTACAATATTCACTAAGTCACGCTGACTGGCAGTGAAAGTGCTAATATTGTGATTAGGAAGTGCATAATATTTTGGAAAAAAGCAAGAATTTCCATACAGGCATTTCCTAACTGCGCGAAGAAACGTCCTGATTTATATCATGTTTGGAGAGCACTGCAGATTTTTTAAAATAAAACTCAGGATGTATTTTAGGAAAAACGCGGGCAATGGGCAAAGTTGTAGACAAAGACGATTAGATGAAGAGGAAAGAAAACTAAGATGAAGATAGTTATTGTCTGTCGCATCTACACATAACTTGGAAAATCCACAAGATTCAGACGAAGAACAGATTCTGAATTCTGAAGTCAGCTTGCCAGAGATTTCCTGCTCTGAAACAAGTTGGAAAAAGGTAGAAACTTGTCACAGCTTTAGATCGATGCCAGCTAAGCATAAGAGACTCAGTTAACATTCTTGATGCGGTCGTAGAACCGCTTTGTCTGAGCAGAGAAGATTTTCCCAATAGCAAATCCTCGATCTAGCAAATTCGTATCCAGATGAGAAAATCCGGGGCAGAAGCAATAAAAAATGACGTAGTCAGAGTCCTTTGGGCTGGATAATTATTAACAGGCTGATTATATGCGAAGTTCAATAAAAGAACGCTTGCCAATTATCACTTCATTTGCCGATAGAGAACAGCTTCTTGCAGTACTGAAACTATGGAGTTTTTCTAGTAAATATCAAGCTAAAGCCGTCTTAACTGCCCTCTATGACTGGAACCTTAGGTCCAAATAATGTGTTACGACACAACAGCTTCGGATACTGGCCATTTCAATGGAGCTTCCGTTCCTTTGGAGCAGAATTTATAAAGAGAATTGTTACCTACTTTTTGCTTGTTGTCATCGTGTTTATTAGTTGGTGATCGTTGTTATTTTGTGTTTAAATAAAGATAAATATTTCTATTATTTCAATTTGTCTTTTACTCACTTCAGTTATTGCATTTTTATTAATTTTGTAGGACTAACCAACTAAGACACAAAACACGATTTTTATATAAACTATGTGGCTCGGTCGGCACGGGTTGCAATCATGCTAGAAAGGTAAAATTTCATATTTAAGTATGGTTTTGCATTCCAAAATTCGAAAAAAAAAATTTTTTGGTCATATAAGGGACACCCTAATGGTCATGCTAAATGTATCTGCAATTTATTAACTGATAAACCAATATTTGGGTACAAAATAAAGAGCACAAAACAAACAAATAAGTAAGACATGAAATAAAATTGTTTATACCATTCCCCATAGGATATCAGAATCACTAATAGGCTTTTACAATATTTTCAAATTACAGTGATAATTGGTATGGGAGGACAGTGTAGACCTGTCAACAGGTACTTAACAAAATAGAAAATGGCCAACAATTCGATACATCTCTGATTGTACACACAGCTACACATCAAGCTATACATATCCAGTTTTTGCTGATTTCGCATTGTATAGGATTTCTGTACAATGCGAGGTCAGCTTATACTGGAAATGTATAGCTTGATGTGTACAAGGTCTACAACGTTCTTACTTTCACAGAATAGAAAATTATCTATATAAAAGGTAAAATAAGACTAAGAAAGGAACAATAACCATTCACATATCAAAAGATAGACCCCTTTTTAACTTACGACTCCAAAGTTGAGAGTACTCCTCTCTCTTACTAAAATCCTCCAAAGTTTTAACCTTTGTACAAACCAAACTTTCTCTAGAAACTTAAAAAAATGCAAACTAGGTACCTACGTATGCAGTGCAGCCAGACTCCACAACATTCACTTACCTACGAACGGCACTGAGTAAAGGAGAATGCCATATTGTCGTACCAACAAAGGAGCTAGAGTGTCACAACCAAATGTAGTTCATAAAATTACTCCTATTTTTTAAATCAGATATACGATTTTGTTATGAAAACGATTCCCGGCTTTCGGACACCAAAAATAAAAGTATTTTTTTACTTTTGTGGTACGTATTTTCCGCTTATGTCACTGACATTGCACTTCATTTCCGAATGTTGCTACTATGTTAAAAATATAGGTACCTACCTGTCAACGAACATTAAAAAATGAAGAAGATAATTGTACCAATTTGCCATTTTATATTAGGATACAATATATTTTTATGTGTGTCAAAAAACATCTTTAGGTCACGCGTTACATCGTAATAATTTATTTTTATTTTTTGGAATACATTGCAAATACATGTATTTAATGAAAAGAGGACCTATTCAAAAAAGTAAAATGTCATTTGTACTGTGACGTATTGCAATAATTATTCTGTGGCGCCGTCATGGATGACGTTACTTTCAATATTGGTTTCATCCGAACTATTTGAATAATAATTTGTAATACTTATTAACAAAAACGGGGGCTCAGTTGCCTTTTCATAACGTAGTCTTAGTGTGATAATCCTTAGCGATGCCCTCAACTAGAGTAAGACATCGGCCAGCAAGTCAGCGTCGCCGACGTATCCTTAACCGTTCACTAGTATTGTTAGAACAATTTAGAATATATTACATAGAAAATATATCCGTGGATATGATCGTGTTTTAACATCATAGATTGTACCGACGCGACGCCTGTAAGAATTACCTCACCTAGTAGAAGCATGTGTATTATAGTTAGCTTCTAAAGTACCTACCTACTTCCGGGACTATTTATTCAATTTAAGGATTAAAAAACAGTTTTTATGCTTTCAGATCAATCCTGGTAGTTCCTATTCATAATGTTACAAATGTTTCGCATTGATACAAGAAAAACTCCCTGAAATTCCGAACTGATACCTGAACTAACACTTGGTCACAATGTGGAGTTATGTGTGCTTTGGATGTGGACAGTCCATGCTACGTGTTGCAACAGTTGCAAGGCGTTCCCGAGTGCCACCCAATTGTCCTACCTATTGTTTTATTTGTATATTTCTTTTCTCTGTCCTGGTAGCGGTCGAGGTCATATGCGTTATGTAAATATGAATATATCTTAACTGCGTTTTTCATTTTTGATATAAGTGCCTTATTAGGTACTAACAACATTATCACCTTATTATTATTTACTAACATGTGAAGTTCGAGAAGTGGGTGTACTATATAGTAAATACAACTCTGCCTAACTCTTCTGGGAAAACAGGCCTGCTATTATGTTAAGATTTCAAGATATTAGGAATCAGTAAACACAGTACTAAATTGATTACTTATTCAGACTACCAGCTGCACATACTATGAGTACCTACCTACATGATTATTGATATCCATTATCATTATATATAAAACCTGACACCAAGAATTATTATTGACTATCAGTGATGTATTGTATAATCATCCATCAGGAAACAAGCGCCAAATCAAGAATAAAAAGCAACCGATATTAGGTACCGCTTCATTTGTCATCTACTTCACCATTTCGAGCCTGTCACTTTCTCGAACTTAACCTCAAAATATGAAGTAGGTAAATGGTTAATAAATACGAATTGCGGGAATCCATGTAAACAATAGTTAACAATATAAGAAGAACATTTAATTCTCCTTTAAATACACTAGGTTTGGTTGTGACAGGCGGACCTTTCGCTTGGTACAGGGTGCCCTATATTCCTGGTCATTCTCCTTTGAAACGCTTCAAAAATTGCATTTGCATGCGAAGTTGGCTACGAATATTCTGCCCCATATGAATGAAGTTGATCCGATATACAGGATGTTGACATTGTAACGGCTCTGTTTTTTCAATAGTTTGAAATGCTACTAGTTAAGTCAAGTCAAGCTGTATTTACTTATATTATTCTATACTAGCGACCCGCCCGTGCTTCTACGACTTGACAAAACAGCGAGATTTATTTATTAAATTATGTACCTAAGTTTAATAATAAATATATTATAAACATAAACCTAAGAGAATAAGTTTTCTAAATGATGGTGAAAACCGCAACAAAATCCGTTGCGGAGTTTAAAAAAACAACGCGGGGACAGATATTATAATACTACGACGCGGGCTAAAGACAGACGCAAAAAACGATTTTTAAATACTATTTATAGATTAATCAGGTAATGTAGTTAGGTACCTACTTGTACTATGTACATCTACCACGCAATGATTAATAATCTTGTCTTGTTCCAAGATAATTGTAATTAATACACATTGTATTAATTACAATGATTATTTATTATAATTGGAGGAGCTCGTGGCTAAGTAATAACAGCCGCTCGGGTCGATCCATCAGGTTAAGCTACGCTTGCCGGGGTTGGTCCGTGGATGGGTGACCATTTTCACATATCGAGAGTCATCCGTGCCTCGGAAAGCACGTTAAGCCGTTGGTCCCGGCTGTCATTTGTGGATCTTTGACAGTCGTTACGAGTCGTCAGAAGCACGAAAGTCTGACAACTAGTCTAACCAAAGGGTATCGTATTACCCAGTTACTGGGTTGTGGAGGTCAGATAGACAGTCGCTCCATGTAAAATACTGGTATTCAGCTGCATCCGGTTAAACTGGAAGCCGACCTCAACATAGTTGGGAAAAGGCTAGGCAGATTGATTGATTATTTATTATAATTAATAACTATGCTTTAGGTTTTTGGAACGATATATAGGTACCTAAATAGTATCGCTTCTTGTAGAAAATTTTAATAATTATGATATTATAAGGTTTCGAATTTACCACGTATACAGAATAATTAAGCACAGCCAGGCTACCCTAATGGATGGCCGTTCATAAATTCACTTTGACAGATTATATGTCGAAGCTTTTAGTTTCATAGGTACTACTTCATCATATTCTTTTGTTTCCACTCTGTTCTTTATTTAAATACAAAAGTACTTACAGTACTTTTACAGTTATTTTACCTCTGACAGCAACAACCTTATTGTAAACTAGCTGCCGCCCGCGGCTTCGCCCGCGTGGTAGTTCTATTTCTAAAATAAATATCCTTATAACATCAGCTAGCTGCCAGTGAAAGTCCCGTCAAAGTCGATCCAGACGTTTCGAAGATTAGTCGGAACAGACGGAGTACAAAAACATTTAAAAAAAAAAATGTAGTACCGTTTATTATGTATTTTATAATATACATTTATAATGTACCTACTATAATATTATGCATTTGTTATTTTGACATTACATACAGACAGTTCAATTTTAGTTATTTGTATGTATGTATTGTATGTAGTATGTATGTATGTATAGAAGATATACAATCATAAAGATCACTGTGTGATTTTGACAGTGATACAAAATAATAGGTAAAATAACTCAATATTTCCACCCAGCCTGTACGTGTACATTCGTTACTCCATTCAACGATGTCACGGCAGGGATCGCAAACATTTTCAAGTGCCACCGCGAAGGTACCGCACACGAGATTCTATTCAATTTTCCGTGACTACTTACTACAGAAACTTTTTCCACAACTCTGCATTACGTGGTGGAAGTGAACGAGAAACTGAATATAATGCACTGCTACAATGATCTTTTGGCCTTCGAGAAACGTCGACTGGGGGCGCTGTTGGTAAACATTTTTGCAATTGTTTTGTGAAATGTATAGTAAAAACAAGATGGTGGCGCTAGTTCCAATTTTGGCCACGCGCCAAATGAACCTTGTTTGTAGCGCTATACAGGTCTCATGTTGTTGGGAGTCAACAAATTGTTACGGCAGTTTTAGTGGGTAGTAAATGGAAATGAGTAGAATCCGGAGCGATACGAATCGATAATGTTCGCATCGATAAAGTCTCGGTGCTGAATTGGTTTTATAACAAACTCGGGGATACGTACATAACATAACGCGGTTGATAGCAATCAGTATTCAGAAATGTTAAATGCGAATAAATTCATTTTTTTCATTCCTAAGACTCGCAATTGCATCGGAATAACCACGAAAAGTGTCTGGAATTAATTAGTGTCGGAGCGTTGCTTTCAATATTTTTTTTTTTTTTTTTTGCTTTATTATTCAATAACCTAACGAAAATATAAACTAAAAATAAATTGGGTTCGTACAATCAGCTGCAAAAGTACATACATAGTGATAAATAAACATTTTAACTTTCTCTTTTTATAATAACGATACTTATTTACTTTAAAACATGACTGCTTACCAAATAAACAGTTGCCATTTTATTTTTCACAAGGATTTATAAAAAGAACATGGCTCTTTGCTTTAATCCTGTTTTAAAAATATATCTTGTTTTTGTTAACAATAAGGTAAAAATACGCATCCGCTGATTAAAATGGATTAGGTAGCTACGTTGTGAAAATGGAAAAAACAAAAATGCGAAACCTTAAAAAGGTTGTCGACGTCATTAAGTAGGGAGTCGCCGAACAAAAATAAACCTAATTTACTTGTGAGGTGATATTAAAAAGGAAATATTTATTTTATGTGCGTAATGGCAAGCTTTAATAAGATATAAAGTCGACGGCACATCAGTGTTAAATAAATAAAAACAAAAGTCGCTCTGACTGCTTCGCCATAAAGGCGCTCTGTAAATATCAAATCGTTACTACTGATGTGCTGTGTGTGTTGACTGTACATTTTATAGGTATAGAAAAACAATAAATAAAATTAATATTTTATTTAAATATTATTAATATACCATCACTTTTTATTATTACTTATGAGTCTTCTAAATCAAAACGGACACTAAGTATATGCAATGCAACAGACATTCATTTGTTTGCATGAATGTACAACCACCAACATAACTCTTAAGGCACTAAATCACTAAATAATTGCACACATCGTTAATATACCTCATTCTGCATGGTACCTATACACAGTACAAAGAATTAATTTAGTACCATCAAGGCACGTTTGTTTGCTATTCTCGAACGTAGAAAATAAACACAGGAGCGCTTCCTGTAAGCCATTTGTAATGTAAATGTACCTCATCGAGGTACAATTTGAACTGCCGTGATGGCCGCCCTGATTTGAATATTAAATCCTGCAGAAATTTTCTTTGCCATAAACGCGTCGTATTCAAACGGGCTGTTTAAAGGAATTTAAATTGCGCGTAGTTAAATAAGCCAAACTGTAGAAACGAGGCCGTCTAGTGACTTGTATAATAATGAAATTGCGGCAGCTTTTTCTTGGCTGTTATAGAAATTACTCCAAAGACACTACTGAAGAGTCTTTGTCTAAACATTTTTTTTATAAAAAGTAATGTTAATGTGAAACTAGTCATCCATATCATATATATCATATCATAGATTCATATCATTATATATATCATATCATAGATTCTTGGTTTCTGATCTGATTACCAGGTCAATAGCTTATAAACGTGACAATTTATGAGACATAATCGTTCAAAACGACGTGAACTATCTACATCACAAATTGCCATGTAAACATGTCCAGGCAATTCAACAACAACATTAACAAGAGAAACAAACTGGTGTCGGTACCTGACATGTGTAATCTATTCACAAATCCGCGGATTATTAGCATGTCGCCCATATCCCCGTGTTTATTTGTCTTCATGCACTAATACCACCAAATACATATATATACAGAAGGTCGGGTCTATTCAACGAACGAAAACGCACGCACACATAGACACGCTTCGAGTACAGCGAGTGCAAGTGCACTCGCGACTCTCATTTGTTTGAGATAGTTTGAGTACGCCTGTTTTCGCGTAATGTACAGCCGGTCCATTCTGTGAAAATCTCACCGTGAAAACTTAGGTGAAGTAAGCTGTCATTCCAGGTGGAATGACAGCTTACTTCACCTAAGTTTTGAGACTCCTCACTCACCTAAGACTTTGCATTTTTCTTTCTTTCTAGCACCAGGTTGTGCTAGAAAGAAAGAAAAATGCGGGTCATTGGCATTACAGCAGAAAAATACACCTTAAAATTATAACAATAGAATACAATGATTATAATGCCAAAAGGGCCTCAGCTCAGCATAATGTCCATACCACCTGACACTGATTTTCAGGTGCAACCGACGAGTGCCATACACTAAAAAAATAAATACAGGGAACTGTGTGTCCGTTTTAATAAATAGCTAGGGATTAACACTGTTGACAGCTCACTTCACCTACTGAAGTTTTTAGAGAATATGTCGGCAGAACTGACCTTCTGTACCTATTTATTTTATGCTAATACTCTGACCGTTTGGCGCGCCGCCATGCTTCCATTCACGTTCCACAGAAATAATATTGCTCTAAATAATCGAACGCGTAAAACACTTCTGTTCGTGATTGTATTTATACTGAATGAATCATTGAATCGAAATAAATGTTAACACTGATTTCGATTGGGATTTATAAGTTTAATGAATATAGTGGTGGTGTTAACTTTTCAGTAGATAAATCAGCTATCACTAAACTAATCAGCTAAACTAATGTATTAGATACATACGAGTATGTATGTAGTGCCAGTCTTACCAAGAGGTATCGTATTACCCAGTGACTGGGTTGTGGAGGTCAGATAGGCAGTCGCTCCATGTAAAATACTGGTATTCAGCTGCATCCGGTTAGTCTGGAAGCCGACCCCAACAGAGTTGGGAAAAGGCTCGGCAGATGATGTCGAGGATGTATATGTAAGTCAGGCAGTTGCTCCATGTAAAATATTTCGTATTCAGTTCCATCCAGTTAGACTGGAAGCCGAATCGAACATAGTTGGGAAAAGGCTGGGCAGATTCATTGAATTTCCGAGTAGATGTGTGTTTGTTGTATTTGAGTGTATATGAGATACATGTTAAGTCAGCTCACTCGGACATAACCTTGGTAAATGTTACCCACCGTCAATAAATTCAGTCTACACTTTCTTTTCTTTTACTTACCGCTCAAATAACGGTGAAGGAAAACATCTTGAGGAAACCGGCATGGCCTAGAACCAAAAAAATCGAAGGCATGTTAATCGCACTGGGTTTGCCCTCCCACAGAGAACAGGCTTGTGTCCAAGCTGTGAGAACGGCGGATGTTTAACTAGCCGCGTCTGGTGGTAGAATTATTATTAGGGTTCCGTACCCAAAGCGTAAAAAGGGACCCTATTACTAAGACTCCGCTGTCCGTCCGTTTGTCACCAGGCTGTATCTCATGAACCGTGATAGTTAGACAGTTGAAATTTTCACAGATGATGTATTTCTGTTGCCGCTATGACAACAAATACTAAAACACAGAATAAAATAAATATTTAAGGGGGGCTCCCATGCAACAAACGTGATTTTTTTGCCGTTTTTATAGATGATGGTACGGAACCCTTCGTGCGCGAGTCCGACTCGCAGTTGGCCGGTTTTTGTGACCTCATTGTCGACGTGAGTTTATTTGGCCGATAGGCTATGGTATTATTATCTATACTATCCTCCATGGACTTGCCTACACAAAAATAGAAAATGTGCCAATAAGTACCTATAGTTTTTCCGGTCGATAAATCATTCCCGCCAGCCATCGGAAAATTTAATCATTTTATTAGACGATCAAATTATTTTTATAGTCTTACATAATAAATTATGACACAATATCCAAGAAAATCAATTTCCTTTCTACGTTTTCCTATAATTACATTTATTATGTGTTCAGATAAAATGTTGTAATGTAAAACGGACGGCGTCGCCCATGTGTGGGACGCGTTAACTGCAAGGCCGCCATAAAATCTAAGTAAGATGACTATTTCAGACTGTCATAGCTGTTTTATACTTCCTTGTTGACCAGTTGTAGGTTGGATTATGTAGGATTTTGTGAATGAGCTGCTATACTCATTCTACATCTTATGAAATGTTTACACTATTCCAAAAACAGGCATAGACATTTTTATTGACAATAAACGCATTTTTCTTTCTTTTCTTTCTTTCTTTCTTTCCTTTCTTTCTTTTCTTTATTTCTTTTATTAAGATGGCCATTGGTATCAAAGCTCTTCTTCGTCAAAGATCTTTCATGACGCTTCAGCTGCGGGTCGGTCACCATAAGGTTTTACTTAGGTACATGCACATGCAGGACACGCACGATTTTCTTTTGGTAACCTGCGACAATGTGGTGATGCTTTGGGGACGCCTATTTCCAGCAAGAGACGATAATAATTGATTATCCTGTGCCACCCGACGACCTGCCACTTGCCACTTGTTACCTGACGACTGACCGCAGAGAAATCCATTATTTGTACTTTGGACACACAATAGTCCCCCATCTGGTGCTGATAACTTGCGCACTATGATAAGGGACACGTCACACGAGCAAATTCGTTTATCGTTCTATTTTTATAAAAAATAAAAACAAATACGTACGTAAACGATAGTGATTCTTTTTTGGCTTTTTTCAGCGCCAACAATGGAAAAAATCTTTCTATCTCTTTTCCGTTCTCTCCTGTCAACTGTCACGTTATAATTCGCTCCTAAAAACAACAGTAGTGTGTGTCCTAATTGTGTTTAAAAGCTGAAATTCCAAACAATAAAAAAAGAGAATTATTCAATAAAAAATAATGCTACATTGATTGATACTGTATTAATTCAATGGCAGAATCCATTGTCATTAAATGCAATAATAAAAAGAAACAAGTTATGCATTAACAATTATCCATCATTATTGTTTCCTTAATTGCAGTTATTTCAAAGGGAATCAAAGTAATAAAAATTAATTATCACAATCTATTTTGAATAAAAAATCTAAAAATCTATGTTTTATTTATCTTTATTTTATTTTAACTCAAAATATTGGACATTGTTTTTGATTTTTCTAAAAGAAAATAAGTGTCGTTAACTCGTTTATAAAGTGTATCTATTCATACACGAAATCTCTTAAGGGGTCATTGTACTCATCATTATGAACAACTTTCAGTATGGGACCAAAACTGAAATCGCGAAAAAAAAACAAAAAAGTCCGAAATATTTATAAATACAAAGTCGTTAAATATTTATAAAATACAAGTCTTGGAGTGTTCAAAATATCTGACCAAGTGATCAAAAAATATCTTGTTGAAAATGTCAAACGAAAAGAAAATTATGGGCAATGTTTCACAAGTTTTATCATCTGAAATCATCAAAACATTCATAATTTATCGTTTAAAAACCTCATAACGACATTTTGGTAGACAGTTAATACTTCTATGTATATGCGGGGCATATCGGACATAACTCCGGAGTTAATAAGTTTATTGTACCCGGACTGTACCCTCCAAAGTCATAACATGACATGTGATTGGATGGTTGCAATAAAATCTAAAAATATACTGGTTTATTCTCTTATTTTTAACGAAATCTAATCTTAGACGTACAAACATAATTAATGGCAAATAAAATATCCTTGCAGTTGATTTCTGCGAAATTACATGAAAATCGAAATGAAAGAATTAATATATTTTTGGAGAAAATTTAAAAACAACGATTTCTGATACACTACTGATTATAGGTAGTATAAAATTTCATGTTAAGTGTCTTTCGATTTGTCGGAATCGTGGAATTAGTACAACATATTAAGCAGTCGGATTAATTTTAAAAAAATATCAAAGGTGAAATAATACCTAAAATGGTATTAAGAATCCTTTTTAAAACTCTATGATTAGAATCATAACCAAACCTAATTTATTATTTATTCAAAAAACCTATTCATGGCGATGGACATAAATCCTTAATCCTACGTCACGTCACACGTTTGCCCACTACCAACAATCATTGACAACAATTGCAGCTATGGAGACGTCCTATCACGACTCACGTTATCAAGTGTTTACGTCAGATCGCATGATAACGTTCTGTCAAGAACACCACGAAGATATTTTTTGTTAGTTTTTGTAATGTGGCGAGACAATCGTGGCGGCTTTTTGCTTTGCCGTGAGAAATGAATCCGTGACGTCGGTTTGTGAGGCCATCATGCACAGACATAACAAGGTTCGAAAGGGTAAGTTGCTTGTATGTTATTATTCAATTAATTAATTAATTTATATAATATATTATTAATTAATTGTATGTAATTAGGATTATCTTTTTTGTTTTTCGCGACGAAAAGTGTGTGACAAATCGTTCCGTTGTTTGTAACCATGATGTTGTCATTTTTCGTTTCATACCTGGCTGAAACTTGTTTTTATTGTGATTTTTGTGAGACTTATACTTACACTGATAACAATAATTCTATTCTTTCTATAAAAAATTAAAACGCTTTACATACCTACCTTGTTATCGAAAAACAACAAAAAAAATTATGATATTGCTTTCCCGCGCATTTCTACTCTCATAGGACCAAGGAACAAACACATTCAGCCTCGTTGCGCTCATTTTCACCGCAAGAAGGTTCCACGCAATAAAACTCCTTGCAACAAAGTTTACAGTTTACTCACTTTAATTACCCTAATATATTCTACACTTAAACGACACACGTAGACACACTATTTCGCAGATTTATACCCCCAAGTGGAGTGAACCGGCTCGTAAATCCTTTTGAGGGCCTGCGCCCACTGGCGGTTCCGCACGGCAAGGGATTTTTATGCGACGAATAGGAATTTAGTATAAAAGTTTGACAATAAAATTAAAAATTTAATGACACGGCATGCCTAAGCATACCGCAGCTTTGTTTTTGTTTTTTATATATATTTTTTATTCACAATTTTTGTTGGTACACACGGCTACACATCAAGCTGTACATTTCCAGTTTTTTGTTGGTACTCACGACTACACATCAAGCTATACATTTCCACTTTGTAGATATCATAGGAATATCAATTTACCCTATGAAGATTAAACCGGTGTTTGTAAATAAAAATCCCTTGTCATGCCGCCAGTGGGCGCAGGCCCTTAACAGTTGGCCTACAAACGACGCAGTAAAAATATTCATTAAATGCGGTTTTACACAAGAGTCGGAGATGGCTGCTCTTGGTTTATGTTGGCCCATGTCTTGTTAGAAAGTATGAGTTGTAACAAGAGAAGCGAGTCCACGATTCAGAGAACTCATAATTTTTCTACGGTCTATCTGGAGCTAGTTTTGTCTTTTATGCTGGGGCTACACTTCGCGTTATCGCGAACTTTTCTTCGTGCGCTCTCTGTTGCTCAGCGAGACATCGAGGGGTGTGCGAGAGAGAGCGCACGAAGAAAAGTTCGCGATAACGTGAAGTGTAGCCCCAGCATTACTATGCTATTTCTGATTATTTTGTCTACCAGGGGGCCTACCACCACCGCTTACAGCAGTATTATTTTAATATTACTTCAGTGTAGGAAAGAGATGAAGCTCTACAGGACGTATAGCTCCATCTCTTTCCCCCACGAAGTAAGATTAAAATAATACTGCTGTAGCACCCCTGGAGCTGATAATCTTGGTTTTGGGCAGTGGATGACTGCATGATTCTTCCTTTCATTATTGTATCGGTGTTGACAGCATCTTGGCAGCGCCATATTGTGTGTGGCAGTGGGCTGTCTAAAAGACTGAGAATAATACCTACATTACTGGCTGAACCTTCAACATTTTTCTACTTGCTGGTACAGCTATCAGCTGTCACTAATTCAAGGTGATAATTAAGTTTAATTACCTGATAATGATAAGGTAACTATACTTAGTAGGTGTCTCTTGTGACATCTAGATTGTCATTTCATCTGAAATGAAATCCTCTAGGGAAATTTCAGGGTTCACTAAACTGCACACGTGTTGTTTCTGATATCCCATAACTCTAGGGTTATATTATTTATGTTAAAAAAAACATACAGTCGAATTGAGAACCTCCTCCTTTTTGAAGAAGTCGGCTAAAAATAACACAAAATCTCCTAGAATGGGTGGTTCAAAAATGCATAGTTTTCAAAGATATAAAATAGACTCTCGATGTGTATAGGTATCTAAGTTTCATTGATAAATAAGAGTAATCTATTTTTATTCAAACCAATCATTCATATTTAAAGCTAAAAATTGCGACGTTGTCATATTTCACGTAAGGGTGTTTTACATTAATAATCGTGACTTTGTCGAATTAATTAGTATGAAAAACGAAAACAAAAAAAATATGATGATTGAAGAATAATTAATATGCCAGTTGGTACTTCGATATGGTCTCAATCATACCCTAGTGTTATAGGGATATAAAAAAAAGACATTGTATAGGTACCCAAGTCAACAGAAATTCCTTGCTGTTTAACAGACACAGCTATTTTTTCTGTCGATTTCGAAATCGATTTTTCATACTTCATTTGTGTACCAAATCCATACTAATACCTACCTATGTGAAAGTAACTTAAACATAACTGGCGAAATCGGTGCACTATTAGTTACAACTCTGCTCACCCCTTCAGGGAACAAAGCGTGATATTATGTTATTTTATGTTGTCAAAGTAACTCAGTCTCTCTGTCTGTTACCTTCATGCCTTACCGGCTGGATGGATTTGGATGAAAATTGACACACGGATAAACCATGACCTGGGCTACGACATAGGATACTTTTTATCCCGGCATTACATTCCCTTGGGATAATTTCCGACCTCATCCACACAGGTAAATCTGCCGGTATTAAGTAGTCCTAAATTAACCAGCTATTCTATGGTGTACCAGTATCTTATCAACCAACCATCAACGCGTAAGCAATAACGCGTTAACAATGACACTATCTTTATCTTTTTGAAACGCTAACCTCAACATTTTGACGGTAAAAAACATACGAGTATAGTCGATACGGTGCGTTGACTACAAAAAGGTACTAAGTAAACAATTTTATGATTAACTACTTTGTTGAGAAATTAAGTGTAAACAAGGGCTTTTCGATTTTTTTTTAAAAATAATGTGAAAGTCAATCGGCTCTTTCAATCAACCGAACGTTTTTTGGGTAAACTACAGTCAACATGACCAAACCATCTAAACAAACAATAATTTTATCACCTATTCTCCTGCCTTCATGCCAATTTTTTTGTGGTCGGTGCAACATGAAAGTACCTATTAAAAAAGAAACTCAAAATTAAAACATAATTTGTGGCATTTTCACTTTTTTCCATGCGTAAAATGTACACATATATATATTTTTACAAATTATTTTACAAAAAGAACAAAACAATTCCACCAACTATCTTCTGCCTAGCCTTTTCCCAACTATGTTGGGATCGGCTTCCAGTCTAACCGGATGCAGCTGAATACCAGTATTTTACATGGAGCGACTACCTATCTGACCTCCACAACCCAGTATCTGGGTAATACGATACCCCTTGGTTAGACTGGTTGTCAGACTTTCGTGCTTCTGACGACTCGTAACGACTGCCAAAGATCCACAAATGACAGCCGGGACCAACGGCTTAACGTGCTTTCCGAGGCACGGAGGAGTCTCGATATGTGAAAATGGTCACCCATCCACGGACCAACCCCGGCAAGCGTAGCTTAACCTGATGGATCGACCCGAGCGGCTGTTATTACTTAGCCACGAGCTCCTCATAATTGCGATTTTCGATAATAAATTGCATGAAAGACGTACAAAGACTAATTGAAATTTCAACGCGCCATATGCAACGGAACATCTTACGAATCTTTCAAAGTACATACGTTTCCTTTTGATTAAGCAAGAACTAAGAATAAACTCGCGAGAGGAGCGCAAACTCGGAGAAACTTGTGTATAAAATCGAATTACTTACGCCTCACTTTGAACCAAGTTTAAAGTATAAGCCGCTCCATACATTGTCTTCTCCGTGTTATTCTTTGCGGCTCCTCCGGTAAATCCCCGAGCTTAGGGATGGAATAGAACATTTAGATAGGGTTGACAACTCTTAGAAAAGTTTTCTCTTGTATTCATATCTACATAAGCATGGTCAGTGGTGAATTACTTGCTACTTTTAATGTATGTCACATATATTTAAATCTTCAGTTCATTTATTTTGTACAAAAGTAAAACAACATTAAGTACTTACATTACTGGTTTTATAGCGCTTCGGGAATATTTACCGATGCGAGGGTAGATGATTTCTACGCATTATTTGGAAGCGATGCGCTTCTCTTCGGCAAAGGACATGTTTAAGCTCCCACAGCATGTTGAGGGCATTGAGTGACCGGTGGGACTGCCCGATGCTTGGCCGATGGGTGAGACTGCACACACAGGTCCGCTAAGTAGCTATACGGGCTTCTTGTTTATTGTATTATGTTATTGTTTGTTGTTGTTGTTATATGTATTACTAATAATAGTTAATTAAGTATATTTCATGTCATTAATAACACTATGGTCTGCCAATAAAGAACAAATTAAATTAAATTAAATTACTTAATCCAAGAAAAGCCACTTCATGCAAGTTTCCTTTCTCTGCAACCACGATGAGACAACCCTATTGGAACGTCTCAATCTGATATTGAAATATGGCTTCGGCTTGAACATAAAATGCATTTAAATGCAATATAAAGGGAAGCCTGCCATCTCCATAGCATGGTGTAATCATATTGTGTTAAATTTATTGTATGCATACAGAATATACGGATATATGAGCGTTTTGTCTCAAATTGAACAAAAATACTTTTGCTTGGTCACCCTAAAAGTTTCCTGTATAACTTTTCACCACCCGACATCATTGTTCCGTTATGTTAATTGACTAACCTACTAATTACTCCCAGTTCTACAAATTACATATCCTTGTTGGATTAATTACTTTGTATAATTCATTTTCTCTAGAGTGTCATAAGTAGCAACTGAGGGATTTTGTGATTAGTTAACAAGTTGGCGTTTTTTAATAATACATAAGTGGATGATACGGAAAGCGAAGGCCTAGGACTTATGAAGGAGAAATGAAGTAACAGATAGCTAAAACAGAGTAAAATAAGTTGAAAGTAGAGTGCATTGCATCAAATAGTTACGTAGTTACGTTGCCGTAATGTTGGCTCCACTGTTAAATTTTTAAAATGGACCTATTAGGTAGCGGCGTAACGTATTCGTCTTGGTCCTACAACAGTGGAGCCAACATTATGGCATAGGAAGTATTTGATTGATTAAATGCACTCTACCTACATAAAATATGACAGAATATCCAGAAAACTACAATAGATAAACTACGCTTGCCGGGGTTAGTTCGTAGATGGGTGACCATCTTTACATACTAAGACTCCTCCGTGAATCGGAACAGCCAGGAACAACGGCTTTATGTGCTATAAAGCCGTTGTTCCTGGCTGTCATTCGTGGACAGTCGTTACGGGTCGTCAGAAACCCGAGTCTAGCAACCAGTCTTACCAAAGGGTATCGTATTACCAAGTTACTGGGTTGTGGAGGTCAGATAGACAGTCGCTCCATGTAAAATACTGGTATTCAGCTGCATCCGGTTAGACCGGAAGCTGACCCCAACATAGTTGGGAAAAGGCAGGCAGCAATTGATATCTTCACAAAATTCTACTGTAATTTCGCAGTTCGGGCTGCCATTCGGGAAAATATTCGTCGGCGCCATTCACAATAGGCTCGTGATTCCGAAATTAGGACATCCTGTACTCTGTAGTACAGCGCCACTGGTTATTACGACCTGACCGTGAGCGGTACATTTATTATAGGTGCTTTTATTTTATATTCGAAATGATGGTTTTATTCCTAATATTGCGACCCGGTTTTTTGGACTTGAAAAAGCATCGAGATTTGATCATTTTAAGTAACTCTAATATTAAAGTATTATACACGTAATCCTTCCAGAATAAATTCTCTAAACGATGGTGAAAACCTCATCAAAATCTGTTGCGTGATTTAGAAGGACAACACGGACATACAAACAAACACGAAAAGTGACTTCAATTTATAATATGTAGGTATAGATAGATTAGTTATTATATGGAATTGTTTTCAGAAGTTTTTACGTTTAATTTTGTCAAGACATTATTGAAATATATTTTGTCCAGAGCGCATGTAGACAACTATACGCTAGTGTGTACTAGCATATTAATATATATGGCATATTCCGTTATTTCTTCTTCAAAACTCTTACAAGAATATAATATAAGATAATATCACGCCTGTATTGGACCAACGGTTAGGCAGAGGTGCACCTATAGTACACCCACATTTTTCCAGTACATCCCAAGGAAAAAGGGCGCGAGCCTATTGCCATCAACCGGGCATAAAGCCAAACTCGGGGCTGCTACTGAGAAATTTCAGATAGAAAAACCCAATAACACTTTGCTCGACCTGGGAATCGAACCCAAGACCTCATGCTCATGCGCATGCTCTTACAAGAACTCTGTCAATAAAAATCATATTGGGTTGTTTCAGCTTTTTTCTACCTACATAAAATACATAATTATTACCAGGCGCGGTCCAAGGGGGGGGGGTCCTGTGGATCATGACCCCCCCCCCCCAAATCATTTAAGCTGTCGAGAGGCAGAATGATTTACATGCTTTACTTACAAAAAACTGTAGGTACTTGAGCCACAGTGACAGAGACAAAAAAATTGAGTACTTATCAATTATGTAACCATTTCCCTAAAAATATTCCTCGGCACCAATGGTGACCCCCAAAATCTTGGGCTGCGACCGCGCCTGATTATAACGTTGTATTAACTGAAACTTACTACATTTAATAAGGTTCTCAAGTAACATAGGTAAACCATGAAAAATTATGATCCAGGAAACTGGTACCGTATGGTCCTCTTTGCCGTTATAAACTTATAAGAGTGTTTCTCATATTAAGGTTTGATGCACGTCAGAATTTTACAGTTCATAAACATAAATACATTTTTATATGCGTCATAAAAGTGATTCAGTAGCCATAAAAAGAATTTCTGCGGTTCAAAAAGTTTATACTGTTCTTGAAGAACGATGTCTTGCATAAAACTGTATATTTTGAATAAACATAGGTGTCAACCTCACAAAAGATAAAAATAAGAAAGAAATAAAGAAAGAAATTCATTCTGACTCTACGAAGAATAGACATAGCTTTTTCTATACAAAGTGACATTTCGTTTCTTCATTTTTGACATCGCACCGTAGAAATCCTTCTAAAATCTGTCATTTTGTCTTGCATTTCTAACGATCTTTGTCTAGGTCTTTTTACATGTAGACTATTTCGGAAGAAAGTTTTCTATCCTTACTGTCAAAATCACACTAACAACTGACATTTTCTAATCTAAGGTATTGAAGACAATTTAAATTATAAATAGTCGAATTATGTAAAAGAGTGAATTTCATAAGAAGTGCAGTTGACTCTTTCTACTTTGCTGCCGTCGTACTGTCTAGGTACACGAAACGTGATTTTTGTCTACTCTTCCGTCGACAAAACGGTGCTTATGCTACGCCTGCAGGGGGCCTACCACCACGGCTTACAGCAGAATTATTTTAATATTACTTCAGTGTAGGAAAGAGATGGAGCTCTACAGGACGTATAGCTCCATCTCTTTTCCACGAAGTAAGATTAAAATAATAATGCTGTAAGCGGTGGTGGTTGGCCCCCTGATGTATGAAAATTAACGAAGCAAAAGGAATTTGTAAGGATCGTATGTGATGGCGTTCTATAGTTTCTACTTACCCCATAGGAAGATGGCGTGATTAGAATGGTCTTATATTTATTGTATGCATACAGAATATTTATTTATTTATTTAAGCTTTTCGCACTAAAAAAGGTACAAAGGCGGACTTAATGCCTAAGGCATATGGGCGTTTTGTCTCAGATATTAAAAATATACTTCGAAAAATATCTTTTGCTTGGTTTTTTTGGAGGAGCTCGTGGCTACGTAATAACAGCCGCACGGGTCGATCCATCGGGTTAAGCTACGCTTGCTGTGGTTGGTCCGTGGATGGGTGACCATCTTTACATACCGAGACTCCTCCGTGTCTCGGAAAGCACGTTAAGCTGTTGGTCCCGGCTGTCATTTGTGGATCTTTGACAGTTGTTACGGGTCGTCAGAAGCCCGAAAGTCTGACAACCAGTCTTACCAAGGGGTATCGTATTACCCAGTTACTGGGTTGTGGAGGTCAGATAGGCAGTCGCTCCATGTTAAGTACTGGTATTCAGCTGCATCCGGTTAGACTGGAAGCCGACCCCAACATAGTTGGGAAAAGGCTAGGCTGATGATGACTGATGATGGTCGCCCTAAAACTTTTCACCACCCGAAATCATTGTTCCGTTATGTTATGTTAATTGACTAACCTACTAATTACTCCCAGTTCTGCAAATTACATATCCTTGTTGGATTAATTACTTTGTAAAAATCGTTTTCTCGAAAGTGTCGTAAGTGGCAACTGAGGGATTTTATGATTAGTTACCGAGTTTTTAAGACACGTCCACATTAACCTTACCCTACACTAATCCTGAGTAACTGTGATTGACTGCACGAAATTATGAGCTAAAAGCGACGTCTGCGCAAGTCACTCGCCCGTCGACAACTCGTTATGGGCATGACCAGATCATTAAACTGAGACTGCTGACCGACAGCTGCCCTAAATACGGATACGTATACACTTTGATTAATAACTTTAGAACGACACAGAAGAAAATAGAACCGTAATTTATCTTAGTCTATGACCTCTCACGACGAGTGCGAAGGACGCAAAGATTAAAAGTAATTTACTATGTGTTTATGCTATTTAAGTACCTATTTACATAGTCCGATATTATCTAAATGATAAATTATAATGCATCTGTTTTCTTTCAACTCTAGTCTATTTGTAAGTATATTTCTAAAAGGACTTATGACGTCACACAAAGATATGGTCTGTTATAAAAGTATTTGCTGAAAATGTAATCGAACCAAATGTGTTGAATTTTTACGCAATGAATCACTGAAGGGAAGTAGTAAAACATTCATCTGTATGAATGTTTTAAGGAAAAAATTCAGATTCCTTAAATACAAATTTAGAAGATTTCAACTTTATTGTATTACTAGCTGCGCCCCGTGGTTTCACCCGCTGCTTCTCAAAACGGTGAAGGAAAACATCGTGAAGCCGTCGTGTCCTAGAACCAAAACTTTTAAGACATGTGACATCTGCCAACCCGCACTGGGCCCGCGTGGTAGATTATAGCCCACTCCCTCTCGAAGACAGCAGGCTTGCGTTCCAGCAGTGGGAACATTATAGGCTGACTATGTAATTATTGGCAAATGAAAAACATTATTTATTGTGATTTAAAATTAGAATTTCCGGTTTAAGTACTCACGTTATATCAAAGCACTCAATTTTTATTTGGCATCGACAATAACGTTTTCGGTTTTCCATTTGTTTACGTTTTTATCAGATACTTTTAGCACTGACTAGACAAATAAACACTTCGATATTAAATTCCGATCTCGTTTTATCTTATAGTCTGGATTGCATAGAAGTAAATCAAAGTTGTACTTGAACTTGATCAACGTGTCTGGTAACTTTAATACTTTTGACATAACCTCTAGGAGTAGCTCCAGTCAATTTTATTTGCTAGAAACTTCGTCTTTGATCTTACGCGACATTGAGAGGACTTAAGGCTGTACCCTACCTCATATTTTATCTCGCACCATACTAGGTACTCGCGACCTGAGTGAGAGCGAGACGAAGTGGAGCGCTAGCAGCTCTCAAGCCTCGAAAAGTTTAGGTATTTGCTTTTTATGGTGAAGATAATGGTAATTAAAAAAAAAAAAACATAAGACCTGCTTTATAGATAGCTCAGTTATAGCTCAGTTATTATATATATGCAAAGTTTCATGATCTAATTTGAAGAATTTTTTGAATACCAGCGGTTTATAGTTCTGTTTAGAGGTAACTTTGGACTTTTTTTCTATTGAGAAATAGCTCAGTTATTATATATATGCAAAGTTTTATGATCTAATTTGAAGAATTTTTTGAATACCAGCGGTTTATAGTTCTGTTTAGAGGTAACTTTGGACTTTTTTTCTATTGAGAAAATTTTATGTTATCATGTTTTCGCCAAACATAGGACATAGCATCATTCCTCAACTTTAACATATATTTATTTCAAATTAATGCTGCTGTATTTGCGGCATAACGGAGGATAATGCTAAGCAATTTCAGGTAGGGTACGCCCTTAACAGAATGCTGGATAAGCCAACAGATTAATTTGAATTTTATGGAAATTATATCTACTTATTCGCTAACGTTTTAACAATCTGATCAGTTGAATTTTAAAGAGAAAGGGACTTGGCTTGGCAAGGTTGATAGAAATATTGTTGAGTAGTCTCTGCTGTTCCCTACATATATTTTCGCATAGCTCATCAAAATGTAGGGACTAGCTGATATTTATTTTCGCGATTTTAGTCTTGGTCCCATGGTGAAAGTTGTTCATAATGATGAGTACAATGACCCCTTAAGAGTTTTCTTGTATGAAAAGATACACCTTATTAAGTATGTAATCAAAAGAGCGAAATATTTGAACTTTCAAAAAGCAATCTCTTAACAGTAAATGAATTTATGTAGATTCAGAAGATAAAACATTGTCGCATGGTTTGATAAGCCAGTTAGTAAGTTACATACGACTTTACCTAGGTAAAGTCGTATAATGTAACTTACTAGACTCGCGAAAATCTAATAAGTCCGTTTTGACAGCTATAAAAATGATTAGTGTAGCGATGAAAAAAAAATTTGGTTTCATAGAAACTGATTCTCAAGGCTTAACAAGGCTTCTCAAGGCTTTAAATTTTTATTACATGTACGAGAACGAAACGTCAAAACGGACTTCTTAGATTGTCGCGAGTGTAACTTGTATAGGTAACGTATGTAACATGTTGTTTATCAAACCATTCACATACATTCTGATTGAATGTACTACCTAATAACCTAAAGAATCTAACCTTATCTATAATAATTATAAACATATGTCTCAGTTCATTGCTAATCTCCACGGGAATTACACGCGTGTATCCGTAATATTATCAGTAGAAGTTTGTTTTTTAATTATATTTTATATTTATTTAGTGTGTTTATGTGATCAAGTGAAATTGGTAAATGTGTTCGATGAATCGAATGGAAGTGTTTTATGTGAGAAGTGAGTGTTTGACAGTTTTTGAACAAAATGAAATGGTGTTGTGGATCAACTTTTAGAAAACATGTGAAAGGGTTAGACTCTGAATTTGGTAAAGATCTTCATTCTAAATAATATATTAGGTGAAACATGAAATCAGTGTTTTGTATGGAGAATATTAAAGAAGTTGCATTTTTATACTAACATTTTCTTGATATAACAACCATGAACATTAATGTTTTAAAACTTTTATGCACTTATGTTTAAAAACTAAGATAACGTAATATGCCACTTAGATTAAGCGAGAAAAATAAGTTTTGGCAAAACAAAATAGTGGTAATTTCTGCTAACAGAATGAGGAGTCATTTTTAAGGTATTTTTTATATTTAGAAAACTATAAGTAATAAGGTTTTTTTACTATTAGTAGTTGTCTATGATGGTCATTATTCGATATAATACCAAGCAATTGATGAATATTTTATATCATAAAAGTGAGGAAAAAACGCCCTATAGGTACCTTTTACAAAGACATTTTTGTATTTCATCAATCTTTATAGATTTATCGTGAGGCGAAATTAATTCAAAAAGGAACTTCTTTTTTTTAATCACCGCGGTTTCACACTTCGCCTCCGTTCTTTCGAAGTGAATAATACTGCTTGTCATAATGTATTCGAATAATTTCACCCTCGTTTTATATTCTCATTTGAGGACGGGAAGACTTCTGAGCTCAACAACCTGTTGATTATCTAAGACCCAAACATGACATGACAGTATCAGATTATTGTAATCCGCTTCCTTCGCAACTCCGGGCACATAATTACGTGAATGCAGTTCCGTTAACCTTATATGACCTTTGGTTAATGTATTACTATTAAACAGTTTGTAATATTATTTATTATTTTTACAAGCTTGTAATGTCCCAGTGCAGGGCAAAAGCCCGTACAAGTGTGATACGATGTTTTTATTTATTTATAAGCAGTGAGTAAGAAACACAAAAATTCGGCGTCGACTCGAAAACCTCCTACTTTTTTTTGTCGGTTAAAAAGAATGCAAAATTGCCTAGTAACAGAAAGTGTAGAACTTGAAAGTTTTAAAGAAGCCTTTTTATTATTAAAATACTTAAAAAGTCTTAGCTAAGGATTTGCTAAAACCCGCAAGTTTTAAGAATGCCTTATTAAAATACCTGCTTACATAAATAAAAAAATCTAAGTTAATATTTGCCCCTAAAGTTACTACCTCAACTTCCAAGTGAGAGCCGAGAATATTCCAGCTCAAGCTAGGCAACTTAACAGTGTCCACTGGGCGACTAAGTTAAGGGCCTACCCTACCTCAAATTGCTTAGCATGATCCTTCCTTATGCCGAAAATACTGCAGCATTCATTTTGAAATAAATATATTTTACAGTCTATTGATGCTAGGTCTTATGATTGTCGAAAACACGATTGCATATTTCTAAAGAAAACAAATCCTAAGTCACCTCTAAACCGAACTATAAACCGCTGGTATTCAAAAACTACTTCAAAGTAGATAATGAAACTTTGCATAATAATTGAACTATAAAGCAGTTCTTATGTTTTTTATTTCTTTTAATTAAGTATCATTATTTTCACCGTAAAAAGCAATTACCCAAACTATTCGAGGCTTGGAGCCGTCAGCACCCCATTCCATCTCACTCTCACTTAGGCCGCGAGTAGTATGGTGCGACCGAGACAAAAAGTGAATTTGAGCTGAGGTAGGGTAGGCGCTTAACAAATACGAGTGAACGCAACTAAGTTCGCGCGTGCAAACAACGTCGCGATTCACGCGGGAAGCTTTTTACCAGAGTTTAGTGGTTTGAATAATGGAGGGATTAACTCGTTAGCTGGTCCCCACAGTTTTATTTATTTTTATGGTGTTTTACAATGTTCATAAAGTTATAGGGTTAGGTTGTGTTTTACTAGGTAACGTTGATAAATGAGACGAAGTTAGGGGGGTTAAGTTCTCGGCTGAAATATTTTGCGTTCACTTAGTACTACGCTTTATTGGCGTACCCGCGTGCGTCTTAGTCTGGGCTAAACGTGGTGACCAATGATAGACATTTGCACTGCCACTGACGATGCCGTGGTAGTGGCGAAATTTTGGGCCAACAAAATCTATAATTCCCTGTCATACCATCGACACGACGAAGGAGAAGTATGATCGATCCTTTACGGTATACTTCTTCGTATACCTGAAAGGATCGATCATTCTCGGACAATTGGCTAATGATTGCAAAATTTCTTTCGCCCGATGCATCAGATAATTTCACTACCAGTCTTTCTACATACTGTGACTACATGCTTAGCCCAATGTGTTACCTACATAATCAGCCTAATGTTCCCACTGCTGGGACACAGGCCTCCTCTCTGTGAGAGGGAATGGGCCGTAATCCACCACGCGGGCCCAGTGCGGGTTGGTAGATGGCACATGTCTTCTAATTTTTGGTTCTAGGACATGCCGGTTTCCTCACGATGTTTTCCTTCACCGTTTTGAGAGCAGTGGTAATGAAATAATTTACACGAAGTAAAGCGCCTGTCAGGGTTCGAACCGTTACCATCGGGCCATCAGTGCTCTGCTGGGCCACCACTGCTCTACTGGGCCACCACTGCTCTTCATGTGTTACCTATTCCTATCAAAATAACTACCTTAGTCATGCAACACTGTGTTATTTGGTGAATGTATAATGATAAACACGTGATAATTTACAACCTAATTTAACATAAAAACAAACACTGATAACAGACCTCTAATGACAAAAGTAAGTACGAACCAAAATGATGTAATAAATGTGGGATTCCCCAGGTCTATTGAATTTACTAAACGAAAGACTTATTAATGTCACAAGGTACTGAATTGTAAATCAGCAATCTACACTGGTATAAAGATAATAATTATGAATCAATCTGCCTAGCCTTTTCCCAACTATGTTGGGGTCGACTTCAAGTCTAACCGGATGCAGCTGAATACCAGTGTTTTACATGGAGTGACTGCCTATCTGACCTCCACAACCCAGTAACTGGGTAATACGATACCCTTTGGTAAGACTGGTTGTCAGATTTTTGGGCTTCTAACGACCCGTAACGACTGTCAAAGATCCACAAATGACAGCCGGGACCAACAGCTTAACGTGCTTTCCGAGGCACAGAGGAGTCTCAATATGTAAAGATGGTCACCCATCCACGGACCAACTCCGGCAACCGTAGCTTAACCTGACGGATCGACCCGTGCGCCTTTTATTACTTAGCCACGAGCTCCTCTTCCAAATATAATAATATGATATCACGCACTCAGCAGCATCGTTTTATGCGTTTACAACAACTGCACTGCACAGAGTATACAAATTACTGTAGATATTGCCAATATTTTTTCCAAAAGTAACACTCCGTAATATTCAATAAAATAACATCACGCATGTTTTCCCCGAAGGTATACGGTATACTACATACCACCAAAAACATTTTCATGTAAAATGTTGCCAAGACGAGACCATATGGCTCGCACTGACAAAAAGTTATCAGATCTCATGTAGAACCAAGCTTCTTAGGCTGCCTTTCCACCAGAGATGAGCGAGGATGCGTAGCGAGGAATGTCCGTAAATCTAGCCAATAACAATGCTAGCTTAGCTCAAGCTATGACAGTGAAGCGATGATATTGGTTAGTTTCACACACATCCCTCGCTACGCATCTTCGCTCATCTCTGGTGGAAACGCAGCCTAACTCTACACGCCCTAACTCTACAAGCCCTAACTTCACAAACTCTACATCTTAGTCAAAATATATTTTTACTCACTGTACCTTATATCTTCGAACTTGTTTTGGTATTAGTTTAAACAATGGTATCCGTTCGGAATAGAAAATAAATATGAGTTAAAACAAATACCAGTGGTATTAGTTTTTGGTATTAGAATGGAATAAATCGTTATCTACATAGTACACCCACATTTCACCAGTTATGTTTAATTCCCATATATCAGTTGGTAAGCCTATTGCCATCAACCGGGCCACCACCACCAATCCAGACTCCTGGCTGCTACTGAGAAATTCCTCATGGGAAAATCCAAACCCCTTTTTTAGTAGGCACTCCGATCCGCGTCCAATTAAGAGGATTAAAAAAAAACATGACAATGTATTCATTTCAATCGTTAAAAAATCCTAAAATAATTTGTTCGCAACTCCATTTATTTTATGACGTACGGAAACACGACAGGCTATGTTGTTTAAAATTTTCCGTTAGTTCGGTCTCATTTTATGCCGGTGCGTAATTTTGTCGTGCAACACACTTATTAGAACCTTAGCTAGAATTAATTCGCAAAGTGTGTTAACTGACAACTAAATTTTTTTAACTAAGAGACTAAACATATTGAATTTGGTAACTACGTTTTTGTTTTTGAAGGTTACTGAAACTTAGACGTTGTTTTTGGTTTCACCTATTCGTTAAACTTTAATAAGTAACAGCTGGTGTACACATGTATGCAATAAAAATATTGAGTTTGAGTTTAGAGTGGTTTTACGGCGCGAGTAACTGCGCACGTTGAGGCACTGCATCGTGTGCCTAAGAGCCTTTGTACACGGCACGGTTTCTGTACGGTACACTGCGTATAAACCGCGCCGTAGAAAAAACGTGTCTGTCAACAAGCTAGCTTCCAAAGTGATCCATGTAACACTGACGAACGTGCCCACACGTTGCGAATAAACCGTATAGTTTTTCACGGCAATAAAAACGCATGTTTACAAAGGGCCAAAAGGATAAATGATAAATGATAAATGATTTTATTTCTGTTAGTAGGTTTGTACAAACACTTTTACACGTCAATCACATTTTTAAAACTAGATGAGGTTGGATGGTAGGATGGCCTCAGGTTGATTGCTGGTTCAGTAACTATAGCTCCGATTTCCTAGGAGAGCGGTGTCTGCCACAAAGTGTCCCCAATTCTCTGAAACGTTATTTATGAAAGTTGGTTGGTGTGTGTTTTCCTAGAGGGCGATTTTTGACACCCTGAAGTCAAACTCCGACATGTTCATGACGTCCATCGCTCTTCTTGGAAATCGTAGTATGTAACTCACGCAGGTAGCTCGTATATGCGCGAGCTACCCGCAAGATTTCGCGCAAGTGACATGCTCATGTAACTGGCACCGTATGTAGAAGCACTATTACTGTCAATCCGGTTATACAGTTGTCTTCACAGCTACTATTAGGGAGAGTTTCGCACCACCTCCTCACTTTGAATGTAGCAGTGACAATCTCTCACGGGGCTAAGGTCAACTATTGTGCGCTTTTATAATTCAAAAGATAGACGTTTAATAACGTTTTCGTGCACGGAATTAATAATTAAAAGCATCTTCATATATTTCTATACATTTGAATATAATAAATAATAATAATACTGTAAGGTTGAAATGATAAAAACGCCCAATGTTTTATGTTTAAACTTCGTGCAAATTGGCGCGATAACGCGGGCGACAACAGGCAGCGCCTTTACTCATTATTGCTCTGCTGCTCACTTCCAATACACAGACTTTCGTCGCCGTTGGTACTATTATAATGCAGATGCAGGCTTGTCATAAAATTCATATAATATATCCGCCATAAAGCATTTGTCTGGGACGGGGACGTTGATTTTCGCCGCTGCATTAAAAGCAAAACCTGCTCTTACTAAGTATAAGTACTAACCAATTTAGAATTAAATTATCTTGCAAGTCAAGGTTTATTAATCTTAATCTTTTATGACCTGTGCAATAAAAAACATGGGTAACATTTACCAGATTACTAAACACAGTTTTCAACTTTAATCAATTTCGACTTGCTACGTAGATAACTTGTTGGCATTATACATGAAACTAGAGGACTTTGATTCGCAGTGGACCAATCAGCATCGGTTTCTGCAATATTCCAGATCTGTCATAAGCGCTAACTTGATTAAAATATTAGCTCTGGTTCTGATACAGTTTATTTGCGTGTTGGATACCTAATGTTCAGCCTACGTAATTATGAATGGTTGCGTTTGCGTCACTACGCGAAAAGTATCTAGATACCTAATGTATCGAAACAGATTGTAAATCTAATACGAAATATTTTTTTAATCTTTAGTTTAACGGCGGTTTATTTTTAACGTTATTCGTTCTGTTTTTTATGGCATAAGCAAAGGTCGTCAAACCTTCCCTGCCTTGTTCACCAGCCAGCCCCTGCCAGCTACAATTCGATGAAAAAAATTCAAATCTTTAGATATCTAATTCTACAGATTCCATTTTCAAAATCCATTCAACCACAGACAAAAATACGTTTAAGCCAGTATGTAGGCATATTTTAGTAAATCCACTTTGCTTTGTACACATGGTTTGGTACTCGCTACACAGTACAGCATAAATCATTTCGTAAGTGGAACCGAGAGGCGAGCGTATGCACAGATAATAGTGCAGTGATTAATTGAGCCCACCTGGCAGCCATTCACTATTAAGCCTTATTTGAGACTAGATATACCTACCTCTTGTATTAGCTATCTGATTGCTTGAACTGTTATTGCGCGATCTAGCTTAATTGTGGCATTGTGTGATGTTGATATTTGATACAAAGGTTTTTAGACAATATCAATGTTGCTAAATGCGAGACCGGTTCAAGAAATTATGACATATTGGTAAGTTTAGTATGTTTGTAGTATAAAATTTACTGAGATAATGCCAAAAAATCTTATCAGATAGAAATTGACACAATCATATCCCTTTGCTTTATTGAGCTTCTTTAAATTAGAAGATAATTCGTTTTTAGCGAAGTATTAAAGATAAAACACAACGAATCCCGAAAAATATGAAACGAATTACTTACTTATTTCCGAGAGTTGCAGTAGCACTGTTAACATTTATTATACTAGAGGAAGTCTGACAAGTGCAAAATCATTGAAATAAGCCTAAATTTCTAACTTTCCTTGCTGTTTCCTTCTAATACTACTTCTATCACAACACACTCTGTATTAAAATAGTATACCACCCAGTTACAGTCTAGAACACCACCATACAACCTACGTCGAATGTCCTCGTGCACTTGATACGGCTGGCCGATAAGACACCACGGTGCGATGACGTCACCATGTGTGTTTATAGATATTACGAGACACATTAAAAAAATATAACATACTCACCAACACATTTATCTTTGCGCGTCATGGTGGCGCTGCTTGCTAAGGGAAGACGTCAGAAATCTGTCAAAATCAGTACATTTTAGTTTAGTTCTCTTTTTCGCCACACGTATGTGTGTCGGTGTCAGATTGTACGTCATTTACCGTATTTGTTTTGCTGTTGAATTTAGAATTGCTTATTTGTTTCTTACGTGAGATTTTTCCATGCAACATTGTAGCATCTTTGGTACCTATAAATACGGACTCAGATTATTGTTATGCTCTGAAAAGTAGGTAAACATTAGTCCCTTCCTGAATCATGCCTCGTTTATATTCTGAACTAGCTGTTCGTGCCCGGCGTCGCCCGGGTGTAATTCCGACTTTTCCGGTGATTTTTTTCATACAAACCTTGTCCAGATACGAATACAACAAAAAAAAGTTAGCCAAATCGGCCGAGCCATTCTCTAGCGATGAACTTTCTTTCATACAGGCAACAATTGATTTTTTTATTTATAGATAACAGTCATGTACTTAAAATAATCTAAACGTGAATTCATGCAAGCCTAGTACTTCTTGTTAGTTACAACTATTTGAAATCCTATTAGTTAATATTATCGTGAATTCATGCAAGCCTAGTACTTTTTGTTAGGTTACAGCTCGGAAACTGCACAATTTCTTGTGAACAGAATACCGTCAAGCATGCACATAAAACCTGGATAAAAAAAAAATCATAAGTGTTAAATCCATATATCTTTTGATTCTGCAAGTCGATTTTTATGAAATAAAGACTAAATGTTACTCACAATAAAGCTTCTTATTGTTCAGTAATTCAATTTGGAATCCAATGAGTTTACGTGATGCGCTCACAAACGAACAAACAAACAGACAAAAATTTCAAAAAATGTTTTTTTACTTTGCATTACTCATTTCTCGCGGCTTCCAGTACTTTTTTTGCAAAAATCTTCAATGTACAGACACGGACCGTTTACGATTTTATTATTTGTATAGATTTTAGCAGAGCAATTTGTAATTGCTTCTTGAATAAACATTTGAAATGATAGTTAGTAAAATACTGAACAATTATTTCCTCTGTGGTCGAAATAAGAAATTAATAATGTTCTATAACTTTCAGTGGTGAACCGACTTATTAAATTGCAAGATGCATTCATAACTTTCAATGTACCTAAAAAGAAAAGAATATGTCATAGATTATCTAAGTATAGTTTTTTTCAAAAGATTTCACCTGGTGTTCAATATACCTAAATCTAGTCATCTAGTTTGCAGCAGTGTTGGTCCAGTGGTATTGGCCCAACATACGAGTTGTAGGCCCTTAGTTCAAAACCAGACAGGCGCTTTACTTTGTGTAAATAATTTCATTACCACTGCTCTCAAAACGGTGAAGGAAAACATCGTGAGGAAAGCGACATGGTCTAAATTCAAAAAATTTAAGACCTGTGACATCTATCAGCCCGCACTGGGCCCGTGTGGTAGATTATAAGCCTACTCTCTGTCGAAGAGAGGAGGTCTGTGTCTCAGAATTGGGAACATTAAAGACTGATTAAGCCTATGCTTAATCTAGTTTATCAAGGACGAGCTGGATAAAAGTTTTAATAATAATTGTTTTAATGACTATGGCCACAGACCACTTTCACACTATATAGTACATACTAATTCCATGCTTTCACATCACACATGACATGACCCACAGATTAAAACAATATAGTTTACAAACCGGTTCTATTTTTGAAACTAGACCTCTCGTCGTTACGTGTATATTGTTTTTGATATCGAACAATCGTTCTCGTGATACTAGCATTAGGAGTCGACAGTATCTGTACGTTGATAAGTGACAGCCTTGTGCTAATTTAGCTTATTATTAACTATTACGTCGGTACCGTGAGCGATTTGCATAATGAATACGGTACCTTTGAGAAGTAAGAGTAAGGTGTCCATTACTAGATAAAAATGAAAGAGTTTGACAGTGAAATGATTGGAAAGAGTCGGAAAATCCAGAAAATTGGCTCAACTAAGAAAAATAATTAAGGAAAATGTTCTTAAAACATTTTTGTTATCGTTTTTCTGAGCTTGAGAGGCACACATCTCTCATGCACAAACACTCTCAAGTTTTCAATAAATCTTTTTTTTTATCGTCATTCTTCGCATTAGCAAGAGTTTATTTAAGACAAAGAATTTCCCGAAATCGTTAAATAATTAAAGTAGGACTCATAAAAATATTTGGTAATTATAAATTTCGCAAATAAATGCCGCCGGTTGAGAAGCTGGATGTCTGACATTTAGACACTTTTAAAGGATAATGAGGAGAAGAATTATTATTATTGTTTTTAACGAACAAAAACTGTCTGACAGTCTGTCTGTTTAAAACAGGGGGTCCATGTTAAAGTATGTATCAAGATTACGTTTGACATTTTTGGCCAACACAGTAAAACGGCCAAAAGGTTTTTATGTAAGAAAAACTTACAAATCGTATACGTGTGTTAAATTAATGTGGCCATTGTAATATTTTATTAGATATTAGAAATCTTTCAAAACCTATTTCTAATATATGCCCTTAAAACAACTTCTAAACTATTACTTCTATTTAAATCTGTAAAAGTAATCAACTAAAGCTAAAGTTGGCGATATCTTACGAGAATTTCAAAGCTGCAACTTAATTTAACTTATCCAGTACGAATTCAAGAAACAGAACTTTGCACCGGTGCCTACTTGTGAAATTAACTCTATTCCCGACTGTATAGTCGTCCACACGCCAGTGGTAACAAAACCAGTATAAGCTGGCGTCTTGGTACCAATTTCACCAATGAAACTGAACGCGATCAGCACATCTAAACCGCGTTCAAGAGCTGTCAGTGTCAATATTGTGTTATTTATGACACTTCGACTGCGCGCAAAATATGCATGCGTGCGACTGCTGACGCTGGCGAGCTTAATTCTACGCTATATTATTATTCTTTATTTAAAATCTATTTTAATAATTTAATCTTAATTTTATTATATTAAGATAAAATTATTAATAGATTTAATTAATTAAATAATTCTATACTTTATTTGACCATACGTAAACGACAAGTCGGCGGCATTCGATTTCAGCCGCGGGCGGACATAACTTGCGTGCAGTCTACTGTCATATGACAGTGACATCTCTTGAAAGCAGTTTAGAGGTGCTGATCGCGTTCAGTTTCATAAATAAAATTCGCCTTTACTTTATTGAAATTCCGTACTATGCTAGACCAGCTCAAAGTCAAAATGTTACCACCGAAGTGCGGTCTACTGTACTTGTAAATTAACTTACTGAGATCCAACCTGCTGTACACTCAGGCACTCTTAATTAAGCACCAGTGGATGTTTCCCTTATTAGCCGTCTTCTAAAGGCTGACGACACTTGACCGCAACGCAACGCAAGAATCCTCCTACATCACTTGCTTACATTTTTTTGGACCATCGCACAGTATAGGCGAGGCTGTCAGCACCGCGCTTTTTTTTTGTATTGAAATGCGATGCGCTGCGGCCCGATGCGGCTGTAATGTGCGCTTAACTTTACGGGGCCTGTCGCGTAGTGCACTACGTGAGAACTACGATGTATTCTAATGTATGTATAAGTTCGCTATTAGCACCTCTCTATTGTGATATAACAATGATGGTGTCTGTAAAACAAAGGAAGTCGGCTCTTCTAAGAGATGGCGGCTGTTGTGATTGTGACACATTTTCTCATTCTCTTTAGTGTGGGAAAAGGATGTGTTTTCAATATATAGGTGTAGGTAATACGGCTTTTGTAATGTAAAATGATGCATTAATTTAATTGAAAGTGCTAATTAACGAATAAAATTATTCTCCTTCATTCATTTAAACACATTTAAATAGATTACATTAAAAATATTAGACATAAAAATTATAAAAAAACAAAAATTGCCCGCCGGTATTGGAAACATGGTTTCAAAAGCCCTGTTTCCAATGCCGCCGGGCAATTTTTTGTTTTCTTTTGTATAACCTACCGTAGTCACGTCAGGGCTCCAGAAACCCTTTTCTGGAGCCCTGAACTATTACTATTATTAGAAGGGTCCCTGCCCTTCTAATAATACCAGGTATATCCAGAAGTACCGCTTTCTGAACGAAGCCCCTGATGCAGCTGCCTAACGAGATCCTCCCCAGGCTCTTATTATTATTTTTACGTCTCTGGGTTCCGGACCTTTGGAAGGCATACGAAGCCAACTCGCAGAGGCTCGTTAGACGCTTATAATGAAATAAAGCACCAACCCACGGATATCTCTCTCTTCACTTGCATAGTGCGCCCAAGGACAATCCTCGGTTGGTGCAGGACCAGGATTATATAAACAAAGATTTTGAACGATGGGTTTAAAGTGGACTAGTTGTCTAGAACTAAGGAAGGACTATGGCCCAATAAATTACAAACCCGTATTGTCCTCTTCAGCGCAAAATCCTCTCTACTAATATACGAATATGTAGGTATTTATAATTTAATCATTGAATGTGAATGATAAAGAACTGGATTGAGTTGATTGACACTGGACTTAGTGACAATTTAAGGTCATAGAGTGACATTTGTGTCAGTCACGTCACCTAGGTACGAGTCACGGATTGACGATCGTGTTGAGTGCATGCTCAATGCATCACTTTTGTACCTAAAATCATGATATTGTTGTTTCTCACTTCACGTACCTTTACATAGTAAATGTGAGAACATTATTCAATTACTGCCCATCTCAGTATAAGCACCTTAAAAACGACTATTTAATTATTGAACCATTTATGTCTAGGTTTACACAGAAAAAAAAAAAACAAATGTACAAAGATATGGAAACTGCAGTCAGAACCTAAATTAAATTGTTATTTTATTAAGACCACCATCAACTAACCACGATTACCTAAAACAACTACCTAAGTACGATAAAACATAACACCTCAAAAATAGTGAGCGTAATTTGAGGTGGGTACTTTGTTTCATTGTGCTTCAAAAGCAAAACGCTTCACAGAACTGACGTTCCTCATAATTTCTGTTACATCATAATGACATTATATTTTGTTCTAGCTATCAAATAACGTCATATTATATCTGAAACCCCGTAATACAAGGTCAGGGTCACGAAATGAGATGTTGTGGCGGAAACGGCGCAGATCTAATAAACGTTAGAATCTCATAAAGCTAAATACTGTCGACTCGTAACGTAATTTGGCGTCGTAGGTACAACTCTATTTACACTAACACATACGTAGTAAGAAATAAATATATTTGGCACCTAAAAGTACCTTTGGTGATCATGCTAGGTGATCTACGTAAATACTTCTGTTTAATAATACTTTAACGTGCCTGAGAGATGTTTCTCGACGGCATGTGAAGCCAAGTCATAGTCCCATGGGCGGTTTAAAAACTCTAGCACCAGCCGGTTTATTCTGTAAAAATCTCACCGTGAAACCTGAGGTGAAGTGAGCTGTCATTCCATCGAATGCTAGGGATTGACACTATTGATGTAAGTGAAGTGAGCTTGAGCTAAGTTTTCACTATAAGATTTTTACAGAATAGATCGGCAGCTTATTCACAAACCACACGAAAAAGAAAGAATATATTCTAATAGCGTTTGAAATGAATGATTGATGTGAAAATAATACTTAATATGAAAATGTTAATTATACGCAGTCATATTTATATACGTAATGATCTTTCTTTGATCTTTGTGTATTTGATTGATGATAAATTGAATAGGTATAAACATCATCGTAACAGGGATGTGAGGATGGACCGTATTTGTTATTATATCAGATACTAATAATAAAGCTGAAGAGTTTGTTTGAACGCTCTAATCTCCGGAACTGCCAGTCGGATTAGAAAAAATATTTTTTTATCTGATAGCCCAATTCTGAAGAAAGGTTATAGCAAAGTATTTAACATGACGCTACGACTCTAAGGCGCTGAGCAAAAAGAAAAGAACGCTAAGCTAAAACGAAGTATAATATATATGGCACGCTGGCATGCGATGCAATGCGACGTGATGTGTCCAAGAAATTTCATGCGGACGAAGTCTTGGGCAGAAACTAGTAATTAATATGCACATTACAAGTGGTCATGGCACAAAATGTGACAAAAAACTTTTGATATTAATCATTGAAATATTCTTAAGGTGAATGCAAATTGCAGAAAAAGTAAGAAAATTTGAATTTCCCGGGCTACCTTAGCGCATCCCCCCTAAGAGACTTAAAAGCAAAACCCCGATTGAAATCATCCAATCCATTACACGCCCATAATAATAATCAGCGTCATCAGTAACTACTGCAGATAGATGTAATTTCATCACAAATGCAGCATGTCATCGATCATAAAGCCTGATTCCAGACTATCAACCGATTTGAACAATATTCACAATAATATGTAGTTTCTAGCTTTATGTACTTTCTGGGACTTAGTTTTTGATACCTAGATCATAAATTGAATAAAAAAAACATAAATCGATGGGTATGAGTGAGGATGGATCGTATTCGTAACATATTTATCTGTGCACAATAAACGAGTGTTCATGGCGTAGAATCTGATAAAAACTTTTGATGCAAACCATTTATGATTTAAATTCCTATCCATTGTAGGAAACTTAATACGCTCATAACACCAAAAACCAGATTAAAATCATCCAATCCATTACACGCCCATAATAATAATCAGCGTCATCAGTAACTACTGCAGATAGATGTAATTTCATCACAAATGCAGTAGCAAACCATCGATCATATGGCCCGATTCCGGACTATTAACCGGTTTGAACAATAGGCGACTAGCCGCCTAGTTGCGCTATATGGAATGATAAACGCAACTCCATAAGAAGTTAGTGCTATTATGGAGTGAGCGACGCTAGATGAGACAGAACTTTCTAATATCTTTTATGGCTGTTTGGTAACAGTGAGGTTATTGGAGTAGCTTTAGTGGTCTCGTCAACAATATACTGTTTTGTGTACGTGACAATTTATAAAATTTCTCTAGCTACATATATACCTATGTACCTACATACCTTCATGGAGTAATAAATAAGTACTAACCTGTTACAGTCTGTAGGAACTTAAGTCTGTTTGAATATTATTCTCCGTGTCCTCGAGCTTTTTTGGCACAATAATCACTGAGCAAAGTTCATTAATTTATAGGTAGGTTACGTATGTTTTAGAAAACCCCGCATTTGAAACAACAGTATTAAAATAAACTGGTTAGAAATTCACATATTACTGAATTAAATTATAGGTAAACAATTAAGGGCCGATTTTTCAATCTCCTGAGGAATAATTTTGCGGTTTGACAGCCTTATTTATTCTTCTGAGACAAGCTAACCGAGTTTCGAAAAATCGATCCTAAGGAAATTAATTTAAAAATCAAAATTAAACAATATTCTCTTACTCAATCTTAACAAAATTTAAAAGTTCATATTCTTGTACAACCTTCCCATCCCGTCTTCCATATTCTTGGAACTAGCGGGCCGGGCATGCATAAAAGATGTATTATCTTGTATTAGCTTCGCAGAATTAACATGCAAAATGGCAGTACCACCTGCATAGAACGAACTTGGTTTAGACCTCGTAAAGTCGTAATAGGGAATATGCATGTGATTCAAATATGGATCAAATATTTTTTTCTATAAACTATGTTACTTCAGAATTATGCCTCCATCAATATTTTTGAATAAAATTTCTTTTTGAGCGAGAAATTAATTTTTTAAAAGTCCCAAAAAACTGTGGGTAATTCAAATACTTGAAAAGGCTAAGAGCGGATGTGACGTAATAATCCGGGATAACAATCAAAATGTCAATGTCAAGTCAATCAACAAGTGTCAAGTCAATGTCTAACGCTCATAGAAAAAGGAGTGTTTGACGTTGACTTGACAGTTGCTTGTCTGTTTTCACGAACTGTGACGTCACCACACCAAGCGCGCCAAATGGAGGGCGTTTAAATAGCCCGGATCGGTTGGATATTTTTAAACATTTTTTTAACTACTTTAAATTGCTTTTTTGCCGTCGAATTTTGTTTTACTATTATTTGACGATGTAAACTATCGAATAAAAATATTAAAAAAATACATGCATATTCCCTATTTTCTCCTGACAGCCAATTTGGCGGGAAAACTAGGCACCTTGACGCGTTCGGAATATTACCAAAAGGTTACTCCACTAAGGTGTGTTCTGATTAATGTTTGCAGTTTCAAAGACTGAGGCTTAGAGTTAATGAGTTTCAATACATGTTTGATGTGGAAATGTAGGATTTCGGCATGAATGAGTTTGTTTAGATCTTTGTGTGTTGATTTAGATTCTGTCTTAGAGAGACGACAATCTGGATGATTATTTAGGAAGATAAGATGGAGCCCGAGTACTGTAGCAAGCGAATGAGTCAATCTTAGAGATACACAATGTTATGTTAAAATATGCTTTAGTTTAACTTATACAGCAAACTGAGCCGGTGTTCACAGTTTTTCCAATGTCATTTGCATAGCTTTTTGTCTTCTGCTGCAGATTCATACTGCATGGGTCTTCGCAAAGCAAGCTAAGATATAGTAAAGAATCAAAATGGAGCCCTAACCTTTTGTTAGGACGTTACTAAGATAGGAAAAAGCCTTCCATAATCTAAATCTAATCAGATTTTTTTATTCTCAATCATTTTGAACGGATCATAAATTGGCTTAGCTTATATCTCTTCTAAATATTTGGCAACATAGAGGAATGTTACTCTCAGATTCTTGCGGCCATGTGATTAGTGTGAAAGTTGTTTGGACTGACTTAGGCAAAATGGAATAATCGCCATTGGCCCTCCCACTCATAAATTACTAAACACAGTCTCTTTTGCGCAATTAATGGCTTTAATGTACATTATTTAGTATTAACGAGTATTTACATGGTCATGTTAGAGACCAAAATTATATGAAAACTAGCCGCGCCCCGTGGTTTCACCCGGGTAAGTCTCGATCCCGTGGAAATATCGGGATAAAAAGTATCCTATGTCCTATTCCAGGTCATGGGCTATCCCTGTGCTAAATTTCATCCAAATTCGTTCTGCTGTTTTAGCGTGAAAAAGTAACAAACAAACTCACTTTCGCAATTATAATATTAGCTAGGATTATCATCTTGATTGCCTGTACAAATTAATACGTATGAATCTCGGTTTGTACAATTTACTCTTAACATGGTCTTGGAACTTTACCTCACTATATTAACATTCTAACTGCCAACTAATACACTATTAAGTAATCTGTACTAATACTTCTTAAACGTACAGAAATAAACCTACAAGTAAAGTTAATGATTTATTTATAACGGTCTAGTTGACTGCTCTATAAACTTGTACAGAGGCTTCGCTCCCATGACATTTAAACTTCGAAACTGGACCACATTCCGCGCGTAAATATGTAAGTAATTTCAGCCCGAACCTAAAGAGCGGCCACCACAATTTGTCAACAAGTAACGCTGGTAGTATATCACGAGACCTATCAACAGGCTGTCAGCTGTATCCCTTCCAGTGGGTTAATGTATTCTCAGACCACACTCGTCCTACATTCACCCCCCTTCTTCGATCAACTGTCTCGGCTTGACGGCCATTACCTAACCGACCGCTTGCGCGCTCTACAAACTCCACACTACGACACCAATATACTGACGCACTTAAAAAACGATCGAAACTTCTTATCACGTCGTAATATGGTTCAGAATTTAATAAAAACCATTTCCAACGAGTGCAAAATTAATTTGGCTTCATCTACTCTACTCGCTGTTTACACTCGGCCGTCGACGTTCGTCATTTAATTAATTCGATATTTGAACGCGGCAAAGTGCTGTCATTTCTTTCGGCCAGTGTTTTTTTTACGTTGTGTTTTTGGTATAGGTAACCAACCTTTGCGATGATAAGTGAAATTAAAAAATAATAAAGTTACGTCGCTAAAGTTTAAAAAAAAATCTTTGTGAAATGTTAATAGAAATGTGTTTATATAACTAAATGTGTGTAGTGATGTTAAGAATGCTGTGATCTAATAATGTGAATGATAATGTTGGCTGGTCAGGAAGCCAGCATCGAATTGGTGCAAAGGTGGCTTCAGAGAAGAGGCAGTGATGACACTGACACAGGTTATTAAAAAACTATTCATTAATTTTATGAATTGTAAAAACTGTTTTTGTATTTATAGAATTAAAGTTAAATCTGTTTATACTCGAATTCCTTTAGAACTTAGATCGATGAATGATTCGAAAACAAAAATTACATAGATAATGTAACTTTTTAAATAAATCGTTAACGTAAAATTTTAAAACTTTTTATACTGAGTCTTTAATAATACCTATTGAATAGACCAAAAATACATTCAATATATCCATTTGGAACTTCAACTTAAGATCAAAAAAATTTGAAGTAATCTAAAACATGTATGCAGAAGTACTAATAAATCCAATATAGATACAGTTTAATGTTTATGGAAAAAAAAGTTAAAAATAAACCTACAATTTACCAAATCATGTGTAATTCACGATTATGATTTCTTCGGTTGTATCAAAAAAGGACGATGATGATAATAATGATGATGATGATTATGATTTATGATCATGATGATGATTATGATGATGATGGTGAAAGGCGAAGGAAAAGGGCAAAGTGATTAGTGATATCGATAATGAAAAGTCAAAAATGTATGTGACTGATCTAAACTACTGAAAAACTTAATTATGTCAATCCTGTTGAAAGTCGTTGATAGTTAATGCCACTTGTACTTTACGTTTTTAGTCGCTTCCAAGAAAGCCGAACTGAGGAATATTTCACGTATGATGTATATAAATACTATTCTCTTTGTACACTTATTAAAATCAACTCAAAATTCAAGCACAAATTCTATGAAACATGCGTGTTGTTTTTATGAAAATCCATAACTATTTCACAAACAGTCGTAGGTATTTCCGGCAGCAAAAACATTTATTTAAAATAATTAAAGGCACTTTTGAATTGTCAAGGGGTCGGTCAGTCAGAAAGATGAAGTTGCCCATTCCAAAGCGTAGTAGGTTCCTATAGAGAAGAACGGGCAAGAAACTCCACGGACACTCTTTTAAATCAAAATATTGTTACAAAATATTAGTAACATCAGACATGTTGAAATTATACATGTGAAAACAATGTAGAATAACGTGCACGTTAAAAGCGTCCGTTATAAAAATATGAAAAAATAAACAATTTAAAAAATTCAATTTAAAAAATCGTGGCAGATAAGAGATGACCTAATATGTTATGTGCTCCACCCTATATCAACCACCCAGAGACAAATAACCCAAAGGTTATGTGTGTGACGGCCTAAGGTAGCGTTCCTTGGCCCAGTGATTATGGTCCTCTTGATTATGATGATGATTATGGCAAAATCCAATGATTATATAATATGGCCCTGATCACTATCAGGAGTACTTGATAGTAAACGATCGCGTGCTGAAAAACATAATAGTACATAATTGTTTTGCAACAAAAGTAGAACATCTGATCTTAAAACATTTACTAGAAATCAAGAACTAGAGTTACTTGCGTTTTTCTTTGGCGGCTTTCTATATTTGTATCCAGTATCTTCTGTGAAACCGGAATTAATTACAGAATTACAGTCCTACCAACTTATCTGTGAACTGAAAGAGGACGGCACTGTCGATTCAGTGTTGCTAATTGATTGATTATACAAATTAATTCTAACATTCTAACATCAGAATGAATGAATTCATCTACATTCTAATAATGATTATAATTTTAATGTGCACTGAATGTAGTAGACACAGACAATCGAATGACTTTCAACATGACGATTTTTTGACGGCCGTAGTTCCAATTTTCGCCATTTCACAGATAAGTTAGTAGGAGTGTAGAAGCTTTTCCGGCCTCTCGATAAATTTTTGATGCTTTGTCCAGAAACTTTGCCCTTTGGGACCCGTCACTTGTCTGTTGACTTGTAACTCATTATTGAAGTGCTCTAAAAGCGCTAACTCTTGGTATTTTTAGAATAAATAATAATAATGGTGTCATTTCTGTTGTCGCAGGCAGTTCGAGCGGCTCACCGGGGGCTCGCGCCGGCCGACGCTCGTCGCTCGCGCTCACGCCGGAGGACGAGCCCCTAGTCGACGTCGCCGTAAGTTGCTCTTCACATAATAATACACACAGCTATCCCAAGAAAAGTACGCGCTTCGGTAATCATCGTCTATATTCGGAAATACGAACGCGGATGATGAGATATGTCTTGGAAATCCCTACCTATTACTTTTTACAAAATTGTATTTTCTGGTTTAACGAAACCTATATCAAATACAAACAGCACCTTCACACAAGTGCAGACTCATCAAAGCAATGCGGCGTCGCAACCAAAAATCGGCGACGTCTAACGCAGTATGCATCGTTCCGGACGTGGATTCGTGGATTCGTGGATTCATCCGGAACGATGCACATGTCGACCCTTTCGGCGTTATATATAGATGAACCCTTAAATTGCGTCGTTGGAAGGTTAAGTTTTCAATTTCGATTCTCTTAAGATAATTTTTTTCATAACTTCAGCAATAATATTTCGTTATTCCTAATTACATAATGCCTTAGAATGTATGCTTACAAATGCAGTCACAAAAATTACGAAGTTTGACAGTCAAGTAATCAAACAGATAGGCACACTTTCGCTGTCAAAATGCCATTCGTTAATATATTATTTTGGGCGGATATCTACTTGTGACGGATACCTAAATATTGAGGCCTATGTATTCATAATTATTCACGATTCGTGAGGATCTGAATACGGAGATTATGGGCCTCTAAGAAAAAAAAAATGTTTGTGATAATGCTCATGGCGAAGTAGGTAATAACAGCCGCACAGGTAGATCGATCAGGTTAAGCTTCGCTTGCCGCGTCTGGTGCGTGGATGGGCTTTACATACCGAGACCCCTGCGTGAATCATTAAGCCGTTGGTCCCGGCTGTCATTCGTGTATCTTTGACAGTTGTTACAGACGCCTTAAAGTCTGACAGCTGTACAGTACATAACTGGGTTAAGTGGAAGGTCAGATAGGCATTCCCTCCATATAAAATACTGGTGTTTAGTTGCATTCGGTTAGACTGGAAGCCAATGACAACATAGTTGGGAAAAGGCTAGGCAGCCTCATTTTTTTTTTGTGATAAATCACGATCCGCGAATGACGATTCGTCCATGTGTGAATGAGCTGTTACTCGTCTGTATTACTATTATAAAGATAAACTACACGGTTAGAAACAATGACAACATTGTTCATTGAGTTATGTGACTGTTCTTAAGGTTCAACTAATTTGATGTCGTTAACACCTAACCCTAGCATCGTTAACTATTCAAGACATGTAGCAAATTAATTCTTGCTGGACAACTTTGACCTTACGCGGTGCAAAGTATTTATATTACTATGATGTTTCATTATACGTTCATGAATATTTTGCTGAAGTTTTCCTTCGGTCGAGAAAAAAATTAGGATTCTAAAGGATTGTTTATTGTTAATTAAAACGGTAACACCAATTACATTAATTAACATAGAATTTAAACAGTAGTTAACAGAAATATCTCAAATACTATTATAATAGAGGACAACCTAGCATACTTACTCTCGCAAAACATCAGACATACACGCATAATTCTGCTCCATTCATCCGCAAACAGATCACACTCAGGATTGGTGGTCAGGAGGGTTAAGCATCCTTAAGGTTCGACACACAGGGGACTCAGCTCTGGCGACAGTTTTACATAACGGCGGCGCAAACAGATTGCATGTTTTGTGAGGATGTATGTTTACTATTATTAAAATATTTATTTTAGGTGCCATACTAATTAGATATCATTTATATTTTAATGTTATTGATTTAATTCCGTTTTGTAGAAATCTTGGTAAAAAAATCCTAACTCAAATATCAGGACAGGGTTATTTTAAATTGACTAGGTCAACTCCGCAGATGCGATGGATCGCGCTGTTAATGCTGTTACTTGAAGTATGAGTTGAGAAAATCTGTTTTCTTATGTTTTATCGTGTTAAGATTACACAAAAAAACTGATTTTTTGAACTGATATTTCAAGCTACTACATTAACTGCGGTCGATGACCAGATTTTTTTTTCTGTATTATCAACTTTATTACATTGAAAGCGAAACCCATCGCGTCTGGGGAGTTAAGCTAGCCAATTTAAAATAACCTTGAATAGCTAATACCTACTGTATCCTTGAGTCGTGTGTTGACATGCAGAAAAAGCATGCTCATTTTACTTTCTCCAACAGTGGGCATTTTTATTTTCCCCAATAGTGGGCAGTCCTGGTGGCGTAGAAACTAATAAAAATTATTAATTATTATTTAAGATCGTTTTCATCTCTGAAGTAGGTAGGTACACTAAAAAGAAACATGTATAAAAATCTTACCAAATTAATAATATTTTGCGAGAAATAAGAACCTACTACAAGTACTCAACAATGCAATTCAATCAAACAGCCCAATTCCTTCTTCTCATTAACTACAACTCTTAATTCACAATAACGTATTCAAAAGACAGAATTGCTGATTGAATTCTGGCGCCGAACCAATCAGAAGGGTCAAGGTTCATATCCGCGTGTGGCAAAATGCCTCACTTGAGAATTAAAGATGGCGTGCGCAAGATTCGGTCCATTTGTTGTGATTGATGGTGATATGATCATTTTTTATGAGCCCCTGATTGGTGCATAAAGGCTTCTTAATTTAAAGGAATGATGGAGTTATGCAGGTCAGTTTGTACTTATTGAGGTTTGTTTGTACTTGAGGTAAACTGGGGCCGTTTTTTTTTATAGGACACGTTCCATGTAGTTTCCTTCAAAAGATTTACTCTTCTAGATATTATTTTTTTAACTTCTTAGAAAGTTGGAACTTTGACCTTCAATATCATCGTTACCAGAAGGTCCTGGGAACCTTCTGGTAACGGAAGAAGTTTTTTAAAGAAAACAAGTTTTAAATGTTATAACTTAAGTAATTTTTAATACCCCCCCCCCACAAACCCTGAACCGTTGCATGCACCCATAAACACAATGTTTTGCGTGCGTTACGTTGCGCACTATCGTAAACAGTGAGTTTTTACACCAAAATTAAGTCGTTTCCCAGCAATTATTTTTATGTAATGTTACATAATTTGATGTACTGAATGCATAGTTGACGGCTATTTTTACACACTGTATAATAAAAATGAAATGCTATTCGTTGGAAAGCGAATTTCTTGAAAACCGCTAGTCCGACATGACTATTTTTTTTTAATGTTCGCAATAGTCCGAATTAGTTTCTTACGGAAAGAAAATTGGAAAAGTTTCCCGGAAAAACTTCAAATTCGGGAAAAACTGAACATCCTTTTTGAATGAATTATTGACAAGACAACAACGTCTGTCGGGTCAAATAAAAACGCAAACAGAACCGACTTTGGTGTGAATATGTTTGGATTAGTATCTATAAATACATACTGGAAGTCTGACATCACAGTGGTAATTACTGTAGATAATATCAGACATTACATAACAACTATATCTACATAACTCCAAGATCTTAATGAGGATAAACACGACACACGACATCTTGAATAAACTACATATTACGATCATTAGTTAATTACGTTCATTCGCATCCAATCAGGGGACTATCTATGAAACCCAGTCCTTATAATTACAAACAAGACTACTGATCTTATACTGAGCTGAGCGTTTCGTATAGCTAAATAACAACATTGGGGAAATTTCGATCATTTAGGTTAAGTTGGTCTGGCAGTGGGCGATTTGTGAATGAGTGACCATCTCAACACTTTGCGACCCTTCTTCTTAAAATCCTAACTAATATGTGTTTGTAAGCGTAACAAACGCTTTCACGCTAAAACGGCTGAATGGATTTGGATGAAAGTTGGCACATTAGGTATACTTACATACATAGGATACTTTTTATTCCAATATTCCTACGGGATCGGGACTTATGCGGGTGAAACAGCGGGGTGCAGCTAGTTTCTTATAAATATTGCTCGGTAGCAGCCCGGAGGTTGGATCCCGGTTGAACGCAATGGCGTCCCCTATTACATGGGACTTATAAACATAACTGGTGAAATGTGCCTACCTACCTGTTACTTGATATGTGGCGGTATCTACATCGCCACATGCGAACTACGCATCAAAAACCTGATGTCACACAAAAATCCTGACGTCACATAAATCCTGCATCGCGCAATTAAAGTTTACTGTGCAATGGACATAATTATATACAAGAACCATCAATCGGGCAGTTGCCCGCTAGACACAACACCCGTCTGGTCGGGGGATCCTCCCTTTTCTATGGTGGATGAGTGAACTTTACACCCTGTTCCTCATACCCCTAAAGATATTTCTAAGGCCCAGTCTTGGTTTTGGCCTTTGAGAGCCGTTTAAACGTTCAATCCTGGTTGCCACGAATATTATCACAGTTCTACCCCAATCTAGTTTGGACCAAGCTAGGTGAGTGATGATCATGTAATTATGCAATAATAAAGCATTTCACTTGCTTTTTAAACAACAAAAGTCAACTGACACAAAATTGACTTGTCAAC